>VDFB02252616.1:39564406-39690146 GCA_007258455.2 Sequoia sempervirens | reverse complement strand
GGAACAATTCTATCTAAAGTTAGGGGTTTTCGTCCACTAACTTGGAAAATGAAATTAAGTATTTTCATCCTTAAATTTCTGATCTACAACAAATAATTTTTTATTTTTTTCTGAATTTAATTCAAATGCACGCAAAGCATTGAACTAAACTAAAGTGATACAATTTACTGGGTGCATCCAGTATATAAATTTGATTCCTAAATGATCCTGGTCACTTTGCAGCAAATTTGAATGCCTAAGTGATCCTGGACACTCTGTAGCAAATCTGAATGCTTAAATGATTCTAGGCACTTTGCAACCTACAAATCCAAATGCGCCATGAATTGCTTGCTGAAGGCTTCTAGCTCAAGAAATCAGGACTATTTACTCTACTTCCTTAGGGGTTCCATCCCCAAGAAATCAGGTTGACACACTTGAGGATTTATGTCTACAAAACACCACCGGTTGCCATGACAGTGTCACAATTTTGAGTATAAGGTTGATTTTTGTTTTCAATTTTGAAATTTCTGAAGTCTCTTTTTCTTTTCCTCCTAGTGCTACCTATATACTTTGTGCCTTTCCAATCATAGGCAATCCAACCCTCAATCAAAGATAGTTTGAATAACAAGTTTCTTCTTCCATCATTGGTGATGCAATCTGCAAAATAGTTACCCTCTCTCAAACAGTGCATAAATACCACCTTGTCAAAGCTCCCAGTTTTTGCTCATATCTCATCAATTAGTTTTTTTTTTTAAAATTTTGAGTCTTTAGTAGTAGATCACTTTTGACAACCATTAATTACTAGGATTTGTTGATATTCTAGTTCTTCAATAAGAAGGATTTCCTCCATACAGAGATTTCCAAATATTATATAAAAATAGGAAGTTCAAATTTTACCATAACTTCAAGTACACATCAATAGATACAATGGCTAGCAAATATACTTGCCTTCGAGGCTTCTAAGTGAGATAATCAAAATCACTTGTCATAATTTGAAGATAGGTTCCTCTTCAATGAGATGAGGATTCCCTCAAAACACTTATTATACGATCGAAATCCATCTTGCCATAGGCATCTAATCAATGCAATCGTTTCATTGCAAAGTGCAGAATGCCCGAGACAGGAGTGAGGAATTAATATGTAATCTTTATGGAAATATGGATACAAAAAGAACCTCTTTTTTATCAAACAAGACAAAATAGTCCTAGAAAATTATTTTCAACGCATATGATCATTCAATTTAGGCATCATTTGGGCCCTTTGATGCGGCATAATCTTATTAGATCTTTCTTCTAAGGCACAAGATAAGACTGCTCTCAAAATCTTGGGACAAACATGAGAAGCATATGTTGTATAAAACCAAAAAAATCAGATTTGCTCACACTAAAAGATATTTTTAAATGGTTCCTAAACAATAATTTTGGTTAAGGTATGGAAACAATTCCCAGTCTCTCCAAATTCAAATCAAATTTACACTCAATACCAATAATGTTGTCAACTATTCAACGACTCTTGTACACATCTTTATTAGAGCAACTTGGATCCCCACCTAAGACATTTGTATTGCTCCTTTTTCGACATAGATCCACTATTTTATTTGGGGATTGCAATGTACGACTCTTGTACACATCTTTGTTAGAGCAACTTGGATCCCCACCTAAGACATTTGTATTGCTCCTTTTTCGACATAGATCCACTATTATATTTGGGGATTGCAATGTAAACTATCATTGCATTGTAGGATTTCCACCACAAAAATATTTGCAATAGATCATGGTACCCTAAGACAGAAGAAAGTGAGACAAAAAGGAAAATAATCATTGTGACACAACTACTGCCAATTCAACAACCATACATATCCACTGAATTTGTGAATTCTGTTGTGCTTGTGTTCACTAATTTTGTGTTTGGAGTCATCTTTACTTTTGTTCCTTAGATTATAGGGTTCATGTCTTTGAAGGCAAGGGAGGTCTTCTCCTCCACTTCTTAGATTGCTAAGGTATAGGGTTCATGTCTTCAAAGGCGAGGGAGATCTTCTCCTCCACTTTTTAGATTGACAAGGTATAGGGCAAGGCAAAGGAGGTGTTGGATTCAAATCTCTTTGGGACAAAGCAATTAGGGGAGGAGATGAGAGAAACACTTTTCACGCTCCCCTAATTTTTCCATCTTTAAGGCCAACATCACATCCTCAAATTATATTGGTAGAAACATCACTGAGATACACATCTCGAACTCCATATTTGGGACTGGCAAAGCTAGTTTAGTAATAAACTCCTCTCATAGGGCCAATCTAGGTCTATTACCATGCTCAAGACCCGCAACACCCAAAACTGGACACACAAAACTTAAAGCTACATCATTTTTGTGATTTAATAGATGATGAAGACGATGCAATGTCATGACGCCAGAAAACTTAGTGTCTTTGCCCTTATAGACACTTAATTTTAGTAGGCATACCTGCAATAATAAGCCCTTATTCCCTCAAGCTACAATTGCAAAAAACAATTGCAAACAGGACTATAAAGAAGGAAGGAACCGTTCACAGAACCATCATAATCTGCCGCATAACTTGTAGTTGAAGTAGCGCATGAGAGAGCTGAGCGATGTCCTAATAAAATATGGAAAGCCCAAGCCATTTCAATTTGATGTGCTGAATTCTCACATGAAGGATTATCAAAATCCTAAGTAATAACCGACAATAAACATAGCTCGCTGGCAATATAACAATTGAAAAGGGACGAAGCCAATGAGAAACCACACTAAAACTAGAAGATGAGAGGAGAGGACTGCTGTGGCTGCCAACACTATAAAGACTGCCCACAACCACAATTACTAAGGAGAGAACAGTTGTAACCAGTCCACCATTAATAAAGAAATCAGCAAAAGGCTAATAGTAACCAACAATAAATTAAAGAAATTTATCTTTCACCATTTGTATTATTCGCTGTCGAATAAAATGACTGTTAAACAGAGGCTATTACCTCAAATACAGTGATCAGGTTGACCTCGGTCTAGAGTTATCGAGCGATCATCAAACGCTATTTTCCCACTGCACTCTTCGTGAATCCTTTCGCCCTCCCACAGCTTCACGTGATCGGCCTCACCCATTCAAATTGGAAATCGTCGGAGCCTGACCCCGATCCAGCCAAGCCCTCAATCACGTGAATGGCCCCAGGGTGGGATGGCGAGGACCTGTCGCTCTGAACTGGAGTCCACAGTCGGCTAGAGGGCGAAGATTCTAGCTATTGTTGCTGTCAGAGTCCAAAGCAAGGAGTGGCGATGGCGGGTATGGTTTGGTGGTGCGCAGCTCCCCCACTGCCTGTGGCTCGCGCGTTAAACCCGACTGGGACTCTTTCATCAGAAGTTCCTCCTCCTCCGTCATCACCGCTACTAGTTACGATCAAGTTATGCCAGCAAAATTTATCTCGTGAATACTGCGGTTTGCAGAAACTTTATTCTTTGCTGGTATAGGAGGGCCATGTGAAGGGCGGTACAGACATTGCTTCATCTCCAATACAAATTGCTCTAAAATGTAACTTGCGGTTGGATTTCGTGAATGGTGCGCAATCCACATTTCAGAGAAATTACTAAGCTATCGTTTGCCTGAAAGACTAACACGCTCAATTTCTTTGTTTTGTCACTGAAAGACTTAGGGTTAAGGCAGAAGGAGGTGGGCGGCGTTTGCGTCCCAGCAGCTGCCATGGGTCCATCTTCCCCAAGCTTTAGCCTCCTCAACCCCGCCGCACACGTTGAACACACCCTAAATTGTACCCTATACCCTAAATAGCTTCGCAATGGTGGTGCTAGGAAGATGACGATAAGAGTGCCACGATTAGATTAGATTAGATTGCAGACGGTAGAAATAAGGGTAAAACAAAATCAGATGATAGTTCCCCGAAGATTATTTTTTAGACGTGTCGACCTTTTTCCGGCGTCACAACTTTCCGGTGTGAGACAAAATTCCGATTGAAAGCTGACACTATATATAGCCTATCGGCTAAATTAACTAGCGCTCGCACCTCAACAAGGTGCAATGGTTACGCCGATAGCAGGGTATACTCTCGCAATATATTGAAGGGAAGAGGTAAAAATCGCAATAAAATGTAAATTGTTTTTCTTAAGACTAACTATTTATATCAAAAGTCAATTGATGATGGGGTGCGAGAAGATTTGAAAATGAACAAATGGAACTTTATTTAAATCGGTATGCTATGTTAAATAGTTTCACAGCATAATATTTTTTGTACAATGAAAGGTTGATTGGATTAAGTAATGATATACATTGTAACCAAATGTAATATAATGGAAAACTACATTTTGCGGGAAAATATTTTTATATTACAAAAACTATTTTATGACACATGAAACATAACCAATCTCTTGAGCAAAAAATATAAATACATCTGCACTTTTTATTTAATAGATTACTTCATAAAATCACAGTTTTACAAAGTACACAAAAAATATAAATACATCTTCACTTTTTATTTAATAGATTGAGGAAGAAGATCTAACACTTCATAAAACCACAATTTTACAAAATACATACTATAAATGTGCCCTACAAAATGGTGGCCTTTCTACTAAAATGCATAAAGCATGAAGGACACAAAGTTCGTATCATTGAGGGTATCGAGTATAGGAATAGCTTGTCTTGGGGAGCAAGAAATTATAGTCATTTTTGTGCTATTTAACCCTCATAAGTGCAGGATTTCCTTGAAGTTTGCTACTAATTTTACAATGAATTTGGTATGCATTTATTATGGAGGTGCTTGTGGTAGTTGTTGCATGTATATGCACATTTCTGGTTTTGTAGGTGTATAGATTTTGTTTGGTTTTGTAAGTGTATAGATTTAGTTTCTCACAATTTTTTATAAATATAAATATGATATATTTTCATTTCTTTCATGGTAGGAAAATCTCATGGGGTATGAAGATAGCAGCAAAGAGGAAGAATTTGCAAACCAAGACACCATTCAAATTCATCAAGTATTGCCTTTAAGACAAGTAGCTCCTGACAAACTACAGAGGTATTTTCTGGGGATGTAAGAAATTGAGTAATGTGGTTTCGTGGTAAGGTGAGTTTCACTTTCTGGAAGTCTTCCCAGCTCCAATTCTAGATGCCTTGTTTCGATTCTCGGGAAGAACATGAAAATGCAGTGCAATGTGAATTGGGTTACCTTGTGTGAATTACCCAGGATACCCAGGTTCTATTTTTTATGAAACATGTGTGACAAATTTTGAAATAGAAGATGGGTTAACTATGGAATAGTCTCTCTAAATCAAAAGGGGGTTATCAAATGAAGAAAAAAATAAGACCTACAGAACAAAAGCAATGGAATGGTTAGATGTGTTGATTAGGTGTCAAATATGGCAAAAAAATGTAAATAGTTGATTTCTACGTATTTAAATTATAGTACTACTAAATTATTAGAAAATATTTTTCCCAATGTATGAATTACCATAAGAAGTTGAATATACTTAAGCTGTTGTTGACGTCGATGTCCTTGACTAATATGTATGTGCAAAAGAGAAATTTGTAAAAGTGGGATTGATGCTCGGACAATAACAAGGAGAGATGTGAGGGAAATCAATAACATTTTAGCTACCCAGCAATGCATAATATCTACTACTCACGATAAGGAAAACATACAAGAGTGTATCAATTAAAAAAAATGATGTCCAAAGGTAGATTTTGAATATTGATGTTATTTATTTATTAACCCAAGATTCCTGTAAAAGAGATTTTACTCTTCCTTCTATTTTGAAAAGGATTGTTTATTTTCCTTTTCAAGAACAAAACTATTACCACACTATAGGCTAAGTTCTAACATGCAAAATAAAATGAAGCAATTCTAATGCATCCAAGTTGATCTCGATCTTCAGTGGAGCCTAAAGTACCCAGTGAGAGGCATTCATTCTAGATGAGATATGTGGTCTTTAAAAGAGGAAGATAAGATATGGAAGACTATTATCTTTATTATGTTAGTTTTAAAGATTAAAAAATTTTAAAGGTGTGATTGAGTTACATTGAATCTTTGGATAATGTCGATAAGTGAATTTTTCTTACTAATGACAATTTAATCAAAAGTTGACTTTTAATTTAAGTGCATTTTTCTTTACAATATTATAGTCTAATATATAAAACAAAGATGTCAACATTTATATAATCCAATTATTTGGATAATATTGACAAGTGATTTTTTCTACTAATGACAATTTAATCAAAAATTGACTTTTAGTTTAAATGTATTTTCCTTTACAATATTATAATCTAATATATAAACAAAAATGTAAATGTTTATATAATCCAATTATTTTTATAACTAATATTAAATTGTAATATTGTTATTAATATTAAATTTAGCCCCTTATAATTTTAATAATCCATATTTATAACTCAATTATTTTTATTAAATCAAATTTATTATTAATTACATATTGTTAATTACATAATTTAAGTTATATTAATTTGAACCATTGTGATATGTTAAATACAATTACCAGACTTGCATAAGCCAACTATAAATTGTAGCTTGGTCTAGACAAACATAAAGATGCAAATCATGACAAATTGTAGCCCAAACACTTAGGAGTGGAAAGAAATGATTGAGAGAAGAGAATATGCACAACATGATGAATTGTGGTCAAATAAGCTATTTTAATTTTTCTATGTAATTTTTCACTTTCTTTTTGATTGACAATATTTTCTTTTGTTAACTGCCACTAAAAATATCAAGAAAATGAATATTTAAGCTATATATTTTTGAACCACAATAGAAATTGCAAGAGCTTTCTTTGTTCCTTACAAGGTAATGAATATTTTGGTTCTCCATACTTTGCTCGACTATATTCAGGTCCTTTTTTGTGAGCTATATATGATATCAAACATAGCATTTGTTGTTATATAAAAAATTAGGCATTGTTTTCAAATTAAAAACTATATGGAATCTCGAATTCATGAACGATGAAAAGTTAGTGCAAGCTGGAATTAAAAGCCACAAATTCTATTAAGAATAGAAGGATTATTATTAGCAAATAGGAGAGAAAGAAAAAAGACGTCGATAGGGATCGTTCATGCATGATAGTTTTCGAACAGTTGTCTAAACATGAAAGAACGTTTAAAAATATTTTCAACACTTGACACATTGAATATTATGTGGCACTATATTACATTGGCTATATATTATTATATGTAGGTGTTGTAAAGTAGTAAGCTTCTAATAAAATCTTAATTGTAAGGTTTGGATGGTAGTGAAAACATGGACAATAGCAAAATAATAATCACTGGAATTCCCCTGCACATGCCGCTTCCAGTAGTTTTTGTAATTTGCAGGCTCCCTCTTAGATGCACTTTTTCAACTCACACTATCACAGCTGTGGAGAACATTTTGTTTTGTCTCTTGGTGGATTTGAATTATTTGTAGGGGCTATTGTATTAGCAAGATGATGACAGAGATTGCTAGATTTTTCTACATTGGTCAACCACTTTTGAATAGAAGCATGAAAACTAGGTAAAGGGTGGATATAATGTACTTTCAAAATTATATAAAATTCACCTGGTTCAAAATATAAGTTTAAATAGCTCACGGACAGTATCTAACTATGGTCTTGTTAATTTGTTTATGGCATTCGCCAATTTCTAAAGTGCCCCTTGAGATGTTCTAAGGACCAGCAAGTTAATAGAAAGACCCCTATATAAATAATCCCATGCTCTACACAGTATCTCGCATAGAACAAAAGATTCTTCTCCTGCAAGAGTCCAATTAGTAAAATTTCTTTGTACGGACAAAATAGGTGTTGAATTGTTAATAGAAAGCCATGAGAAACTGTAAAGGGCATAACAGGCATGAAACTGAATTTGTAACCCGTCTCAATGAACTACTATAAAACTCAGTAAGAGAGGAAGGGAGACATAGTGAAATCTCATGGTCATGCTTTTCTTTTACTCATTGCATTTTGGGGGCACACTATACTGCTGTAAGGCACAACCAAGAGTGTAGCATCCCACATCTCTGTGTCATTCATTTTTTTGTTAAATAAACATGAGTCTAATCATTTATTCCCAAATAAACCAGCAGTTCCTAGTAAATGATTGCATTCAACTAATCAACTTTGCTTGCACAAATTTTTATACAGCTGGTATGCAGGCCAATGGCTTTCTTAGTTCTACAAATCTTAGCACATCACTCATTCTTACCTTTAAAGCAAGGTTCAAGAAGGTCCAAGATCAAAGATCCATATACAGTATATACTATGTTTCTTTGTGCTTCCTCTTTTTGCATCAGAAGCAGTGCTTGTTTACTGCTAAATTAATGCATTGCCAATTGCATTATATAAATATAACATAACAACACATACCAATTGTTAGCAAACAAATAACAGTAATTGCTTTATTTGTGTTTGATATAATCATGTCACACAGAGAGGACAATGTACAAATTGGACTGCCTTCCTTGACTACAACAATCATATTTAATGTGTTCAACAGTTGCCAGATAGACCACAACTGTTGGTGATCACTTAGAAAAATTCCTAGCAACTACCCACAAGCTGACAAGTAAAATTAACAAAATAGTCAGCAACATAAATTCTAACAGAACATAACAAAGTTAAATTTACAGCAATGACCAAGCTTTTATAACAACTTTTAAAGGGCTAAGTTGATCCTCTCTTTTTAATAAATCGTCATTCTAGCATAGATTCATCTAACAATCCAAATTTATATAAACATGGCTACTATAATCAATGGGAATGGATCACAGATTGCTATTTCATTCCTGTTTTGTCTTGCATTTTTTCCAAATTCCATGGACCACCTTTAATGATTCTAAAAATGTACCATCTAAATGTTGCTTACAAGTGCAAATTTTTATTTCAGGAAGAAAAAAAATGCATTTTGTAGACTTCTACTGAAACTATTTCTATTCATTAAAATATTTCCATGCATTTTTCAAATCTTCTCAAGTATAATCATTCTTCTATGCATTTTATTTCAAATCCAGTCACCCCATGGTCATGAATACTACTTATGCTCACTGGTCACTCTAATACAAATCATGGCATGGCATAATGTTATGCTATTGAGTGCCACTCTAAAACATATCTACATGGTTGTCATACATTTTGTTCCAAGTTTAAACAAACTACAATTTATGAAGAGGAAGCAAAGATGTGCATGCATTATAAGATTATGCAAACTTCAAGGGTTTTGTTCCCATAATAAGAAAAGTGACCTGTAGTCCAAAGAGATTGCTCTCAATATACAAGAACAGTTACCCATTATGGGGTAGATATCCTAGCAAAATACAAGAAAAAATAAATGTAGGACAACAACAAATGAAAGAATATAAAAATCTATAATCCATACACAGAAGTTCAAAAATTTAGTATGGAATTCACTCCAGCCTGTACATTGTAGAACAGAGAAAATTAAGGAAGTGTTGTCCAACAAATTTGGTTCTAAAAAATTATACATTCCTTACATCTTCGGCACTCTGTGTATGCTATTGTTTAAAAGTCTATACACTTAGTAAAATGCTCTGATAAAATGAGGATTTCTGTTATATTATATTCATAAAATTCAAACCAAAGAGAGAAGAAAAGAACTGTATATATTTGTTTTGGACTATGTAATAATAAACATGTATGAATAGAAAAAAATAGAAATTTATAACTAAAGAAAAACAAAAAATGTAACAAAAAAGAGAAAAATTTAGGGTAGCGAAGCCCTGCCACCAAGCCATGCCCAAATGGGCAACCTATGGGACTACTGCTTAGATTTCAAGTGCCATGGAAGATCCAACATAGTGGGGTTGATGCCCAACATGGAAGCCCCTGTTCAGAAATATTGCAAACTCCAGTCTTCACACACCCAGAACAGTAAATCGTAAGAGGAGTTTGACTTGCTTGTTTACCCACCAAATCGATTACAGGGCATCCATCTGAGTAACGATTTGTAGGCTTGTGAAAGTATGTTTGTCTATAGGGGGATGGGAAACTCCTTGAAAGTTACTGGGTTCTACTCCAGATGTGGTGTTGTCTGTATTAGTGAGAGAGTCACCAAAGGCAAAGATTTTAGAAAAGCAACCCGGTGGTAGTGCTGCAGATTCTCCACCTATAAACCAAAATGACACTGTCAGCTGAAACAGAAGCAAAACACCAACAACACGAGTCAAGCTTGAGAGGCACGCAGGTCCCTCGATCACAAATTCATGCAGGACATTGGATTGCTTTGCGATGGCTCCCTCGCCGTCCTAAAACGGTCTCGGCATTGGACGCACCTCTGGAACTTGAGCGGCACTGGTAGCCGCTCCAAACTCGTCCATGTCGTGCCCAAATAGGGATTTCGTCAGGTACGCCACTTAGGAATCTGATGGCCTACATGACACCTCCCCCCCACACTACCCCCGTCGCTAGAACCGAGCAGTATTTTGAATGGATTGTAGTGTAACCCAAAATATTCTGGGCGCACATGTAGTGAAAGGTCTCGAGGACAAGATTGTTGAGCTCAAAACAAGATTTTTGCAACCTTTTAAAATGAAAATACTAGTTGCCTAGCCATGAGAGATCCAACGACACCAGTTGTTATAGAGGGCACCCCCATCACAAAATCAACGCATGTTCTTAGAGAAGAGGTGGGCGACGATGCCTCAGCCTCGGCAACAAAAGCCAGAGGCTATCATCTGCAAGAGAAACGAACTTTTAGAAAACCCTACTTACCACAAGAGAAAAAATTAAATAACACAAACGAAAACCATCTCCTCTGATTCGTCTCTCTTTTCTGACACCTCCATTAATTCTTCTGCGGTTTCTTAAATATTGTCAGATCGTGCTACATTCAATGCCAGCCATTGTCTCTAGCTACCAACTGTCAATCTGGTAGGGAGAGGCCTGAAAATTTTTTCGGCATCAGACAGTAAGACTTTTCCGGTGGAATTCCCACCTATAATAGCCTATCAACTAATAATACTTTTACTATAGCAAAACATATGTCTCTGTTTATACTATCAAAATATACATTGTATAGGAATGACAAAGTCTTGAGCACTACTTTTTGAACTTTACAGCTAAGACATAAACGGTTATTTCGAAGGGGTTCTAAAAACCCAAAAAAGAAATTATACAATGATTGCAAGTTATCTCAAAAATCTAAGCATTTCCCAAACTAAAACTTAAGCCCAACTAACCGATACTAGGTATCTATCACTCCTCAGCCTTATATGCCATAAACTCATCCAACCATTCAAAATCTTCCACGAGCTTATACTGGTAAAGTTTATTTAGGAACTTGTAGGCAACCAGGGTGCATCTGTGATGCCTCAGGTACTCTCCTTCGCTCAAATCCCACAGAAACCAGTAGTAGGGCACCCCTAACTGTTGTCAAATATCCTGTGGTCGAGGTATGCCTTCACCAAGACGAGCGGCCTCTACTACCTAGTGTAGTCCGCCCAAGGGGTGTGGATAAAACAACTTCTTGGTCATGCTAGAAATCTCGCCCTTCGGAACCCTCAAATCAAGCATTGAAGCAACAAATCGGGTTGGGATATCAGTATTAACCCTATACCTTTCCTCTGAAACCATAAACTTTTCCCCTAAAATGAGCTTTATTGCCTTCATCGTGAGAAACCCACTTTCCTTTAACACCTGCTTCATCCTTTGGTCGGTAACACGCCTGAGGAAATCCAGTTGGCTCCTATTGCAGGTAAGGAGAATGGGTGTCTCCATGAAAGCTAAAAACTGTTTTCATTTCATGACAAAGTAATGGTGATGCATTGGGGTTAAAAATTGAGGATGGAACGTGCAAAATCTTGAAGGAAAACCCTCAGTACCAATTCAAGCAAGAGACGAAGTGAAGTGAAATTATGACACAAAATGGAGATGCAGTTCACACAAGCGTGGCAACGTCAGCATCATTAATTCAAAGGCCACTTAGAGAATGGGAAAGACGTGGAGAATGATTACCGACAAGGAATGAGGTGGCACTCAGTTTAACAAAAACTTAAATCATCGCAAAGTTTAATTATGGCCGAGATTCACCAACTTAGGGGTTCCATCAAACCCCAAAGGCAAAAAAATTGCCACTAGGAAAAAATAAAATTACTTGGGCGTTACCCCCAAATTTGGTTACACTTACCTACATAAAAAAACATAATTGGAATGAGAAAAAAAAAACTTAAAAGTGGGATGGAAACTAATAAATTCTAAGGAAGAAACCATCTAAATAAATTGTCAAGAACAAATCCATCTCTTAAAGTTCACCATTCTAGATTCTTTCCAAAAAACTACTTTCCTTGTCTTCATTGCATAGAAATATGAATGCTAATGATAACATTTTGTTTTAAAATCAACCAAACATAAATTGTTAACCATGATATATAAGTCTTTGGACATGATGAAATGAATCTCCCACTATAAAATTTAGGTAGGAATCAAGTACACAAACTCAAGATTATTAATGTAGTTGTGAGTAAGGATTGTAAATAAACATTAGATGTGGCATATGGAATTTAGTCTTCACTAGCATTTTTGAAGTATGCAACTACTGCAAAATTATTCAATTCCTATCTTACACCTTTCTCCTATATACATATAGACATATTGGGTAAACAAAGATCACAAAATTCATTACAATGGTCAAATATAATTGTAATCCAACTTCATATGGGTATTATTGAGATGTGTAGCCATTTAAAGATTTTCAACCCCTTTGATTGGTGCAAGGCCTCTACCATCTAAGAAATTTTGTAGCTAATTTCTAGAACCAATCCAATAAAACCATGGAATCCACCACATAGCTAATCTAGGAAAATTATGGCATTCACCGCTCAACCAATCTAAAACTCAATATCATTAGATTGACCAATTGACACATGCACTCGCATGCCTACCTATAGACACACACATGTCTCCAAACATTTGAGTCACAATTACATTCAACATAGTTTGGGGGGCTACAACCACTTCAATGGGCCCTAGCACATGCTAACAAGGAAATACCTTGATCACAATGTAGCACCTTGCTATACCAAAGCAACTATATCCAACTTTAAACTAAAATCTAGCAACCATCCTAAGGAAACCTTGATAATTAATGCAACACCTCATTGTGGCTACACGCTATTCAACTTGTAATTGAGAAAGAAAATACCACATCTCTACTAGGATGACCACCATTTGGACATTTGATTCACCAAAATAACCATTATATTACTTTGTGCATGAATGACCATGTAACTATCCTCTATGTAAAATGCCAACAATACAACTCCATTAAGACCTAAATGATGATGAACAGTTTAGTCCATAGAGTCTTTCTTGTGACTAGATCACATGCATATTGTGCTGCAATAGATCAAACTCATACACAATGATCCCAACTTAGACATGAGACCATGAGACTCATGAATTCAAAAACATAGAATAACATATTCACACAACCACCACATTGAGAACTCTAACCTGAACATAAATCATCACAATTTATTAACATCACAAGTCACACACATAATACATATCCAAAAAATACTATTTCACTAATTTCAACCTAAAAATATACCTCATCTAAACCTTCTTCAACACCCTTGATCTCAAATATCTTCAGTAATTTGTATGATAAATTGTAGCTACTATTACCTGTGAAATGAAAATGAAAATTACTATCGCACACATGTCTACCATAGCAGTTCCAACTACCTTGACAAAATTCCTCTATCCTTTTATGCTTCGATGGATGTTCATACTCTGTTCCAAAGCTCCCATTTGGCATAGGCTGGGGGAAGCTGACAATGGTTGTAGAGTCTGGCAATGCACCTGCAAATTGCATTTGGTTGGAAGTTTCTAAAGCCTTTTCAACAAATCCATTTTGTTGATATCCTACAATCAGCTCATTCCATGAGAAACAAATTTCTTGGAGGCATTCTGTCAAACAGTTCACGTGCGTTGTCTATGCTTACACGTTTTGCATACATGTCTGCCGGGGTAGTTGCAGCTACAACATCTGGAAAAAAATCCTCTAACGTTCATCGTATGATAAATGTTCGTACCCTGTTCCAAACCTCCCATTTTCGCACAGGCTGTGAGGATGCTGGCAGAGATTGCGAACTCTGGCTTTACACCTGCCAGTCACATTTTGTTGTATGTTTCTGAGTCCTTTTCAACAAAGGCATTTTGTGCATATCCTGCAATCATAGCGTTCGATGAGACCACATTTCTTTGAGGTATCTGATCACAGTTCGCGTGCCTTCTCTATGCTTCCACATTTTTGCATGCATGTTTACCAGAGCATTTCCAAGTGTGATATCCGGCAACAATCCCCCTGCCATTACGTTTCGATGGATGTCCAGATCCTGTTCGAAAGCTCCAATTTTGGCACAAGCCGGGAGTACACGCGCAAAGGGAGCAACGGCGATGGGAAAGGCGAACGGGACGGGTTTAGAGGGCCCCATACCAGCCACCTAAGCGGTCAACGCTTGGAGTGTGCTGGTTAAGCCAGGCCCTATTTGTACTACCTGAATAAAAGTTGTTACTTACGTGTTCGTTGAACCGCTTATATTGGCCACCCCACAATTCTTGTCCCTGTTCATCAATAAGACCTCTGCCCACCAGAGTAAAACTTTCCATTTTAGCAAATTGCAACCATTTATTAGTATTGTTCATCAATAAGACCTCTGCCCACCAGAGTAAAACTTTCCACTTTAGCAAATTGCAACCATAAATTTATTAGTATTGTTCATCGATAAGACCTCTGCCCACCAGAGTAAAACTTTCCACTTTAGCAAATTGCATCCATTTATTAGCATTCTTGCTGCTTTCTGGATTTTGGATTGCAGCTATCATCCCATCAACCTCCAAATTCAAACAAATCATTTAGTTAATAAACATATATGAAATAAATTGGTACAAATAAGTTACTACATATAGAATAAGCATTTTTCCTTCTAAATTATGGACCTTAAAAATGAAGCCAGGTTGACAAGGCCCTTGGAAAAGCAAATTGTTTAGAAGAAATATCTTGTTGTGTGGCACTAACAACATGGCTGATGGCTTTATGCATGCTGCGTACCATGCTCTTACAAATGCCTGCCAGAAGATCACAAAATCGTTTGAAATCATTTCTTCCCAAAATTCTTATTTTTTGAAAGCCAACACATAAAGAAATTGTTCCTGCATGTAAATGAAATAGAAATAAAAGCCATTCATCTTTAAAGAAGAAGAAGAAAAAAGTTATTTTTTGCACCAAAGACTTTTGTATACATAAAATCTTTCCTGTTGCTAGAAAAAAAAAAAATGATGAATGACCTGAGTAGAATCATGCTTTCCTTCGCCTACTGCGCCATATTTTTCGACATTGAAGACGCTCACAGAAGCATGACCCGAATGAACAACTGTTCCTGAGCCACAATTTGTTGTACCATATTGGTTGATACCATTATCTGAAATTGATTGGGCAGATTGAGTTGCTGCTGCTATTATAATTAATTGCAAGCCCAAAATGACCATCGCAATTTTGATACTACAGACATGTTTTCTTCGGACTGAGTTTCCATGACTTTACAAAGTTTGTAAGGCGGTGCAACTATCACTTCCCGCCCTTCAACTTGTGCTCATTCTGCCGTTAATGGACTGCATATTTTTGTGTAGAGGGGAGAGGAAAGATGCTGTTGATCTTTGCTTTTCGCTCTGTCAGATCTGTAATATCTAAATGGATTCCAACTCTCTTACGTGAACAAATTGGTTTGTGACAGAGCATTGAACAAGGATAAATGTTACACACTTTCTTAAAAGCTATTGTTGAATTCGTGAATGTCAACAGGAAAGCAAAGCACTAGCTTTCTACGGCCGGGCTTAACCGGCACACTCTAAGGGTGGGGTCCCATGGAGGGGGGTTTCCTGAAAACTTTCAATGGGTGCTGTTGAGAAATTTTAGGAAATTTTTAAAGGTGGTGGCCCCATGAACTTAGTAGAGCAGTTCAGCTTAAAATATTAAGCCCCAGATTTTAAGGAAGCTGGTGGTCTCATCAAGTTATTTACTGTGGAATTTAAGTTTCGGAATTTAAGAAAGCTTAAAAGTTGAAATGATTTACAAATGGCAAATAAAATTGCTAAACTGTAGGAGCAATATCCAGCCCCACCCCATTTTCACCCCCTCAAATCTGCAATCCTAAAAGGTAGGAGCTGCTATTCTTCAGGAAAAGATTCCAAATAATCCTGTAGCAATTTTTTTATCAATCCATGAGACCTCCTGTTCCTTAAAAATAGACCCTGCAGCCGTCCCATGGGACCCCACCCTAAACCTGGAATGCTTAGGTGGCCGGGCCCACATATTAATCCAGCCTATCTTTACCGGAGCACGCACTTAACCGCACCTTGTCAAATCTCCGATAATACTGCATTCCCGTTCCCGTTCCCATTCTGTACCCGTACTATAGCTGTTCGCATCACGGTTTGCTTCATCATTAGACCGGGCGATTATTAATCCCCCATTCATTTCGTAACATGAATTCGGGTGTGTGGTTGATATTAAGAAGATTGGTTGACCTTTTAATACTAATATTTTTATATAAAGATATATATCTTATTTTCTAATATTTTAATAAATATAAAATATATTTTAAGTAATGTTACTATATTTAATTACTTATGTTTTTAATGAAAAAAGTTGTTTATTATATTTTATTTAAATAAAATAATTAATGTTTTATACCAAGTTTGATGTTAAAATTAAATAAATTAAATGTGAAGTTTATCTTAAATTTAATGATACAAATATGTTATGTGAGATGTAGATGTTGATTATTGAAGTGTTTAGGAGATCTCAAATTTGATTCTACAATTATTCTCAATGAAATGATTTCTTATTGTTCCATAAATTAGAAATTTGGTTCAAATAAGGGAAAATAAAAAGGTAGTGGTGGATCAAAAATTACTAAGAGAATATTCTTTCATAAAACAAATTATAATGACAAATATTTCTACACATAAGATCTAGTTCTTTTTCACATAAGAATATTTATAACTAAATGAAAGAAAAAAAATTATAAAAGATTTCATAGAATTGGTAATTGTTAAGCGTAGTAGTTGAATGGTGATTTAGTACTTAAACATTTGAATGATAAGTTTTTATTAATGTAGGGAATTAGATATTTATATTTTAACAATTTTATACTTTTTTATTAGAAAAGATTGTGTACAAATATAGATCCTAATACATTTTATTTTTAATTTTGTTTTATTGTATACAACTTTCTTTTGTTTGATACTATAATTGACTTTTTTATATTCAATGGTTTGGTCTCAATCTTAGTAAGTTTAACTTTTCTCAAATTTATAAAAAAGTGTATCATATTTTAATTAATATTGTTATTTAATAATTTATAATATCAAAAAATTAGGTATGTAGGATATGATTCCTTTATGTCATCTACGAATATTGAAAGTAATAATTAATTAAAAAATTCACAAACTTAGTAATTGGTAGGTGTAAATAGTTAAAAGGTGATTTAATACATTAACATTTGAATTGACTTGACTTATTAATGCAGGGAATGTCATATTTTTATTTATAACTATAGGTTTAAGAATTTTAAATTGTTATGATAAGAAAAGATTTAAGTGTAATATATTGGAATACATAGTTTATTTTTAGTTCATGTTTTCGTTGTATGTAACTTTTTTTAATTTTTGGTAGTATGATTGTCTTTTCTCTATTGGATGTTTTTTGTTTATATATGAGTAAAACTTTTATTTTTATTAATTTTTTATATATATATTTATGATTTCATGTATTGTAGCATGTAAGATTTGATTCCTTAATGTCACATATAAATATGTTTAGCTTTCTCAAATTTGTGCAAAGCTTATTATATTTTATAAAATTTGTTATTTGCAATTATGAGTTCAAACCATAATTACAAATAACAAATTTTATATAAAAAAAGCTTTGCAATTTTTTTTTGAATTGATTATATATTATCAAAGAAAAATTAGGTTGCATAGTACATATTGCACTCAAAAAGAGCATAACAAGTTTAGGAGGTCCCATAGGCCAACATAGATATGAAAAAATGTTACATATATGAATAATTTTTAGTGCTCAAAGCCATAACAACCTAGATATTACAACTTTCACCATATACATCCATATCATAAAACCCAATGGGTAGATTGATCTTTAAGATGTTGTCATTGTTTCTAACCACCTCTAGCTTGCAATTACCCTTAGTAATTATCTAATTTTCATTGAGACCCATGTCTTCAAAGAGCATATCATATTTATAGTTTTTATAACTTTCCTAAAATTCCAAGTAGTTCTTCATTCCATCCCTAGCATAGGGCCAATATTTGGTTGTCTTTACCTCAGATCTCAAGAGATTCACTTGTCTTGTGTCCAAAATATTCCATAAATTCTCTTTAGTCACCTCCAATGTTAGAGTAAATTGTAGGGAAATAGAAAAAGGTACCCTCATTTCTTGCTTTTTTAGAAAAAAAGAAGAATATTAGTAGTTAAATCAATAAAAAAATATTAAATATCTAATCACACCTTTAACATAACCAAATAAAAATTCTTGCCATGAAAAGTTATTCTTGCTATCCTACCAATCCAAATCAACAAAAAATAAAAGCCAAATTTCTTTAGCAAAGAAATGATCAAAGAAAATATGGTTCACAGTTTCAAGAATTTCACAAATAGAGTGTAGGTTATTAATAGGTTGGACATGCCTTAGATTGATATGTATCTTTTTTAATAAGAGTATCCATTTAAAATAGGCTTTCTTTGGCTCAATCACATTGGACCAAGAGTGTTTAAGAATCTTAAATCATTTCCCATTACTAAAGTTCAAATACAAAAGTTGTTAAGGTGTAGGTGATAACCTATAAAGACTTTAAGAGAGAGTTGTAGATCTTTTGAAGTTCACCTTATAGAGTGTGGTTCAATCGCACCACTTCAATTTTTCATAAATTTTAAGGTTCAAAACTTATTTGGGAAAGAAATTGAATGTTCTCATAGGCTTTTCTTCAGATTGTATTTCTTTTAAGAAGTGGTAAAACATTCTCAGTACTAAGAGAAGCCCAAGACTTGGTCTATTTATTATTCATTATGTTAACAAATTCTTTGATCCCTTTACTATCCTAGCTATTGGAAAAGAAATCTTGTTAGAGATCCATGGGATTCTTCTTCCATTGAAGATTCGACCACACTAACATGAAGCTACAATTTTTTTTCTCTTCCTTATTATGGGCCTACTTTCCTTTGATCTTAACTTATTTAGGGACTACCATTTGAATGTCATTCCCCTCTAAAAATTTTTAGGTATCTTTACCAATTAGACATTTAACTATTCATTTAGCAAAAATCAAAATTATTTGCAATCTCAAGTATTTCAGTCCAAGGCCACCATTGTCTTTATCTAAACAACACCAATCATACTTGATAGTATATTTTTGTCTCTTTCATTTCCCATCAAACCAAATGAACAAGTCCTAATTCTCTTTTTAATTTCATTCACTTGATAGTCCATATTGTTATCTTGAGCAAATAAAATATTTTTATAGAAATATTGAAACTCATTTATAACCCAAGAAAGATAATTTATGTTGATTATCCACCCAAATTGATCCAATGCTTCCCTACCCTTTTTCTCCTTTATATAATTAAAGAAGAAATTAGAACCTTTATCTCCATTTTTGAGCCAATTTATTTTAGCCCTAACTTTTAAATCTTCTTAATTTACAATTTTCTCAAATTATGCTTGAATCTCACGAACTCCTCATTCAAGGACTCATGCAATTGAGTTTCAATAAAGATAAAATCTTATTGAAGAAATTCTTAGATCTCCTTCCATCAAAGGCTCTTTTTTCCCCACAACTTGGAATAGGGACCTTGAGTTGCTAACATTGGTACCATGTTTGTCAAAAGTAGATTTTTTTTTTAGCAAGATCATATCAATTTAAATTTTTAGCAAATATTAACTTCTTATATCAAAAATAATTTAAATATTGTAACACATGCATGAGATCGCTCATTGGTTATGAATAATTTGGAGATATTATGTATTGATAATGGTGGATCGAAAGGCTTAACAAATATTTGTCATTTAGAAAATCCTATGAAATCTAGGTTCAGTAAGTGACTAGATAGGGACTCTTTTGCATTGAAAGACTTGTGTAATGTTATATAAGAAAATTAGGGGAAAACAAGGAACTAAATAATGATCTCTGTATAATGAGAAAAGAAGAATCTATCTAGAATTTATTAGTATGAGATATAGACGAAATATTAAAATTTGATATAAATACACAACTAAACAAAAAAATCCCCCATATTTACTTTAAATGTTTGATAGATGTTATTCATTGCATGTTTTTTCAATTTTGCATATTTTTGGTGGAGTTATAATTATTGGAAGGAGAATATTATTGCAAACTATATATTTTAAGAATACATATCTTTTAGTATTTAAAAATACAAATAGTTTCCTCGGTGATATCTTTTTTACTTTGACGTGCATCATCATAAAAGTTCACATGCACATCAAAGTCAAAGACAAATTTAGTGATATATATCCATGCCCTTTCCCATTACTATTTTTGGCACACTTTGACTAGATTGTCCTATGTGCAATAACAAGTCTACAAGTGGCATATTCTTGTGTGAATTCATCTCATGATATTATTGGAGGATCAAGATTCCTACACCCATTCTAACACTAGAGACCTAGTTCCTTTACCTTGACCTTTGCATGATCATGCTCTTGGATGACACATTGGGATAGGCATATGTACTTCCGTGGGTTTTTTTTAACCATTAAGAGCCAAATCACCATTTTTTGTTTTTCAATGTCAAGGGTGACCTTAGTTTGTTGATGTTATCTCTAGAATCCATCTAATTTCATGCTCTCACTCAAGATGTTTTACTTGATTATCAAATGACACATTTATTACAATTACTACTTTAAATCACTCATATGCTTACATGCTTATCTTTATATTACATTTAATTTTCTTGTCCTATTTTTTTCTCATTTAATTCCTTGGGTCCAAAAAATGCAACCAATTGATTGGGGAATATTTTATCCCTAACACTCTTATGCTAAGATTGAAATCAATTTTTAGATACCTACATAGAGACTCATCACCATGTTAAGACAAAGAATTACTATGTACCACAACATGAAAGTGTGTAATATGCTATTTCATCCCATGGTTAGTGTATTAGGTGAATCATTACCACTTTCTATACAAGCATAATTCTTAACCCTATTTCCTCACCTTCTCCTTCTTATGATTGTTGATAGTAAAACTTAGCTTGCAGTTATTTTTATTTTTACTTGTATGATAGAAGGGAGAGTCAAGGCATATTTGTTTTTCTCTATTACATTAGATTTATTCATCATCAAGCTTATAACTAAACATCCTATCTATTTTATAATTAATTTTTTAACTAACATTGAATTATAAATTATATATTTTTACAACTATCTTTTATTAATCTAAATTAATTATTGCTTATATATAAAGATTTATTTGATTATCTTAAATTATACTTGGTTTATGTTTATTTTCCTTTATCTATAATTATCATTATTTTCATCCTTTCAATCTCACCTCAAATTCTTCATATTTGAAATTTAGATCATTATTAACTAAACAACTCTTTTATAAAATTTACTTATTTTTAAATAAAACAAAATAAACAACATTTTTTTTTCATTAAAATTAAAAATTAAATATAATAACATTATTAAATATATATTTTATAATCATTAAAATACTAAATATAAATAATATTCATTAAAAAACGTTTTATAATCATTAAAATAATAAAAATTATATTTATTAGAAAACATTAAAACTATAAATATAACTATTTAATTGTAATTTAAAGATGTAAATATTTTAATGAAATTATTATTATTTATCATATGCGAGTATAATGAATGGAAAGAACATTTATATTCTTTACCGCTTATATGCATACTCACTCTTCTAAACATAAAAGTTACTTACCCCAATATCTGTCGTGGAATCCATGTGGGACTAAAACGGTCTAATGACGAAACAAATCTGTGATGCCAAGCCGCGTTGAAACACAGCGAATGGCTTAAAAACAATGCCTATACATTTCCTGTTTGATTCCCGTCAGTGCATCATTCCGCCGATTTGAACGAGTGTCTGTTGTTTTGGCTGCATAAAACAAATGTGAACGGTGGAAATGGCGGGAACAAGAACGGGAACGGGAAATGTAAATTGCATACGGCGGAAACAGAGATTTCAAAAAGTTAAAAGGTTAAGAAAGGCTACGGAAACAGAAAGGTTGGGTTAAAAGGGCCCCACATGAGTCTGGCCACCTAAGCATTCAAAAGCTTAGAGTGTGCCGGTTAAGCCGCCCCGCTTTGTACAGTGTTCTAGGAAGACGGAATTTCTTGTTGAAAATATGAGGATTTTTTGATCATGGAAATGGGAATTTTCTTGGAATTATAAGCAGCCTTGAAAGTCAGACCACAATAGTGATCCAGTCTAAGAAGAATGATGGTAAAGAGAATGCCGCGTCATTGAAAACATTTTTTAATGCAGCAGTAACAAGAAAGACTCTTCCAAATCTGTTTTAATGTGAATTTTGGTCAACAGCGTACGGAGTGCAATCATAATATCATTGGTATCTCCCATTTATAGTGACATGTTTTGCATTTCTTCACTACCAAGTTTTAATTAAAAAACAAAAAGCATTATAAAGTGGCATTACAAGCGAGAATGTTATTCTGTAAACGAAGACAAAACATAAAATGGCATATATTGAAAGTCTAAAAATAATTATTAATAAATATAATAAATATGTCAATAGTGACATAATATGATGGATAAGTTATGGTGGTGTTGTTTTTTACATCAAGATTCAAATTTTATAGAGAGTTATTGTTGAATGCTTATATTGACCTCCTCAATTCATAACAATCTTCTATAGATATATAAATTTACTAACATAATGCAATCTTTTATAAATATAAAATTTATATAAGAGATGGATAAATTTACTTTAAAATTAAATAAAATACTTAAGAAAAAACATATTGTATAATATTATATTATAATATAGTATTATTTATTAAAATTGATAACATAAAAGTTGGATAAGGTATATTGAAAAATGGTGGATGAGATTAAGGGATAATCTATACTTTTAAAATGTATTATGAAATAATTATTGAGTAATAAAAATAAATTTATATTGTTATAATATTTCACATTAATATATTTTTTTATGCACAAATTTTTATCATTGGGAGGAATTCCTTTCTATTAATATTTAGAAAAAGATTATAAGTCTCATGTGTGAGGGAATATATTACATTTCCCTCATTTAGTTATTTTTATATAGTAAGAATAGCATTCCTTCCTTCAACTCCTCTAATATCTTATAGATTATTGGGAGGACAAGAGGTAGGGATTTTCAACTTTTTTAAAAAAAATATTACATGTTACATTTTAGTAGCCCTATTGAAAAGAGATTGAGACATCCATGAAGCAAGTTGTTGTGCTTCAAAATATCCTTGTTAAGGACTGCACTAATAACTATAATATTAGCTTGATGGTCATGGTTGGAGATGGCTACAAAAATATCCCTATGCCAAGAGGATTTAATATGTCTACTTATAGCCAACTTCCCATGCATTTTTCTTCTTGTAATGTCAATGAAATTCATGAAAATTCTTTTAGAATTATAATATTGTGAACATGACCATTGTTGAATAAGCTCCTGTTGATTGCAAGTAAAATTGTAACTTCCATTGGTGGTATTAGATTATTGAATAGCTAGAAAATATATATACATAGAACATCTTTCTTGCATTCAAATCATTTTTGGTACAACCATGGATGGAGGGTCTAAAAAGGACTATCCAACCATGTAGCTTAGAGTTCAACATAGCAGAAATAACAAAGAAATGCTCAACAAACATGAATTATCATTGATTCAACAACTTCTAGTCTTACATGCGGGTATGTGCAGATCATGATGGGACAAAAAGTGGCGATATAATGGGTATGTGTAGGGTATGTGGCTGACAAATTTTTTTACCCAAAATTGATGAAACAAAAAGGGTTTTTAAAGGAGATTCTCAACTTTCCACTGATATAAATTATGCTTTACTTTGAATTTAATAAGTAATTATTATACATTTTCTATTTAAATTACGACTATAAAGTCCTGATTGATAGACTGATTGAAAAACATCTATAGCTTTCAAACGGTATTACATTTTTTGAATTCAAAATATTTGTCACATTCTATGCTTTGTATTATAGAGGATTAAAAAAAAAAATGAATTTCATGAAGTTTTGAGCAAGTTAAGGTGGTCAAACATACAAGTTTTTATATTTTTTAAAAGTTGTAATAAAAAAATTCATAATTTATTATTTACTTGGAAAAAATTTACAAAAAAATATGCATCACATTGAGACATGAGTCATCTACTTATATCTAAAATCTTATAAAAAAATATTATCATTTTATTGTGTTAGCGTGGTTAGACAGACACCTACTTCTTTTTTTTTCTTGAAATTTAAGTGCTACTGCATTGAAATTTTAAATTTTCACCAAATAGATTTTTTTTAAAATAAACCTAGTAGTTTAGAAACTACATTCAATTTGCTACAGATTCTATTCTTACATATTTTTGAAATAATATAGATAACTTATTCAAATTTTTATGTCAAGTTTCCTAACTCTGATTTTTCTAAATTTTATAGCTACTTAAGGGTCTACTTTTTCCATAATGATCCTGCGCATACCCATGTATCATATGCCTTATATGTAGAATAAATAGGGCTCACGGGCCTACCACAAGGGCATTACAGATATTACACTTAGCACAATGCCTTATTACATTCCATAGCCTAGGAGGCTAGATCAAATTGTGAACTACTACTAAAGATCTACTTGATTAACTGCCGTCTAATGAATTAAAAATGATCTTAAATATGAATCTCAAGCTCCAATTATGATCCATGTTAGTCTCAAGGATTTACCAACCCAATGCAAGACCAAACGTATAAGTCAACCAACAAATACGAAAGATAACCCATTGAGAAATGCAATGAATTACAAATCTCCAAGAAAGTTCCCCTTGGACCTAAAATTCCTTGAATGATATTTCATTAAGCTCCACATGCTCTAGAAAAGGTCCGCACAACCAAACTGAGCCAAATAGGTCCTAAATGCTTTAACAAAGAAATGATAGTGAAATTATGAGAGCAATAACTTTCTGCAAATGAATTCAAATCACCTAAAATCTAGATATGTTGTAGATGACATCATGTAGAAACTATATCCTTCTTTGTGTGCTAAGAAATGATACAACATTAAAATGTGGAAGAAACCATTGAGACAACTACAGACTAAACTACAAAGAAAATCATTTTTTTTGGTTGATACAGGATTGCTTAACAACCAAGGATGCTCTTGCATCAAACACTCGAGGTTGAAAGAAAATTAAGTCCTTCACTTTTCAAGGGCTAGAGGAAAATTGAAGTCGTCCACCTCAACATGAGAAATCCATGATGAATACTCCATTGGTCTATCTTTCCACTTTACTAGATACTCCTTGTACTACTTATTCCTAGTGCTCCTTCCAAGTCTAGTGTCTAAATATGCTCAATCTATTCCGGTGGTTGATTTGGTAACTGCTCCTCTAATCCAACTTCCTTGTTACTTTCACTTCATTGTCCTTCATGATACTCATATATGTATGCAATATTGAAAATAGGTGATATACCAAGTGTCTCCGCTAACTCCACTTCATATGCATTTCTTGAATCAAACTTTCTAAGAATCTTACATGGTCCAATCTTCCTCATCTTCAACTTATTATATGTCCCTAATGGAAACCGTTCCTTCTGAGATATACCATAACTTCATCCCAACAACAAATTCCTTTTGTCTCCTTTTCTCATCTTCTTTCTCCTAGTACTTATTGTTCATGTCCTCCAAGTGTTTTCGGACCTGACTATGCAACGTCTCCATGAATCCTACAAATTCTTCTTCTTTTGCACTCCTCTTATCCTCCATACTGATGTATCTGAGCTCCATAACTCCTTGTGGATGTGTCCCTATCACAATCTCAATGGTGTTTTCCTTATACTTCAATTTATTGAATTATTGTATACAAAATTTGCTTGTGGTAGAGAACTATATCCCAACTTCGTATCTTATGTCCAACCAAACATCTTAATAAGTTACCCAAACTCCTATTCACTACTTTTTTTTATCCATTTGATTGTGGGTGTTATGTTGAATTGAACTTCAAGTCCGTCTTCATTTTCTTCAACAATGTCCTCCAAAAGTATCCAATAAACTTGACATCCCTGTCTAAAACTATGCTCTTTGGTAATTCATACAATCTCACATTCTCCTTGAAAAATAAGTCAACATGCACAACATCATTAGTCTTCTTGCAAGGAATAAAATGTGTCATCTTAGAAAATATATCCACTGGGTGATCCCACAATAGTGGTTTACAATTTTTGGCCAAACTGGACACTAAAATTATTATTTTTAACTAAATCTTCATATTCGGGCACCTATATAGTGGCTAAACCGTGAAGAATTTGAAGATGATGCAAACTAGAGTTTCGTCACATTTTCTCTGTAGATTCTAAAAATAGTTTTTTCAAAATTTTGGGAATCAGATTGCACTTCTTTTTCCATCTCCCACGAAAACTGATTTTTTTCAAAAAACAACATTTTTTAAAAGTGATGCACACCGTATAACGCATAACTTTTTTTCCATGAAGGATAAAATTCTAATTCTTTTGAATTTAGATTTGTAACTTTGATATCTAGTGCTTCCACTTGGTTAGACAATTTTTTATTGAATATTCTTTCGTTAATCAAGTTTTGAAGTCAAACCAATTACAAGTTAGACATAGCACGACTGTATAATGCATAAATTTTTTTGTATATATATCGAAATTCATTTTTTTTTGTTGGATCAAGGACTTCAATATCTAGTGCACTCATATTTTTCAAATTTTTTTTTTGATAATCTGCTATTTTTCCACGTGTAGAACAAAGACCTTCATTTTTGATGAAAAACATATGTTTAATAAAACTAAAAAACCAAATACATAATAAAACCAAAACATATTAAAATTATATTTATTGGATAGCTCATTCCAAGGGCTATCTGATTCCAGTTGGGTTTGTGAAGATTCATCCATTTTCACCCTCAACCCAAGCTCCGAAGTGCCAAAATTCAGGTTTTTTTTGTCTCAGGGGGGGATGAGGAATAAGGGGGTTCGTTCGAACCAGGGTTCATTAGAACCCTGGTTCATTTGAACCCCCCTTTTATAGGGGTTTTTGTTTGCTTTTTTGGTGGGAAAGCATTGAAAGGGTTCGCCCGAACCCAAGTTCTAGCGAACCCCTGATGGGTTCGGTCGAACCAATAGATTCGTACGAACCCCTAAAATCATTTTTTTTGCCATGCATTTGTTTTTTGTGAGTTTTCCTTCCTCACTTCAATTGTAAACCACTATCGTGGCTTCACCCCACTACTACCATTGGGTGTGTGCAAGAAGTTGACTTGGAAGTGTTTTCCTCGGTTTTTAGAATTTGTAACATTGACGTTAAAATTTGAAGCACTTAGAGACAAAATCTTAAAAAAAGTCAGTAATCATAAAATGTAGTACTCGAAGACTAGTTTCCAAATATGTAATTTATTTTAATACCCATATGATACAAATTGAATTTCAATAGGCGTTTCTAAAAACCACTATTTAAAAGTCACTTTTTTTTACCATACTATGCACGTGTACGTCATCCATATTTTGACTTAAATAATCACATTTTTCTAAATCCTTTTGGGAAAAGACTTATAACTCATTGAAGCACATTTTTGATATTTTTTGTAATTTTTTATTGAATATATATTTTCTTGTTAATTTTTATTGGCCATATTTGTTGTTTTGAAAAATCATGTATGTCACGCATAACATAACCTAAACTTATCATTTTTAATTTTTTTTTTTAAATTGAAAAGAATTATCTGAAGTATGCTTTCATGCAATCCGTTCGTTAAAAAATTATTTTAATAAAAGGTTATTAAAATATTAAAAAACCCTAATATTTCAAGTTTATGGACAAGTTTCATAAAAAAAAAATAGAAAAATAGAAAAAAAATCAAATTATTAAAAAAATTACATATTTGGAATCTACACTCTCATCTATAATGGGTATTAATTTCGTCAAAAAATTATGCAAAAATGGTCTTCAAACATATGTCCAAAGTCGTTATTTTCATGTGGCATTGGCAAGACCTTCAAATTGCATGTCAAACTAGGTCCAAAAGCTTAGGTTTGGGTCCCCAAGCCTTTTTTCAAACCGAAAAACAAAGCACAAACCCAACTAAAAATTCACATTTTTAAAAATGGGATCCCATTCTAAAACAAGATCTTGTTTCATAAAAAATAATTTTTTAATGCTTTTATGAAACAAGATCCAGTTTTGAAAATTGCAAAAAATTAAAAGTTTCGAAAAATGGAAATTTTTCAAAATGGGATCTATTTTGAAAAGTTTCTAAAAATGGAATTTTTCCAAAATGGAATCTTTGAAAAATGGGATCCCATTATGAAAAGTTGCTAAAATGGAACTTTCCATTTTGGAAAGTTTTCAAACCTGGATCTCGCTTTTGAAAAGTTTCTAAAATTTAAAAAATTAAAAAATGGGATCCCAATTTTTAGAAAATGGGACCCTATTTAGATTTTAGGCTCGGGACCCCAAACCTAAATGGGATTTTGTTTTCTTGAAGTTAATTTCAGGTTTTTGTCCAAAGAAAAAACTTCCACGTTTCATGGACTCATCTTCTTGCATTTACCCTTTTATAGAATCATATCTTATATGTTCACAAGGTCTCTTCGGTATTGTGAAAGGTTTATACAATCCATTATTTTGACTACTCCCTTTTGCTACCTGAAAAACTCTACAACTTTGAACATACTTCCTAACATCCTTGTATATATGTAGCCAAAAATAGTGTTCATTCACCAAAGCTACTATATTGACAACTCAAAAATGTCATAGTCCTCCACTATGCTTCTCCTTAATCAAATCCTCCCTCATTGAACTCCTTGGAATACATAACTAATTTTCCTTACATGCATTCTATACTTTAGCAAAATATGGATGAGTCAGTATAGGATCATGGGGGTCCAAACTAGGCCTCTAAATGGTGATGAAAATCCAAAAAATTAGAGTTAGGCAACTTGACAAAATTTTGAATAGGTTATTAACATAATTTGAAAAATATGTAAGAACAAAAGTTATAGCAAATTGAATTTAGTTTCTAGGCTACTAGTCCTTTTTTGGAAAAATGTAAATCTGTTTTACAAAAAATTGAAATTTCAATGCAATGGTACTAAATTTTTAGGAAAAAAATAACAAGCAAGTGTATGTTTGATCACCCTAAGTACAAGAAAAAAATAATATATATTTTTGAATCTTTCAATATAAGTAGAGGACACATGCCCAGATGTGCCGATTTTTTTTTGTAATTTTTTTCCATGTAAATAATTATTTATGATTTTTTTATTAGAATTTTTTAGAATTATTAAAACATCTGTGTCTAGCCACCATAACTTGGTCAAAAATTTATAAAATTCATTTTTCTTCCATCCTATAGTATGCAAAGCATAGAATGTGGTGCATCTTGTAGGTTCAAAAAATGTTAAATAGTTTGAAAGTTATAGAAGTTTTTCAATCAACCTAGCAATCAGGACTTTAGTCATAATGTATGTAGAAAATCCATAATAATTATTTATTAAATTCAAAATAAGGCATAACTTATATTGGTGGAAAGTTGACAATTTTTTATATAAACCCTTTTTGTTTCATGAAATTCAAATAAAAGAAGTCGTCAGCCACAAAGGTGAATTTTGGAAAACTAAGCAAATTTTCTAAACATGTTTTTTAGGTTGACTTTCCAGGTTAGGCAATCCTGAACCAAATCCCAAGCCAAATCCCGAGCCTACTAATTATGTCAAAAAAATCAGATATCTGTTCAGAATGGATATCTGTTTTAAAATGGATATCTGTTTATAAACAAATATTCGTTACTAAACAGATATTCGTTACTTGTATTATATAATATGTATTATAAATAATATATTATATATTATGTATTATATATATTATATTAAATTATATATTATGTATTATATATATTATATTAAATTATATATTATATTATACATTATTATTATATTATGTATTATGTATTAATATATTATTATATTATATTTTTTTGATACGGTAAGTAGCATTTACAGGGTGTTCTACCCTTTACACAGAGAGCCACTAGGGCAACAAAAGATCAAGTCCAAAAAATATGAAAGACCAAGCCAAAAACATACACAATGGACCAACAACAGACAAACATACAACGTAACAACAACATACAACAGGTATTTTCCTAGTTTTTAGAAAGGAGATAAACTACATCATCCCCAACCCATTCCTAGCCTTCTTCAACATTCTTCTCATCCATTTCATCCTTCATCACCGAAGAAAGGGTGATGGTAACGCAGTGGACTAGCTTGACAGTGAAATGGGTCAAGCCACCTAATTTATTGTCCATCTTTTCCATTCTTTCTTGCAACACACGGAGCTCCTCCCCATAATCCATAGCCTTCACAGTATCAGCACACTCCATGTCTAACAAGTTTGAGGACTAGGAAGCTAAGTTATCCTTCTACACTTTGCTAATATTAGGAATGGTGTGGGGCCCTCCAACATACTCCTCCTCCTCATTCTCAGACTCCTCGTCCCTGCAATCTTTGGCATCAAACCACTCTCTTATAAATCCAAGTCATTAACCTACACTTTCTTGTTATTCTTAGCCAACCTACTAGACCTCCTGATGATGGTATCACCACCAATTGCCACTGTAGCCACAACCATTATGTCTCCCTTAGAATCCCTACCCACAACATTTTTTCCTTTGCTTTCCATGGTCGAAGGCTCCATCAAACCCTTCACATCATCCTTATCTTTCTTCTTTGAGGTAGGTTTTCTTACAGTCTTGGCATGGGTTGACTTGAGCTCACATAGACTAGCCACAACACTAGTTTGGGAAATTCCTGCATTCCCTTAAGCTTCTTAGCAGTAAATTTAGGCTTATGAGTTTTAGCAAAAACTAGATGGGTTTTCTTGATGGGACCTTTGGACTCAGCTGGGGATATATTGGTCATAGCAGGAGGTTCAATTTCCTCAATACAGACATCAAAAATGGGTTTAGGTAGGCATAACGCAAGATGGAAGTGGTAGAGCCTCATAATGAGGCCTTGGTGAAGTAACAGGGGAGGAGTATAATCAGGGTTTAGGCCAACAACTTCAATGCATTTTTCAACAGAGCTCTCTAAATCCCTAAGAAGGAAAAAAGGAAAGTTTAATACAATTTTATGTCGGAGGTGATTTAAAAGAGGAAAGTGGTAGAAATAGTAGGTTTTGTATCTACCTTCCAGGGTCACATACTTCATTAGGGTGAGGTAGACTTGGTCCCAAGACTGCGGAAGAGCCTCTCTCTTAAACCCTTACTGGTTACAAACCAACTTCTCATTCCCCACAAAGAAATCATTTAGAATTTCATTATCTTGGGTCTTAGTATGCTTTGGGTACTTCTTACCAGTATCAACAGCCCCATCACTTGCACTATCACTTCCTCGTTCACTTTAAAGGAAATACTGCCCATAGTCACTCTTCTATCTTTCCAAGAGTTAGCAAACTATGCAGATAAATTAGGGTCATGGCCCACCAGACTCTCCATCAGGGGAGCCAAATTGCCTTCAACACATATGTGCCACACCAATAGATCTTTGTGAAATTCGCTATAGTTGTCAGGCTCCATTCGTACCCTATCACCACCCATAATGCCTCTCTGCACATGGAATAACTAGAAAACCTGTGAGAGAAAAAGGTTAGAGAAAATGGTTAAGTGAAAGGTCACCCACACACTTAGGATTTTAATCCATACAATGTAGCCTTGTGTAATCAAAGCAATGTACAGGTTGCATGCTTGAGGAGATAATTCCCTAAAGGCAATCTTGGAAAACTCATAAATGAAAATCTTCAAATACTTGCGACTAGGTAAGTAAGACATGATGGAATTGAAGGTTTTCCTTCCGCATTGTTATTAGATAGAAACCAAGGCAAGATGGCCGCAAGGCCAAATTTAGAAACACCTAAGATCTCGGCCTTTAGAAGAGGAGACAAAATAGCAGAAATGATGGAACCAATTAGGAGCTTTATCTCATAATTATTAGTCACATCAATATTAAAATAAAAAAACTTCATGAATATATGATAACTTAGCGTAGTCCCCAAAAGGAGATTACATAAGGTACAACCCAATAGTTTGGCCTTAATCACAAAGTACCTACCATAATTCCTCATCATGCCCTTTCCAAAAATGCACTTCACCCCATTATTCAAATTATGCCACTTGTAGGACACCTCAGCATTTACACCCATCCACATAGCCCATAAGACAAGCATGTGGACCCCCCATAAATCCCATAAAAAATGCATGATTAGTTATTATGATGGATCAAGTAAGGGCTTTGCTCCTTTAGGAATAGACCTTGAATACCTTGCAGTAGATTCCCCAAATTATGCCAGCACTTAGAGAATTTCTAATGTGTGCCAAAGTTGGCTAAGGCATCAGCCACTTGATTGCCCTCCTGGTAAATGTGTGTAGCAATATTCAAATTTAACTTAGACACAAAGACCCTTATGTCTAATAAAATGTCTTTAGTACTCCACCCCAATAATCTTCCAAAGTTAACAACATCAATAATAGACTAAGAATCACCTTCGATATGAAGGTTATAAATCCCCATAGAAATAGCTAACTAGATGTTGTTCAGCAACACTCTAGCTTCCACAATCATAGAAGATTGGATACCAATCCCCCCAAAGTAACAAGCCACAAAATTTCCTTTGCAATCTCTGATAACACCTCCTATGCTAGCTCTACCTGGGTTTCCTTTGGCTGCCCCATGAAAATTAAGTTTATACCAACCACTATCCGAAGGCTTCTAGATAGTGTCTCTTCTAGCTAGGGATCTGGAGTTGTCATAGGAGTTGGCATCCAGGTTTTGATGCCAAGATTTGGCCATAATAATTTCCCTCTCAGTTAGACCTTTATCTGGGGTTTTCCCTTTGAAGAGTGAAATTTTTTCCACAATGAACCAAGAACCAATACAGAAAACCTCCTTTGGATTCATCTCAATGTTCCTAAAAATCCTATTGTTTCTCTCTTTCCATAAGCACTGGCAGATAATGGGGGGAACGTGATTCCAAATTTCACAAGGTAAGGGGTGGATGAAGGGTCCAACCCAACTCAAGATAAATGATTTAATATCCTTACACATAGTCCATTGAATACCCAAATGCTCTATAGCCAACTCCCACACACCAACAACAAACGGGCAATATAATAGCAAGTGGTCCACCGATTCTTCATTGCACTTGCATAAAAAACATCTGTTGGGGATCTGGAATCCCCTTTTCCTCAAATTGTCCTGAGTAAGAACCATGTTATGGTAGGCAGTCCACCAAAAGAAGCTATCTTTTAGGATCATGTGTTGGTTCCAAACCCTCTTTCAAAGCTCAAGGACAACACCCTAGTCCATTAGTGGATTGTAAGCCTATTTAACTGCAAGATCTCCTTGCTTATTATATATTATTATATTATGTATTATATATTAAATTATATTATATAAGTTATATACTACATATATTTTGTATAGTATATACTATATTATATATAGTATATATATTAAATATTAAATATTATATTAATATTATGTAATATGTATTATAGAGTATATTTAATACATAATATATATTATATATTTATTGATGTGCGATTGAGTCACAAGAGAGAGAGAGGAGGTGGGAGGGACTTGAGAGAGAGAGACTTGAGAGAGAGAGGGAGGGAGGGAGAAAGGAAGAGAGAGAGAGGGAGGGGCCTAAGAGTGAGAGGGAAAGAGAGAAAGAACTAATAGGGAGATAGAGATGGAGAGAGAGAGTTGAGAGGGAGAGTGGGAGGTAGAGATGGACAGAGTGAGAGAGAGACTTGAGAGGGAGAGAGGGAGGGAGAGATACTTGAGAGGGAGAGAGAGGGAGAGAGAGTCGAGAGAGAGAGAGAGAGACCTGAGAGGGAGAGAGAGAGACACTTGAGAGGGAGAGAGGGAGGGAGAGAGGAAGCTTAGAGAGAGAGAGAGAGACCTAAGAGAGAGGGGGAGAGAGAGTTGAGAGGAAGAGTGTTTTCCCATGTTGGGACCCTCTAGAATAAGAAGTGATGCAACCATCATTTCCAAAACCATTACAACTCAATTCAACATTCATGCCATTAAAACCTTCAAGATTAATAACATATCATTAGATCCTTCATGTAAAAGGTATAAAATCATCATGAATAAGAATCATTATCTTTCAATAATGATACATAAACAAGAATATTATGTACACCATATGGGTTTGATACAACCTTCAAAAAAAGTCCTTACAAGACAACAAGATACATTTTCATTAGATTGTTCATGTGAAATCTATACAATAATCATGATCGACAAATAAGACATCACCCAACCATGATGCATGAATAAACACTATATATGAACAAACACTAAATTAATAGATTATTCAATATTTATTACTAAATTTTTGTCTCATCATTATACTATTATATTCATAAATTTAACACTAAAAATATCCATCCAACCAAATTCTTTATAAAATTTCCATCCAACGAAATTTTTTATAAAATATCCATCCTATTGAAAACAACAAACACTGAGAGGTGGGGTTGAATCAGTGTTCTGCAAAAATTAAATTTCTTATTCTGATCTTTAACCCACTTAAAACATTCAACCAAGAGAAATATGCATGAACAGAAAGCTAACAACTACAACACCATAACACAAGTATTTTTACGTGGAAACCCTATTAGGGGAAAAACCATGGTGGATGGCCAATCCACAATATGATTTGAGTATACTCAAAAGAAAGATTACAATGTGGGAATGCACTTGCATTTAGGCTTGTTGCCTAGAGCTCACTGCTCAAAATAGAAAGGCACACTACCTTGCAAAGATTTGGATTAGATCCAAGAGAATGAACTAAAAGAATAGCATCTACAAATGCTTGATTATAGTTCCGGTTAGGCTCAGTAGTCGATCTTTTGTCCTTCTGACTAATTATGCACTTATGCTCTACTCTGCTCTAACTTGCACCACAAAATATTTAATGCACAAGTGAAATTGTGCATAATCGCTCAATCACCCTTCTAATATTCAAAATACACATCAACACACCTTATTCACACACAAAATGATATAATTGATCATTTATATATATCTACGACTAAGAATTTAATCACAACAAGTCAATTTCAATAAAACTTGAAATATTTACAACTATCAGCTCAAATCATGAATAATATTCAATGCATATCCACGATGGTTGTCCACAACTTATCTCATATTCAAATCAAGATGATCGAACACAAAAAAAATTTGAATAAACACTCCTTGAATATACGTTCAACACATTATATCAACTAGGTCGGCAACAAAACACTAATGAACATAAAGATTTCCAACCGAATATCCAAACTTGCACACAAATTGATACGAGGCATTGAGATTTTCAGATAACACAAGAAATACATTGATAAACCCCCCATGAGATCCATAACTCAAAATAACAACAAAAAATTTGCATGAGAATTAAAGAACACAAAACTGTCGGATGCTCTATTCTTCCTTGACTACTTTCAATTTTTCTGCTGGTATGAGCAAATGATGATGTGTGGATCCAATCACCAACTAGACTTTCCATCAATGAAAACACCATAAAACAATTGTAGTGTCTCTTTCCAACAATCTCTCCCTTTAGCATTGATGGCAACACTTAGTGAAAAATGACTAAGTGTCGGATCAGTACCAACATGAATTACACTGCTACTTCAAAATTTCAAAAAGAATCTTCAATCACAGCTTAGAAATGCTACTCCCCCTAAGATGAATATACATTTTTCATTGTACAACTCTCCCCCTTTGACATCAATGGAAAACCTAGGGAAATTGAAAAAGAAATAAAAATTTTAAACTGTATAAGCATGATCTTGTAACTTACACAAATTGGAAAATATCTACAAAATCTCTCTTCAACATGCTCAAATTTGTGTCCCAAACCCTTTTGAGACTCTCCAAAATTGTTATGTGACCACAAACTAAATAAGATTGAGGTTCTACAGTCTCAAGATTGATTGGGTCACTAAATTCCATAACATCTCTGGCTTCCTTTAATGCACTCACCATTATTTCGATCTTTAGACAATTAGTCCTTTGAGCTCACATGCTCTTCCTAAAATCCTATCATTTTCATGCTTCAAACTCCTTATTTTGTCAAGTAGAGATATTACTTGACCTTCTTGCTCACCAACATTACCAGCTAACCAATAAAAAGCATCAAAAATGGTAGCCAATTGTTTTTCAAGATCCTTCACTTTCTTCTCATTGACTTCAGTAAATTTGGAAAAAATCAAACATGACTTATAGGCCTTTCCACCTTCAGATAGAGAATCTTGAATATTCTTCATACAGTTAGCTAACAGATTTTTTTCATTTGCAATCAGTTCTTTCAGCCTACCAAATCTTTTTCTATCAAACTCCTTCTACACTTTGACCATGGCTAATTTTTGAAGAGACTCGAAATGAGTACTTACAAAATTTATGAGCTTCTTTAGTTCACCAAAAGAGGAACCAAACAAATCCTTAACATGAGTTGGCATGATTTTCTCCAAAACTCCAGATGCAAGACCTAATAATTCACTGTCTTCAATGTGAGACTTTAGAATCTTCTCTCTAGACTTAGCTTTTGCAATTGATGTGACCTTCATTATCTGAATTGGGGATAAGGTGGATAGATTGATCGGGCCTTCAACCAATTCAGGATCAAATTCTTCTTCTTGTTCCACCAGAAATTTCTTCACTACTTTGGTAGTGTCTCTTGCTTTCACTGGGATTTCCTTAAGTTGAACCCTTTCTTCTTCAAATTTTGGTTCTTTAGTAACTGTTCCTTTATTTCCTTTAGGAGCTTCAACTTCTTCATTTGGCATCTCCTTTTCTTCAGCTAATACAACCTTACGAAATTTAGTCTCCATAGGTGTTTTTGTATTACCCACATTAGGAGGAATCTAATTATCCTCAGTATCTGCATTCACCTCCTCATTTACCAGATCAGATACAACATCTTCAACATTCACTTCTTCAACATTGATCTTGTCCTTTGACATAAATGCTTCCAGGATTTTCTTGGTTCATTAGCAACAACACCAGTTTCACCAATCATAATTTTATTCACCCTTATTTTTGTTTTGAATTCCTTCTTAGCTTTGTCCAAGAATGAATTCATCTCCTCAATAGAAATTTCCAGACATAAGTCTACAATAATTCTCTTTCTCATATGCTCTTCTTCTGTCCTAGCACTTACTCTTCTTGACTCCAAAACATCATACAGACTCTTAGGTAAACCAAACATAATTTCAACAAGAACTTTATTGAAAATATTCAGATGTTTTATTGTTTCCTCTTCAAGAATTCTTTGAATTGATTCATCAAAAGTTTCATACCATTCGTAGAGGGGCTTGAGGTTTCCATCCTTGACAACAACATTCTCAACTTCTTTGACTGTCATACCTCGTTTGTCAATTTTTTCCTTCTTCTTTTCCTTTTCTTTCTCATAGGAATATTTCCTCTTGGTTATCTTGGTATCCTCGGTAGCCTTTATCTCTTTCACACCTTCATCTGACTTAGTCTCCTCATCTTCTGAGACAACTTCATAGGTTCTTGTGCTCTTGTTCTTCTTCCTCTTATCGAAACCCTTACCTTGGGTTTACACAAGAACTGGCTTGGCTGCAAGAGTGGATAGGGATGGACAAGTCCTTATGGATCTAGTACAAGAAGAAGATCCTTCCGAACTAGTAGATTCAGTTCTTGCTGATTCTTTTCCTACTTCAGCTTCATCTCTCTTCCTTCTGGCTTCTTTCAATACTTCTGCAAATATACCAAAACTTTCAGCAAAGACTTCTACTTCTTTTCTTACTCTTCTAATAATCTTAGGCTTCTTCAGTTGTTCATACACCTACATATCATTTTCAGCATCGGTTCCAAACATTTCTTCTCCCAAGTCCAGAGGCGTGCTCAATAAATGTTCTGCATAGATCTTCAAGATGTTCTCCTCAACTTCATATCCCATAGGCATAATCCATATCATTCTGGGATTAGTGGCTTCCATATGGCATTGATCAATATCTACCATGAAATAGATTGTATATTTATACTTCTCTACAATTGAGGTAGGAATTATTTCTCTTGCATGCATCCTATTCTAAAAAAATTTGAAGTACCCTTAGAGGGAAATGTTTTTGGTCTAACGATCACCAATTCCAAACAATATATCTCTTATTTGAACAACTACAGGATGATTACTTTGCCAATAAACTTTCCCAACACCCAAAACCTCACTCATTAAATAAAAGAACAAACGTAGCAAAAAGTTACCATATTTAAAAGAGGTATTTTTTTCTTTTTGAATCTTACCCAGATTCTCCATCAACTAACTTCTAAGCAGCTCACACAAGTCATAACTTTCATTTTCTTTTATCATTTGATAGGATGCATAAATGGTCATACCAGATACTAAATTATCTTGGTTGGAGTAGTAGACCTTGTAGATAATGACCATTGATGCAAATTTCACATCCACTTCAGTAATATCTTCAATCATCATTGCCCTTCTATCAAATTGAGCTAATGTTGCATCAATAACCTTCTAATTCTTTACAGATTTCAAGATAGGCGTCCACAGGAGGAATTTAGACCTATGAGAACACATATAGCCTCTTTTGTAATCTTAAAAGGTATATTCAACCACATGAAATCAGCATGAACTTGGCTCAAAATATATTGCACCCATTCAGTTTCCTCAAATATGGGGAATTTTACAAACTGTGTGAACTTCTTCTCCTCTAGGTTTTTGTATTCTGGATTAGCAGTGAAGTCCTCTCCTATTATATGGTTGGAATACAAATTCAGCATTTGTGAGCACCCTAACTCTTCAATATTGGAATGTATGTAATCCCTAATGTATTCAGTATGCAAGACATCGTACGGTACAGACGAAAACACACCTAGGGGCTCAATCTCAACAAACTTAAAAGGGTTCCACTTGAACTTCAGACGGGGTCTATCCTTGACTTCAACTACCAATGGAGTGGCCATTTTTACAAATTCATAAATTCACAGGTTTTTCTGAAAAATACCTTTTCGTTAGATCAGATTATGATCGTTGAATCTTCTTTAAACTTGAATCTCACCATAATTTAACAAAGTTCACTCCAGGGCTCTCCAAACTTATTTTCTCCAAAATGAAAAGTGACAAATGAAGGATAAAAATGTTCTTTTATCATTTGCACAACTAACACTTTTTGTCACAATAAATGCTTTTACCCTAACTCATCTGGTTACCTTGTTTCTATGCACTGTGATAGATAGATATTTTGTGGATCTTCAATATTGTACAATACTATCTCCAACTGGTTGAACAACATATGAAAAGCATCTATGCACTTAAAAATTATCCACATTTTGATGTCAGCTACCAGTAGGGGGTTAAGAGATTTTCTTGACAGCTCCCCCTAGGCCAAAGGCCTAAGACTAATTCCCAAAGGAATTACTAGAAGCAAATTATGATGTTGGCACATTTACTTCAACAGAGGGATCCTTCTTCACCCATTTCTTCTGCATTTTCCTCCTGATCACTTCTGTAGTGACTCTACCTTTTCCCTTAACATCTTGATTGATGTTTTGTTTTACTGAACCTCTTCTGTTCCAATAGAATATAGCAGTGTGGCCTAATTTGTTACAGTTGTAACATAAAAAAATTCTCTGTCCAAACCTACTATTCCACTGATTTTTCCTTGATCTGCATTGGTTGGAAATATTCCCAATTCTATTGCATGCATAGCATCTAACATCTCTATGAAAGTTGTTCATCACATTTTTACATTCATTTGACTTATGACCAAACTTATTACAATTAAAGCACTGACCTGAGAATGATGGTCCACTTGGATTCATCCTGCTTCTACACTGAGAAGCCATATGACCAAATTTATTGCAAGTAAAACAATAACCATTGAATCTTTGAGCATTTGGTTGTCTTACCAGATTCCTTCTAGCTCTATTCATTTGATTTCGTTGCCTGAATTTCCCTTATCCAGATTTCCTTTGTCCAAATCCAAAAATTTCTCCTTCTTCATATCCAAGACCTCACTTGTGACCATCAATCCTCTAACCTTTAATTTTTTCATCAAGCTTGGTTGAGTTTGCTTTAAATTTCTCCTTGTACTCATTTGCAGCAGCAAGTTCATTTTTGAGATCATCAAGCTATTTTTCAAGCACTTCCTCATTGTTTTTAGATTGTTCCAATTCATTGTCCAATCAGTTGCATTCTTCATATTTTTATTTTAAGGATTGAGAAAGCTTTTCTTCATTCTTCCTTCTATCTTCAATCTCCTTGGTCATTTTCATCATGATAGATTCCATCTCATGCTTCAGGGCAACATTTTCTCTAGAAATTTTTTCACATTCTTCTATTTTGTCCTTCAAGGAATGACTCAGTTGTTCATCTTTCATGCTTCTATTCTTCTAATTAAGCTGATTACACAATTCCTTTCCTTTCTCCCTTGATTTATTGATTTCATCTTTCAATGACTAAATGAATTTCTCTACATTCTCAAGATTTTCTTGCAATTCCCGGTTCTCAGATTTTCACTAATCAAGATCATCCAGGGCCACCAAAATTTGTTCTTGAAGAATGCTTGTATCCATTGAAAACACTTTCCAAGATCTCCTCAAGTTGTTAGAATTCTTGAATTGAGGAACTTGCTATAATACCAATTGTTGAAAACAAGCAACACTGAGAAGGGGGGTGAATCAATGTTCTGCAAAAATTAAATTTATTATTCTGATCTTTAACCCACTTAAAACATTCAACCAAGAGAAATATGCATGAACAGAAAGCTAACAACCACAACACCATAACAAAAGGATTTTTACGTGGAAACCTTATAAGGGTAAAAACCACGATGGATGACCAATCCACAATATGATCTGTGTATACTCAAAAGAAAGATTACAATGTGGGAATGCACTTGCATTCAGGCACATTGCTTAGAGCTCACTACTGAAAATAGAAAGGCACACTACCTTACAAATATTTGGATTAGATCCAAGAGAATGAACTGAAAGAGTAGCATCTACAAATGCTTTATTATGGTTTCAGTTAGGCTCAGTAGTCGATCTTCTATCCTTCTAACTAATTCTACACTTTTGCTCTGCTCTACTCTAACTTGCACCACAAAATATTTAATGCAAAAGTGAAACTATTCATAATCACTCAATCACCATTCTGATATTTGCAACAAACATCAAAACACATTATTCACACACAAAATGATATAATTGATCATTTATATATATACGCGACTAAGAATTTAATCGCAACAAGTCAGTTTCAATAAAACTTGAAATATTTACAGTTGTCGGCTCAAATCATGAATAATATTCAGTGTGCATCCACAACTTAGCTCGGATCCAAATCAAGATGATCAAACATAAAAATATTTAAGTAAACACTCCTCGAATATCCACGACATGTTATATCAACTAGGTCAGGCACAAAACACTAATGAACAAAAAGATATCCAATCGGATCTCCAGAATTGCACACAACTTGATACGAGGAACTGAGATTTTTGGATAACATAAGACATACACTGATAAACCTCCCATGGGATTCACAACTGAAAATAACAATAGAAAATTTGCATGAGAATCGAAGAACACAAAACTACCGGATGTTCTATTCTTCCTTAACTACTTTCAATTTGTCTACCGGTATGTGAAAATGATGATGTGCAGATCCAATCATCGACTAGAGTTTTCATCAATGACAACACCAGAAAACATTTGTAGTGTCTTTTGACAACACATCCAAGGTCAAAATCTTTATAAAAATAAGATCAAATTGTCTTAATAAAGTTTTGTGGCTATTTGTTGCATCTCTTCATTTCTTTGTGTTTTCCTTTCTAGAATGTGATCGTCTCCTCTCCTCTAGCCATCATTGATGCTTGTCTAAGTCCACTTCCATGGACCTAACAACATCAACAACATTTTGCATATTTGATGCAAAACACCTCAAAAATGGGTGAAAAAGTTCTTCATTCTAAATAGCATTAACTTGATCTTGAATGGTTCTAACATTCACATCGATTTGTTCTCTAAAGTGAGCACCATCAGATGCAAGGGGTGGAGTTTGTGGGTTACAAGGTGGAGTGGGTGGAGCTAGAGGGCGTGGATCCATGATTTAGATATATAAGTGAATCTACATTAAATTTTTAATTTTAAAATGTAAGATACATGTTTAAAAATCCCCTTAAACCATTCAATATAAATGACTTAATTGAATACAAATGAAAATTTGTGTAAAGCTCATTTATGTCTAAGGCAAGTAAATGAAAAATAAGTAATTGTTAAAATGATGTGAAATATCATTTCAAAATACATTAAATTTTTACCTCACTGCAATCTGGAAGTGTTAAGCTCTAAATTGATTCAACAAAGGTGGAAGTGGTAAGCTCCAAATTACCAATACTTAGTGAATTTGGATACATAGTAAGTAATGGTTAAACAAAACTTGTCCCAACAGCGATAGGGAAATGAGTAAAGTTAATGGGTAATAATCGATGGGCTATGTGGGAGGCTATCATACAATATGATAGCCTCCTGCATATCCCATTGATTATTATCCATTAACTTCACCCATTTCCTTATGCCTGCTACGACAAGTTTTTTTTGGCCAGTACTAACTATCGATTCAGATTCACTACGTATTGGCAATTTAGAGTACAATACTTCCAACAAGGGTCCCTTCTATTTTGAGAGTTGAGGAGAGTCTAAAGAATTACAAATTAAAAAATAAATTAAATTTAGCAAAGAAATACTAACTTAAGGATAAGCAACAAAGCAAGAATTTAAGAAACCCGAGAATAAGTGATAAAGAAGAAGGAAAAACATACAAGAATGTAAAACAACTTAAATAAATGCAGAAAGGGGTAATGAAGGTTCAATTTTATGTTTGTTTAGGATACTAGGCTCAATTTTATGTTTTTTTCTAGTAATGAAGGTTTAATTTTTTTTGTTGATGTTTTTTTTGTTTTCCACTAACCATTGTTTCAAAAAAAATTGTAGGTTTAAACAGAAATGAAAAATTTCAACAAAACTACAAAGAATGCAAAAAAAAAGCTAAATTAATCACTAATTAGCAAAAAAAATAGAAAAAATGCAAAGAACACATACCTGGAACACGCCGAAGGTCACTGCTCAACTGGTAGCTTCACAAAAATGAGGTAGGGTTCAGGTTATAAAGTCCTCAACAAAACGGATATCTATTTCTTTCTAGCATATCAATATATTCTGAAGAGGCTTGATATCCAATACAGTTTAAAATGGATATCCACTATAAAAGAATATATGTTTGCTATGTATCCTTAATATATAATAAATTTATTATATATAAATATATCATAATATAATTCATATATACTATATATTATATAATATATAATATATATAAAATATATTATATATTATATAATATATTTAATACAGAGTCTCCCTTTGAAGTCTCCATCTCCCTCTCAGATCTTTAATATATGTATTTAATCATTATATATTAAAGAGAGAGAGGGAGAGAAAGACTTGAAAGGGAGAGAGGGAGAGTGGGAGAGGGAGAGAAAGGGAGATGGAGAGTGAGAGAGAGGGAGAGGAGAGGAGAGAGAGAGAGAGGAGAGAGAGAGGGAGAGGGAGAGTGGGAGAGAGGGAGAGAGGGGTAAAAGAGAGAGGGGGAAAGACTTGAGAGGGAGAGAGAGAGGGAGAGTGGGAGAGAGAGAGGGAGAGAGGGAGAGAGGGAAAGAGAGTGGGAGAGGTGGAGAGAGAGTGTGTGATAGAGGGAGGGAGTGTGTGAGAGAGAGAGACAGAGGGAAAAACCTAAGAGGGAGAGAAGGAAAGTCCTAAGAGGGAAAGAGCGAGAGACCTAAGAGAGAGGGGGAGAGTGGGAGAGAGGGAGAGAGAGAGGGAGAGAGTGAAAGACCTGAGAGGGAGAGTGGGAGAGTGGGAGAGAGAGAGGGAGATTGGGAGAGAGAGAGAGGGAGAGAGAGATGGAGAGAGGGAAATACCTGAGAGGGAGAGAGGGAAAGAGAGTGGGAGATAGGGAGAGAGAGAGTGTGTGTGAGAGAGGGAGAGAGGGAAAGAGTGTGGAGAGAGGGAGAGAGAGAGAGGGGGAGAGGGAGAGAGGAGAGGGAGAGAGGAAAGACCCCGAGAGGGAGAGAGGAGAGATCCCGAGAGAGAGAGAGAGGAGAGTGGGAGGAGGAGAGAGAGAGAGGAGAGAGGGAAAGAGAGTGCAAGAGAGGAGAGAGGTGAGAGGAGAGGAGGGAGGAGAGAGAGACCCCGGAGAGGAGAGTGGGAGAGGGAGAGAGGGAGAGAGAGAGGAGAGGGGAGAGAGAGAGAGAGAGAGAGAGAGAGAGAGAGAGAGAGAGAGAGAGAGAGAGAGAGAGAGAGAGAGAGAGAGAGAGAGAGAGAGAGACCTAGTAGGGAGGGTGGAAGAGAGGGAGAGAGAGAGAGGGAGAGTGGGATAATATATATTATATATCATATATCATAACAAATAATAATTCTTAAAACTAAAGTAAACGAATATCCATTTTTTTTATAGGTTATACACTTTCACGAGCAATAATATATTAATATATAATATATATAATATAATTTTAAGGTAGTGGGACCTCCACGTGCAAGGCCCCAGGTCATAGAGGGCCAAGATGTAGAAAGCTGCCCTAACTTACCTTAGCTAAATGTGATGTTTAGGGTATGAAGATGAGAATGATGAAGACTATAAAGTCCTACAACCACTTTGTAATCCAAAGTTTCAAGGAGGGGCTAGGAAATCCGGTCTTCAAGTTCAACTTTGCACCTTAGGGAGCTCTTTTCCCAAGGATGGAAGTGCAATCTTTGGACGACATCGCAATGTGCTAGCATCTCTAAAGTGCGCTAGAGTCCGTACGACTAGCCAACAACAGAGACAAGGTCAAAGCTGTCAAAGTAGGCTAATGGCCCAACTAACTAACTAAAGGGCCAAAATGATTGGATTAAGTAAATAAAGTATTCTCTAATATTATAAAGTAGAAATGCAAGAGTGAAAAAGGAAAGAATGATCTCACCAAGAAATTTAGTCACCAACTAGCTCCTCAAAAGCATGTCCACCTACACATAGAAAGAGGGAAAATGTTGGGTGACTGTATACGGGCCTACCTTAGTCAGACCCTCGTTTAGGTGTTTCCACCTCCACAGACATCCAAAGGAAATGAGATAAAGAAAGTAATGTAATGAAAAGCACAAACGCACTACAAAATAGTAAAGTGCTAACTCAATCAAGTGATAGAAGGAAAGGAGTGGAAGCTTACCACCTCCACCAAGAGCACACAAGGCCACTTGGGGGAGAAATTGAGAGTACTCGAGCCTCTGTTGCAATGGTGTTTCATTCCCAACTTGTTCTACCAAAGACAGAGTGTTGTTGTTTGCTGCAGTGGAGAGCTTGCATGCTTTGAGTGAGTGAAAATGAATGCGAGAGTGTAAGTATGGAAGTTTGAAGTGTGCAATAGCTCAAAAGAAGTTGGATTGAATGTTGAAGGGATGAATTTGAAGAAGGAATGGAGAAAAATGGCCATATTTGGGTCAATTGGCCAAAGGGGGCATTACAACTTGACTCCCAATGAGAAGTGTAATGCCTCTACAGGTTTAGCCACAAAAATCTACTAGGGACATAAACATACCATGCAGACATCTGTGTTCCACACGGGCATCCCTAACAAAAACACCTCCAACAACACTCAAAATAGGCTCCAAGTGGAATGCATGCAACGGGCTTAGGTGGAATTAAGCCTTCTAACTTGGTTTTCTAAAGTGGAGAGGGAAAAAAGGGGGATTTACACATTGGGTGTAAATTCACTCCTATACATTTTTCCCCCACTTTAGCGAGCATGAATACTGATGAGTGCTTGGTAAAGTATATCAAGGAGAGAGTGTAAGGTTAGAAATGTATACCTAAGCCGTCAAGGAATCAGTGCTTGGTCTGAAATACCTGAAGGTGTAGGGAAAGCAAAGGACTTCATAGCTGCTTATAACTATGAAGTTGAAAAGTAAAAGCACCTTACAGGTTCTTGGTCCTGCAAGAAAGGTGCCCCCCAAAAACTCTAGCATGGAGGAGACCCAAAGGAAGTTCCCTATAGGCTCTCAGTCCCATAGGAAAGGTATTCTCCATGAATTCAAGCATGAAGAACACCCAAGGAAGCACCCTACAGGCTCTCAGTCACATAGGGAAGTTCTTATCAATGAACTCAAGCATGAAGAACACCCAAGGAAGTGCCCCATAGGCTCTCAATCCCATAGGGAAGGTAACCCACAAGATCTCTGCCATGGAGAAAACCAGAGAAAGCACCCTACAAGCTCTCAGTCTTCTAGGGGAGCCACCCCCAAGATCTCTTGCATGGAGGAAACTCAAAGGAAAGCACCCTGCAAGCTCTCAGTCCTCCAGGGAGGTATCCCGCAAGATCTCTTGCATGGAGGAAACCTAAGAAAGAGGACTCCATAGAGTCAGGAAGCGGCCATGTAGGCAAGTGAGTAGATAGTTGCACATATTGTCGATAGTTTTGAAAAATTTCAAAGGGGTCTATAGGGAACCCATCATTAAGAGAGGGTCCACTCAAGGGATGCACAATTTAGAATTAAATGTTATTTCTCTTGAATCGATCCTCCATCAAGGAATTCTTTTGAAAGATGTTCACTTCATCAAGGAATTCGAAAAGGAAGAATATGCCCCCAAGAAAGGGGAAGGTCAAAGCTATTCCCACTTTGGAGGGAAGTTTATGCCCTTTCTTTATGAACCCATGATGAAGGAAACACATTTTGTTAGGGTTCCAAGTTGAGAATGCAATTTTGAAGAAAGGTTTGCTAGGATTTTTGAGAAAAGATTCGTTGGCAATGAATGCATTTTCTAAAAATTGAAATGTTAAAGAAAGAATTTTGTCACACATGAGAGGGACAACCCAAGCAAAGGAGAGAGAAGATAAAGAGAAATCAAAAGAAAGAAAATAGAAAAAAAAGACATAGGGGTAGCCTAATATTTCGGGGTCAGAACTATTCATAAATATATATAGATATGTATAGTAATAGTATATAAATGAACTATCATCAACCCCCTACTGTATCAGACCATGTGAGGAATGCACAAGAAGACAAAGTAAAAATAAAAAATTGGGTCAACATAGAAGGGAAGCCTAAATTCCCCCAACGCTTTGCATCATCCCCAATTTGTTGAAAATCAAGCACAAACATGGAAGAATGATGATACAAATAGAAGAAGGTTTATGACACAAAAACCACACTTGTATTTAAGCACTAATAGGGGTGGAAAGGCTCATCTAGGCACACATAGCATGATCATGGGGGAACACATGACAAAACACACACACACACAAGATCAAGAAGAGGCCTCCTCCTAACATTGATTAGCCAAGAGTTCATCCAATTCCCACTCTAGATCATTGTAGGGGGAAGGAGGATAGGCATACAATGGTGAGATGTTAAGAGGAGGGATGTTTGACCCTCTGACAACAAGGGCCAAGGAAGAGGGCCCCTCAAGGTCCTCTCCACTAAGCTCTTGTGGAGTCAAGGTTAGTAATTTTGTGAAGATCGCCAACAAGGCCGAAAACTAATCCACCGAGTTGAAAATGCACCCCACAAGAGTGCCATGTATCACTTTAGTAGATGGGGTAGGATGAGCTTGAGATTCATCGCTAGGCTCATCGAGTGACTTGGGAGCGGTGACGAACTCAAGGGAATCCAAGACTAGTTCTATCACTAGGATAGAACAAGTCAACACGAAACAACTTTGTGAAGAAGGTGGGATCCTCTTATGCCCTTTTTTACCAAAAGAACCACTCTCCACCTCTTTCTTCATCAGAGGAGATGAACTCCCCACAGAAAAGGCTAGAGGTGCAGAGGAAGAGGAGGAAAGGCCCGCAATGGATATGACCGAGCTATTAATCATATACACAGGCCTCGAGAAAGGTTAGATGTGTGGAATGGACATCAACAAAGGAAACTCCATAGATGGAGCGATGAACCCCTATAGCCCCTTGGGGTTAGGTGAAATTGCACTTGTAGTGGAAGCTGGAAGCAATGTAGGACCAAGCTAGAGAGAGGCGGAATGGAGTGAAGAGGGTGACACAATAGAAGGCCCTAAAGTAGGGGTGGTCATCTCTTCCCCCTTTCTTTGGGAGATGGCCTGCTCAACTAAGAGATCCTTTTGTTGTTGCTTCCACTCGCGTTCAAGGTAGTTTCTTCGGCTCTTGGAGCTAGAGGTTGGAGGCTATAAAGGAGCAGAAGGCTCCTGCTCCACCATAGGAACATCCACTATGGCTATTTCCAACAGAGGAACAGATTCATGAATAGGAGCAGGAGAGACAAGTTTAGTAGCAGCTGCAGGAGTCAACTCAAGAGCATCGACAGTGGGCCTCTTCCCGCTCACCGCTTTGGGAATAGGAGCGGTAGAAGGTTGTGGATCAAATTCCCTTTAGGAACATTTATTTCTTCCATCTAAATAGTACCATGGTCCGGGGTATTCGTTAAGAAGATCTATGATCCTGAGCTTGGGCATACGCCAAGGAGGAATCATTGGACTTAGCGAGTAGCCACTGGGCCTACTCATCCACTACTCTTCCCAATAAGGGGGAGAGGATGAGGCAGTCCAACAAAAATTCACCTTCTCTTTGCCTTTATGAGAAGGAGAGCGAGTCGACATGGGCTTCTCCTCTTTCTTCAAAGAGGGGAGAGCGGTCTTTGCAGCCTTCTCTTTCTCCTTTAGGGAGGAGGAGGCAATGAATGGATACACTGTAGGAATGGTTAGTGTCGACTGTTCTTTGCCCCTAGTCTTATACTTTACATAATTCTTGTAAAGTAGGTTGTTCTTGGAGGAAGCAGACCAATTGGGGAGTTCCAAAAGTGATCCAACGAGTATCCACCATGGGACACCAAGGGTTGATATCTGGTGTCATGCACTACATGCATGAAACCTTTGTGGGAAAACCTTAAACATTTGTGAATAATGGAGGCGATTCCATTCATGGAAGCTAGCCAAGGAATTCCTAGCTTTACCTTGAACAGGCATGACTCTGGGATAACATCAAAAACCATGTCAATAGTTCTAGGTCCAACCAAAACAGACAAGGTTGTCGAGCCGTAAGGTTTAAGACTCATACCATCATGCGTATGGATGGTAGACTTCACTTATTCATAATTTTCCTTTTGTAATGAATTTAATACTAATGTTTCTTCTGTGATAACATTCACTCACCTCACAGGGTCTACCAAGACTCCTATCACATTGTTACCATTGACACGAGCTGGTATCTAAAGAGGTAAGGGTTTATTGTTCAAGGTAAGATCCTATGATGTGAATGTAATGTTCAGGGAACCATGTGCAGGTAAGGTAGTGGAAGTTACTGTGAACATGTTGACATAGGCCTTGGGTTGAGAGACAAAATTAGTTAGATCTACAATCATGTTAGCAGAATGTGATAGAAATGGGTTTGTGTATATCTACAATTCACTATTAGCTTTCACCTCTGATTTGTTAGCATTTTTTTATTCTCGTCAAGATGAATTCTACCCTCCTCGATGTGGTCATATATTTCATGATGCAGGCACATGCAAGATTTGGTATCATGTCCATTAACTCAATGGTACTGATAATTGTAATTAGAGAAAAATATTTTCCGATTAGTTTGTAAATAGTATAAAACCATTAAATCCCTAATAACAATGGAGAACAATGAAAAGCAAGAAACATTAAAGTATGAAACAAAGTCACCTAGTCTTCAAGCCTCCATTGATTCACCTCCATTGGCCTTCTCCATCTTGCTAAAAACTTGTATAATTGCCCTCAGAATTGAAGTGCAACTATAACCTATGCCTAAGACAAGCAAAATATTGAAGTAAAATGTATGCTCAAGTACTCAAAAGCTCTCAAGCATGTTGTGTATAACTATTGTGTCTAAAATGACTTGAGAGAAGGCCTTTTAAAGAATTCCAAATTGAAAATGGACGGTCAGGATTAAAATTTGGTGAAGCCCTGAGATCAAAGGCCAAGAATCAATGTCATAAGGAGGATTAGGGTTAGGGAAACATTAAGTCAAAGTTAGGGCAAGCCTTGAAATGAAGGGTTGAGATTTAATTGAAAGCAATTAAATCAATGGTGGAGAATAATAGGTAGTTGGAATAATAGAAATTATTTAATTTATGGAGGAATGTTGACTTATGAATTAAATAATGGTTTAATTCATAAATGGGAATGAGACAAAAGACTTGATATTTATAATTATTTTAATTATTTACTTGGTGGGATGGCAAGTGGGCTAGATAAATAAGTTTATTTGATTTAAGGATTTAAATGATAATGTTATGGAGGAAATAAGGATTGATCAGTGACATATTTAAATAAATAAATGTAATTTATTTATTTAAATAATCATGGAGGAATGGAAATGATTAGACAATTGAATTATGTGAGGGAGAAACTTGGTCTTCATAGAAAAATATGGTTTACAAGTTGAGGCCATTTTTATGTGTCTACATTTTTCCCCTCTTTGACATGATGCAGTTTATCACATTGTGTCAAAGAACAAGTCAAAAATATGCCCTAGTTTGAAAGTGAGGAGAGGAAGAATGACAAGGAGGTAGTGGTATGCCCCCTCAAGAGGACAGACGGATTGAAAGAACGTGAGTGTGCTCTCGAAATGGATGAGAGGACTAGAGGATGAAGGAATAGAAGAAATGTTAGTGTGGAAATCATGGATGTGAGGATGAAAAAGGAATACTTCAATATTTTTCCAAATAACATCATAGGCGTTGCATAATCATCATTGGGCAGTAAAATGTGACAAATGGACAACAAACACCATGATATGACATAGACCAAGTTGTGCAAGGTCGTCCACTTGCGAAAAATAGACAACCATAGAAAAGGAATGTCCTAACTCATACTAGAGGCCAAGTTGCCCTGGTCATTTTGTTAAGACACACCAAAGAAAATAATCAAGGAAAATTAGGCCATGAGATATCATTGCACCTCTAAATCCTTCATTGGACATCCTCAAGGTAGCTAGTAACATGACCAAGAGATAAAACAATAAAAAGATAAAACAAAATAGACCAGCACAATCAACAGCCATTCAATATGCTTGCCAAGATTTGTGTGTTGAAGGTTGATTGCATGATAGTTTGACAGTTCGATGATTTGATAGTCTAACAGTATTGATGATTTGATGATACCTATCATCAGGAAGGACACATCCTAAAAATGTCAATGACTACATGATGAAGCCTATCGTCAGGAAGGACACATCTTGAAAAGGCCACTGACTATGTGACGAAGCCTGTCGTCAGGAAGGACACATCCTAAAAAGGCCAATGACTATGTGATGAAGCCTATCATCAGGAAAGACACATTCTGAAAAGGCAAATGACGTTTTGACAGGGTCCAATTCCAAGGACACATCTTGAAGGGGACCATAAAGTGAGTAGGTTGACATTGTGTTGGCAATTTGACAAATGCTTGGCTTGATGACTGACTATGTTATGTTGTTTGTTGGTTCATGGTTTGAATGTTGACATTTCAAATGACTGTCCTATTTCTGAGTGTGACTAAGTCTGACTTATTTGTCAAAAATGATAAACCCTAAAGAACTGACCTAGGTGGCCTTGGGGGCTCATCGATTGATGGCCTTGCCTACATCATGCACTCAGAGACCTCATAGTTCGACAAGGGCGAACATATTGAAGATGAATTGACATGTTTTGACTTGACCTAAGAAAACCCTAAGGGACCGAACCTAGGGGGCCTCGGGGGCACATCAACTGATGGCCTTGCCTACATAGCAAATGCGCAGAGACCACGTAGTTTGACAATTGACAAAGAATAACATGACTGACATGACTAACTTTGACTCTATTTTTGGGATTTGTTATGTTATTTGGATGTTTTTGTGCTTTCTTCAGGACATTTTTCAATTTTTAGGTCTTTTTTCAGGACTTTTTATGATTTTTAGAATTTTTTCAGGACTTTTTATGATTTTTAGGAATTTTTTCAGGACTTTTTAGAATTTTTAGGATTTTTTTAGGACTATTTATGATTTTTATGATTTTTTTTAAGACTTTTTATGTTTTTTATGATTTTTCAGGATTTTTCTGATTGTCAAGACCATGTGCGATACCTACTGCAATCTCATGATAAAATATTGCCCCTAGTCAAGTTGATGGAAAGGACATAACCGGTATGGCCAATAGGCGGTACGCAAGACTTCGATGTCGACCACTGTTGGCCATGGAAAGAAACGTCATGATGTTAGCGTGAAACATTGTGACAAATGTCAGAAAAATGGATGTTTATTATGGACTAAGGTAGATAGAGTGACAATAGATGTCAAAGCAATGACTAACTACACATGGCACCTATTTGCCAGGTTTTCACCATGGTACTTATCCAAAGCGCCTGGTTGCCAGGTTTTCATGATTGGATGAATTATTTCTCTTTTATTTTTGTCAATTTTTTCATTTTTTTGGTGTCACCAGGATGCCTATTTGCCAGGTTTTCATCCAAGTGATGATATTTTTGTATTTTTCATTTTTTTTGTATTTTTAATGGTTGTTAGCTAGACTTTCTGATGCTATGTATAGAATTTGCATAAATGCAGACTGTTGATTGGATCTATCAATTGTTCACCATCTAGAGTAGCCAACTGATATGCGCTAGAACCAAATGATGCAATGATGATGTATGGACCCAACCAATTGGGCTCAAACTTGCCTGGTTTTTCTTTGTCAGACTGATTCTTAGGATTCTGCATGAGAACCAAGTCACCAATGTTAAATTTTCAAGTCATCACTCTTTTGTTGTAGCTTTTGCAAAGATGATTTTGATATGCCTGTAAGTGGTTCAAGGCATTATGTCTCGTTCGTCTAGCATTTCTAATTCATGTAGTCATGACTATCGATATTATTCATCAGTGATTAGACCTTTCATAGAGACTCGTAGGGATGGAATTTCAACCTCTATAGGCAAGATGGCTTCGGCTCCAAAGACGAGGGAAAATGGAGTGGCTCCAGTGGGAGTACGAATGCTAGTGCGATAGGCCCATAAAGTAGGATTGAGTTGTATGTGCTAGTCATGACCAGTTTCATTGATGGTCTTCTTAAGAAGTTTGATGATCATTTTATTAGACACCTCAGCTTGACCATTTCCTTGTGGGTAGTAAGGTGTGGAGAAGTGGTGTCGGATATGGAAGCATTCACAAAGTTCAAGGACATCTTGATTTTTGAAGGGACGAACGTTATCTGTGATGATGGATTATGGAATACCATATCGACAGATGATATAGTTGAGGATAAACTTGGAAATTTGTTTGCCAGTAATGTAAGTGAGCGGGATGGCTTCGATCCACTTAGTAAAGTACTCAGTGGCAATAATGATGAATTTGTGGCCATTGGATGAGGTAGGATGGATCTTGCCCATGAGGTCGAGTCCTCATTGTGTGAAGGGCCAAGGAGAAGTAATCGGCCAAAGTTCCTATGCTGGTGCATGAATCAAGTCACTATGTATCTGACATTGGTGACACATTCTCACAAATTCAAGTGCATCTTTCTCAATGGTTGGCCAGTAATACTTGAGTCTCATTATCTTTTTGGCTAAAGTAGGACCACTTGAATGGGATCCGCATATACCCTCATGTACCTCTCGCAAGGTCATTCGTGCTTCATCAGTGTCAAGACATCGAAGAAGGGAGTTATCAAAGCTACGACGGTAAAGGGTACCACTGAGGATGGTGTATCTGGTGGCTTTTCGGATAAAGGACTTTCGTTGGTTATTGGATAGGTTGGGGAGAAGGGTTTGGGACTTGAGGTAGTCATAAATGTCTTGATACCATGGAGAATTGGGACCAACGAGCTCATAAACCATCTATGATTCTGGTATGTCATATGCAGGAACCAAAAGTTGTTCTACCAAGAATCCAAATTGAGGCACATTACTAGGAATGTCTAGAAGAGAGCCAATTGTGGCCATTACGTCTGCTGCCTTATTTTGTGTTCTTGGAACTTGCTCAAAAGTCACCATGTGAAAATAGTTTTGAAAGTTTTCAACCATTTGTTTGTAAGGAATTAATTTCTTGTCCTTAGTGTCATAGTCATCATTGACTCTGTTAATGACCAACTGAGAATCTCCATAGACATGAAGTGTTCTAATTTTCCATTTGATGGCCATTCTGAGTCCCGTGACAAGTGCCTCATATTCTGCGACATTATTTGTACATGGAAAAGCAATGCGGAAGGACTTAGGAATGGGGTCTCCTTGAGGGGTGATAAACAATATTCCTGCCCCCAAGCCATGATTAGTATGAGATCCATCAAAATATAGCCTCCAAGGTGACTTAGGTTCTGTATGAAATATTGACTCATCTAGAAATTTCGCTACTAGTGGATGATCACCCTGTATAGGTGTGTCTGCCAGTTGGTTTGCTATCACTTGTCCCTTTATCGCCTTTCTTTCAACATACTGAATATCATACTCACTCAAGATCATTACCCATTTTTCCAGGCAACTTGTCAATGCTAGGTGACTTAGGTGATATTTCAGGGGATCAATCTTTGCCACTAAGTGTGTTTGGTGATTCAGCATGTAGTGTCTTAAGTTTTGAGTAGCAAAGATAACTGCTAGGCAAGCACATTCGATGGTTGTGTAATTTAGATCATATCCAACTATTGTCCTACTGATGTAGTATATGGCCCTTTCCTTTTCTTCATGGTCGTTCTGTGCCAATAATGCCCCCAGTACTGAAGTTGTTGCAGAAATGTATAGAATCAAAGGTTTCCCTTCAATTGGTGGCATTAAAATAGGTGGTGACAGTAGATATTCTTTTATTTGTTGGAAGGCCTCTTGACATTTATCTGTCCACACAAAAGGGATACTTTTGCGCAAAAGATACTGAAATGGGTCACACTAGTCTGCCAATTGTGCTATGAAGCATCGAATGGATTGTAACCTACATTGCAATGTCCAGAGTTCACTTATCCCTTTTGGAGGAGGCATGTCTAATATGGCTTTCACCTTGGCAGGATCGACCTCAATGCCTCTACAAGAAACAATGTACCCCAAAAGTTTGCCTGATGTTACACCAAAGACACATTTCTTTGGATTCAAGAAGACCTTGTATTCTTCCAATCTCTTCAAAATTTTGTCTAACACCTTCAAGTGGTCTTTTCGTGTCAAAGATTTTGCAAAAAGGTCATCTACATAATCTTCCATTATCTTGTGCATCATGTCATGGGTCTCTGATACGTGGCACCTGCATTCTTAAGACCAAAAGGCATGACGTTCCAATAGTATGTGCCCCAAGGACATATGAAGGACGTTTTGTGTTGATCTTCAGGGGCAATACGAATCTGATTATAACTGGAAAAACCATCCATGAGGGACAACATCTCATATCCTGCTGTAAGGTCCACTATGATATCGATGTTTGGCAAGGGAAAGTCATCCTTTGGACAAGCTTTATTCAGGTCCCAAAAATCTGTGCAGATGTAGATTTGACCATTTGGCTTTGTGACTGGTACAAGATTTGATATCCATTCGGCATAGTCTATGGACCATATGAATCCCACATCTAACAATTTCTTAAGTTCTATTTTCACTAACAAGGTGATTTGTGGGTGCATCTTTCACAGCTTTTGTTTCACTGGCTTGGCATTTGGAAATAATGGCAAATGGTGCAAGACAAGTTTGGGATCCAACCCAGGCATATCGGCATAAGACCACACAAAGTTGACCTTACGCTCTAAAAAGAATTTGTGGAACTCAGGTTTCTCTTCCTCTATCAAAGATGCCACGAAGAGGACCATCTTAGGATCTTCTATTGTAGATATGTTTACTTCCGTAGTGTCCTCTATGAGCATGGCCGATTTTTCTTTAATTACGGGGAGAAAGTCCAATTCTCCATCCTTAGGCGCTTCCTTTATTTTTACTTCTTTATCGTCAAAAGGTGCATTGCGGTTTTCACCTAAAGATGTGTCATTTTTTTCTTTATTTTTATTTTTCATTTTGCGACTAGAAGATGGAGTAGTCTCCCCAAAGTAAGTGGCACAATCTAGGTCAATGGAAAATCCAGCCTTGTGGTCTCCAGTTGGTATACCCTCACGCAGTCCCATGAATTTTGCAATGGCCTCATCATTTTGAAATATGTCCATAACTGGCAGGCCTTGTTGATCCCAATTGATTAGTTGTGGGTAGACTAAGGAAATGCCATCATCAGTATTGGTGAATGGTGGGTAGAACGCGGAAAGCATGCTGACGAATTCAGAGAGGTTAAAGATAAAATTGTCATCATCAGGATCTATGTCAGATTCTATCCAGTACTCTGCCTCGCTTGATTCACACTCATCAACAAAGTAAGGAAAAAAAGGAGTGGAGTCTAGGCCAGTAGTGTCATGTGGCAATTCAAATTAATCTGAATGATGGTCATTAGGTTCAGCAGGGTAGACGAGTATGTCGGGATTATGGTCAATAGGAGTAGAAGAGGATCTGGACTTGGTGTTGTTTGGTGTCATGTCAATTTTGAACATTTTCCAGAATCTCTCTTCAAATGTAGGCTCTCCAAGTTCAAGGAATAGGTCATCAAGGCAACAGTCACTTAGGGATCGTTGGGAGTCAAATTCCCATTCATGGGAGTCAGTTTCAAAAAGTGGATCTTCAATTGTCTTGACACAGTCTGAAGCATTTACTCTCTCGCTATAAAGCACATTGGTACTATGATCTCCAGATTCTCATGGTCCTAACCCTAACCCAAGATGTTTAGGTCTTCCTTTAGGTGCTAGATGTTCTCACGTTCCTATCTTGTGCTTGCCAAGGCCACTAATTCCATCATAGCCTTTTTCCTTTATCATGTCATATCCTTTACCATACATTTTTACTAGCAAGGGAGTTGGATCCTCTAGTTCTCTATAAATCCAAGATAGCACGTTGTCAGTGTCCTCTTGACTCATTTCACCCCACTTTATGAATATTGTTTTGGAGGAACTTTGAAATTTTCTTTTGACTCTAACTTGAAGCAAGGCTTGCCATAGACCTTGGGAGACGTGGGTATCCTTGTTATGCAATAGGTTGTATTCTGCTTATACTCTCCACATCCTTGGTCCTGGATCTTAATACTTGTGTCGATGCTTGGGGTAATGGATGAAGTGGTAGATGTCATGGAGGTAGTCATGGTTGCCAAAGAAGCAGAAGGGAAAATTTGTCAGTGGATGTGGATGTGGGAGGCTTTGCAAGTGTTGATGGGTCAAGGAATTTAGAGGATGAAGATGTCGAAGCTTCACTGTTGATGGGTACTTGGCACTTTGAGATACCTCTCAAATTTGTACAATAGTGAAATGGGTCAGGGTCACCATATATGGTAATCTCAGTGCCTTCAAAGGGAAACTTCAAACAATGGTGATACATGGAAGGGAAAACTTTCAAGGCATGAATCCAAGGTTGACCAAGTAAGATATTGTATGGAAGTTCTAGATCTAGGACTTGACAAGTGGTGTCCACAATGACTGGTCCAATACAAATTGGAAGTGAAATTATGCCCCGAGAGGAACGTACTTCATTATCATATGCCTTGATAACAATGCTCTTTGTAGTGTCTACACAAGCATCAGAAAATCCTAGGGCCTTAACCAATTTTAAGGAGCATATGTTCAGTCCTGCTCCGCCATCTACTAACACTCATCTAACCTTATGCTTATGGATAAAGACTTCAATATGAATGGCATCATTATGATTGGATTTGGGTGATGAGTAGTCTTGGTCTGAAAAAGTTATGTTGGTGTGAATAATTGTCTTGTACCTAGCTAATTAATTCACTAGGTAAATTAGGGGACATATTCACATGGTTAAGTTTACTTAGGTAAAAGATTTTTTCTAGAAGGCTTAGTTGGCTTATCTAGAACTTATCTTATCTAGCTAGGATGCATCATTTCCTAGGTGATTAGGTTGTTGGTTGTCTCATGTCATAAGATCATGACATTTGTCAACATCATATTCATACCTATCTCTCAACCTTGCCCATATAAGCAAGGCATCTCATGTACATTTGTATTCAAGCTTCATTCAAGCAATCAATCAATCTTGCATTGTGAAGCAAGCTTTCTTGCCATTCTCTCTCTTGTGGAAGTGGTTTTGGTCACAACTGATCTTGGGGGTGTTGGGGAGTCACCATCAACTCCTACATGGTATCAAAGCTCTCCAGGTGTTGCAGATTCCTTCCCAGATCTGAGGGTGATGTTTTGGCTTGAAGATTTTTGCTGGGTGCAGATTGGGGTTTCAAGAACCTCACGGTTGATTTCAGAAGCTTCCGCAGACGAATTTTGACTATAAATTTTCCTATATTGGGTAAAGTTATTTTTGAGGCAAAATTTTTTTGCTGTAGCAACCTTCTCTGCAGTACGATTTTTTCAATTTCGCAAAAAAATATTTTCAGCAAAATATTTTTTGCGATATAGTTATAAAATATTTTGGGGCAAAATATTCTTCATTTTATTGGCCAAATATTTGTTAATATTTTCGGGCTATAAAATATTTTTGGAGCACATTTAATTTGGGCAAAATCTATAGAATATTCTGCGTATTGGGTTGTCCCGTCACCTGTCACACGGTTAGTACCAGCTTTTTTTTGCAGAATATTCTCTGCACAGACCATTGGTTTGTTTTGCATCTGATTCAAATCACAGGGATACGTGTCTTGGCGTCCCTTATTCCGCATTGGTCACCTCCCTGTACATTGGCGCTTCATTGATTCCGCGGTCAAAGCTGGGTTTGTCGGCTCCACCGAGCCCTCCTTTCCGTCGTTCGCTTTTGAAAATTTCATCACCGGGTATAGGTTGCATGGGCTTAGGCCAACGACGTCATATCGGCGGTTCTGTTGATATCGGCAATCACTGTAATTGTGATCTTCAACCGGCAGACCGGGTAGCATTGTCGGCGTATTGATCTTCATCGGCGGGTTTGCTGTCATTGAATGATCCGTCGGTGTCCATTGTACTGGCCTTCACACCTAGCCCTATCCTTGACATACATCACCGGTACCAGCAGTCCGCAGGTCAAATCGGGGTCCTATCCATCGCCTTGTCACTTTAATCGGCATCCTTGGCTGTTATTCCTTACTCCTCCAGTGAAGGGACTGTCAGATCTTGGTCCGTGTGTATCCATCGTCAGTCCATGTGTATTCATCGATGGTCCTTTCCGTTGGTCGCTAGTTATTAATACTGCACAGGGTCACGACACATGGTACGCGGGTAAACATCATTGCATGGTACGTTGATCTGTTGATTAGTCATCCGTGGAAGTTTAGCAGGTATCATTAGTTGGTGTTACAATTTGTTTCCAAAGTTTTTAAGGCCGACGTATGTATTAGTCGGTGTTTACTTTGGTATATTTAAAACCTTTTGTAAAATTTATTAAGCCAACCATGTGTAGTGTATAGTCGGGGTTTTTTATTTTGCTTTGTCAAAGGCGACGGTCATATGGACGACTGAATTGTAGCCCTCAGGTGCCGAAAAATTGCACCTCATTAGCCTGTTAATTATTTGTATTTGCCCCCAAGTGCCTATTTATAGGCCTTTTTTTCATTTTTTCATAACTTTTGCATACGGAGGCAAAATTTTAGAAATGAAATATCATCGGAAAGGTGAAGACCTGAATTTTTCAGTGGTGCAGATATTTTGCAGAGATTTTGCAGTTTTGTGCCTCTTTTTCTAGGTTGAAGCCCGATCATTGTTTTCTGCTTCCGAACTTGTATCTTGGTGCTCCGATCTCCGATTTTCTCCAAATTTGCGGCATCAGAAAGGTATTCAGGAGTACTTCAGATCTACTCATGCACTTTTTGCAGATTTGTTTCCAGATTTTCATTTTTTTAGTTTGTAGCTGATTTGATATTTTGGGACACATTGTTGTAAATTTGCAAAAAAGAGTGCAAATCTTGTTGGGACAAAGGGGTTGATTTCTTGTATTGTGAGGGAAATTTTTTGTTCTCCTCTTTTAATATCTCATTGTATCATGGATTTGACAAAATTTGTACTTCTAACTCCATATAACTATCATGAGTGGAAATCTCAAATGGAGTTATTATTGTTAAAATCAAAGTTGCAACGCATCACATTTGGTCAAGATCCAGAACCTGTAGGAGCAAAAGAGAAAAGAAAATGGCTTGATAGAAGGGATGAAGCTCTTGGAACTTTGAAGTTGTCCATTTCTCCAGATCTTAGATATCATGTTGCATCTTGCACTCATCCTAATGAAGCTTGGAATACTTTAGAGAGTCTCTTTGGTAAGCCAAATAAGATGAGGAAATTTAAGTTGGAGAATGAACTTATGGGTCTTAATCCTTCAGATTTTGACAATGTCCAAGACTTTTTCTCTAAGCTCAATTCTCTTAGATTGCAGTTATCTAATTGTGGGGTCACTAAAGAGGATGAACAATTGATACTTTCTATTCTTGCTAAGCTTGGTCCTGATTATTCAGTTTTTGTTTCTACATTCTATGCTACAATGGATGCTCTTGGCACTACATACAAAATGCCTTCTCTTGATGAATTTGCTGCTCAACTCACAAGGGAACAAGCAAATTTGGTACACATGGGCACATTGAAGTCTTCTAGATCTCATGCTCTTGTTGCAAAGGAGACAAAGGATTCAAGTGGCATAGGTAAGAAGCAGAACAAGGCACCCAACTCTAATGAGCAAGGTAAAGATCCTCCTTCACATAGCACTCCTGAGTCTACACCCTCTTCTAAAGAGGAATCATCTAAAAAGAAGAAGTCAAAATGTGCATATTGTAAAAGGTTAGGACATGATGAGCATAGATGTTATAATAAGAAGATTGATGAACTGACACACCTTCTTCAAAAGAATAACATTAAGTTGCCCTCATCAGTGTCTGCTACTTCTTCTACATTTCAATCGGCAACTCCATCTAAGTCACAGGACATAGGATCTACTTTTGGGCTACACAAGATGAAAGGACAAGCACTCTTGGCCTCTACAAGTCCTGCATTTCATAAATGGCTTCTTGATTCAGGAGCATCTCATCATATGGCATCCTCTATGGACATGTTCTCTTCTTTTGAGCCTTGTAATTCACCTCATATATTGATGGGTAACAATACATATATGAAGGTAAGTGGGAAGGGTTCTATTGATATGGGGGAAGGGAGTTTCAATGATGTACTTTGTGTTCCTTCCTTGTCCACTAATCTCCTTTCTATTTATCAAATTACTCATGGGGGTCAAGGTAAAACAGTTGAGTTTACTCCAGATAAGGTGTACATAAGGGACTTGGAGACTAGGGATATTGTTGCTATCGAGATGGTTGATCATTCATCTCGTGTATATTCCTTTTCACATTTTGCTTCAGAAGATGATAATGTTCCTTTGACTGCATCACACACTCCATTGAGTGTGAATCATGATAGTGAGGAGAAGTTTGGTCATCTACACCTTGGTATTCTAGAGACCAGTGTTGAGCTTCCTACTCCTCCACCTCCTGCTCCTTCAACCATTGATGCTTCTATTCAGCAGGATGATTATAGTTTTTTAGATCTTGCTTTGTGGGATGAGTATTTGACAGGGATTTCTAACTTGTTCATGGAGTCTCATACTGCAGATTTGGAGGACACACTTGAGGGGATTTCTCTCCTCTTTGATGACAGTTTCAGTACAACTGTTATCCCATCTTCTTTGTCTTTGGAGATTGACATTCATGACTCTCCTCCATCACTTGATTTGTCATGTTTCTTGGTTCAGTTAGACCATGATTCTGTTGTGGCTCATTCAAGCTTAGAGGTTCTTTATCCATTTTCAGAGGCATACATGAGCATTCATGCTTCCTCCTTTCAGTTGAACATGGAGTGGCTTCTACATCAGCTTATGGATTTGTTTCTTCCTAAGGGAAGATGTGTTGCTTGCAGAAATTGGGTCATCTTTTGTTTTCAGGCATTCTTTAGCATTGGAGCTTCTTCATCATGGGGGGGATATCTTATCTCTCTACTTCCTTCTTATGGGGGGGTATTGGATTGTATATACATGATGCATGTTGTCCTTGGGGGGTATCATTGAGTCCTCCATACATCATGTTGTCTTGTTTCTTTTGTTTTGTTTCTCTCTTTTGGAGAGGAGTTTTGTCCCATAGGGTTTTCTCCTTTTCTTCGCTTGTGAGAGATTGCATCATTTTGCATTGTAAATGGGTACCTAACATGGCCTAGTAGCCGGGACCCATGGTCATAGTCTTTGCATAGTTTGCATAATAATCTTCTCCCTAAGTTGCACTTAAGGGGGGGTGTTGGTGTGAATAATTGTCTTGTACCTAGCTAATTAATTCATTAGGTAAATTAGGGGACATATTCACATGGTTAAGTTTACTTAGGTAAAAGATTCTTTCTAGAAGGCTTAGTTGGCTTATCTAGAGCTTATCTTATCTAGCTAGGATGCATCATTTCCTAGGTGATTAGGTTGTTGGTTGTCTCATGTCATAAGATCATGACATTTGTCAACATCATATTCATACCTATCTCTCAACCTTGCCCATATAAGCAAGGCATCTCATGTACATTTGTATTCAAGCTTCATTCAAGCAATCAATCAATCTTGCATTGTGAAGCAAGCTTTCTTGCCATTCTCTCTCTTGTGGAAGTGGTTTTGGTCGTAACTGATCTTGGGGGTGTTGGGGAGTCACCATCAACTCCTACAATATGGTGGGGAGCGGTAAGATATCCCACCATGGCCTCAAATTGATTGACATCAATGTCTTGGGGAATAGAAGACTCTTGTAGTGTTTTGTCGAGTATAGAATTATGCACTGGGGAAATGTGTAGTAGCTCAAGTATAGAAATTTGTGCAGGTGTCTTTCCAAGTTGGTTAATGAGATTAAAATATCCTTTAGGTTGGGACTATTTGGTTAATGGACGAGACTGCGATTGTTGGGTAGACGGGCCAACTATTGTAATCTTTAGTTGTCCGGGAGGAGGAGGGCCGACTATTATGACTTTGCCCCCACGAGTAGTGACATTGAATTTAGGGGGCTTTTCTGATAGTAACTGTGTTGACATGTTCAACAGTTGTTCTAATATGACTTATGATAGGTCCATCAGAATAATCATATGCAATATGGGCATGGTTGGCTCGATTATTGTTATTGGCTTTTGACGTGGAAGGGCTACTAGAACCATGGTCCTACAGTGGTGTATGGTATGGTCTGAATTAGATGTAAATTGTGGTCCACCTATCTCAATGGTACGATTCTCGATAAGGTCTTGTACCAAATTTTTCAGTTGTCGACAAGAGGAGGTTTCATGTCCTTTTGCTTGATGATAATCACAAAATGCATTGTCATCCAACCAAAATGGTTTAAACTGCCTTGGGTCATATGGTTTTGGATCCTCAAGTGTTATGACACCATTTTGAAGGAGTTTCTTGAGGACTTCTTCAATGGGCTCACCCAATGGGGTGTATGTTCGACTCCTAGGGAACTGTCTGGGTTGTCGGGGCTGCCTTTGATTTTGGTTATTATGATTACCTTGGTTATTTTGATTTGTCTGTACAACATTGGCAGCATGGGTCTATGTATTTTGTGGTTGATCCCCTTTAAGGTTAAGCACAGAACCCATTGCATTAATAGCCTTAGCGTCTACAACACCATCATTGGTGACATGTTTATTCTTAACTGAATATTTGTTCTTTTCAGTGGGTGGACTTGCATTTATATTTTTAGGACCGTATTTTAATCTTCCCTCAACAATAAGGGCTTTCTCAAGTTGGACACCTCATTCGACTAGGTCCGTGAAGGTTGTACAACAATGAACTCGTAAGCCATTTCTCAATGGGCTTGGGAGTGTTTGTACAAACATGTCGACCTTCTCCTTTTCACGTATATCTATGTGGCAGCGAATTTCTGGGCCTCTCCATCATTTGAAAAATGGGATAAAAGTTTCACCAATGTCTTCTTGTGTAAGTGTGCATAAGCTAGTGATGGAGGTGTCTGTGTCAATATTATAGGCATAATTTATCACAAATTTTTCTACAAGTTCATTCCATGTTTTTATCCCCTTCAAAGTGGAGAACCATTCAAGTGTGGGTCCTATTAGACTCTTGTAGAAGAGTCTCATCAAGTAAGTGTGTTCATATGCAATGTCCATACAATTGGTCGTGAATTCTCAAACGTGTTCAATAGGATTTGTCTTGCCCTTGTATTTGGTGAAGTTTGGGCCCACATATCCAGAAGGAAATGGTGGCATGTATAAAGCTGTGTCAAAAGGATATGGACATAGGTCATATGAAATTGGTGGCATTTTGTTGGATGTTTGCATGTTTTCCATCTATTTTTGGAGGTCTGCCACTCTGGCTGTCAAGGCATCTATTATGGGATTATTGGTCGCATCACGCATGGGGGTGATGGGTATCCCCTAAGTCCCCATTGATTGTGATAGCATGTTCGAGTTTGAATATGGCAGGTGTTGTTGTGAAATGTATGATATGTTTTGGTTTGGCAATTGTTGGTATTGCCAACTTTGATGAGGAACGTGTTGTTGCTTTTGGATTTGTGATGAATATGTGGGGATGTGTGATCTAGCCGAATTTGTCGATATTTGGGGGATCTGGTAACCTTGAATATTTTGGTTCCCAAAGGTATTCATTTGTTGTGTCATTTGAGTTCCTTGTCCATAGTGGAAGAATTGTCCATGTGGGATGTTGGTATTTTGTTCTTGTGAGGCATTGATGTTTAGTTGTGATGATGTGGTAACATTTGGTTGGGGACCTCTAATAAGAATACGTCGTTTAGTGCCTCCAAAGGGGTTGAATGAGGTTCCAACATAAGGATTTGATGATGATGTCCTTATGGTCATATATGAAGTTCCAAATATGGGGTTTGAGGAACTTGCCCCCATTGATGTAGATCCAAGGGTGGTTCCAACTATTTGTGAAGATGTCATTGACATTGCGGGCATGGATTGTGATATTGCTTGTAACATGGTGGGTGTTCCCCCAATAGATGTTGCATTGATTGAGTTGGAGGTGTTTTGACTTATGGTGCCACTAGATGTAGCATTGATGGTGCTTGTAGCAATGTGTGTGGTGACAATGGTGTTATTGTTGGAGGAATTGTTCATGTTTGGTTGAGGTGTCAAGTTTTGTGTTATGTTGTCCGGAGATGAAGGTCTTATGGCATTGATGTCAAATCCTCTTGGTAGTTTTACCCCTTGATCTAAAAGCATAGCAAGGTATCTCTCAACATCGTTCAAGACCAATTCCTCTACAAATGAAGCTACGTCAGGATTTTGGGCTGCAGCCTCTAGATCTTCAACTAATACCTATCCATTGTGATCTCTCTGTATGAATGGTTCAAATGGATTTTGAGAGGATGTTGGCAGGTTCATGGAAGATGGTATGTTCATGTTGGTAAATGGATTGTTAAAATTCATGTCTTGGTTCATGTCATAAGTGTTGGTGTGGATGTTGGTGTTGAAGTCTTGTCCAAAGATTTCCATTTGTCTTTTCTTTCTTTGAAGCCTAGTTTCGACCATAAAAGAGAATTGCTCAAATGAGGATGATGATAACTAGTCTATGTTTTTGGTGTTTTTGTGATAAAGGATGAGAATGGAAGGTGATTATGATGTTTTCCTAAGGAAATGATTGATGCAAGATGACAAAGTTGCCAAAGAAAGATGTCAAATGTCAAGGCGACAATGATGGCTAGGATGACAATGCAAGGTGATAGAATTGACTAGGAGAAAAATGAGGACTAAGATGATAATGTTGACTAAAAAGGTGACTCATGCAATGTCAAGGTACAAAATGAGGAGTAAGGTGAACACTATTTTTGGATTTTTTTGGATTTTTAGGCATAAAATATGCAAAGTATGGACTAAGATGAGTGCAATGTGGAGAAAGGTTTTCCTAACCACTCTAAGCTTAATCTATGTCTTAATTTTGGTTATCAAAGGACTTGTTAAAAAAGGGACTAAGTGACAAGGTCAAAATGACTAGTGAGGTTTCCTAACAAGACTGTTGATTTGGAAATTCTCACAAAAAGAAAAATGACTGAAAAGGAGATTGTTGACTAAGTCCCAAGATAACCTACTCTTGAAGGTAATGATTTTGCAAAGTGTGATGAGGTGGCCTACTCCAAATTTTGCAAAGATGAAAACCTAAGGGAAAATCTATGTAGGAAAGAATGATTATGAAGCCTAGGGAATGCAACTAAAATTAACAATGTTGAACCTAAGGTAAAAAATGCAAGTGAATTTGGTTGAATGATGAAAATTCTGAGCAATTTCAATTCTGGTTTCTGACAAAAACTTCTAGAAAAGATGTATGACAGTAGGAAAAATTGTTGGACTCAAATTCAGTTTTGTGATGTTTTGATGAAAAGTATGAATTGTCTGAAGTTGATTGTTTCGTTTATAGATTTGAGTGTTGTTTGTTTGTTTTGGTATTTAGAAAACACTTAGCAAACACGTTGTTTTGAATGTGTAATCAATCACAAAGAAGACAAGCACAATCCTATGGTTAGGCCAAGACAATATCTGCTAGATTTCACGTGGGTTTCCCCTGCCACATATCCTTAGCGTGTGAATTCAGAAGCTTGGCTGCATGGGCTCCCCCTTACAGTGCACTCTCTTCTCAGACCAACCAAGCTTCCAGTGCCCATAAAACTCCCATGGCACGCTGATCACCTCTACTAAAGATTGTGAAGATGTGGATGCCTTCACAACGACTGTTGTTGTGCTAGCGGATAGAAGGTTTTTGGCTACTACACAAAAGTATTTAGTTCAGGACCCCTGTTTGAGTGGCCATACATGGGGCAAGAGATTAATCATCGATTAGGTGGCACTCCAGCCTGAAGAGGTTACGCTCAACAAGGTTTATGGGAGTACTACTTTGTCCATATGACACATCTACACTCGTAATCCTAGGCTTTCCCTTAGGATTCACATTTGTATACCAGTCGAGGGTAGCTTGGCCAAAGAACTCCATTGCCGGTCTGAGTCACCTTGGGGTGAGTACTTTTTCCCACCAAGGCCCAATTTCCTACAGTCAATAATAGTTTCTCTTGCACTCAGGATCGTACAAGTGCACAAGGGGAGAGGATACTCCTATTATTGAATCAAAGGTTACACAAGTTGAAAGCATTTGTTCATTTTAATATCCCAACTGAAGTGTGAGGCAAACACATCAAACACTTTGTGTATTTTAATCCAAGCTTATGATGTCAATTCAAGCATGCAAGTTCTTTTGAGGCCCACTAATCCTTCTATGTGAAAGAGGCACTCAAGATACAACAAAATTGAAGCGAGAGCCTTGCAAAAACATGATTAGTAGTGTTGAGTCTCCAATATTTGACAAGCGAAAGTGGACGTTGGGAATCTGGAATCGTGGACAGTCGAACCTGCAAAAAGGTCAAAGATTAGCCAAAAAAATATAAATTAAACTAATAAGCGAGATGACATTAATCTAACTAATTAACATTAATAGACAAAAAATAATTGAATCTAATTAATCTAAGTCCTCAAATCTACAAAATCTAAAATTTAATAAAAATCTAAGTAAAAAAACAAAAAAATAAAATAAAAAACCTAAAATCTAATGAAACAACCCATCTAATTAAAATCCAAATTTAATAAAAAAAACTAATTAAAAAAAAAAGAAAATCTAATTAAGCATTTAATCTAATTAAAATGAAAGGCTAAATTAAATTAAAATCTAATTAAAAATCTATTAAAATCTAAATATAAAAAAAAGTTTAATTAAAAAGCTAATTCTAATTAAGATTTGAGTGAAAATCTAAATTAAAATAAAATCTAAATCTTATGAGCTAAATTAAAAGCTCATTTAAAGTGAATCTAATTAAAAATAAACTTAAAACAATGAAAATTGAAAAGCTAAGCTAAATCTAAGGTAATGAAAAGCTAATCGAAAGCTACTTACATTTAATTAAAAATGAAAATATAAAGTACATAAAATCTAATCGAATGAAATGGCTAATAAATTAGAATCATAGCAAAAAAGGAAATCGAAATCGAAGAAAAAGCTAAATGAAATTGAAAGCTAACATAGAAAGCTATCTAATTGCAATGTGAATGAATTACTCCATGGAGTCAATTGAACGCTAATGGCAGCGAGCCCTTACACAGAAGGTTTTGATGAGAAGGCATTAATTGTCCTGCCTCTGTCAAATGGATCATTAAAATAAAGATTCTCCCTACCGCTTTTGAACAACCCCTTAAACATAGCATTTAAAATAGGAGTTTCTATTGAATGAATGAATGAATGAATAATTTTAATGACGTCCGCGAGACCAAACAGTCTATGGGACCGAGAAAAAACAGGCCTAATTTGTCTTCATACTCTTTTCCAAGTCAGATCTCCTACTATTACGTTTGACTAGAAAGCTAGCCGTCTAATTAATCTTATCTTCCTCAAATAGTTGGTGCATATTGTCCACTTTCAAACTATTTTCATGCTGAGTGTGGATATCCTCATAAGCAATGCATTCCATGATGAAGTGCCATTCTGTTTCCACAACCCCCTTATTGCAGAAAATACAAGTTCTTTCTTCCCAAGTTTCCTTGGGTATCTTCCACCTACCGGTCTCACACCTAAGGTGATGTGATCCCATCCTCAATTGTGCCACTAACAATCTCGCTTTCCCTTTAATAGCTGCACCTAAATAAGTTTTTTCACCATGATCCTTTGTCGGGTTAAACTCTTTGATGTAGTATGCTTTTTTTCGCCCAATCTGGTTTGTCCACATGGCAGTTCTGAATTTTTCAGTCACATAGCTTTTTATCTCACTATTGGTGCTAGGACACTCATGCAAATTGATGTCCCACTTGTTCATCCACTTGTGGTTTTGTTTCATCCAAGTTTTCTTCCTACGATCTAGCGTCTCCTTCATAGCTATTTTAGGCCAACGGTGGTTATCCATGTTTTCAACCTTCTTTAAATAGCTTATCAACCGGATTAAAGCCGATGCTTCCAATGGAAAAGACCTCGTTTCAGCTAAAAGAATTTCATAGGGGACAGTGGTTTTAACTTTGAGACTGCTTGTTATTAGATGTTTTTGAATTCTTTCTAGTTGTCTCCAACTGCACTTTGACATACTATTTCCCCATACCTCACACCCATAAAGTACAACCGAAGTAACAAGCAAACCAAAAAGGGTTTTCTTGGTTTTCCAATCCCAAAGCTCAGCTTTTCTACACCTATTTTGTAGAAGGTAAGAAGCTTTCCAACCTCCTTGTATCCTTTTCGTCTGACAAGTCTCCCAACTGAGCTTATAATGAAAGTCAATCCCAAGATACTTGTATTCTTTGACTATTTCAAGTAGGTTGCCTTCAAAAAGAAAGGTATTCTGGTTATCTTTTCGATTCAATGAGAAAATCATGATTTTGGTCTTGGTGATATTCACTTGCATCCCAACCTCATGACAAAAGAGTTCTAGAGCTTTCAGATGTTCTCTTAACCCATGCGCTATTTTTGAAATTAGGATAAGATCATCAGCATATAAGAGTAGCTTCACCACATAACCTACCAATTGAATACCATCCCCATCCGTCTTGCTTAACCAAGCTTCCAACTTATCAATGTATAACCCAAAAAGCGTGGGAGATAGAGGACAGCCCTGTTTAACTCCAATGTCACTACCAAAACATTCTGACATACCATCACTTGTTCTGATTTTAGCTCTAACATTCTCATACAATCTATGAACAACTGCTCTATACACATTTCGGATGCCTAATTCCTCCATTCTATTCCATAGTTTGTCTCTAGGTACCGTGTTAAAAGCTTTCTTGAAATCTACAAAACAACAATAAGCTTCCTCGCCCTGAGTGTTCCAAATTTTCTCAACCAAATGTCTAAGGGTGATGCAGTGATCAATGGTAGAGTGTCTTGACCTAAAGCCTGCCTGCCCCTTTGCCCTTTTGCCCTCATTTTCTGCACAACTGTTGATCCTTCACTCAATCATGCTCCCAAAGAGCTTACCAAAGATAGGATTGACCATAATCGTACGGTAGTTAGATGGATTGTTGATATCACCACTTTTGAATAGAGGAATGACCACACTAGTGGTCCACTCCATAGGAAATCCCTCTTGATTGACATTATTGAAAATTCTTTTTATGTAAGGAGCAAGAGTCTTGATCCCCCATCTTAAAAATTCAGCCTGCAACCCATCTATGTCCTGTGCTTTACCACTCGCTAAATTCTTTATTCCTTGTTTAATACCATCCACAGTGAATAGTTCCATTGATGTGTTAATAATAGGTGGATGGTCTTTCTCATGAACCCGCTCGTAAAGAAGCCTAGCATACTCTAGCCATTGGCCATCTGTAATACTATTTTCAATCCTCTTTTTCTTTTGCTACAATTCTCTCCAAAAACCTTTAGGGTTCTGTTTTCCAAGCGAGATTAGCTCCTTCCTTCTTTCATTTACATAATCATATTTTTTTGACTACACCAATTTTTCATATTTTTTCTTGTACTCTTGATCATGTGGTGGGCAATGTGTTGATCATTGAAGGCATTAAAGGTGCCCAAATCTAAGGCAATCTTAGGAGGCATGGGAGTAAAACAGATAGAGAAATGTTATTCTCATGCATGCCTCGTAGTGTGTATGAGTGGAAACTAATGGCCTGTTGATTACATTGCTCATTAAATTTGGTAGACACTATGATTAGCTAATACATTTATGATGAGCAGGTTAAATAGTCTCCACGTGAATGGATAGAGTCGGTGTTGAGAGGTATTGGTCTGTCGGCTGAAAGATTAATGTAGGGCTATGACCAGTAATCAGAAAAAGCGAAATCAATTCGTATCCCATACAAACAATGTGCCTTGAGCGTAATGCTTGACTAAAATTAGTCCCTCATTGATAACACTAGCGCCAGAGTAGAAATTCAATCCTCTTAAAGTCAAAACCATTAAAATTGGGATATAAAAAATACGCATCATCAGCTACTCACTTTAATCTCATTGACTGAGCTATGTGCTCTTTGCCATATTTGTAGGTACATGATTTTCCTCACCTCTTGCCAGAATATGTATTTTTTTTTTTTGTTTATGCTTGTGTTTGAGACTTTAATGGGTGATACGGGGCATCAATCACAATTATGAAGTGTTGATAGAAGAATGGTGACCTCCCAATTCACACGTAGCTGACTGATAATAAATGCACAATGCTGGAAGTGCAAATGGGTCGTGGCTTGGATGTGGTGCGGGTCAATGGCTGTGTGGATGCAAGATGTGTATTGCAGCTCGTGGAAATGAAGATCCAGCCACAGATCTAAGTCATTGAAAGAGGTCTGCTATCAAAGCAAAAAGGGAAAATCAGTGGCTTGTGGAAGTTGAGCAGTCAAGTTAAATCTCATTGGCCGAGCTATGACTCTAAAGAGAAGTCAGCAAAGGACGTAAGTCAAGTTCTTGATAGTGCAGGGACATCTATGAATGCTTGCAAAAGAAACTATGGTGAAATAGAAGAAGGTTACCAATGTAGAGATATTCTGCTGATGCAAACCACCCACATTAATCATGGAGCGAGCCAGGGCCAACATCGGCTTCCTTGGCCAAGTAGCACATGCGTGATGTAAGTGTACGAGCGTGACAATCTAGGGAGTTTCTTGTATTAGGCGAGCTAAGCAAGATGTTTCAAGAAGTTTAGCCTATCACCTCTGCAATCAACCAAATGCTCTATTCATGATGCTATGCAAACAAAATTTGTATGTCTTGAATGGCCCTACGACATTCTACATGCAAATCTACAGTACTTAATAAGCTTGATATGCACAAGGATGCTATTGATATGTTCAAGAAACCAGCTTGCAATTTTAATCTACCACGTCTTCCATATTAATAACAAGTTAAATGCATCGAATCCCATTCTTGGACTTTAATTCTAAGCTACCACGTCTTCCAAGAAATTATTCAATTGGACACAAAGGGAACTATTTGAATCAACTTGCAGATATAGAGTTGTGAACTATTAATATGTGAATGTCGATGCATACTTAACGTAAAAGACTAGATTAGCTTTAAGCGACATAGATATACACAACCATCATGACGTTAATCGCAACCATCATATAATGGATCAATGGTTGCCTCAAAGAAATATGATGAAAATGAAACAAAACTATAAATAAATGTGCTCAAAAGAAAGTTAGGCTCACCAAATGTAATTAGAGAAAAATATTTTCTGATTAGTTTGTAAATAGTATAAAACCATTAAATCCCTAATAACAATGGAAAACAATGAAAAGCAAGAAACATTAAAGTATGAAACAAAGTCACCTAGTCTTCAAGCCTCCATTGATTCACCTCCATTGGCCTTCTCCATCTTGCTAAAAACTTGTATAATTGCCCTCAGAATTGAAGTGCAACTATAACCTATGCCTAAGACAAGCAAAATATTGAAGTAAAATGTATGCTCAAGTACTCAAAAGCTCTCAAGCATGTTGTGTATAACTATTGTGTCTAAAATGACTTGAGAGAAGGCCTTTTAAAGAATGCCAAATTGAAAATGGACGGTCAGGATTAAAAGTTGGTGAAGCCTTAAGATCAAAGGCCAAGAATCAATGTCATAAAGAGGATTAGGGTTAGGGTGACATTAGGTCAAAGTTAGGGAAAGCCTTGAAATGAAGGGTTGAGATTTAATTGAAAGCAATTAAATCAATGGTGGAGAATAATAGGTAGTTGGAATAATAGAAATTATTTAATTTATGGAGGAATGTTGACTTATGAATTAAATAATGGTTTAATTTGTAGACACATAAAATTGTTCTAGGCTTGCAACTCTTAGATTATTCAACATTGCCCCTTTCATTCTTAATAATTAAATAATTTTTAATTATTTGATTATTTTCTAAAGTCATAATTCTTCTATTAATTAAATAATTTTAATTATTTAATTAATTCATTTTTATCTTTATTCTCCCTTGATTAATTAAATAAATTTTATTTATTTAATTACGCACTAATTAAGTCCTCTTCTAAAATTAAATAAATTATTATTTATTTAATTTTTGTCCACGTTTCACTATAATTAAATAATCATTATAATTATTTAATTATTCATTAGCCTTCTTTCTCATAAATTAAATAAATTTTATTTATTTAATTTGGTCCACTCTCTCGAATTTTGAATTAAATCATTATTTAATTCAAAATGATTCTTTTTGTCACATTCCTCTATAATTAAATAATATCTTTATTATTTAATTATTCACTAGTAACCTGGAGTAAATAAATTTTATTATTTAATTTCTCCAGCAACCTCTTTGTTCGTGCCAGTCTTATCTTCCAAATTAATTCTTATCTTTTGACATCTCATTTAATTTCGACCCTTGATTGAATTATCATATAGTTCAATCTTAGCCATTCATTTCTTGACATTGCCCTAATTTTGACCTAACCCTAATGCATACAGCAACATTCAATCTTGACCATTGATTCTAGGGTATTTGTCATCTTCTCATCCTGGCCACACATTCAAAATTGTAGTTTTTATAAAATGGCAATTTTGTTCTCATTTGGCTCTCTCTCTCTCTCTGAACTCTCTTGGTCTCTCTCATGCTCAGATTTCTCTTTATACTATTATTAGTTTTGCAGTCATAGTCACTTACAGTCATTGTTATTGCAATCCATTGTCAAGTCATTTCTTTTAATAAAATCCTTCAACACTTGCATAGGGCTTAGTCATTTGTCATAGTTGCTCATACAAATCTGAGGGCATCTTTTATTTACTGCAAGCTAGGAGGTGTAACAAAGGTCAATCATGGAAGGTGGAGACTTAGGGTAACTTTGTCCCTTTTGTTTTCATTATTTCCTTTGTGCTTTGTTATTTCAATGGATTTGATGTTATTGTGCTAACCCCTCTAACAATTTTAGAATTTTCCCTTGATCACATTGGTGAACCCGACTCTCTATTTTTTGTCATTTTTCCATACGGTTGCATGTATTTTTGTCAATTTTGCAGGAACAAGTGCAGAGCGCCACAATCGTAGGCTCAAGTGCCACAATCGCAAAATCGAGCCGCAACTGCCAAATCGAGCCATAACTGCCAAATCGAGTCGCAACTGCCAAATCGAGCCGCAACTGACAAATCGAGCCGCAACTGCAAAATCGAGCCACAACTGCAAAATCGAGCCGCAACTACAAAATCAAGCCGCAACTGCAAAATCAAGCCGCAACTGCCAAATCGAGCCGCAACTGACATATCGAGCCGCAACTGCCAAATCGAGCCGCAACTGACAAATCGAGCCGCAACTGACAAATCGAGCCACAACTGTCTGGTAAAATTTTTCTTTCAGTTTTGAGGTTCTAATTTTCAGATTTTCGGGTTTTTCTATTTACTAGTTTTCTATTTCTTTTCTGTGTCTTTATTCCTGCAAGTTAACTAGATTAGATTTTTCTTGTATTACTAATCTTTTCTTGTAGTGTGTGGCAATCCTCATTCGTGTGTCCAAGACCATTGCATATGAGACTACTAATATTCATTGTTTGCAGATTCGCATGTCAAAGAAGGAATAACAAAACTTTGTGCTTATTTTTCATAGATTAGCAAACATTTGATTTTGGTGCATATAAAAAGAACACATGTCTTCTTTGGTTGATTGTGCTTGCAAGATGGTAGGTGAGTATGCTCTCACTTGGTGAAAACCTTGTGATCAGAAAACCAGACCCATCTTTATTTGTTAATTACCCTTCATGATTCGGTATATCAGAGTATCCTCTCCCCTTGCGCATTCGTGCAATCCTGGGTGTAAGAGAAACAGTTACTGACTCTAGAACTTGGGCCTGTTCTGGTGGGAAAAAGTACTCACCCCAGGACGACTCAGACCGGTAGCACCCTAACACCGAGGGACTTCCAGCCGGTATATAAAAGTGGGTTCTTGGGGAAAGCCCAAGAATCACGAGCGTGGTTCCAACGAGATGGATCCGAAAGGGGACTCTCGCCGCATGGATCACACCCCACGAATGGAATGCCTAAATTAAACACCTCTTGTCTTAGTGTCCAACCATTCTATTGGTCGTTGCTTGGTATAGTGCAGGGTACAGTATCATGCCCGAAGATACTCACTACTGATCCCCTTGAGTAGAGATAGCAATTCTTGGGATGTCACTACCCAAAGAATCTGAATTTGGTGTGCTCGAATGACGTTAATGAGCTGTGGAGGGAAGCCAATGCCACCAAAATTCTAAGCTATCCGCTCTTGAGAAGGAAAGGTGTTTATCACCAATCCGGGGTATAATAGGTGGGCTATATCAAGTATACAAACCCTTGGCCTATTGGCCTTTTAGGATTGTACTTGTCTCATGTGTGCTTGCTTATACCAAAACATTGTGCTTGTCAAGTGTTTTCTAGATTTTCAAACATTATACACAACAGTCACAAATCTGGACACAAATAAACAATCGACCTTGGACAACTCAGACTTTTCAACAAGACATCAAAACACAATCTCAGTCCTCATTTTGAACTTAGACTTGGTATTGTCCATCATAGTCCTCATTTGGTATCTAAACTTGGCATTGGTCATTTTCCTTAGTCAACATCGTCATTATCACCTTGCATTGACATCCTCCAAAAATACAAAACAAAAAAATTAGTGGCATAACTTGTCATCTTAGTCTTCGTTGTCCTTTGACATTAGTCATTTTCTTTAGACAACATTGTCATATTGCATCCCTTATTGTCAGAAATCCAAAAACATAGTCTTGCATTGTCATCCTTTATCAAAAAAATACAAAAACATAGGCTAGTGCCATCCTTGCATTTACTTATCATTCTCATCATCCTCATTTGAGCAAATCCCTTTTACGATTGAGACTAGGCTTCAAAGACAACAACAAATGGCAAACTTTGGACAATATTTCAATCCCAACATCAATAATAACACTTATGACACAAACCAACATTGGACCTTTTCTGACCCATTTCACAACATGAACATGCAACTTCCTATGAACATGCCATCTTCATCAAAAAACATTTTTGAACCATTCATACAAAGAGACCAAAATGGACGAGTATATTTCAAAGACATAGAAGCTGCCAAGCAAAATCCTGATATAATCTCCTTTGTAAAAAAAACACTCTTATGTGACCCTCATAGGTATCTAGCCATGCTTTTGGATGAAGGGGCTAAGTTACCACAAGGCTTTGACATAAATACTTTACCACCATCCATCTACCCTCACCATCAATAGTCACTTGACATGAATCCTACCAATAATTCACAAGAAACGTCCACTTATCACCCTTATCCTAACCTTGACAAGGGAAGTCAATTTTCCACTAGTCCATTCCATGTCTCCATATCATATGCTAGTCCACCTATTAATTTCGTCCAGGCCTGCATCCCTTATCAATCATCTACCAACACATGTCAAGTCACCACATCATACCATATCGATTCGGCCCAAGTCTCCACGTCCCATTTTAGTCAACCTTACTCCAATCCAGTCCAAGTCCCTATATCATTACCAACTAATATAGTCGAAGTCCCCATGTCACATCATATGCCATCACATCCTACTCTAGTCCAAGACTCCATGACATATCAATCCAAGACTCCATGTCCTATCTTTGTCCCTCACATGCTACTCCAGTCCAAGTCCCCATATCCTATCCTAGTCCTTCATATACTAGTCCAATCCAAGTTCCCACGTCCTATCCTAGTCCTTTGGTCATTAATCCTTTTCAAGTCACCCCCTCACAAGCCACATCTAGTCATGAAAATTATATCATAGTCCAAAGTCAAATCCCATTTAATAAACTTGAGGATACATGTCAAAATGAAAGTCCAAAGCATGACCTTATAATGTCACCCTCATGTCAAGAACAAGGTAGTCCATCCCATGACCCTCTCTTAAACTGCATTCAGGGAGTCCTTCAAGACAATCATGACATCCAAAACACACCTATCCATGACAACCCCATCTTTGACCAAGACCCTACCATTGACAAAGAAGTCCAAAACGATCCACTCCTTGACCTTTACGCCATTCATGATCAAACACTTGATGAACCTATACAAGCCTCAACTATTGACCCTTTCCAAACTAAGACACTTGCCTCCATGGGACACATAGATGATATTCCTCCAGAAAAAGAATATTCCACTAGGGACATGCTTGCATATGATCAAGTTATAGCTAAAATCATGGGACTCTATGACACTAAACATAATGATGGCTTCGACATTGAATTGGAAGCACCAACAGAATTATTTGAACCTGACATGTCGCATGATCAGACCAAAGATATCAGTCAGGAATATGTCCAACATGAAAATGAAGCTAAGACACTTTATCAACTAGGGTCATCTATCTTTGTCAGAGCAGGCTTTCTTGCAAATGAAAATATTACAAGTGATAGTGTCCATAGACATCATGATGGGTTAGCATCTTGCTTTCAAAACAAAAAATACCCCATCGCAAATAGAATCTGTCAAAGCATGCAATATCAAGGCAAAGGACTAGGCATACATGAGCAAGGCATTCTTGAACCAGTACAGCTTCAGGCAAATTACAGACATCAAGGTCTTGGGTATTCTTCAGTTAGCAAATCAAACGATGTCAGTGGTACCTCCTCGATACTAGGGGCAACTTTGTCAGATACAAATGTCAAAATGGAGTCCATGAGAAATCCTTATCATAAGGTTGTTGCCAACACCTCATCCACCCACACCATGAACCGTTATTCTATCATGAATCAACCTCCCCTTTGGGACCAACAAAAACAAAAGTCTTACAAGTCAAAAGATCAAAATCAAATTTCAAAAGCCATTGAATCAAACAAAAGGACAAGTGGACAAATGAAATTAAAATGGATCCCAAAGAAAGACAGATCGAACAAAGACACCCAGTCAAATACAAAATTCAATCACAATGTGGAGCCACAAGGAAAGAGGACTCCCACATATAACACATGTCCACCTCCTTCAAAATGGTCATCAATCAAGACATATAAAAGTGTTGGTTCCAAACGCCATCCCTCCAAAATCCGTCATACACCATCCCAAGTTTGGAAAATAAAAATTCATTCGTCCAAACATCCAAACAACGTCTCCACATCTACCATCATCTATCATAATCCTACATCTTGTCTAAAGTCCAAAAATCCCATGTCACAAATCCGTCACATCATGGCAGCAACTCTTTACAACAAGGACTCTCATGGCACTCTATTGCGATGTGCGTATTTTGATAAGGCCAACTCTAGTATTAGAAAGGATCACAATGACACCAATCAGTTGTATACAAGTGTTGCAATCCTGACAAGACAACTCCTTCAGCAAGGTCACTATTGGCATATCATGGCACCAGTCTCTACATCGGCGCCGTCAGTGGATTCAGAATAGTCAGTGGTTATCTAAAGCATCCAGGCTATCCACAAAATTAGAAATACAAAAAAAAATCAAAAATCAAAAAATCGTCACCCTGATGAAAACCTGGCAAACAGGCATCTTGGTGACACCAAAAAATCCAAAAAAAAAAATATAGTAAAGAGAAAATTTCATCCAATGGTGAAAACCTGGCAAACAGGCACCCTGGATAAGTACCATGATGAAAACTTGGCAAACAGGCATCATGTGTAAAATAAATCGTCTATGTGGACTCTTACACTTGGGGGCAAGTCGTCTCATTTCCCATGCCTTCCTCATGACATTGACATCCATCTAAGCCCTATCATTTCCATCCATTTTCCCACCTACCTTGGTCTTGACATAAAACTGGCACACATAAATCATGCTTTGGGAAAACTCTTGACATGTCTATCCTTTAGTCATACATGATTCACGAAACATCATGTTATTGACCATCATAGTCTTATTGTCCTTATACGACATAGTCCTTGAAAATCATATGAAAATTCCATTAGTCTCATGTGTCTCATCCTTTACCAAGGCCACCCCCTATCCTTTCATGCCTATCACCTATCTTGGCTTTCCCTTGTCAAATGGTCTAAGGATAATCATCATCCCATCTAGTCCTAACCAATTCATTCCAAATGCAACGAGTCCAATTCATACAAGCACATTATCCAAAACATTACTTGACTTCATTCCTGGCTCGGCTGTAGACCTCGATACTTTCGTCACATTATCGTCGTCATCCTCACGTTGTTTTGGGATGCATCCTTTCCACATCAAACAACGTTGTCATCACCTGTCAATTGGTATTCAGCTTGACTAGGGGCACAATCATGTTTGTCCTTGGATTCTCATTTGTAGGCATCGGCCATATGCATTTGTCACGATCCTCTTAAACGTCAAAACCCAAAAAAAATCATAAAATGTCCTGAAGAAAGACCAAAAAACATCATAAAATGTCCTGAAAAAAGACAAAATAAATCATAAAATGTCCTGAATAAAGACCAAAAAAAATATAAAATGTCCTGAAGAAAGACCTAAAAATCATAAAACATCCTAAAGAAAAACACAAAAACATCCAAATCAATGTCAAAATCCTAAAAATGGAGTCAAAGTCAGTCATGTCAGTTAGTCCATGTCATTGTCGAACTACGTTGTCTTTGCGCATTTGCTACATAGGCAAGGCCATCAGTCGATGAGTCCCCGAGACATTAGGTTAGTCCTTTCAGGTTGGTCAAAATAAAATCATGGCATTTGTCACAATCATCACATTGGTCAAATAAGTCAGACATAGTCAAACTCAAGCACAAGACAATCATTTGAAACATCAATGTCAAAATTGGTTAAAATTAGACAACATAAGCCAATCAGTCATACAGTCAACATCAGTCAACTTGCCAAAACATATTACTCAAAACAATGTCAATCTCGTCACTCTTTGGTCCTCTTCGAGATGTGTCCTTCTTGGAGTTAGACCTCATCAAAATGTCCTTTGCCTTTTTCAGGATGTGTCCTTCCTGACAATAGGCCTCGTCAAACCGTCAACACCGTCAAATTGGCAAAACTGTCAAACCACAAGAATTCAATCTTTGGCAAACAAACATTTGCAAACAAAATAAAATGGCTATTAATCTTTTTGGTCTATCTTGTTTTATCTTTTGACTATCTTGGCTATTTTTTCTTATATTTTTACTGTCTTGTCTTTTTGGTCATGTTACTAGCTACCTCAAGGATGTCCCATGAAGGATTTAGAGGTGCGATGACATCTCCTGGCCTATTTTATTTTCTCTGACTGCTATCTGTGGGTTGTCTTGACAAAAAGACTGGGGCAACTTCGCCCTTAGTATGAGTTAGGACATCCCTTGTCTGTGACTGTCTGTTTTTCAAGTGGATGACCTTGCACACCTTGGTCTACGTCATATCATGGTGTTTGTTGTCCATTTGTGTCATTTTTACTGCCCAATGATGATTAAGAGCAATAAATATTAAAGTCCTATGGCAATGTTTTGAAGGATTTGGTCTAGGAACTAACATGCATCTTCTTTAGTCTTGTCATCTTCTCTTGCCCGTCTCATATAGGCATCGGATCTATATCATCATCCATATCTTTTGCACTAACATTTTCTTTGTCTCTTCATATTCTAGTCTTCTCATCCATTTCGAGAGCACACCCATGTTCTTGGAACCTGTCTGTCCTCTCGAGGGGGCATACCATAACCCTCCTCGTCATTCTTCCTCATCTTATTTTGCACTGGGGCATATTTTTGACTTATTTTCTTTGTCACAATGCGACAAGCGACATTATGACAAAGAGGGGCAAAATGTAGACACATAAAATTGTCCTAGGCTTGCAACTCTTAGATTATTCAACATTGCCCCTTTCATTCTTAATAATTAAATAATTTTTAATTATTTAATTATTTTCTAAAGTCATAATTCTTCTATTAATTAAATAATTTTAATTATTTAATTAATTCATTTTTATCTTTATTCTCCCTTTGATTAATTAAATAAATTTTATTTATTTAATTACGCCACTAATTAAGTCCCCTTCTTCTAAAATTAAATAAATTATTATTTATTTAATTTTGTCCACGTTCCACTATAATTAAATAATCATTATAATTATTTAATTATTCATTAGCCTCTTCTCTCATAAATTAAATAAATTTTATTTATTTAATTTGGTCTACTCTCTCGAATTTTGAATTAAATCATTATTTAATTCAAAATGATTCTTTTTGTCACATTCCTCTATAATTAAATAATATCTTTATTATTTAATTATTCACTGGTAACCTGGAGTAAATAAATTTTATTATTTAATTTCTCCAGCAACCTCTTTGTCCGTGCCAGTCTTATCTTCCAAATTAATTCTTATCTTTTGACATCTCATTTAATTTCGACCCTTGATTGAATTATCATATAGTTCAATCTTAGCCATTCATTTCTTGACATTGCCCTAATTTTGACCTAACCCTAATGCATACAACAACATTCAATCTTGACCATTGATTCTAGGGTATTTGTCATCTTCTCATCCTGGCCACACATTCAAAATTGCAGTTTTTATAAAATGGCAATTTTGTTCTCATTTGGCTCTCTCTCTCTCTCTGAACTCTCTTGGTCTCTCTCATGCTCAGATTTCTCTTTATACTATTATTAGTTTTGCAGTCATAGTCACTTATAGTCATTGTTATTGCAGTCCATTGTCAAGTCATTTCTTTTAATAAAATCCTTCAACACTTGCATAGGGCTTAGTCATTTGTCATAGTTGCTCATACAAATCTGAGGGCATCTTTTATTTACTGCAAGCTAGGAGGTGTAACAAAGGTCAATCATGGAAGGTGGAGACTTAGGGTAACTTTGTCCCTTTTGTTTTCATTATTTCCTTTGTGCTTTGTTATTTCAATGGATTTGATGTTATTGTGCTAACCCCTCTAACAATTTTAGAATTTTCCCTTGATCACATAATTCATAAATGGGAATGAGACAAAAGACTAGATATTTATAATTATTTTAATTATTTACTTGGTGGGATGGCAAGTGAGCTAGATAAATAAGTTTATTTGATTTAAGGATTTAAATGATAATGTTATGGAGGAAATAAAGATTGATCGGTGACGTATTTAAATAAATAAATGTAATTTATTTATTTAAATAATCATGGAGGAATGGAAATGATTAGACAATTGAATTATGTGAGGGAGAAACCTGGTCGTCACAGAAAAATATGGTTTACAAGTTGAGGTCATCTTTATGTGTCTAAAATAATAAGTGCGTCCATTATACCAACTTGGGTAAGGTTCTTTAATAGGCTTCAGAGTTGGAAAAGTTATGATCTTATCCTTTAGCAGCTTCTGCAAGACAGAAGAATAAGATTCTGATAACTTTGTGAACTTTCAATTATTCTTGAGGTCGTTGTTTTCAGCAGTGGAAACTACATTCGTAACCATCTTTCCTTTCCCAAAGATCAATATGATGGATTTTCCCTCAGAATGGGAGCATGAGGAAGAACCCCTGAATTGAATGACCGTTTGTTGGTATTCTCGTAAAGTTGCACACAAGTGCGCAAAAGAAGGGTATTTCATAAGGGAGAACTTCTCTTTCCAAGGCGTTTTAAGTTCCCTATGAATACCTTCTACACTTCATAATCAGGCAGCTTGTATGAGATCTATGAGAGGAGTGCTTGGTAGTGTGCTATGAAGTCAGTAATTTTTTCATTATCTCCTTGTTTACATCGGACAAGATCCAAAAAGGTTATCTTCGACCTGATGTTTGCTTGAAATTTCCTAAGAAATTGATTAACAAGTTGGTCACACAAGAAAACGGAGTTTTTAGGAAAGGAACAGTATCACTCGAGCGTTGTGTCCTTGAGAGATCAAGGAAGTAGTTTAGCCATCAATACATTATGATGGAAAATTTCTATGTACAAGGTGTTAAAGGTAGACACGTGTGTCCATGGATCTCCTTTACCGCCATACTTTTTGAATTTAGATATCTCCATTCCCTAGGGGAAAGGAGTGTTCAAGATTGTGACCGAAAATGGGCTATGTCAGAAAAAGGGCTGGAAGATAGGCTAGGCAGAGGCTTGGGAAAGACTTTCCAACTGGCTCTGCATCTTACCCATATTCTAAAAAAGGGTATTCAAAATAGGGTCATTAGTAGATAAAGGGCTAGAGGAACCTCCCCCAGAACCACCACCAAGGCCACCACTAGAACCGTCACCAATGTGACTTCCGCTAGAGCCACCACTGCCAGTAGGGCCTCTATAGGAACCACCACCATGACCTCCACCGGAGCCACCTCCACCAGCACCGCCTCCACTTCCGAATCCGCCGCCACTACCAAAGCCCCCACCGCTTAGCCTGCCAAAACCTCCACTACTAGAGGTGACAGGAGGGGTGAAGCTAAAGCCCAAGGGGACCTTATTCACTTTAATAGTTTTGAGTTGTCCTAAGGCCCAAGGGATACTAATGGAAGGGATTGTGTTGGACATATAAACAGAAGTGGGAGGTATTGATACTCCTAATTGTCCTCATGTTCTTCGAAAGTGACTCCTTGTGCAAAGCTAGGGTTGCTCAAAGGAGAACACACTTCAACGAGACTAAGGAGGCTAGTCAAAATTTCTATGCCTATTTGATCTTTATCCATCATGTGTTTCAACTCACTGACAACCCAAGCGGCCATGGCCATCTTTGGATTTATTTCTAAGTGGTTTTCTAAGTCACTTAGTCCTCTAGCAAGGGTGGACACATATTCTGCAGGGATCTGAACAGCCTCATGCTTGTCCACTAACGATGGCGTAGGGGACGTAGGGGGAGTGGGAATGTGACCAATTTTGTCAATGAACCCCATCTCATTCCTTAACAACTACTACACGGTTACACTAATGGTGGCACCAAAGAAAAGGCCTTTAGATAACCCAATAGAGACCTTTGTCCTTTCCATCAGAGGGTGTCGTACACTTCTCCTAATGATATACCCGAAAGTTATGGATTGGGTTGTGATGCTCATAAACCTTCACAAGACTCAAGAACACAATAATCATGAAGTACTCAAGGGAAGTATTAACACCGATGGATGGAAAAATGTTGGTTCACGTTAGGTTCACCAAAATGTAAGGTAGGGGGACCACCACACACAAGGCTCCAGGTCATGGAGGGATAAGTTGTAGAAAGTTTCCCTAACTTAACTCAGTTAAATGTGATGTTTAGGGTATGAGGATGAGAATGATGAGGACTATAAATTCCTACAGCCGCTCTGCAATCCCAAGTTTCGATGAGGGGCTAGGCGATTCGGTCTTCAAGTTCAACTCTTTGTCTCAAGGAGCTCTCTACCCGAGGACAAAAGTGTAGTCTTTGGATGATAACAACAGAGACAATGTCAAACCTATCAAAGTAGGCTAATGGCCCTGCTAACTAACTAAAGGGCCAAAATGATGTGATTAAGTAAATAAAATATTCTCTAATATTATAAAGTAGAAATGCAAGAGTGAAAAATGAAAGAATGATCTCACCAAGAAATTTAGTTTCCAACTAGCTCCTCGAAAGCATGTCCACCTACACACAGAAAGAGGGAAAATGTTGGGTGGTTGTATACAGGCCTGCCTTAGTCAGACCCCCATTTAGGTGTTTCCACCTCCATGGACAACCAAAGGAAACAAGATAAAGAAATTAATGTAATGAAAAGCACAAAGCACTACAAAATAGTAAAGTGCTAACTCAACCAAGTGATAGAAGGAAAGGAGGGGAAGCTTACCACCTCCACCAAGAGCACTCAAGGCTGCTTGTGGGATAAATTAAGAGTAATCAAGCCTCTACTACAATGGTTTTTCATTCCCAACTTGTTCTACCAAAGACAGAGTGTTGTTGTTTGCTACAATGGAGAGCTTGTATGCTTGGAGTGAGTAAAAATGAATACAAGAGTGTGAGTATGGAAACTTAAAGTGTGCAATAGCTTAGAAGAAGTTGGATTGAATGTTGAAGGGATGAATTTGAAGAAGGAATGGAGAAAAATAGCCATACTCAGGTCGGTTGGCCCAGGGGGCGTTACAACTTGACTCCCAATGAGAAGTGTAATGCCTCTGTAGGTTCAGCTGCAAGAATTTTCCAGGGATGTAAGCGTGTCATGCAAATGTCTATGTGTTGCGTGAGTGTCTCCAATAGAAATGTCTCCATCGACACTCAAAATAGGCATCAAGTGGAATGCAAACAGTGGGCTTACATGGAATTAAGCCTTTGAACTTGGTTTTCTAAAGTGGAGAGGGAAAAAGGGGGATTTACACATGGGGTGTAAATTCACTCCTATACAATAATATTAATATATAATATAATATCTTTTAATATATAGTATATAATATATACATATATTTAATAAATTAATATAGTATATTAATATATAATAAGTATATATATTATGACATATAATAATTCATAACACTAAAGGAAACATTTATTCATTCATAAACGGATATCCTTCAAAATGGATATCCACAAAACGGATATCCATTTTGAAATAGATATCTATTTTGAAATGGGTATCAGTTTTGTAAGTTATATAGAAAACAAAAATGGGATAGTTTTGAGTATTTGAATGTTCCCTACATTCTTTCTATTGCGAAATTCACGTGCTTTCTTCCTGCATCAGACAAAATTCTTCTTTTGAAAGATTCTCTTACACTTTTTTTACAATTACAATCATTTGTGTTTGCTTTTTTGTTTTTGCAATGGGGAGTAGCAATCACCATAAGAAAAAAGGTAAAAGGGAACTTACAACAGATAAAATTGAGGCATATAAAGCAAAAGATAGAGAAAGTCATAGGAAAAGAAGACAAGGTATGAAAAATATTCAAATTGAAGTTTCTTCTGCACCATTAAATGTTAATTCAAGTGAAGATGAAATAGAAATTGAAAATATTGAACATCATATTGAAATTGAAAATGAAAACATTGAAATTGAAAATGAAAACATTGAAATTGAAAATGAAAATGTGAACAACATTGAGAATGAAAATGTTAATAACATTGAACTTGAAAATGAAAATGTTGAAAATGAACCTTATGTAACGCCTAATTACAAGAGAACCCCTAAATGGTTGGTTGAAATAGATGAGAACATAATTGATAATCTTGAAGGAAAAAGGTCACAATGAACATTTCATTTGTGGGCTACCAAAATGTTCAATGAATACTTTTCCAATAAGACATTAACTGAACAATGTCAAATTTTTATTCAATTACTTAAGATTTACAAAATAAGACCATTATTAAAAAAATTGAAGATTCATCTTACTAAAAAATAGGAAAAAAATAGTACTATTGTCAAAAATATTTTTAATGCTCTAACCTCTATTGGAAAGACTAGTAAGGAAAAAAATAAAAGGGTTGCTCGTAGGTGATCACAACCTCACTAGTAAGCCATCATTTTAGAAAGGCTCATTTAATGATAGAAACTTGTATTTATTTAAAATTAAATCCTAAAACATTGAATAAAGCACTCTCAAGAAGAGGAAGACTCGATAGTCCTCCTCAAAATGATAGGTGATCTTTTAGTGGGAGGCTTCCACATGTTGATAAGAAGCTAACCAGTAATGTAAAGATGCAACTTGAACAATTTTGGAACTCTCACTCTAGAGTATCACCGAATGTAAAGGATGTTTTAAAGTTACGAATTGGTAATCGAGATCGTACACTGCATCCTAAACATTTTTTGGAATGTAGCCAAATAATTTTGTTAAGAACATCCAAATTTGCAAATCTCTCAAAGGGCTTTTGAGTCTTGCAAGCCATTTTATTGTGCACCTATTAATGTTCATAATACATATTATTGTAAATACCATGTTGAGTTTTCAATGTATCATGAATTATTATACCATATTCGTTCTACTATGCATATTCATGAAATATTGTAGAAGTGTCATGCAGTGCAACTTCCCAAGTCATCCAAGGAATTGTTAGATTCATTTTTATGCATTAAAGGTGAAGGTAGCTTATTTCATAGAAATTATTGTTTAAATGAAATGTGTTTGCAATCTGGTGGTTTATCGAAGTTTGTAACATGCTTTCATGAGGGAAGCGATCATGATTTTGGTAATAGGATTGTTGAGAAAAAAAGGTTTGAGACAGTCAAATACACATTGAAGAGTGGAGGTGAGGATTCTAGATGCGAGTTGGTTGCAAGAGGTAAATATTGCTGATTTTATTTATGATTTTAAGAAAAATATTTTCTATAAGTATGCAAGGCATAGCCACATGTCGAAGTGGTTGGATCAGAAATTTAGGATGTGTAAGTACTCTTTCCCCCAATGGAATTATTGTATCTGTAGTTGATTTTGCTAAAGATTAAACACTGCAACCACAAAATGAAGTTCAAACACAATATTATAATTCTATTCAAATTGTTATTTTTATCCACATAACATATATACATGCCTCTGATAGTACAAAAGAGGACAGGAAGATAATCAAGAAGTACCATTTTATATGAGTGATGATAGATCTCATTCATTTGAGTTTGTACAACATTGTTTTGAAAACTTTTTGAGTTCTTGTAGGAAAAAAGGAATTGCAATGGGTCAACATATAATTTTAGAATTCAGTGATGCATGTTCTATTGTTGATTGTACTCATGCACTATCACAAGGAGGGAAACTTGATTCACAAGTGTGTAGCTTCTTTTGGTTGGTTGAGGCACAACGGGAGAAAAAATGAAATGTTAAATAATTAGAAATTCTTCAAAGATGTATTCATTTCAAAGCTCAGATGTGGGTGCATGGACTATATGGATACGAGAGATGGCTTGTTGTTGTCAAAATTGTATTTAGTGTGATTGGGATCAGTGCGAGTCAAGTGAGTGGGTAGATACATGGATTCCATAGTACCTAACCCCTTTATCTGTAGCACAATCCTCTTTAGAAGATGTAATGAAAAGTTTACTTGACTATAACCATATTTCAGATCTTGTACAACCAGGACATGTCTATGCAATTGTAGCACCACAGTGGAATGAAGAGGGATTAGACTATTGGTTGGATTGATGTCTACAAGGAAAGAAAAAGCACACAATCGATGACATATGATGATGGGTTCATGTACCCTATAGGTTCAGTTGTTGTTCCTCGAACTTGGTTGCATTACGATTTCATCATCATTTAGGTTGTTTAGAATAATATAGATTTGTTGTTCTAAGCATTTTCTAGTTTGCATTGCCATTTCATCATCATTTAGGTTGTTTATAAAAAATATAGATTTGTTATTCTAAGTATATTTAGATGTTGATAAAAAACTTATGATCATACATGTTCAGTTATTGTTTTTGGAACTTGGTTGTGAACATATATGGTTAGAAATAACGACATACCTACGTTTGAAGACTATGAGAAACACAAAACCATTCTCATGTATTCACAGCTTGTTATAGCAACAAATGTTAAGTTATTGATACATCATGCTAGACCAAAAACAAAGGAACTATGGACAATTAGTAGTGTTGATCATGAAGCATTACAGGAAACTCTAAAGGTAAGAGATGACCCTTCAAGAACACTTGAGTAGCAGATCATTTGTTGTATGGGATAGGTATGATATTGTTCATCATATTTTGATATTTTTTATCTACTAAGGTTTATTATTTAGGTTATGTTTAATAATATAGACTTGTTATTCTAAGCAGATTTTCTAGTTTGTATTACCAATTCATCATCATTTAGGTTGTTTAGAATAATATAGATTTGTTAGTCTAAGCATATTTTCTATTGTGACCATATAGATTTGTTATTTGAAGTATATTGTGATGTTCCTGACATGATTGATCATGTCTAACTGTTGCAACAATAGAAAACTCTTATCCTTTGGTAGAGGTATGCGATAGATTAGAATAATAGAGATTTTTTATTCTAATCATCTTTTCTAGTTTGCATTACCAATTCATCATCATTTAGGTTGTTTAGAATAATATAGATTTGCTAGTCTAAGCATCTTTTCTATTGTGACCATATAGATTTGTCATTTGAAGTATATTATGATGTTCCTAGCATGATTTATCATGGAGTTGCTTCAACAATAGCCAACTCTGATCCTTTGATAGAGGTATGTGACATATTAGAAAAATATATATTTGTTATTCTAAGCATCTTTTCTAGTTTTCATTACAATTTCATCATCATTTAGGTTGTTTAGAATAATATAGATTTGTTATTCTAAGCATCTTTTCTATCGTATGTAGTTTAACTACTACCTTGATGGTTTGTACAAGTGATTTTCACTCCATAGCATCGACGTGCTACTATTGTGGAAGAGTATGCCGACTGCAAAGGAAATGTGTAATCTATTTCCTTCCCTGACTGAGAAATGACTATGCATTAGGGTCACTTTTTGTATGCCTACGCGGCATTTTGTAAATCCTATATTTGATAGAAATTCTTGAATGATAATATCATGTGTATTGTGTATACTTTACGTGTATTCAAGTGTATACTTTACAACTTATGTGTATACTTTGTCATTTGAGAGTATTCCAATGTATACTTTACAACCTATGTATTTTCATGCGTATACTTTGTATTCATATGTGTAGTTCATGAATTAAGTGTATTTGAGTAAATGATTCACTTATTCACTTACTCACAAGGAGAAAAATGAATCTTAAAACCCTTTGCATCTTTACACTACATCCATCTGACCCTTTTTCCATCAATTGAAAAATCAATCCCACGGGAAAACACCTTAAAGATATCAAAAATTGAGAGAGGTTATTGTAGAGGTTCCCTACATGATCCCATATACTCAGACAAATTGTTTCTAGGTGAAATGATTTTTGAGTAATAGCTTGCCAAAGATTGCTTCCTTTTAGCACTTTGGACTCTTAAGGGAAATCATCGATCTAATGTAGCTCAGAGTGATTCAACTTGTTTGGGTACAAAAGAGAACCATTCCTAATGTAAACATACCCATCCAGACGTGTTGGAACAATTAATTTGGTTGTAGGAGTTGCAAAATGAAAGTTGCACCACTTTGCAACTTTACATTACTTGCATTTGACAACTTTTTCCTCAACTAAAAAATCATCACCATGAGAAAACACCCTCAAGATAGAAAAAATTGGGAGATATTATTATAGAGGGTCCTAACATGATCTCGTAGCGTCAAACGAAGAGTTTATAAGCGTCACAGTTTCTAAGTAATAGCCCGTCAAAGATTGTTGTCTTTTAGCACTTCAGACTCTTAGATTGATTCAACATGTTTGGGTGCAAAATAGGACCATGTCTAACATAAAATTACCCATCCATATGTGTTGGAACAATTCATTTGGTTATATGAGTTGAAAAACAAAAGTTGCACCACTTTGCAACTTTACATTACTTGCATTTGACAACTTTTTCCTCAACTAAAAAATCGTCACCATGGGAAAACACCTCTAAGATAGCAAAAAAAAAGAGAGGTTATCCTAGAGGGTCCCAACACAATTCCATAGCCTTAGAGGGAGAGTCTGTAAGCGTCACGGTTTCTGAGAAATAGCCTGTCAAAGATTGTTTCCTTTTAACACTTTAGACTCTTAAGGGAAATCACCAATTCAATGTAGCTCATAGTGATTCGGCATGTTTGGGTGCAAAAGAGGATCATGCCTAGTGTAAACATACCCATCCAGACGTTTTGGAACAGTTCATTTAGAATTACAAGTTGCAGAATGAAAGTTGCGCCACTTTGTAACTTTACACTAATTGCATTTGACAACTTTTTCCTCAACTAAAAACTCGTCACCATGGGAAAATTCCTCTGAGATAGCAAAAATTGAGAGATGTTATTGAAGAGGGTCCCAACATGATCTCATAGCCTTAGAAAAAGAGTCTGTAAGCATAACGATTTCTGAATAATAGCTTGTCAAAGATTGCTACCTTTTAGCACTTTGGACTCTTAAGAGAAATCACCAGTCCAATATAGCTTGGAGTGATTCGGCATGTTTGGGTGCAAAAGAGGACTATTCCTAGCATAAATTTACCCATCCAGACATGTTGGAACATTTCATTTGGTCATATGAATTATAGAACGAAAGTTGTACCACTTTACAACTTTACACTGCTTGCATCTGATAACTTTTTCCTCAACTAAAAACTCGTCACCATGGGAAAACGCCTCCAAGATAGAAAAAATTGAGAGAGGTTATTGAAGAGGGTCCCAAAATGATCCCATACCCTCAAACAAAGAATCTATAAGTATCACGGTTTCTGAGTAATATCTCGTCAAAGATTGTTGTCTTTTAGCACTTTGGACTCTTAAGGGAAATCGTCGATCCAATGTAGCTTGGAGTGATTTGGCATGTTTGGGTGAAAATGAGGACCATGCCTAGTGTAAAAGTACCCATTTAGATGTGTTGGAATAGTTTGTTTGGTCGTGCGAGTTGCAAAATGAAAGTTGTACCACTTTGCAACTTTACATTGCTTGCATCTGACAACTTTTTTCTCAATTGAAAAACTTGTCACCACAAAAAATGCCTCTAAGATAGAAAAAAGTGAAAGAGGTTATTGAAGAGGGTTGCAAAAATGTCCTATAGCCTCAAATGAATAGTTTTTAATCATCACGGTCTCTGAGTAATAGCCCATCAAAGATTGTTGCCTTTTTGCACTTTGGACTCTTAAGTGATATCGTCGGTCCAATGTAGCTCTAACTATTTTAGAATGATTGGGTTCAAAATGGGACCATTCCTAGCTTAAATGTACCCATCCACATGCATTGGAACTATTTTTAGAGTAGATTAACCTCCTTTTCATTGACGATACTTCTTCTTATCTTTTCCTTCCTTTTGTAAGTGGTTAATTTTAGTCTTCAGTTGTTTTGCTTCAATTTCAATGCTTGTGAAAACAAGATCCCTTTGTTTGATAGAGTTTTCAACACTTAGGACAACTTCATTTGTTCAAATCCACCTTAACCATCATCTTTCACTTTTCTTTTCCTACACAAATTCTTCCCAAATACAAACCTCAATTGCATTAAAGGTTGAATGGCATATATGACAACAATTACAATATGGCAAGTTTGGTGTGGCTCAAGGTTGATTGACATATATGACAATATCATATTAGTGTTATTGCTTTTGTACGAAGTGTGCATTATGACTAGTGTGCATCAAGCCCATATTGTATAGATTTCACATGAACAATCTAATGAACATGTATCTTGTTCAGTTATAAGGACTTTGTTTGAAGGTTGCATCAAACCTGTATGGTTTAAAGATAGTGATTCTTATTTAAGATGATTTTATACCTTTTACATGTTATTAGCTAGAGTGAACATTGAGTGACATTGGTTTTTATCAAAATGATTATATTACTTTGGAATGAACATTGTAACATGAAATATAGTTCATTAAGTTGTATCAATTTGTTTGAAGTTTTTAATCAATCAAAACAATCAATGCCATAAGACTATCACAAGCTGCTCTTTTCATCTTTTCTTCCTTGTCTATGAGACAATAATTCTTTGAGGTATATTATCAAATGGGTCTTCTCAAAAAATATTATACAGTGCTTCTAATACCATTTTTCATTAATTTTAACTTCTTTTGAAATAAAAATCAGCTGCCCACTTCATTACAAAGTTCAAAAAACAAAATAATGTCAAATGTAAATTCATTCAACAGAGGTTGAAATCATGTGTATTCTCAAATTGAGTGTTTGATAAAAATGTTTTGGTAGACATGTATGAAAAATGTGGTACAATAGAAAAGGAAATGAATTGTTTGAAAAAACTCCTCAAAGAAATGTGGTCTCATGGAATGTAATGTATGTGAACCTCAATATGAATGAACTCTAACATAGATGGAATACCAATTTTAATTCATAAGTTCTATTAAAATGCAATTTTGTTAATCTATAACATACATTATTGATCATAACTTTAAACCATTCTAAGATAATTATACATTCTATTTTGAAAATTCAAAGTAGAAAGACATGCACATGAGGAACAAATTAGATCAAGTATCAATTCTTATTTATCAAAATGTAGAATAATTATGTTTGTGCATATAAATTTTTTGGATATATGCCTACTTAGAACAAGTTTTACAAATTGTGGCATATATGCCATCTCAAGATCTAGAAAACCCTAAGTACATATCAATCTATATCATATCCTAAACCTATGCTAGACCATCAAAATTGAGCCTCCTCGAAGAAGTTAATTTCTCTGAAGTTTCCTGCACAATAACAATTCAAACCAAAAATTAGATTAATTATGTGAATGGTTGACAAGATAGACTAGTAAATAGAAATTTATATACTATCATTTCTAAATTAGGAATTTAACATCACAATCACTATACGTGTACTATGTTATATCAATAATGCAATTTTTGTTCACCATAAGTCTTGCTCTCTTTTCTGTAAGAAGGCATGCATATGATTATCCCCTAGGACAATCGAGAGTCCTCATATAAAGAAATGGTCCCACACTGGTCACAGTGTTGAGTCGGACAGAGGACTATAGTAGGTAGTATAAAAATGATACAAATTAACATATAATTGTTGAAAACTAATTATATCTACTAAACATATATCTACTCCTATCTAAACGTAAATATCTACAATATAAAATAAATGCATACTTGTTGTGATGCTATGACACTAGATGGGTTCATAGTGGATGAAGCAACTAAGATGGTTTCCTATATAAAAATGACAAGAATGTAACACAATTTAAATGCACATGCACATATAATCATAATGTTGAGAATAAAAAAATATATACTTGTTGTGCAACTTCATCCAATGGGTTAGATTCAATCAACAAGGTTGTATAAGAACCAGGTTGCTGCATAAAAATACAAGATTACATTGGACCATCAATCTATGTAGTACATGTATTTACACATAATAGATTTCAAAAATTAACATCTAAAATAAAAATTTAAATAATATCATATATTGATTCTCTAGGGAAAATGAAATGGATATCTGTGTAGCCTCCTGCACTTGTGACATATGCTCCTCTGTCAACACCTATTAAAGATTCCAACACATAAACATATATTAGTACACATATCTCTCATAAAATATGAAAGAAATTACATAAAACATACTATGGAATTACTTTAAGTCTTACCAGTCCTTCCATATCATCCCTGGCAGTCGATGTCTCTCCTGCAAATGGTCCACTCTGTGTTGTATCAACTCCTACATCTGACATATCATGAACCTCATAGTTGGATGTGTCTATGGAAGCCTCAATAGACCGTCAAAGAGAATCCAAACATAAATTTTTGCATGTCATACAATAATGAGGCACACAAATATGTCCCAAAGAGGATGGTGTACTAGTGGGAGTTGATGATGGTGTACCAGTGGGAGCTAATGCAGTAGGTGCACCACCATCATGCTGAAATGTATCAAGTGCAACACCATCGTGATGGGATCCACCATCCAATGGTTGCACTACATGATGGATTTGTGTGACCAAATGATCACTCAATGAATGTAAGGCATAAATGCTTTGAATCTTTGCATCTAAAGAAATCTCAAGGTAATGTAGTGGATTTGGGGCAGCAATAGGTAGGGCAAGAAAAAATAGGGTGACTCAGCATGCTCTAGGTCTATCCCGTGGCATCCCTCTACCAACACCTTAGAAATATCACATGTCAAATTAATTGACATGCCTCCCTAGGAGAAACTCAACATATAATTTTTTGAGAAAATACTTAGGGACGTCAAGATTATTGTTGGGTGGTAAATCAAAAACCATCCACCAACATCTCTAGAAATTATCTAATATGCCTCTATGGGTGCACTATTTAATTGAAAATTTTGGCTTCTGCACACTAACGGGCTATCCTATTTTGTGATCGATAAATAACCGAGATAATTGGGCTTTGTTAATATCAATGTCCTTCACTTCATCATATGATAATCCATCAACATAAAATTTACTTTGTTCCTATTGTCACTGTGCAAATCTATTATGTTGAGTTGCCAAAGTTTCAACATTTGAAATGACTATTTCTAAAGTGTTTTTCATGTTTGATAACTCAGTGAGTGTCTCATTGATTCGACATACATTTCTCAATTGATATAAATTTTTGTAGTGCCCCTCAATTTTCTTTTTGTTTTCGACAGTTACTTGTTTGTATTTGGACATTATGATACTTTGTTTGATGATGGATTCATAGTGATGATGTAGTTGATGATACTTTATCACTAATGTTTTATGCTCATACTGTGTTTAGTATATGGATTTGATGGATCATGCAGATTAATCTTGTCTTGTGTATCATGTGATTATCTAATGATTATTCATATCATGTTGATTAGTAATTGATTATTGTACATTGATGTATTTTGGTGAAGGGGAACATTGTTGCATCACTCACTTGTGAGTGCCCTATGACGCTGTGACTTTCCCATCAGGGTGTGTTTGCATGTTCTTCTTTGTACATGCTCGACTGTGTGGTTTGTTGCAAGCTGTAGGTACTAGGCATTGACTCCACCTGAATTGCTAGGTTTGAGCATGCCTTAATCCCAATGGAGATTTTTGATTTGGAGATAGCATTTGGTCCCCTATGTTGAATCGTCATCCTGGATGAGGATGAGTATCTATTTGTCATTCCCTATTTGTGTGGTCAGTTCGAGTTGGCCTGTCTGTGTCATGTTTTTTCATTCATTTTGCTCTGAGGTCAAGTACTGCTTGGTGTTCTGTTCATTTGAGTAATGTACTTGATTAGTGCTTTTGTTTGATTATTATATTAAAATAAAAGATTATTGAAATTAAAATACATTGTGATAATTAAAAATAAAATCTTTTATACAATTGAAGTATTGATTAAATAAAATATTATTAAAGTCTTTATTTGATTTTAATAAATTAAAATTTATGATTTAATAAGGAAATAATAAAATAAATATATTAAATTGTTGTATTGTGCAAACATTGAAGTATAGTTGATTAAATTAATATATTAAATATTTTAATAGTAGATTTACTTTGTTCAAACATTAAAGTATATTGAATTATAAAAATTAAAATTTGTGGCGGTTGATGGTAGTGGGGAAAATTAAGTAAAATAATTAATTTAAAGAAATGAATGCATGTGGTAATTGGCATTATGGAAGAATAAATAAATTGGTTATTTTTCTCAAAGAAAGGGGCTTTTTGGTTAGTCTCTAGAAACTAATCTTTCTTCTCTACTGAGAATAAATTTTCTTTTTCTTGTTCTTGAAAAGCTTTCTTTCTAGTTTTGGAAAATAATTGGGAATTGGTGATTCTGCAAGTTGTTGGGGGCTTTTGGAGAAGATTGAAGCTGAAGCTTGGAATTGGACTGGACACCAACTTTTGGCTCAACCAATTAAGCTTAACTAGGCTCAACAAAAGCACAAGAAGCTATGTAGAGCCAAATATGACAAGAATGAGATTGGATTTGCTGTATTTTGAAATGTGTGGAGGAAGCCTACTTTTATAGTTGAATTCACAAGGTGAATCCAAGTTACGGGGGAAATATGGGATAAATGGTGAGATGGAAAAATTCCTTTTTTGAAATTAATAAATAAGTAAGATAATTTATGATGCAAGAGAATCTAGGGTGTAAGACCAATCTTGCATCACCCAAAAAAATGGTTCTTTTCAATAAGGGCTAAATCTAGCAGGGTTACTATTTTAGTAAGTTTGCATTTATGCACAACTAGACACTAAATCTTACATACACCTCTGGAATGGTAAATTGAAGCCAATGGTGAAGAAATCACGTCAATACCATTTGTCATTTCAGTGATATTAAAATTTTAACTTTTGAAAATCCTAGTAAAAATCTTTGGAGTCAATTTTGAAGCACTTAGAGGCTCCAGATGGGCTTGAAAATTGGTGGAAAATGAAAGTAGTTAGCCTTCTGGACCTACTATTTGGTGGAATATTTCTCAAGAGCTTTCCAAAAAGGTATTATAATAAAAAATTTGAAGGTCGAATCAAAATTTATGACCCCATGAAGTTGTAATACCAAAATTAATAAAATTTCAAAATATCTTCCCGAGGAAGTTACACTTTCTAGAGGATTCTAGGGCGGTTACACCTTCCAAATAAAGGATGTAAAGGGGGACTACAAAGAGGAGGCTAGAGCAGAGTAGATGTTGGCTCTGATTTGTAGATTTTCATATTTATGTAATCAAAAAGCCCATGTGATGGAAAATATAATGTTGTAATTTCATTTTCATTTTAGGGATAATGGAACGTATTTTCTTTCCTTCTTGCATTTTGTTTGTGCCATTATGTATTGTTTTTGTGAGTTTTAGATTGTAAGGGGGAGTACCCTTCATTAATTTATGCCATAATATATGCTTAAAAACTTAGAATTAAGTGCATGTATGACTGATTTAATGAAAATGGATTAAATGATTAATTGATTTCATGAATTTTCATTATTTAATGAAATATGGTGAATGGATAAAAGGCTTGTGTATGAATGCAAATGATATGTGAATGATAATTTAATGGACTAAATGATTAATTAACAATTGATAAATGATTATACATGAAATATGAAATGGATATGTTAGATTGATTATGGATTAATGATGGATGAGTTATGGTTATGCAAACATATTTAAATGAAACAGATTATGAAATGCTTATGTGAATGAGTTTACGAAATAGATGAAAAATATCTTAATGAAGGATTATATTTAATGATTATTTAAATACGTTCAAATGAAATGGATCAATGAGATATGTAGATGGTTTTATGAATGTAACGATATGTAAATGATCACATGAAGCATGCAATGAGAGATATGATTATGTAGATAAAGGGATAAGTCATGCAATAGATGAAAATGATTATGAAGGAATTTTTATGTGTCTACATTTTTTCCCTCTTTGAGACAATGTAGCCTGTCGCATTGTTTCAAAGAAAAAGATATGCCCCAGGAAGAGTGATGAGGAGGTAGCGGTATGCCCCCTCGAGAGGACATGCAAGTTCAAAGAACACGAGTGTGCTCTTGAAATGGATAAGAGGACATAGAAGATGAAGGATTAAAAGGATAGAGGGAAATTGATAAGGATGATGAAGAAAAGATGCAATGATGAAGGGAATGGATAATGATAGATGAAAAAGAGATATGGAAGAAGATGAAGGTGATGAAGCTTCTTGTTATTTTTAAAGTGCTTTATCATCATCGAGTTGTAAAATATGAAAAATGGACAAAAAAAACCATGGTATGACATAAACTAAGGTGTACAAGGTCATCCATCTATAAAATAGACAGTCACAAAAAAGGAATGTCTGAACTCATACTAAGGGCAAGGTTGCTAGTAACATGACTAAAGAAAATCTAAAAGATAAGACAACATTGCTCCTCTAAATCCTTCATGGGACATCCTTAAGGTGGCTAGTAACATGACTAAAGAAAATCCAAAAGATAAGACAAAATAAAAAATTAAGGTCAACAGCCATTCAAACTCTTTTCCAAGAAATGTGTGCCAGTGCGTTAAGGGACAAAGTGGGTGATAGGTTGATTCTTTTGACAAAGCCTGGTTTCAGGAGAAGAAACATGTCATATAAGACATCAAGTCTAGTTTCGATCATGCAATTACCTGTATAAGGAAAATGACAAAGTGTGATAGTGACAAGGTCTAGTTTCAGGAAGGACACATCCTATATAAGAACATTGGTTTTGATCAATTTGACTAGTTTGATTGATTTGACAAATGACTTATTTGACTTGGAGACTTGTTGGCTTGCTTGTCTTGTTGATTCAAGATTTGTGTTTGAAGTGTAGATGATTATGTCGTGTCTAAGTTGATTGTGTCCAATTTATTTTGACTGACCTAAAGAACCCTAAAAGACTGACCTAGGGGGCCTCGGGGGCTCATCGATAGATGGCCTTGCCTAAATAGTAATGAGCAGAGACCTCATAGTTTGACATGATCCTTGAATTTACTTCAATGAAAAAGGATCACATCATGATTTTATTGTTTATTTTACAAACCTAAAGGACTAACCTAATGCCTCAGGGGCACATCAACAGATGACCTTGCCTACGTCTAGTCACAAAGGCCACATAGTTCAACAATGACAAAGACTAACATGATTGAATTTGACTCTGTTTTTGGGATTTTGTTAAAGCTATCCAATTTTTTTTGGTTTTTGACATGTTTTCTATTTTTTAGATTTTTCAAATATTTTTATTTTTTTGGGATTTTTCAAAACATTTTATGATTTTTAGGGATTTTTTTTGACATTTTATGATTTTTAGGAATTTTTGAGCATAGTGACTTCCAATGATGAGTGAAAAATCTAGTGTAGGTAAAGGATATTTCCCCAATTGGGTATAAGATGAACCAATAGGGATGGGATGGGACAAGGTTTATCATGAATGGGTGAAGCAAGAGAAAGACGCAAGACATCAACTGTTTGGAAGTCATGATAAAGATGACAAGGCCTGATAATGGATGTTAGATGGGAGATGATGGAAAGTAGATTCCTTAGTATGAATCAAGGTGGAAAACCAGATAGAGTGATAGAAGATGATGAAGCAAAGACTGACTACTCATGGCGCCTGTTTGTCGGGTTTTCACCATTGGATGAAATTTTTCTCTTTAACTTTTTTTTTTTTTGCTATCACCAAGACACATTTTTTCTAGGTTTTCATCAGGGTGACCATTTTCTCAAGACATTTTCTCATTTTTTAATATTTTTTCAAGACTTTTTTCTCATTTTTTTGTATTTTTTCAAGACTTTTTCCCATTTTTTTGTATTTTTTCAGGCTTTTTTCTCTAGCTCTCTAAAGCTAAGCATAGAACTTGCACAGGCGCAAGCTATTAAGGGACTCATACAAAGGTTCCCTTTAGGTGTGGAAAACTAATAAGCACTAGAACCAAAGGATTCCATTATGACATATGGACCTAGCCAGTTGGGCTCAAATTTTTTGAGTTTCTCATATTCTCGTTGATTTTTCAAATTTTGCATCAACACTAAGTCACTAATGTTGAAATGTATGACCAAAACTCTTTTTTTGTAACTTTGGAAAAGATGGTTCTGATATGCCTTTAGATGAGTCAAGGCCTTTTCTCTGCATTCATCAAGCAACTCTAATTCATGCAGTTGGGATATACGGTACTCCTCATTGTCAATGAGCCCTTTTAGGGAGATCCATACAGAGGAAAATTTGACCTCTATAGGAAGCATAGCCTTGGTACCAAAGACTAGGGAAAATGGAGTGGAACTGGTGGGTGTACGGATGCTTGTGCGGTGTACACATAGGGCGAGGTTAAGCTGAATGTGCTAGTCATGGCCAACGTCATTGACAGTCTTTTCAAGAATTTTGATTATGGTCTTATTGGACGCCTCATCTTGGTCGTTACCTTACGGGTAAAATGACATGGAAAAGCAATACTAAATGTGGAACTTCTCACATAACTCAAGACATCCTGATTTGTGAAGGGACAATCGTTGTTAGTGATGATAGATTATGGGACACCATACCGGCATATGATGTAATTGAGAATGAACTTGGAGATTTTTTTATCAGTTATGTATGTCAAGGGAATAGCTTCAATCCATTTTGTGAAATATTCACTCATAGTGATAATAAATTTGTGGCCATTAGATGAAGTGGGATGGATTTTTCCTATGAGGTCAAGTCCCCATTGGGCAAAGTGATCGGCTACAACTCCTATGTAGGTGCATGGATGATGTCTCTGTGTATCTGGAACTATCGATATTTCTTTACAAAGTGATAGGCATCTTGCTCCATTGTAGGCTAGTAATATCCCAGTTGCATGATCTCCTTAGCTAGATTCATACCACTAGAATGGGCTCCACATATGCCTTTGTGTACTTCTTGTAAGGTAGTTTGTGCTTCATTAGTGCCAAGACATCCAAGTAAGGTATTGTCTAGGCCACATCTATATAGGGTGTCACTGATGATGGTGTAACAAGAGGCTTTGTGAAGGAAGGACTTGCATTGGTTGTTGGATAGGTCAGGGGGTAAGGTTTGGGAATGTAAATAGTCATAAATGGTCTGATACCATGGGAAATTAGGACCAATAATTTTGCCTACCATCTCATATTTAGGGACATCAAAGGCGGAACCAACAACTATTCAACTAAGAACTCGTACAGTGACATATTGTTGGGAATGTCGAAGAGAGATTCGATGGTGGCCATGGTGTCAACAACTTTGTTATAAATCTGTGGAATCTGACAAAAAGTGATATCTGAAAAATATAGCTTAAAATTGTCAACCATTCTTTTATATGGGGCCAATTTCTCATCTTTAGTGTCACAGTCATCATTGACCTATCAGATGACCAATTGTGAATCGCCAAAGACTTGTAGACTTGTAATTTTCCATTTTAGATCCATGCGCAATCTTGTTAGTAAGGCTTCATATTTTGCAATGTTGTTAGTACACAAGAAGCCTATTCTGAAGGATTTGGGTATAGTGTCACCTTGGGGGGTGATGAATATTATTCCCACACCTGATCCATGACTAGTGTATGAGCCATCAAAATATAATTTCCATGTTGTGCTAGTGTGTACAACTAATATTGATTCATTTGGGAAATTAGAAACTAGAGAGTGATCAACTTTTATGGGTACATCAACAAGTTGGTTTGTGATAACCTATCCTTTTATTTCTTTTTATTCCACATATTATGTCATACTCATTGAGTATCATGACCCACTTAGCAAATTGTCCTATCAATGCTGACTTGTTGAGTAGGTATTTGAGGGGATCTATGTTAGCCACAACTCTTGTCTGATGATTGAGCATATAATGTCTTAGTTTTTGAGCATTGTAAACCACAAAGAGACAGGCACATTCAATAAAGCTATAATTGAGTTCATACCCAACCAATGTGCAACTAATGTAATAGATTGCTTGTTCTTTCTCATCATGATCATTTTGTGCAAGCAATGCCCCCAGTAAAGAAGTGGTGGTTGATATGTAAAGAATTAGGGGCTTACCATCTATTGGTGGAATCAAAACAAGAGGTGTCAAGAGGTACTCTTTAATCTATTGAAAATTTTCCTCACACTTGTCTGCCCATATAAAAAGAACCCACTTGTGTACCAAATACTGAAAAGGTTGACATTTATCTGCAAGTTGTGCAATAAAATTTTTGATGGACTAAAGTCGGCCTTGCAATGTCCTAAGTTGACTGATTCCTATTGGGGGAGGCATGTCTAATAGAGCTTTTACTTTTCCTGGGTCTACTTCAATGCCTGTATGGGAAATTATGTATCCTAAGAGTTGTCCCAATGTCACACCAAAGACACATTTTTTTGGATTTAAGCAGAATTTATATTATTCAAGTCTTTCGAATTTTTTTTCTAAGACTCTTAAATGATCACCACATGTCAAGGATTTTTCCAAAAGGTCATCAACATAATCTTCCATCAATGTACACATGAGATCATGAAATATAGTGGTCATAGCTCTCTGATAGGTTGTGCCTGCATTTTTAAATATGAAGGGTATGACATCCCAATAGTATGTACCCCATTGGAAAGTGAATGTTGTTTTATGTTGATCTTTAGGAGCGATGCAGATCTGATTATACCTTGAGAAGCCATCCATGAAGTACAACATCTCGTAGCCTACTATTAGATCTACTATGATGTCTATATTAGGAAGTGGGAAGTTGTCCTTTAGACATGCTTTGTTCAAGTCATGAAAACCTATGCAAATATGGATTTGTGCATTTGGTTTGTTCACTAGTACAAGATTTGAAATCCATTCTACATAATCAATAGGTCTTATGAAACCAACATCCAATAATTTCTTGAGTTCAACTTTGACCAATAGAGCTATCTAATGATGTATTTTTCTAAGATTTTTCTTGACAAGATTTTCATTTGGAAGAAAAGTTAAATGATGCAGAACTAATGTGGCATCCACCCCAGGCATGTCAGCATAAGACCATGCAAAATTGACTTGATTTTTTTGTGAAAAAGTCTTGAAATTCTAGCTCTTCTTCTTTCAGGGACACTGCAAAGAGAACATTCTTAGGATTCTTTGTTGTACTTATATTAACTTCCATTACTTATTCAATCAAAATTGGGGATCTCTCTTAATGAATAGGAAGAAATTCCAACCCTCCATCCTTGGGTGCCTCAGAGAGGTTTTTTCCCTCAAATACATCCTTTATTTTTACTTTTTCTTGGTCAAAAGGTGCCTTGCGGTTTTCACCTAAAGACCTTTCATTTTTTACTTTATTTTTTTCATTTTAATCATTTTTGCTACTAGAGGGTGGAACTATCTCACCAAAATATGCTACAACATCAAGGTCTATGTTAAAACTAGCCTTATGGTCCCCTTGTGGTATGCCTTCTCATAGTCCCATGAATTCTATGATAGCTTCATCATTTTAAAATAACTCCAAAGTGGGTAGATCTTTTTGGTCCCAATCAACTAATTGCAAGTAAATGATGGAAATGCCATCATCAGTATTACTAAAGGATGGGGAAGCAGTAGATAAGGTAAAGACAAATGTATTATCGGAGTCCCAAAAGGATTATATCCATGCTTATTCTTTTGTGGTCTTTCGTGGGTCAGGTTTGTGAAAGGAAACAACATGGATATTAAAATCCATGAAGTTGGTAAAGAATGGGTGAGGTTTATCAAACTCATGAAAGACATAGCTAAGCTCATAGTCACTCGTGGTACAAGAATCCCACTCATATTCATTAGAGTCAGTGTCACTATCATAGAGGTCGATAGGGTTTTCAAATGTCTTGACATATTTCAAAGCACTCACATCCTTATTTGAAAGCACCTTAGTACTTGAAGGGCCAATCCTAATTGGTACAAATTGTAGCCCCAAGTTCTTTGGTCATTTAAGAGGCATCAAGGGTTCTCTCATTCCATTTTTATGTATTTCAATCCGACTGATTTCATCATAACCCTTTTGTTTCATGAGCTGAAATCCCTTACCATATTGTTTTGTCAATAGCGGCTATAATATTTTTCATCTTTGTAGATCCAATCTAAAATATCATCAATTTCCTCTTTGTTTAACTCTCCCTAGCTTGTGAAGGTGGTGGTGGGGGGAATTTTGATAACAACTTTAGGTTCCATCTTATAGACGGGATTTCCATAGGACTTTCGAGAATTTGGTAGCCTGGTGATGCAGTAGGAAGTAGTCATATGATATTCCCCACACCCCTTGTCCTGGATCTAAATCTTGGGATCAATGGATGGAATGGTGGATGTGGGGAATTTAGTTAGAGTGGATGGATCAATGTAATTGGATGGAGTGGATGTTGCAGCTTCACGGTTTATAGGCACCTTATGTTCAAGGACTCCTCTCAAATTGGTGCAATATGAAAAGAGATCAGGATCACCAATGATTGTGATTTCAATACCATTATAAGGAAACTTCAAACATTGATGGTATGTGGATGGAATGAATTTCATGGTGTGGATCCATAGTCGGTCGAGGATTAGGTTGTATGGTAATTCAAGATCCAGAACTTGGAATGTGGTATCTAGTGATGCAGGTCCAATCTTGATAGGCAGTATGATAACACCCTCAAAATAATGTTCTTCATCATCATAGGCTTTGATGACAATGCTCTTAGTTCTATCCACACATGTTTCAGATAGGCCCAATGTCTTCACTAGTTTTAAAGTGCAAACATTCAATCCAGCTCTGCCATCTACTAAGACTCGTCTGACCTTGTTGAAATTTATGAAGACCTCAAGGTGCAATTGGTCATTATGGTTTGACTTGGATGTAAAGTAATCTTTGTCAGAAAAGGAGATGTGATGGGAGTTAGCCAAGAATCAAACCATGGCTTCAAATTGGTTGATGTCCAAATCTGTAGGGATACAAGTTTCTTTTAGGGCCTTATCAAGGATAGCTTTGTGTTTAGGTGATATGCATAAAAGCTCAAGGATGGAAATTTGTGTGGGTGTCTTTCCTAATTGGTCAAAAAAGACTGTGGTTGCTTTGGAGGAGAACTAGATATGGTAATCTTAGCTTTGCGGGTGGTAACAACAATTTCAAGTTGCTTCTTAATGGTGATTGTGTTAACATGGTCGTCAACAGCTCAGAGGTGGTTAATAATTTTGTAGTCAAAAGAGGCATTGGTATAATTGGCATGGTTGTCTATCTTTTGACTTGAACTAAAGGCTTTTCTATGGTATTGCAATGGATTCTTTAAAATCATATGGTCTTTATTGGAAGTTTGTTGTTGTCCCTTAACCTCTAGTGTACCATTTTTTATTAAGTCTTGAATCATGTTCTTCAACTAACGACATGATGAGATCTTATGCCCTTTAATGCGATGGTATTCACAAAAGGCATTATCATCCCACCAAGAGGATTTGAATTGTCCTGGATCGTATGGTTTGGGCTCTAGGTGTTGTATAACATTTGATTGTACTAGCTTCTTTCAAACGAATTCAATGGGTTCTGGTAAAGGAGTATATTGTCTTCGTGGGTATTGCCTTGGGGAACCTTTTTCTTGGTTATTTTGGATTGTATTTTCCATTGGTATGGGGATCTGTAATGCATTTTTTTGTATATGAGGTCCTCGAAGTGTTAGAGTGGGACCATTCCTATTGACCACCTTAGCATTGACAACATCGTCGTTGGTCACATGTTTGTTTCTTGCCCAATACTTATCTTTGTCATTGGAGGAAGTATATTGTGTACTTTAACTTCCATATGAAATTTCACCTTGGGAAATTAATACCTTTTCTAATGTCATACCTTTTTCTACCAAGTCTAAAAAATTTGTATAATAACGTACTTGCAGTGGATGTTTTAATTTGGATCTGAGATTCTCAACAAACATGTCAACTTTTTGTTTTTCAGGAATTTCAATAGGACATCAACTTGCCATGCTACACCATCTTTGGAAAAAGTTAATGAAAGTCTCACCCTCATCTTGTGCCATGTGACATAGGGTAGCTATTGGAATATCATTCTCAATGTTATAGGCATAGTTTTCCACAAGCTTGTTGGCTAAGTCATCTCATGATTTTATAGATCCTTTAGGTATTAATGCAAACCATTCAAATGCAGGACTGACAATACTTATAGGAAACGGTCTCATCAATTAAGTGTGTTCAAAGGCCACATCTACACATGCCATGGTAAATTCCATTATGTGTTCAAGCGGATTTTTCTTTCCCTTATATTTAGTGAGGTTAGGTATGATGTACCCATGAGGGAAAGGTGGCATGTAAATGCTAGGATCATATGGATATGGATGTAAGTCATGCGACGTGTATGTTTTCTTCTTTGACAGTTGCATTCCTTCCACTTTGTTTTGTAAAGAAACCACTTGAGAAGTCAAGGCATCTATTATAGGATTTTGGGTGACATTATGTTGAAATTCCATGTTTGTATTATGCTGAGATGACATGTGGCACATGTGGAATGGATTTTGACCATGTCCATAGGTATGAATGTGTGATGTATATGTTGGAATGTGTGAAGTGGCCATGTTGTATTGTATTTTTCCATGTGGATTTTGATGTCCAAAAGAGGATCCATATGATATTTTGAAAGGATTAGATGTTTTTGTTATTTGTGATCCTTGTCCTTGTTGAGAAGAGTTATGGCCATGTGAAATGTTTATGTTTTGACTAGATGGAATGTTCATGTTTTTCCCTTGCAAGGTGTTGGTATTGACAAAAGGACCTTGTGACATGGTGTTTGTGTTCAATTGAGATCATTGGATGAAAACCTTTCTTGGCTTAGGTTTACCAAGGATATTAAATGTGGATGCCCCTATGGCCTGAGATGATGACCCAAAGGTAGTAAATGTTGAGCCCAAGGGTTGTGTTGCAAATAATAGTTGTGATGTGGTTTTTGTCATAGATTGTGTTGTTGGGATGGATGAGGTGTTGGAGGTTGTGGTACTTTGGCTTGTCACTTCAATAGGTATGGAAACTATAAGTTGCGGTGAAGATTGTCCTTGGCTTGTTTGTGTGTTTTATTTTGGTGGCATTGCAGTGCGTAAGGTATTGACATCAAATCCTTGGGGTAATTTGACTCAATCATGCAATAGCTTAGCCAAGAATCTTTGAGGGTCTAGCATGACAATTTCATCCACTAGAGAGGCAACTTCAAGATTTTGAGCAGTAGCCTCTACCTCTTCTAGGTATGCATTTCCATCTTTATCCTTAATGAGGAATTGTTCAAAAAGGTTTGTTATCTTTGGTTTCTCGTGAGATGATGTTCCCAAATTTTTGTTGTCTTGTGTTCCAAAGGTATTTTCATGAGGATCATTATATGTGTTGTCAAGATTTAAAGTGGCAGTGTAGTTGTAAATATCTTCATCATCATTTAAGAAATCCATGGCTTCGTGCTTCTTTTGTAATCTAGTTTCAACCTTAAAAATATTTTCTCAAAATGGGGAATGCAAATGATATGAGATTAAGACTATATTTTTGGTATTTTTAGAATAAGATATGCCTAAATGTAATGCAACTATTTTTTTTATATTTTTGGTATTTTGAGAATGTCTAAATGAGGTAATGACAATTTCACTATAATCTAAAGTATGGCCAAGTCTAAAAAGAGAATGATGCTAATGTAAAACGTTATGAAAAATATGATATGCAGTTGAGATGACTATGGTATGAACTATGCACCTTTGTTGTGAAACTTAAGGAAGGAGTTACTAGCCAACCTAATATAGTCCAATGTTTCCAAATGAAATTATCAATTACCTCAAAGAGAGTGGATGACAAATGGAAAATTTGACAAGGTGAGCCTTAAACTAGACTGATGAGTTTAAAGGTTACACCGAAATGACAAGGATTAATGCGGAAAATGATAAGGTTAATCATAACTTTTCATTGTAGTAATGGGCCTATGATAAGATATGGTAAGTTTCCCTATTCCAAAGTTTTCAAAAAGGTGTATGCAACCTAAGATTTGTTTAAGTGATGCAACTAAGCTAAATGAATGTGATGGAATAATGGGAAATGAAGTGAGAAAATCTTTGGTTTAAAGAGATTGTTTGGAAAAATGTTGGCTCAGTTTGTGTCAAAGTTGAAATGTTATCAGATTTTAGTGTGATGTTTGATTTGTTTTGATGATTTTTTTAATACACACATGCAAGACACCATAAAAAAAAAGGTTTTTCAATTTTTTTCAATCGTGAATGCTATTTAATTTTAGTAATACAAGCACAAATCCTGAGGTTGGAAAGGATAATATTTTTCGAATACCACTTGGAATAATCCAACTGTGCTTACTCTTAGTGGATGACTTAGAAGCTTGGCCACACTAGCTCCCCTCCATGGAACTCACTTCTCAGGTCAACCAAGCTTCGAGTTCTCATGAATCTCCCATGATGAAATCTTCATCTCTAGTAAGAGCCACAAGAATATGGGATGACATGAGAGGTGGTCCCTCCTATATCAAAAAATAGAAGGTTTTTGGAAACTACACAATTGGTTTCTAGTAAGGGCATCTATTTGAGTTGTTATACGTGAGGAAATATTAGCTACGATAAGGAGGACTCCCAACCTATAGAGGTTATTCTCTATAGGTTTTAACATACCACACAAGTATTGAGGGAATCACTTGTCTACATAATGTATAACTGAAAATATGTTATACTTCTGTGAATCCTTGCATGCAAGGATACTCAATAATGAGTCCTTGCAAATCAATTCACAGCTCTCTATCCGAGAAGAGCAGAGATTGATGTTGTGGCCCTCAGATTAACCCTGTTACCCCTGCAAATACAATCTCGGAACGAGAGATTCAAAGAGGAGAAGCAAGAATGCCAATCTCCATGAATCCTGTTCTTGCAATGCAACAATGAAAACTAATCTAAATGACTGTAAAATGTAATAAACCAAACTAATTTATTGAAATGAAACTTAATCTACATGCAATGCCATAAATGAATTATTTTGCAAATTAATTTACTATGAAGATTAAGCTAAAATGCAATATTAAACTATATGCTCTAAAAATAAGATGCTTATATAATCAAACTAATGTAATCTCAAATGATAAAATTCAAATTTGCAGCATAAGTCTGATGTAAAAATTCGTGATTTTTTCTTTCTTTTTTTTGAAATGAGAATGAGAGGGCTCATTTTATAGGCAAAAGTAGAATTGAAGGAAAATTCAGAAGCAATGTGGGATAAATAGAAAAATAGAAACAAATCTTGATTGGAATTCTTTTTTTAGTTTATTTCCCTTTTAACTGATTTGTTTCCTTTTTTTTCATCACATGATATTCTTGAGAGGATATTTCATTTATTTTATTTAATTTAAGATGATAATATCTCTTTTAATAAAATAAAATAAGATTATGTAATTTAGCAATGAATATTAATAAAATAAAATAAAATTATTTAATTAAAAATAGATTTAATTAAATAGCATCATTTTATTTAAGTAATATTAACTTCAATTAAATAACATTATTTTATTTATTAAAAGGGATTTATTTCTTACGATTAAATAAAATTAATGAAGCATTCAAACCTTAGGGAAAATTGAAACATTTGAAATAGTTATGAATTGACTAAGAAATTTGATTTGAAAATGTGACAATCATTGATTCAAAAAGTTGATGTTGACAAATTAAATAAATGGGGCCCAAAGTCTAGGTGACCATTTTAGGTTGCATACATTTGCCCCTCTTTGACTAATGTGAGGTCGACTCGGGATCACATGCAGTCAAAGAATGAAGTTGCAATGTGAGATCGATTTGGGATCACAAAACAACTCAGATGTGAGGTCGACTCGGGATCACATCTGGACAAACATAAATAAAAGGCCTTTGAACATGAGGTCGATTCGGGATCACATCCAAAGTGAGAGATAAGAATCTCAAGCAAGGTTGCCCCAAGAGAAGCAATTGATAAATTGATAAAGTTGAATCAAGGATTGAAGTTTGATAGGTACTGCCACCTCGGATCGAAATCGAAATGAGATAGAGGAGAAATAATAAATTGAAAAATTTGATCAAATCAAACAAAAGATAAGGTTCTTGATGTAAGATGAAAAATATAAGAATCACAGAACCCAGGTAGATCAGCAAGAAAATTATGCCCTAAGGTTGAATTAGAAGAAAAGAAGTGGGGTGAAATCGAATGGAAGATAGAAGTTTGGAAGAAATGGAAAGAAATGGAGAGAAGGAAGAGAATCTTCTTCAATAAAGAGGATGCATCAAAATCAATCAACTGTTTAAGACAGGGAGTTTCGATTGAGATCACGAAAGAAGATAAGGAAATGAAGAACGTGATCACAATTGATGAAAAATCCACAAGAAAGATGAAGGAAACCCTCTCAAACCCATAATACAGCCTAAAAGTGCAAATTAACATGAAGTCTAAATAATGCAAGCTACATGAAAATGCAAAGGTGTACTTGCAATAGGGTAACATAGGTTTTTGTGTGTTCATCATTCATTAGAGAATGTAAGAGAACTTATTTTCATCATTGGGCCATTATTACCGGACATCGGACAATCACATAATCATCACTAGTCACAAACGCAACTATGAAGATATGAATGTGATTTATATCAGCTTGGAATGTGGAAAGATTCTAACATGAGCATCAAAGACATGAAGGTCAAGATGACTACAATGTTAGCTTACCCAATTTAATGTAGCAAAACCATGCTCGCATCAAGACATAAACGCCAAGATTACCATGAGAATGGTTGTGCAAAAACATTCAAGGATGATGCCATAAATCTCTTAAGTGTGTCAAGTAGACAACAAGAGACACTGAAGAGGTTCAAGACAACACCCATAAGCAGAAAGCAAATAAAACATGCCCCATGCCCCAAGTCCTCTAGCTATGCATCACGGAGAGACTTATTAGACAAGGACACTCAATGAAAATCAATATCAGTCAACACACAAAGAAAAGATCATGGCATATCTCGAGCATTAAGTGTTGCAATTAAAAATTTTTAAGTGTGTAAACTGATACTGAGTTCCGAGGATAAGGATCGAATGCTTGCAAGTAGGTAAGATTACATGACCGAACTGGATAAGTGTTGAAAAACACACGATGTCTGGGTTTGTGTTGAAAAACACAGTTGGGTTAGTGTTGAAAAACACCGTTTGCGAGGTGTCCTAAAGACAAGCATATCTAAGAGACCAAAGCTAACACAGTGATGCCCCTGGACAAAGACAAAGACCAATTCCAAACCAAGGAAATAAGGACAAGGCATGATGGAGAAAGGCTAAGTGTCGAGGATGCATGCTAAGAAATAGGGATGCAAAGGCCTCAAGTAGCGCCTGTTTCCAGGTTTTCACCACTTGGAAGAATTTTTTTTTATTTTTATATATTATATTTTTGTATTTTTGCTACCAACCGCTTCCCAGGTTTTCACCACAAGACTTTTCTTTTCTTTTGAATTTTTTCATTTTATATTTTTTTTTGTATTTTTTCATTTTATATATATATTTTTTTGATTTTTTGACAATATATCAATTTTTTTTTGTAATTTTTTCAGTATCATATATCAATTTTTTTGGAACTTTTTTCAGGGTCATAATTATATACAAAGGATGCCCCCAAACAGAACGGGCATCAAGGATAGAACTTCTTCAGGTGCAAAACATTGATAGGCTCAGGGAGCTGCTCCCCCTCTTCAGTAGATAGTAGATAGGGACCTGTGCCAAAAGCTGCTGTGATGATGTAGGGTCCAAGCCAATTAGGTTCGAATTTGCCCTTCTGTTCTCGGTTCTGTTGGTTCTTAGGATTCTCTCGCAGGACAAGATCTCCTACTTGGAATTCTCTAGGGCGAACCTTTTTATTGAAGGCTTTGGACATCCTCTTTTGATAGGCCCTCATATAGTCAAATGATGCTTTACGCTTCTCATCAAGAAGTTCTAATTCTTGCAATCTCATGGCGCGATAGTCTTCATCTGTAACTAGACCTTTGAGAGAGACCCGAAGTGATGGAATCTCAACCTCTAAAGGTAACACTGCTTCAGCGCCGTATGTGAGGGCAAAAGGAGTAGCCCCAGTTGGAGTACGAATACTCGTTCTATAGGCCCACAGGGCCGGATTTATCTGTAGGTGCCATCTCTACCATTCTTATGAACTATTCTGTGCAAAATCTTGAGAATGGTTTTGTTTGAAGCCTCTGCCTGACCATTTCCTTGTGGGAAGTAAATGGAGGACCAATGTTGCTTTATCTTGAATCTTTGGCAGAGTTCTTTAAGGTCCTTGTTTTCGAACTGACCTCCATTGTCAGTGATGATCTCATATGGCACTCCATATCGACAGATGATATGGTTTAAAATAAATAAAGACATTGTCTTGCCTGAGGCAATAGAAAGTGGAACAACCTCTACCCATTTTGTGAAGTAGTCAGTAGCAGTGATAATGAACTTATGCCCACCTGATGAGTTGGGATGAATCTTCCCAACAAGGTCAAAGGCCCATCGCTGAAATGGCTAGTGAGATATAGAAGGAATTAGCTCCCTACCCGAGCATGTATCGTGTGTCCATGTTTCGACATTTTCACAAGACTTAGCAAATGCTAATGTGATCTATCTCCAGATCGTGAGGCCAATAATAGTACCGCCTAAGCAACCTTCTAGCCATGGAAAGACCATTAGAATGTCCCTCCACATATGCCCGTGGATGTCAACTAGCTTTGATCAGATTCTCCTTTCTAAGCACCTGCTAGTGTTCCATCTAGACTTCCTATACAAATCACCTCGTAGATGAGGGAATGGCGAGGCGCTAAGGTTTCTTCTTTAGATTGGTTAAATGTACCGGGATGATGTCAATGGAAGATAAGCATGAAAACAGCACCATAGCTGTGAGGATTCATGATTGACATAGGTACAAAATGATATGGCCGTGTGAGTCAAATATGGGATATCGTAGCTCTTCCACCAGAATTCATAACTGGACTCATGTTCCTCTAACCTAAGAAGTGAAGCAAGGGTGGCCATAGCATCAGCTGCTTTGTTCTCAGCCCTAGGGATTTGCTGAAAGGTGACAAAAGTAAAATACCGTCTCAATGAATCAACCATTTTTTTGTAAGGTACCAACTTGTCATCTTTTTTTTGGTATTGTTCATTGACTTGGTTGATGATCAGCTGAGAATCCCCATAGATATGTAGTTCTGTGATATTCCACTTATAGCCATTTTTAAGGTCCATTTGTCAAAGCTCTCATACTCACGGCGTTGTTTGTGCATGGAAAGAGTAACTTGTAAGATTTAGGAATAGTATACCCATGAGAGGAGAAACAACAACACACCAGCTCCAGAACCATTTTGCATGCATGAACCATCAAAGAATAGTTTCCAGGATCTTTCAGTCATGTACATAAGATGCTCATCTGGAAAGTTGACTTGAATGGGCATATTATCTTGAATAGGAAAATTAGCCAATTGATCTGCAATAGCTTGGCCTTTGATTGCTTTGCGCTCAATATACTCTATGTTAAATTCAGAAAGAATCATCATCCATTAAGCAAGTCTGCCCGTGAGAGCAGCTTTACCGAGCAAGTATTTGAGAGGATCAATTTTTGATATGAGGGAAGTGAGCATATAGTGTCACAATTTTGAGAAGCAAACACACTACCGCAAGGCAAGCTTTTTCAATACTATAGCCTTTATTAACCCCAAGAAAACAAGAGTGCGACACATAATATATGGCCCTCTTCTTCCCTTGTTCATCTAATTGAGCCAACAATGCCCCCAGTGAAGATTCAGTAGCTAAGACATATAAAATGAGAGGTTTTCCTAGAATGGGAGGCATTAAAATGGGAGGATTTGCCAAGTATTCTTTAATTTGATCCATGCTCTTTTGGCAATCCTCATTCCAGACACATTGAACACCTTTATGCAAATTTTTGTTGAAAGGTTGTACTCTATCTGCCAATTGTGAAATAAACCTCCTTATGGATTGAAGGCGCCCTTGAAGACTCCTCATTTGGCTAACATTTTTGGGAGGTGGCATGTTTATAATGGTTTGAACCTTTTCAGGGTCCACTTCTATTCCTTTAGCTGAAATGATGAATCCCAATAATTTGCCAGAAGTAACACCAAACTTTTGGGTTTAACTGAAGCTTAAATGTTCATGCATCTAGAATCACTTCTAAATCAGCCAAATGCAGTTCCTCTTCTCTTAGACTTAGCTGGTGTTCATCCACATAATCTTCCATATTCTTGCATCATGTCATGGAAGATCGCTGTCATAGCTCTCTTTGGTAAGTAGCTCCCCGTGATTTTGTGAAAATATGTTATACTTTGTGAACTTGCATGCAAGGATACTCACACGAGTCCTGCAAATCAATTCACGTTTCATCCGAAGAAAGCGAGATTGATGTTGTGGCTCCCTCGTGATTAACCCCTTACCCTCAGAATACAATCTCAACGAGATTCAAAGAGGAGAAGCAAGAATGCCAATCTCCATGAATCCCGTTTGCAATGCAACAATGAAAACTAATCTAAACGATCAGAAATAATAAACCAAACTAATTTATTGAAATGAAACTTAATCTACATGCAATGCCATAAATGAATTATTTTGCAAATTAATTTCTACTATGAAGATTGGGTTAAAATGCAATATTAAACTATATGCTCTAAAAAAACAAGATGCTTATATAATCAAAACTAATGTAATCTCAAATGATAAAATTCAAATTTGTAGCATAAGTCCGATGTAAAAATTCGTGATCCTCCTTTTTTGAAATGAGAATGAGAGGGCTCATTTTATAGGCAAAAGTGGAATTGAAGGCAAATTCAGAAGCAATGTGGGATAAATAGAAAAATAGAAACAAATCTTGATTGAAATTCTTTTTTTTAGTTTATTTCCCTTTTAACTGATTTGTTTCCTTTTTTTCATCACAGGATATTCTTGAGAGGATATTTCATTTATTTTATTTAATTTAAGATGATAATATCTCTTTTAATAAAATAAAATAAGATTATGTAATTTAGAAATGAATATTAATGAAATAAAATAAAATTATTTAATTAAAATAGATTTTAATTAAATAGCATCATTTTATTTAAGCACATTAACTTCAATTAAATAACATTATTTTATTTATTAAAAGGGATTTATTTCTTTTCCGACAATAAAATTAATGAAGCATTCAAACCTTAGGGTGCAATTGAAACATTTGAAATAGTTATGAATTGACTAAGAAATTTGATTTGAAAATGCGACAATCATTGATTCAGAAAGTTGATGTTGACAAATTAAATAAATGGGGCCCAAAGTCTAGGTGACCATTTTAGGTTGCATACACATAACACATCCACACTTGTGGTACTGAGATTTCCTCAAGCACCCATTTTATATACCGGTTGGAAGTAGCTTGGCTTTAGCCTATTACCAGTTGGGTCGTTCCCTTAGGGTGAGCACTCTTTCCCACTAAGAAAGGCCCTATAAGAGGTAAACAAAAAGGGAGATGGGTCTGGCTTTCTAATCACTAAGTTTGCACAAGGTGAGAGCATAATACCTACCACCCCTTCAAGCACAACAAATAGTGTTCAGTAACCTCCTAGTTAAATCTACATGAAAGAAGACAATTGTTCCTTTTAAGCACCAATTGAAGTGTTTTCTAAGCTATGCGGACAATTAGTTTCAAAATCAAGTCTTCGATTAACGTCCTGCATCAAAATCTCAGTAGTAATTCCATGCCTCCTTTCTTCGACAAGCGTGTATTTTTATTTCAAGTCTCTATTAAATGAACCTACAAAAAAACCAACTTAATCAAATTAGCCCTGAAATTAAAATTAAACTAATAAAGAAAAATACATCATCTAAATTAAAAACTAATCTAAGTTAAAAACTAATTAAAAACTAAAAAGTTAAATCTTAATTAAAATTAATCTAAATTAAAAACTAGCCCTAAAAAGTTAATATAATGTAAATTCTAAATTTAAATCTAAGTTAGAACTAAATCTAAATTTAAATTTAAATTTAAAAGTTAAATCTAAATTAAGGTTAATTATATTTAAAATCTAAATTAATCTAATCAAAATCTCTAAATTAAAATCTAATTTAAAGTTAATTCTAATTTAAATTTAAGTTCTAAACTATAAAATTAAATTAAATTAAATCAAAATTAACTTTAAATTAAAACTAAATTTAAACTTAAAATTAAATCTAAATTAAGTTAAATTTAAACTCTAAACTATGTCTAAATCGAAAATTAAATCTAAATTAACTTTTAAACTAAACTTAAAATCAAATTAAAATCTATACACTCAAATGTCATCAGAAGATGAGAATATATACTAGATTGTCAGAAGCTGAGAATAGATACCAGATTGTTAGAAGCGAAGAATAGGCACCAGATGAAGTTATCAAAAATTTCATAATTGCAAGGTGCCTTCGAAATTGATTATGACACCATGACTACAGGAATAGAGCATTCTAAAAAAAATGTTTTGATTGCAAGCTACGTTCAAGACAATATTTTCTAAAACTTTTGCAGGATTGAGGGTGTTAATCTCAACTTGAAATAATGGTTTTTTTGCAATCGCGTAATGTTATATTAAGCCTTTTTCAACATTAATACATAATCCTTCACACATAGAAAAGAAAGAACCATTCATCATAGAAGACAACGCCTAAAATGGATAAGACTAAGGCCCGCACCTCACACAGTGATCACCATGACAGAAACATTTAGAGGAATACCGATCAAAAAGGAATTTGTGCAAGTTTAATCAAAGCAAAAATGCAAAAAAGCATACCTTACTCAACACACACTAAGCAACATGCATGGGCTCGTCTAAAATAAGAAACTATTTGATGCATGAGAGAATTACTCATTCGTTTCTCTGATTTTGATGTCTTTCTATGTCAAGCTCAATTCTTTCGCCGATCGCCATGCTAAGGTGAATTATATTTGAAAACCAATGAAGAACTTTGGCTAGAAAGAGCCAACAATGCCACAAAGTCAATACAAACTCAATCAGACACAACAAATTCAAAAAAAATTGCCTATGTTATTGACAAAATTATGCAAATAAATGCAGAATGGTGATACCAGGTAGAAAAACAGTACCCACTTAAACGATATTTAAACTTGACGGTTTACAAATCAATATATTAAACCAGGAAAACTCAAGCCATGTCCTAGCATTTTAGATGGAATCATCAAAGTATTCATGCAAGATATATATCAAAATTATTTGATCCAAATCATTATTCAAGACCACGTCAGGTTCACCATTATGTGCATACTGAAATCTAGAAAGCCAAATTGATTTAATCTATAAATCTCAAATCAAAATTATGGTATGACATCAATAGAATCTTTCTTGATTAAAAATATATGAAAAAACATAAAACTAAACTATGAAAAACCAAAGCAAATGCCTTCAAAAGAAATCAAACTCCATTGGTATCCTTTCCAACAATATCTTTTCTTTGCTCTCATATTTTTATGAGCAAAAGCACAAAAACTATGCAGAGCTGGATATGACAAGAATGAGATTGGAGTTCTTGTATGTTGAAATGTGTGGAGGAAGCCTTCTTTTATAGCTGAAGTCATGGAGTGAATCAAAGCTACGGGGGAAATATGGGATAAATGGTGAGATGGAAAAATGCCTTTTTTGAAATTAATAACTAAGTAAGATAATTTATGCCATAATATATGCTTAAAAACTTAGAATTAAGTGTGTGTGATTGATTTAATGAAAATGGATTAAATGATTAATTGATTTCATGAATTTTCATTATTTAATGGAATATGGTGAATGGATAAAAGGCTTGTGTATGAATGCAAATGATATGTTAATGATAATTTAATGGACTAAATGATTAATTAACAATTGATAAATGATTATGCATGAAATATGAAATGGATATGTAAGATTGATTATGGATTAATGATGGATGAGTTATGGTTATGCAAACATATTTAAATGAAATAGATTATGAAATGCTTATGTGAATGTTTTTACGAAATAGGTGAAAAATTTCTTAATGGAGGATATATATAATGATTATTTAAATATGTTCAAATGAAATGGATCAATGAGATATGCAAATGGTTTTATGAATGTAACGATATGTAAATGATCACATGAAGCATGCAATGAGAGATATGATTATGTAGATAAAGGGATAAGTCATGCAATAGATGAAAATGATTATGAAGGCATTTTTATGCGTCTACATTATCGAGTAATTTTGTTCATGCGTCAACCTAATTCTTTTAATCTGAATCTTCTTGGTATAAGTTTTATTGGAAAAGGGCGATGAATGCTTAGATTAAAGCTTAATTGATTTCCTCTGTAATGAAGTGCAAATTTAGTAAATCGTTGGATGTGTTGATAACTCGGTTCATTGTTTTATTTCCTTTAATTACTAGTTGCACCGCCGCCCCTTACGTGATCTTCATGTTGGGCCAAATCGTACCCAGTAAACTATCATTTAACTATCATGCATTCTTAGATAAGTATTGATATGCATTGCAAGTTTGAATATAGTAATTGAAGAATGGTAAAACAACAACCTTTGTTTAAATTCCTTACTGTGCATGCTATATGTATATGTGCTTATTTATTTCGATGGGTGATGAACTTATATGTCAATAGATATAAATATATATATATTCCTCTATGTTGCAAATATATACTTCTACATGTGCCTATTTTCATTTATTTTGAAATGTTTTTGGATAGCAACAGTATATATATATATATATACAAAGTTTTGTATTTGGTTATAATTTAATCTCTACATTTGAAAACAAAATTTTACTTGGATAATATAAGATATATGTTAATTGATATATATATATATATTGTAGACACGAAAAAAATACTGATTGATCTCGTGCACCTGATCTTGATTTACTAACAACAGTTCATCCTGAATCATCTCCGTTACTAACCATTTAATCGAATAATCTTTATTTGATTAAAGTCATCATATTTCATATTTTAAATAAATAAATGAATTTTATCTTATTAAATCATTATCTTCTATTAATTAAATAAATCATTTTGTTTAATTAATCCTATAGTCCCTCTTTTAATTAAATAATTCATTTTTTTTAATTAGCCTCTAAAGTTATCTCCTTTAAATTAAATAAATTAATCTTTATTTGATTTAAATCTAACACCATCCTCTTTAATTAAATAAAATAAAATTTTATTTAATTAAGTTTGAATCACTATTCCTCTCATTTTGATTTATTTAAATCCTAAAACCTAAATCAAATTGTCAAATTAGCTAATCTCCATCTAAATTAATCAAATCCTAATTAATCCTAATCTTAATCACTCAAATCCTCTAGATTTTCAACTTTCTCATGAAAAACATTTTAATTGATTTATTAAATCTCCATTTTCATTCAAAAAGGAATCAAGGATGGAATATTCCTCAAATTTGAAATCTCCCCCCAAAAAGACTTGTCCATCCAACAAGGCATTAAATGCCTCTTACATGTCCTTTTCTTGAACCAAGTGGCATTTAATTCATCTTTCATCTCCCTCCAACATGTCACTTCTCCAAATTTTGAATTCCCACCTAATTGCATTAATGTGCACATTCATCCAAATGTACTCCACCTTTATCCACTCACATGTTGACAAGTGAAATTATGTTATTGGTTGGTGTTTGATCCCACATTCATCATTTTGGCTCATTCCTCCATCCTTCTCTCCTATAAATGGAGAGCTCTTTTACTAATTTTGGATCCACAATATGAGGCATTTTGCACTATCCACTACTTGATGCATTTGAGTTAATCCACATCCATCATCAAGCTTATCAAGGGTTGGGAAAGGGCTACTTTCCACATCAAAGTAGCACCAATCCACTATGGGATAGGTATGATTCATGTTTTAGCTTTTCTTGTTTCCTTGCTGGCACACTTAACATGATTAAATATCTCAAAGAAATGCTAGTTTTACTTGCTTTAAATGGACTAATGATACTAATGGTATTCATTGCTTGAAGTTTGTGGAATTTAGTGTTTACATCTGGCGCTAGAAGGAGGGCCTTGTTTATTTATCACAACCATGAGAGAAGGCATTGAATGGTCTATATAATGAATGAATCGAATGTTTAATGAGTTTTTTTATATGGTTGTTATGGTTTTAAGGTTTTAACACAATAATAGATGATTATATTATCGAATGCATTAATCTGCACTTCATTTGAATAGTTTTAATCTATTATTGATATGTGTTATGTCATATAGATAATAGATAAAACAAGATTAAATCATCTATGTGTTAAGAATAGATTAATGTCATCTATCTATTTTTTAATTCATAAGCTCAATCAAGAGTATAGAATTTATAGAAATCATTGGTGGTCAACTACAACAAATATATAGGCATTTCAGTCTATAGTCTGGTGGGGTTAGTCTTTGTGCACTATTTCAATTACCTGCAGAGCCAAGTCATATTGGTCTTACCTTTAAAGCTCGCTTAGCATGGATAGAGGGTCTTTCTTCAAAAATCAATGCTTGGTCATATAATGTTTTAAAATAGTTATTGATGTGATTGGTCTACGTAGCAAAGAAGCAGACTAAATATTGAATGATCGATGCTTTGAAAGTTTGCAACCTTTCTAATGTGCTTTGTTTATGCTTTAGATCTGTGTTTTGAAGTTTCACGTCTTTTATAAAATGCTTTGTTTATGCTTCAAACCTATGTTTTGAATGTTTTCCTCTTTTCTAACATGCCTTGCCTATGCTTCTACATTTTGACTGCATTTTGAAATGGAAGATTCTATCATTGGAGATTGGGCCCTACATCGTTTAAAGAGGAAACTTGCACAAGAATAGTCTACTTTCTTTAATGAGCATGTGCTACCCAACCGCATTAGTTCTCACCTGCAAATGTAAATACGCATTAACTTGAAAGATTTTAAAAATATTTTTAAATTTGGTTTTTTTTCACCTTCCAATAGCATTTGCTTGAAAGTTTCTTACGCCTTTTCAACAAATATACTTTGCACATATCATGTAATCAATTCATTCATGAGATAACATCCCTTTGAGGTGTCATGTCAAAAAGTAAAGAAACATCATTCACTCATTTGCCATCAATCAAATTTGTCTTACATATTTTCTTAGAAGCATTATGTCAAACAAATGCGCATCTTCCATTTTGGCACAGCAAAATAAGATGTTGGTCATAGGTTGTGTTCGTTGGATTTACACCTGCCAATTTCATTAGCTTCAAAGTTTCTAAAAAGAAAACCACTCATACGTTGTATTAGTACGTTGGTATAATCAAAACCATTAGACAATCGAGTATAGCAAAATACCATTATCATCATTCTAATTATTAGGCTATAGGTTGTTCATCTATGTTCCATCGCTACATCTTTCCAAGTCACCACCTGCTTCTTCACTGCTTCTTCATTCCTCACCAACTTCTTCTTCATTTTCATCTCCCTTTTCATCATCACCTTCTAAATCTTTGTTTCTGTTAGTTGAAATAAATGCCAACTCAACACTTCGATAAAGGAAACAACGATATAGGTTCTTAAAGCTTGAATATCATATATAGGCTATTATGGTTTTTGAGAATCAACTTTTGCAGTGTGTTTATTTTCTCTTCATTAATTTATAATAACATATGAGATTTTGATTGTGTAATTATATTCGAAAGCTGATAATCTTTGTTGGTTGCAATGAAATCTTTTTGGAGGTGCGCTTTGACTAATATCAATTAATGCATAGATTGCAACATATGTAGTCTTTATTTCTACTGTCTCTATTGTTTTCTTATAGGAATGTGAAGTCTGGTGCATCTAGCTCAACCATCAATGATCGATAAAATAAAATCTTTAACAAGCAGGGTTAGCGTCACATTTAGTCTATGTTCAAAGCACATGAATGTTGGGAACTTCAGAAAGCAATAAAAACTTTAATTTCCATTTGACTAAAGCTACAGGTAGCATATGATTATAATGTGGAGAAGAGGATATCTTGGTCTAAGATAAAATAATATCGGTCCCTTAGCTTTAAAATTCACACTAGTAGTAGTACTATATCATTCACTACTACTTATAAATTGGTTAATTTTAAATTGGAGCATTCCCAAGTTTTTCAATCCTTTAGTATGAAGTGGTTGGGTAATTAGTATACATATCTATCTATCAATAGAGCTTGAAAATCTTTGAATGCCATGTCTATTTGGAGAATTGACACGACACATGCATACTTTATGTGGCTTTATAACTTGAGGATATGAAATATATGAGCAAGCTTTATTATGGACTGAAATTAAACATTGGCTATCAAATTCTTGGGGAAATCAAGCATAACATCTATGTCAGATCATGTCCGCACCAAAAATATCTAAAGGACGACTACTATTTATTTAATTATTGATTCCTTGTGAAAGCACTCATTATGTTTGAAACTGTATTCATTATATCATTGATTCCTTGAAAATATCATACTTCTTATTTGTGATAAGTTTGTATTGTTTATAGGGTGGCATTGGAATTGAGCATTGGAATTGGGCAAAAGCAAGCAGATTGGAGTTGGAGAATTATTAAACTTAAACTTGAAAAAATATTTTCTTAATGCTTATTGTAATAACATAGGGCTTCCATTCCTACTTTTGTTTTCTATTTTATGCCAACTAGATCAATTTGGGTTTAAAATTAATCATTGATTGATTTTTTCAAAGTTGAGTTAAAATTGAACTTTAGAAACTTACTAGAGTTGGTTTTGGATTTTAAGAATTGAACTAAAAAAATTCAAACATTTGATTTGGCGCTACAAAAAGAATCCATTACTGCTTTGAGGTCTAAAATGAACATGTGTACTTTGTGTTTTGTAATCTTTTTTACAAGTTAATATCATTTAAAAGGCATATGCACTTCTCTCATGCTACATGGTGATCTTGAGAATCAAAAGTATTTTGGTGATATTAGGTTGTCTAAAAGATTGCCTCCACACTTCAATTTTCACTTTTAAAATTCAACACATTCTTGTGAGTGTGAGTGAGTACATTGTGTGTTTTCTCTCTTTGTTCACGCAAACAAATATTGATCGAACTACGGATGTGACTATTCACTTTTCTTTACCTTTAGAGGGCCTGCCTTGGTGGGAAAAATTAATCACCCCAAGGGAACAACCCAAGTAGTAATGAGCATAAGCTAGGCTCTTTCAAACCGCAATACAAATTTGTGGTTACAAGGAAAGTTTGAAATCAACTTAGTGATGCATGATAGCTCTCCCCCAGTATCTTTATGATGTGCAAAGCCCTTTGTTGATGGGTGTTTTATGCACTTTCTCAACATAGGAAACACACAAGCTCACTAACTCTTGAAAGGTAGGAATCTACAAACAATTTACAAATTACCACCCCAAGGTCTCTTGGGTGTCAAATCTTGATAGTGCTTGGAATGTCTCAGTCGTTTTGATGTGATATTGTTGGTAATCATAGGGAATACTTACGAAGATTAATTTGGAGGGGAATTGGATCTTAATATGGAGTTCTCAAGATGGGAAAGTTATTGCACAATTGTTGCAGGTTCGAATAGTAGTCTAAAACTCCTATTACAACTTTAGATTTGGATTTACAATGTGCAATGAACCTTGTTCAAAGTCACTATAAAAAAAAGGAAAAAAGGGCATGGGAAGGGAGAAGTTCCTAGACCTAAAACTAGCAATGAACAGAGACAATGGAGGACCCTACTATGGAAAGCCTTCCTAAAACTAAATTCCACTTAACCAGATTACTTCACAGTCTCATGAAACTAGTGCAAGCCTCTAAGGACTACAAATATTCAACCATTCATTCACTATAAGCATCAATAAAAGATAGAAATTTAGTGCAGCTTTCAATTTATGCCCAGAATAACTTTACACAACCATTTACCATCAATAAACAATAAAAAGTATGGACAAGGAAGGTTGCCAACAGACAAAAAAAATCTTCAATATCAATGCACAACATTAACTAATCTACCAAGTAAGCTAAAACACATAGAACAACAAAGTAAATATATTCAAGTTAAGTAACTATGGGAAGAAGAATCATGCAACATGAAGTTGGTACTCAAGAATCCACCAAATCAATGAATTTCTATTACCATTCTAGCAGCATGTCTTTACAACAACTCAACTCTCTCTTGAAAATGAGAGGAGACCCCATATTTATAGTGTCCAAAAATAAAAATGAATGGCCAAGATTTAGTCTCATTGTGTGGCCAAGATTCACTACAAATTAGGGTTTCACCTACCCCCAAATATTTTACAATATAAAATTACATTTTTTTATCTAGTTTATTTTTTCTTTTTGCTACAGCTATTTGGTGAGGAACTCATCATCTATTATGGGATTTCCCTCGCTCTTCTTCATAGTGGTGTATTCCACAAACTTTACAATCAACGCTTGGAGTTTGTTCCACTCCAATATATCTAACTAAATCACTTGGAAGTTCAACCTTCTTGATCTGCTAGTGAATACGTCTTAGTACTTTTCATACATTTGTGCATTCTTTATTACCTGCTCGGATAGGGTGAAGGCTTGTGTAGCAAAATCCATAAAATCTAGTGTAAGTGCATCCGTGGTCCCATCTCCCATATTCTTATGAAAATATGGCTTTATTTTCTCTAGGTCTACCTCAACAATAGGCACATTAAAATATGTCATTAGCCTTAGATATTCTTCACTATCCACCTTGATTTCATTGACCCAATCGATATCCAACTCCACTTCATGCAACACTCCCTCCAACACTTCCTTTATGTGATCTAAGCCCAACTTCCATGTCTCCATGAGCGAATGGTCACCCTCTACCAAAGAAAACTCCTTCTCCTAGGACTTATTAGGTATCTTGAGAATAGCCTCAAGTTTGGGATATGTTTTTTTGTATAGCTCTAGAAAGTCAGTGTAGAATTTCCCTATTCCCTCAAGTATCTTTTTCACCTCTAGTAACTTTTTTTTGTCCTTACAGCATGACCTATGACCATGTTTCCATTGTAGAGGACTTGCTAGAACCAATCCTCTGTGGCCTTTGTCTAATTCTTTCTGTTCTCTAATTTGTCAACGTAGTCCTTGGACAACAGTTGTGGTGGTGTCAAGGACGTGGTAGGGAGCTCTTCAACGGATGACCACTATTGAATGTATGTTGTTAAGTTAGCCACCTGGGTAAGTGCACCAAGATGGTTCCCAAAAAAGGGGCTTAAGTGGCCACTTTTTTTCTGAAATCAGGAAATACTGACCTTGGATGTGAAATTGAGGATAGCTACACTCAAATTTTTTTGATGGAACAAAAACAAGGACCGCAGTGCTCCGAGTCTACTTTCTAAACTACTAATTTATTTTGAAAATGGTTGAGATTAAGGGGTTCAAAAGAGGGACACACACAAATTGCTGTTGTTTCTGTCAGAAAAACATAACATAGTAACTCTTGTGTGACCCGAGCACGGTGGACTTTTTTTTAGTATTTTTAAAATTGCTCGGGTCAAAAGTTAGATAACAGTATGTAGTAAGGACTGGATATTTTCTGATAATTTTTTAATGAATATTTGATTTTTTATTAATTTTCTAAGTGGGCACTTATTAAAAAGCAGAATTTTGGCCGTGCTCCCACTGAAATTTT
>VDFB02252616.1:39429133-39564306 GCA_007258455.2 Sequoia sempervirens | reverse complement strand
TTGAAGGTGTAGGCTTGCAAGTACTCCACCCATTTCATGTGCCTGTGACTCAACTTCTCTTGTGAATTCAGAAAACTGAGTGCTTGATTGTCTGAGTACACAATGAATTCCTTTGGAAGCAAGTAGTGCCTCCATTTCCTTATTGCTTGGACCAATGCATACATTTCAAGGTCATAAGAAGAGTACTTCTTCTTGGCTTCACTTAGATTCTCAGAATGAAAAGCCACCAGTCTGCCCTCTTGGCTGAGAACAGCTCCAATTGCTACATTGCTTGCATCACATTCAATGGTGAATAACTTCTCAAAACTTGGCAACACCAAAATAGGTTGAGTAGCTATCCTTTCCTTCAGTAACTCAAAACTCTTATTAGCTTGCTTATTCCACACAAACTTGGTTTTCATTCCTCCCTTAATGGTATCCAACATAGGAGCACAAATTGCACTAAATTGTTTGATGAATTTCCTATAATACTGAGCAAGACCATGGAAGCTTCTTACCTCAGTTGCTGTCTTGGGAGTGGGCCAATTAAGAATGGCTTCTACCTTGCTGCTGTCCATCTTCAAGTTGCCATGTGATAACACAAAACCAAGGTACACCAGCTCTATTTTGATGAACTCACACTTTTCCAGATTAATCTTCAGCTTCTCTTCCTGTAGCTTCTTGAAAATCAGCTCAATGTGTTGGAGGTGCTCTTCTCTTGTTCTACTATAGATTAGTATATCATCAAGATACACTACTACAAACTTGCCAATGTAGTCCTGGAGAATTTCATTCATGAGTCTCATGAATGTGGAGGGGGCATTAGACAAACCAAATGGCATTACTAGCCACTCATAAAGACCCTTGTTGGTTTTGAAGGCTATTTTCCACTCATCACCCTCATGTATTCTAATTTGGTGGTATCCACTCTTTAAATCTATCTTGGTATAGTACCTAGCTCCACCTAGACAATCCATGAGATCTTCAATCCTAGGAATAGGAAACCTATACCTGATGGTTATCTTGTTTATTGCCCTGGAATCAGTGCAAAGCCTCCATTCTCCTCCTTTCTTAGGTGCTAAGACAATGCGTACTGCACAAGGACTGATACTTTTCCTAATAAGACCTTGGTCAAGTAGTTCTTGAATCTGCCTAGCTATTTCCTCATTTTGCTGAGGTGTCATCTTGTAGGCTGCTTTGTTAGGAAGGGTGGCTCCTGGTATCAAGTCTATCCTATGACTTATGGCTCTTTTAGGAGGTAAAGTTGTTGGTTGACCACTACTTACTATGTTCTCATAGGTCTGCAACAAATCTTGAATCTCCTTGGGTAACTCTTGCTTCTCAGCTGCCTTCTCTTTGCTTGCCTCTCTTGGCTTGATCATTATTGCATAGCCAATGCCTTCTCCTTCTTCCAAGGCCTTTAAGAACTCTTTTTCACCAATTATCATCAGCTTAGAACCTGCTATTTGCACCTCAGTGTCCTCCAACAAAGATTGAATCTTGTATGTGACATTGTCCTTCTTGAAGGTGTATGAGTTCTTAGCTCCATCATGCACAGCTTGACGGTCAAATTGCCATGGCCTACCTAGGAGCAAGTGGCCTGCATTCATAGGTAACACATCACATAATACCTTGTCTTTTTACTTGCCAATTGAAAACTCCACCCATGCTTGTTCATTCACCAAGACATGCTGACCCTTGTTGAGCCATGTAACCTTGTAAGGATTCTTGTGAGGTATTCTTGCTAATTTCAGTTTGTTGACTGCCTCCTCTGACACAATATTGTCAGTAGAACCTGAGTCTATAATCACCTTGCACACTTTCCCCATCATCTTGCACTTTATCCTAAACAAAGATCTTCTTTGGCTTGGCTCTTCTTTGACCGGTTCCTTGATTAAGGTCCTTCTCATCATGAGATTCTCCCCTTCTTCTGAGTTCAAGGGTACTTCTGATTGTTTATTTGCTGCAGCTGTATCATCTTGAATCAGATTGGTTCTCTTATCTCCTCCATGAGATGTCCTTCCTTTCTCAGGACATCTATAGGTTGGGTGTCCCAACTGGTTGCAATGATAGCATTTCATGTTGGTGAAGTAACTACCCCTTCCTTGTCCACCACTTCTTCCTCTAGAGCTGAAACCTCTTCCTCTACCACCTCTACTAGAGCTTCCTTCTTGCTGATTAGAAAATTTGACTTCTCCTTGGGCTCTTGATTCTGAGCTTCTTCCACTATAGCTTCCTCTTTGTCCTCTGTTGTCTTTGCCTTTACCTCTACCTTTAGGATTCTGTTCTTGTTTCTTTTTTCCTTTCTCCTCTATTTTCAAAGCCATTTGATAACATTGGTGGACTGTTTTAAAGTTTACCAAACTCATGTCCTCTTGAATAGACCATTTGAGTCCATTTAGGTACCTTGCTAGCCTGATACTCTCATCTTCAACCACCTTTGATCTAAGGCACAATTTTTGAAACTCTTCTGTATATGTTTGAACATCCATGTCTTTTTGCCTCAGATTGTGTCTTCTCCTGTGCAACTCGACTTCATAATCATCTGGGAGATAGGTTTGTCTTATCTTGGTCACCATTCCTTTCCATGAAAATATGGGACCTTTGCCTTCTTTCTCTCTTTCAGATTGCACAAACTTCTACCATGTGAGAGCTGCTCCTCTCAACCTTGACTTGGCTACCTTTACCTTTTGAGCTTCTGTAATGCCATCACATTCAAAGTGATTCTCAATGCTCTCAATCCAATCTACTACTGAATCTGGATCCATTTGTCCACTGAAAAGTGGCACACCATCCAATGCCTTACCACTCAAGGCCTGCAATGCCTTCAAGAATGGTTCCTCTGTAAGAACAGGATCTGGCTTTGGAGCTTCCTCCTCCAATTCCACCTCTTTTTCCTTGGCTTCCTGCTCTTCGTTTTTCTTAATCTTGTCCTTCACAGTGTCTGTTGTTTCTTGGACTTCATCTAGGAGTCTCTCCATCTAAGATATCCTTTCTCTGAGCAACCGGTTATCTTCCTCTTGCTCTTCTACCTTCTTTGCTAGCTCTGCATTTGTCACCATGGTTCCTTCCTTTGGTGTATTTTCTCCTACTGACTCAGTGGATTGGCTCATTAATCACAAGCCTGGAATCCAACTCTCGCTCTGATACCAATATGGTGTATGCAAATACCCAAGGTTGCTTGCACTGTCTTGTGGAAGTCTTTCCACGATTCCCTACCTGGAACCTGACTCTAGCGGGTTCCTCTTGAGCTTCTAGGTTGACCAAACCCTGCTCCAACTCTTTTCAAAGATTTCTTACTCTGTGCTTTACCCTGGGTAGCTTAACACCTTCTTCAAATTTGAATGCTTTCTCTAGGACTTAGAAGGATCTAAGTGCCAACATCTTCATCTGGTGAGAACTGATTGCAGGGGAGTTGAAGATACTGTCTCCATCCATTTCAGATGCATTTGGATGCATTTTGGTGGTTCTTTAACTTCCACTTCACCCGATTCCAAAATCTTGCCTAGAAGAGGCCTAATACTCATTAGCCCTTACCAGTCACTAATTTTCCTTTTCTGCCCAAAGTCTCCACTGTACCTAGCAAACTAATCTTATATTCTGACACCCTTTTGCCTGTTTTAAATCTTACAAAAGCTTTCTGGTCACCAAATGTTTCGTACAGTACCTTCCTGAGTTCTTGGAGTGGAGGACTAATTGCCCTAATAACTAGGGTTTCACTGCTCACTTATCTATTTCTCTCTCAAATGAATTGTTCAAGCCTTAACTCTCTTTTACATATCAAGATATGACAAAAACTTTCAGAAATTCGTACGTGTACGGTACTGTACCTTCAGCCCTGCCCGAGTTCTCAACTTCCTTTACCCAAACTCCTAACCGGGTTACTCTTACTCACCTAGGGTTTGGTTTTGAGAATCATTACTTGGCTTCTCAGATCTTTTACTCCTACATTCATACAATATGTTGGCTCCTCTCCCATATTCATCTATACTCAGGGGAACCCCGCGGACAGTGATTATGGGAGAGCCATTTTGGAACTAAGTATTCAGAAACAGCAAATGGAACCCTGTCAAATTCTAATTTCCTGACCTAAGAATAGAGATCTCTGACACTACTCGATGGAACTTGTTTGTACAATGAAAGATGATTTCAGTCTATGCTAATAACATGAAACAATGCAAGGTCTGCGTTTACAACTCCTATTAGAGCCCTGTTGCAAAACACACGAAGATTATAGAGGACCTTTTTACAACTCCAAGACTATGAGCACAAAACACTAAGCTAACTCAATGCATATTGATTACAGGGAGAAATTCATCCTATAACATTCAAACAACACAAAAATAGTGAATAAACTGTATTTACAATGACTGTTAACCGACTGTTTCTCAAGAAATCTGTGAAACTCAGAAAACACAGATTTTTACTATCTCTAACAACGCCAAATCTAACTACTATGCATGTGTTCTAATTCAAGGAACTATCTACAAGATAAATGATGCTAGAACATGTTAAAGAAACTCTGATCTAATGCTAAAACAGGGCGTATAATTCATAACACGTAGTTGTCAGAAAACACACAGAGTTTTCAAAAACTGAGAATATCCAAAATCTGCCAACTGTTTCTTCTTTCCCACAACAAAACTTTAATTACAATGTTCCACACTGCTTACTACGAGTCATTCCCCTTATTTGGGATGCCATTCTCACATTCCAAGGGCAGTTGCTCGTGTATTCCCTAATTTCAAGGGAAACCCAATGCATGCAAACTAACAATTCCCACATGCAACCATGCAAATCTGCCATTATCCTTGTTTGTAGGACCTTGTTCTCCTTAAACTCGCATCAAGAGCTCTTTAACTATCCATGGCATCTCCAAACCACGAGGATAACTCACTAATACATTATAATCTACTAAATACTGTCCAAAGCTTAATAAAGCAAAAATTAACAATAAGATAATCTAATGAAGGAATTAGTCCTAGTGACTAATTCTCCACACACACAATACTTTCTAAAGCCCCAAACTAAACACACAAACATTCCTGACTTGGGTAAAGTCAGTACAAACAAAAACATAGCAAACCAAAATGGAGGCCAGCCTAGGTGCTCCTGCACCACCAACCAAACCCCAAGTGGGTTTCTTGGACTTGAAGAAAAATGAAACTTGTTGGCTACGACCATGGAAGAAAACTTGTCTTCTTAAAATGAATTTTCTATATTTTGAATTTTTTTGAAAACAAACACAGCTAGATTTTTGCATTTGTAAAAAGAACTTCTTTTACAAACATGTGTTACCTTTCTTGACAATGTTCATGATACTTTTAAAAAAGATTTTGTATATGCAAATTTTCACTAATCCCCAAGTGGGTTTCTTTCAATTCCTCTTTGTATTTGCAGATTTTTGTAAAAACCCCAAGTGGGTTTTCTGACTTCCAAAAGAAAACAATTCCTCAAACCTAGGCCATGAAGGAATGAACTGGGGATTTTTCATTTTTAGTTTTTTCTTTAGAACAAAATTCTTTATGATTCAATGCCAATGTATAGTATGTGTATAATTAAAAGGCTTCACTTCTTTTCCATTTTGCAATTCTTGTTTTGATTTTTTGCATCCTTGTTATTATTTGAAAGATTATCTTTCTCCCCCACATCACCATTGGGGTCTACATCAGGATACTTTTATCAACATTGCTCACTAGGTCTTGGATATCATTGTTTGTAAATTGTGTTGAATTTCCTTTTTGAAGATCATTGTTTCATTGATACATTTAGACATTTTAAAAATCACTTATTGGAATCATGTCATTGTCTGAAAGCAAATATTTATACATAGATTTTTCACCATTCCTCATGTTGTTGTAACACTACATTTTCATTATTTAGACAAGATACTTTCACATTAAATATCTCTACATCTTGATTGAGCCCTGCCTCTCCAGTTTGAGGTATGATTTGGTAGCTTATATCTAAACTTCCTTACTGCTCCCTTGATGACATTGATTGTGTTTTTTCATCACTTTACAATTGGTTCATGGAAATGTCTGGCATTGTGCATGGAAACCATATTGAATAAAGTTTAGATAAGAGTGTGTAGTCAACAAATCATGTACCTTATTGTTGTCTCCTTATTCAATCTCCATAACTTGATTAAATTTTCCACTTCCTCCCTCACAACCAAAACATCATCTCTCTTATTCAACCTTCTTCTTGTCTTCCACTGATCTCGTATATACTTTGAGTTAGTTATTTGATCATTCCATTGAGGAAATTCTAGCATAGGAACACCCAAACTGAGGCTCTCTAGTGTGGAATTCCACCCACAATGGGTTATAAACAAACCCACAGAAGAATGAGAAAGAACCATTAGTTGTGGACACCAAGGTACCACTAATCCTTTCCCCATAGTTTCCTCAAAGAAACCCTCTGGAAAAATATTGTGTAGTGTTGTTTTCTTCTTTTTCATCACCTGAATGAATCACTCATAAAAATGAATAACCAATGGCCTTCAGTCCAAGAGCTATTTCATAGGTCTGCTCTTTGGAAAGCATGATGGCATTTCCAAAGTCAACATATATGATAGTTGAGTCCTCCTGTGCATTTAGCCAATTTATAGAGTTTTTTTCTTTCCATAGATGTACACCACCATCTATGTCTTCAATATTTTTCCCATCTAGAAAGTTGATGGAATTAGAGGACCTACTATTCTAAATGGAGTGGGTAAGTCCATATATTTTATTTTTGTTGCTTCTAGTTCATTGAAGGAGTTTCTCAATATCCATGTTGCTTGAGAAATGATACTGAACTGATTCAACACAACTTGGGTTGCAGCTAGATAAGGATTTGAATGTTGTAAAAATGATGGTAGATCTAATGGCTGTAGTTGTGGAAGTCTTGATATTGCCTCCACATTCATAGCATTCTCTGGTTTATTCTTTTGTTTTCTATAGCTTTTGCAAATGTAAGAGAGCACCATAACATAGACCACTAGCAGATAATGACTACCTTATATTTGTTGGACCTACAACTCAAAAGATGTTGAAAAAGGTGCATTCCTTGAACATAGTGAACCAAAACTTCCAATAGACTGCCATTGCATTGAACTTTATCTCTGCCTTGGTATGACTATCCTATATGAAAATGTTCATTTGTGACACCTAGATCAAAGGTTGTATTATCTATTTGATGTTCAGTGACTCTTTAAAATGTAGATAATAGATGATCATTTGTAATTTAGCACATGATATTATCTATTAGGTGTAGAACCTCTTCTTTACTGTGCTTGGAATGATACTAGCATATGATAACACCATACATGATTGACATGAACTCATGATACTTTGTACTTGGTGTTTTTAGACTAAACTTTTCATTGCATGACTTCTTCATAGTTTATCATTCACTACTACAATGAAAAACTAGTTCACTTGCTCCCTTAATGAATGTAATGACTGCCCTTGTTGTCATGTAGTATGCATTCATGGTTGTTGTCCACATGCATAAGATCATGATTTTATTCATTGTTGTTGTCTTGTTCATGACATGTAGCATGCATTTTTTCCTTTAGGACTACCCCAATCTTCCTGGTTTCCACAATAATTTCTTGTTGCCATGTTAAGTCTCAAAAACGTTGGTTTGAAACCACAAGAGGTTGCCAAGATCTTGATACTTTTTTGGCTAACGTACAAGGCCAAATGATGAATTTGAACCTTCTTCTCTTCAATCTCTACCAAACCTAGGTGGGTATACCTATGCAAGTAGAGTAGACTTAAACAATGTGTTTCCTACTTAAGAAATCTTTCCACAATGGAAATTGGAAGTGGAGAGATGCAGACCTATTTGGTATAAATTGTATAAGCAATATCAAGGTTGAATTTAATATGTTCAGTTAATAGATGTGAAATTTTGAAGTGAATTTAATGAAACTAAATAAATAAAATGAGTGAGACCAGTGCCTTGTTCGATAAATGGATTCAAGTGAAAGTTTGAGATGAGTGGCTTGTATTTGGCAAAAATTCTAATTGTTTGGCATACCAAGATTAGTTTTTAACTTGTATAAACATGCAAGAATGTAATTACCAGGTTCTTCTTAGTGATCCAAATGACACTTCTAAATTACTATGAATGACTAGAAGGATTTAATCTTTACTTGAAAGAACCAATTAATCATACCACACAAGTGCAGCAAATGTGCATTGATAAATTAAGTATATACGTGATATATCAATTTAAATAATAAAGAAATATCAATCTTGGAGACAACTTGATAATATTTCCAATTATTTCAACAAACAATTGATACCAGAATGACACCACAAAATCAGAATTCTTTCATTGATTTCTCCAAAGTTTCATACATGCATCATGGTCTTTTGAAATGTAGACATTATCCCTATTCATCTGCTATTTTCTCCTATTTCTAATCTAATGTCTCGTTTTGGTCTCCGTCTCTCTTATTTCTATGAGAGGCAACAAGCTTCAAACCAAAGGTCATGTCTTTTGGTAACAAAACATAATTATGAGATAAAACATAACTAAAATAACTAAACAACAGGCATGTGCCAATCTGCTAATCTTTGAATAAAAATCCCATGGTCATCTAAGACTTGTGCAAAGCTTTTACTGTATGATTAATCTTTCTTTGTGAAAATGATGATCAATCCTCATTGGAGCCTAGATACTTCTCCTACCATTTACTTATTGTCAAACCATTTGGCAATTTGAATTCTTGTGTAGAAGTGAAATTCGTGAGGTGGTTCTTCCATCTATTATAGAGAAATTTCCTGACATCTACCATAAATTTCGTGTATCCATTGTCTAGTATTACAATTCCATCAAGCAAAGTATGAAACCTATCAAGTTTGATATCCCCATCATTATGTATGTGTGTCAAACACTGAGAGATCATCTGATTGAATTCAGCTTTCCACTCATCCGCACCTTTTAGTTGATTATCATCTTTAATGACTGAAGAGCTAAAGATGTGTTTTATAGAATCAAATGCATTCCTTCTATTCTCCACCTTCTTCTTCATATCTATTAAATACTTGTGCTCCTCAATTACCCCCTTCACCATTTCTTGAGTAGGCTTGAGTATTGGAGGGGCATCTAGATCCCTTTGTGTTTCCTTGCATAGAGTAGTTAGAATGTGATAAGTGGGTTGCCACCTTTTCTGGAGTTCCTCTAGGACAGGGGAATTAGCACTTATTTGTTCCAAAGATTTAACTAGAATGCTAAAGCTCTCATGTACTCCACCTATCTTTTCCTTCAATATCTCAATTCTATGCTCCAATATTTTTCTCAAGGTATCCAGGATGTGACAATTGACATCTTCCATATTGTGCTTCTTCAACTTATCAATTTCTTCTTTCATCTATTGTATTTGTGGGTCTTTAGCTTGAATAGGTGGGTGATAAACAACTATCTCATCCCCCCTCACTATTGTAGCCTGCTATAATTTTTGTTTCAACTTGAAATTTTCAATAAACAATTTATTTTCTTCATCATTTGAAAATTTTAGTCTTTTCTCATATTCAATTATTTTCTTCTCCATGTTCTCCACCACATCTTTGGTGAACATTGTTGAATGCATAGTTATGGTTGCAACCTTTGTAGGAGTTGTATCCTTCATTGTCCTCACCATGGCTAACCCCCTCATTTCTTGCACCACATTTAAGAGTCTAGGATTCCTTGTGCTCTTTTGCTTTTTCCATAAGGCAAGGCTTTGAGTGGTAGGGTTATACCCCGTTCCTGATACACCTTCCTCTAAGTCTGTTGGGTGAAAATTATGTAATCAACTTTTTGATAGATTACACAACTAGGACTTCAGCCATAGCTATATGAGATAGAAATCTCTCCTCTCAGAAAGGGGAGGTGCCCTTCTTACTGCTGATAGAAGCTATAGTAAGACAAATAAAGTAATTACACAATGTACACAATACTTACGAAGTGGGGGGTGTGTGTCACATTCATCCTTTTCTCTTTTTTTAGAGAAGATTTTTACAATGCTTCACTGTTGGAAGTTCTCAATTCTCAATAACCTTAAACGATCAACAAGCAGTAATGCCAATACCTTTATCTTGTCAAAGCAAAGCGTAGAGGTACTAGAAGTGATTAACAATAAACAAGTAAAATAAAAGGGAAATCTCACGAAGGCACAAAGTCGTTCCATAGCTTTTTCAATGGTGGATCTATGAAAGATGTGTCGTTTGTTGCATTAGAAGCACAAAGTTTTGTAGATCATTCAACAAAAGTATCCAAACACAAATATAAATCCAAATAAAATATGTAACACAAATTTTACATGAATTACTTAGAGTCCTTCAGATCTCATAAACTAATCACCACCAATCTCAATCAAATCCAAGAGACAATTGATCCAATGCAAAGTCTAGTATGCAACTTCTTTCTTTATTGATTCAGATTTAGATTCACAAAACATGAACACAGAGTTTCACAATTTATTGTAAATTGAGCAACACTTCATTGCAAAAACTAAAGGATCAATAATACAATAGAAATCCCTCATATATATAGAGGAGAGGGATGATAAAATCTAGGAAATCAAAGGAGAAAAATTAGGGAAAGTTAGGTGAGCTAATTAAGGAAAATCTCACCTAACTTTGACCAAAGTCAAAGTGTAATTTTTTTTCAAAACATTACATCTCAGATTTGGTGTAATTAAATTTCGAAGAATGACATTTAAGATGTCAAAAACTATTTACAAGATGCATAGGGGAAAGAACCAAAAAGTTGAACACTGGGAAATTAGGAATCTTCATGGTTCCTTGCCTGGGCGCGAAAGTCATCATACTTCATCCTGGTTTCCTGCGTGAACTTCTCATCCTGACCAACGGTGTAATCCACAATGGTGTGAATCCTCGTGATCAATCTCATGGTAGATGAGTGAACCTTCTTGCACCTATCAAGATGCATTCTAAGGTTATCCAATGTAAGCCTTGTATCACAAATGACATCCAACGAGGCTTCTAAAAATTTGGTACTGTTAATCAACTTCATGATGGCTTCCTTGAAGATCTGGGATAGTTCTGTGGCTGGCAGGAAGATACGATTCTCCTCAAGAAGTTTCCCTTGTAACTCATTAATTCCTCTTTCGAGAATCACACGATACCCTTCAACATCTTCCTGTACTTGGTGGAGATATTTTGTAAGAGACTCAAACACGTGAATATAGTGCTTCAAAGATTCTCTTACCTCTATGTATTTTCCTTTGTTTGGAATCACCCCGGCTTCCACCAATTTACTGAGCTTTGTCTGTTTCATTTGTGACCACCACAACAGGCATTTTTCCATCTCCTTGTGCTCTTGGGAAAGTGCACTCTTCTCCTTGTCAAGCTCTATTTTGAGCTTGGATATCAAAGTAGCTTTTTCATCCATGGAAATTATAATTTGAGAATCATGTTCTATGATCTTTTTGATGAAATCATACAACACCTTGCCTTTGGAGGCGAACTTCTCAGCTTTCTTGACAGTTGGGTCCTCAACACTTACCATTGCTAATGGTAGCGCATTGCTTGTAGATCCTGCAAGTCTCCTCACAATAGTGGTATAATGCTCTACCCTTTGTTTGTACATATTATGAGCTTGCTCCATTTTATCTAGTCTTCCAGCCAAAATATCCAAATTCACCTGTGCATCTACTTTTGCACTTTCATTTGTAACTTTTCCAAGCTGGACCCCTATCACCGTGTAATCCTTCATGTTGATGTCTCCTTCTTCATGAGGTGGTATGCCAATTTCTATATATTTATGACCATTTTTGTCAACATTCAACCGTGAGTACACCTTTTCCTTTTTCTTCCCTTTAGCTTTTGGAGGGACTATCTCTTCAAGGTCAAGCTCTTCTGGAGAAATCATTCGCATCTTTCACTTCGACACTTGAGATATCAACCAATGGTTAAGAGAGGTGGTACGATCTTTTGGATTAACTGTCAACTCTCTTGTCACTGTCTCTTCTAAAATAGCAATTGGTATTGTGACAATGGGCTTAGTGTTTGTCATAACTACTCCTATAGTTTTCACATTGAGCTAGTCATGCATTGATTCATTCATGAATCAATTAAAATTATTTTCTGAAGTGATATCATATGACAATGATGACAGGCTACGAATAGATGATGGAGGGTTGGATAAAATGTCAATTGTGTGTATACTTGTCACTAATGGAGTATCAAGTATGGTTGACGTAGGTGAAACACTCACTACGGGTATCATGGTGGTTGGAATAGGTGATGTAGGAATAGGTGGTGGAGGAGTGTTTGGATTCAGAGGTGTATAAGGAACATTTGAAGTCACAGGAAATGATGTTCTGGGAAGTCCTTCAACTACATTCTCAAATGGGAACATAGTTCTTTCTTCATCATGCCATGGTTCTTGTTGATCACCCTCTTGTCCTTCTAACTTTGGTTCACCTTTAGACTCTTGTTCATCTTCAAAATCTTCTTCTTCATTAGAGCCTGCTTCTATTCAAACTTCTTCAGTAGATTGATCACTAGAATCTCCTTCTTCATTAGAATCTATCTCTTCAGAAATGGCCCCTTTTCATTTGGAGTGAGATGGTTCAAATTTCGTAGTTTCTCCTTCCAGGATGGATAATGTATCCTTCTTACCGATAGTGAACTTGATCCTTGGGCCTCTTCGCAAAGAAGTGGGAAGAGCCAAAAATTTGTCTTTCATGTGGAGTTCTTGCTATCGGCGAGCTTCTACTTTAGATTCCTCTCCTTCCAAATCTATTCTGAAACTTTTTATTTCAAAACCATGCTTGTGTAACCATTTTGCAGTGTTAGACAAAATTGGTGCCAATCTTTCCCTAATGCTAACACTTTCCTTTTTGGACCATTGAATTGCAGGCAATGACCTCTTGGATATTTCTTGTTCATCATAGATAGCATTCATGATATTGCCAGGATCTGTGAAATCCTCTGGTAGGTCAGCGACACCAAGATCTCTAATTTGTTGTATAGTCAACCTACAATAATCCATTTTGTGAATGGCTTCCTCATCTCTGCAATCAGCCCAGATGTCCTCAAAACGGTACTTGTGATGATGACTCTTTTGCAATTGCCTTCTGACATCTCAATAATCAAAATCAAAGCTATATTTGTAGGTCTTAATTGTCATGACTTGCATCTCAGCATAGATTGATTTGGCTTTTTGCACAGTCTAGATAGTATACCTACCGATTGTCAGTGAGAACTTGAACCCATGCTTGTGAATATTTCTCCATTCTTTGTGCACTGAAATCAGTTGTCTACACATCTCCATGAGAACCCACTTGTATGAGGGGTATCATGGTAACATGTAAGCGCAACCAATGTAGCACCCTACTCTTAAATAAGTAAACATTGGGAATTGTAGAAATATGCATCTAACCTTACTTACCACCCTATAGGCCTCATCAAATACCCTCTTACTCTCGAGAGTCAGATCAAAATTGAAAATCAAAGGTGTGAAGAAAGCATCAATAACCCTCTTGAAATGATGAAAGTTTTCTTTGAGTTCCAGTTGATAGAAAAATTTATACACATGTACTAACATTCAATTCCCTTTTGTGGATAGACCCATAAATTGCCTCATCACAGCTGCTGCATACACTGGATAAGAAGTCATATAGAATTTTAATGTAGAAGGCACATTGATCAATTGTTCATGTATTTCATCGTTGATCTGTTTTCCCCAATCAATGTGAACTTTTATCTTCTGATGATTCTAATGTATTCATACATCCAATCATGAAAAGTGGATGATTTAGGAAAGCCCTTCACTCTGCTCAAGAATGTGCTCATATCTTTGACATCTTCTTTGAAATCAGTTCGCAGGAGTCCCTTTGGCCATCTGGAAACAGTTTGCCTAGGATTTTTCAACCATTGGCTATTTATCAAGGTTTTAGCCTTGTTTGGATCAGCGCCATAGACTTCTTGTGCTTTTGTATCAAGATGTCAATGTACTTCTCCATCTATGGAACTTTGAACACAATATCAAAGAATTCGGGGTCAAGTCTTAAAATCTCGTGCCCAAAAGAATCAATCACACTTCCGCTTTCCCTGATGTAGTGGGGTGCAACTTGAAGGAAAAATTTTGTATTGTGTGCAACAGTAGGGAACATAGATACAAAATGTAGGTTACTATGTATGACCGCTCTCATAGAATCATCAAGAGGCTTCTTCTCAGTTTTCTCTGCAAAATCAACTAGGTCTTGATGACCAACCTCTATGTCTTTTATCTCTTCCACCTTGGTGACCACTACAGTCGGCAGATATACACCTTGATACTTATACTTCATTTTTTCTTTAGCTTTTGAAGACAATGGAGGTTTTTGGTAGTCATCTGAGAGCAACTTAATCTATGATCAACAACTTTGAGGATCTTGAAAAGAGACTGCAAGATGTGGAGTCAAAACCAACATTAGTCAAAAAACAACATTGGGATGCCTGAAGCGAGCAATGATGATGAGCAAGCATGGATCGAGTGATAAGGCACGCAAAATGATGCACAAAGTGGAAGGAACAAGGTTTGGGATGAAACTGGGAAGATTAGGAATGAATAAGGAAAAAACTATGAAAAGTGTAAGGGCGTTGAAAATCAGTGCCCTTGCACTTTGAAGCAAGAAGTTTGGTGCAGTTGTGCTAAAAATCAGCACTCTGACATTTTTTTCTTAAAGGCTCAATGTGTAAGTGTAATAGCACTTCATTACTTCATTACTTAAAAGATTTCAAGGTGTAGAATGTGTTAAGGTGCAAAATATTTTGAAGACAGTGCCATGGCATAATGAAGGATACTTAGCCACCAAAAATGAGTATCATCACATGAAGAACCCGCACACATGGAGCTCCTCAAGGAATGAGAAAGAGAAAAAGAGAGAAGGGAGGGATGAACCAACCAAAACCCCTTGGTGATCACAAAGAAGAAATCGATGAAGAAAGACACAAACGCGTGATGAAGGAAATAGAAACAAATGCATATGGAAGGAAGAAAACTCATGCATGGGCATGAGGAAAACACATTAAAGAAGAACAAAAAATCGTGATAACAACTAAAAATGTATTTACAGACCTCAATAAGTTAAAACGCACTCATGAAAGGAAGGAATGAAAGGAAAAGAGAAAAAAACACACCTAAAATGGTGAACTCAAAACCCTAGCTCGACCCAAAATGATGATCTTCACAAAAAATGTGTTTTGGAGGAAAAGAGTTCACCCAACAAAAGAGAAGAAAGTTGGAGCTAAAAAGTGAAGAGTAAGAAACATGAAATCACTTTTAAGTGATTAAAAAATTCTAAAAACCTAACTCAAGTCACCCATATAATCGAGGCATAAAAAGTGGCACAAAAGGTGAAAAAATGTAAAAGACATGGAAAACTGCGCTTAAGCAAAAAAATGGCTAAGTTAGAGAAAAAAAGTGTAAAAGCGCTAAAATTAAGCGCTTTTGCATCTTAAACTATCACCTTTGTGTAGGGACATTGATTTTTGGTGCCCCTGCACTTTCAACACTTAGTCAGTTTTTGCAACATGGGCAGGAGCGTTGCTTTTAGATGCAACTGCACATTTTACAATTTCACTAAGTATTAACAATGAGACTTCATGAAGGTACTCGTTTCGAAGGTATTCATGAGGCAAACATAAGGGGATGATGAAACTGACTATTTGAGGCTTTGGAATGCATTTCAAGGTGGCTTGAACTTCACCTCGTTTTGCGTGCTTGAACTTCACAAACCTAGGAAACAAACAAGTTTCATAGGGGGTTATCTGTGGAACGAGTGCTACTAGATTCCGTGATAATAGAGTCAAACTTTGCAACCAAAATTGGATCATTTTGTGCTCTAATCTAGTCCAAAAGAAACACCTTAGCTAATTCCATCCTTGGTATGATCAACATATCACTCTTTAGTACTAACTCTCTTGCTTCCTGGGGGGTAACATTGATATTATCAATATTCAATTCTGCCAATGTTTGGGCCTGAACTTCAGCCTACTTTGCATCATCTACTCCTATGAGATTGATCTTTAACCTTTCATAAAACTACTTCATTTTCATCTTGATCCAAAAATCTTTAAATTCATTAGTTTGAATAAAATTGTCATCCTCCATAAACCTTAGAGAGGCACATACCCTCTCATCATCCTGAATTTCATCAATAGCTTCCTTTGATATTCTGATTTTTTGGATCATGGGGCTCTTGAATTTTTTGCTGCTCTGCCACCTCCTTCATTTCAGTCAAATTCAATACTGCTTCTTGCTCCTCATCTTCACTAGATCCATACTCAACTAATGATTCAACCTTTTGTTTCTTGGCCTAGGGTTCATATGTGGGAGATGGAGGGGATGGATGTGTAGGTGATGGGGGTGGTGTATGAGATGTGGATGCTTTGTGTGATGGTTGTTGGGGTGCAGGAAGTGGAATCAACCCCTCATCTTGAGCGCTTTTATAAAATTCATCAAATTTACAAAGGATCATCTGCATCCTTTTGAGAAGATTGGGTTCATCTGCAAAAAACACTTTAAAGCTTTTATTCTTCTCTTTTTTCTAATCTTCCCACCTCATCATCATTATCCATCTCTTTCTAGTCTGAAATACATCATCAAAATATACCAAGTTCCTTATCACATCTTCCTCAGGGTCAAACACATGAGATATTGTCCTCTTTGTAAGCAAAGTCCTTCTGATCATATTAATGTGACCCTCTGGGTCACATACTCTTTCTTTCCCAGACTTGAGGGGATAACTAACTCTCATGAGTCTTTGTAGCTCTTCTAACATGTCTGATCCAACAGAAAACTCTTCAAACACTATTAAATTAGGCAATAAAGTACCTTTTCTTTGATTCTTCATTAAATCGTGCCCCACCCAGAGCATCTACCACATGAACTCCAAAAAGCACATTCTGACAGGCATAAATTTTGGCAAAATATGTGTTGCATGGTCACAACCATACACCTTGATGATAGTATGCTATGGCATTAGGAAATAATCAACATAATTATGTGTAAAGCCTTGGTCTGGCTTGTATTGAATTGGCCTCATGACATTCATCAAAGACTATGGCAACCTTGGTGTTGAAAAACCAAGGGAAACAATTATTCTAACAACAAAATCATCCCTAAAAATAACAAAATCACACTATGTGCATCTACTGTCCCAAATGTAGCTCCAATTTTGTACAAGGAGTCTAACTCCATTCTCTTGTGTGCATAATTTCATCCTCTTAGTCCATTTTGTTTCATTTTGATACAAAATCAAATGACATAACAAAGAATATTTCCTGAAAGACATGGGAACCTTAGCCTCTTTGACCTGCAACAAGCCCTCATGAATTTGTTCAATCACAGAAGAAAACTCAAATTCAAAATTTGACTGTAAATGTTGAATGATCATAGCCATCCTCATCAATCATATTAACATGTTATCCTCTGCATCTATTCCAAGAACTTGACACAATGCATGATATGTATTCTTGAAGTAAACCTGAAAATCAGACACTGGAAAAGGTTTTAATTTTTAGGAGGGGATGGGAAGTATCCTATTGTTATCACCCCTTTTCATGTGGAGGAGGAGCTCATCACTCCTATAAGTTCTCCTTAACCTTTTGTATTCTTGTTTCAATTTCCCCAAATTCACTTCTATAACAACTTGTTTGTTCAAGTTGAAACACTTAATAATGGCTTTCCTTGAAACATCTAATAAACACCCACCATCTAGGAGCCTGAAAATATTTGTTGGGGCGTGGTATCTATTGGCCAATAATTTAATCAGCTCGATACGAATGAAAACATTTGGAACTATCAATTTGGCCAAGTCAAGGGTCCACGGGTTTGATGTCAAGACCTTGTCTTTTTTGTTTCTATAAAAATACCAGTACAAATTCCAACTTGACTAAGGAATGATAGGGTCTCTACATCCCTGAGTTGAATCTCTAAAAACTTTCTTTGGCCCCTTATCTACTAACCCAGGTAGTAAAGTAAGTAATGCAGACTGTAAAGAGGGTTTACTAGCTTTAGGTTCATCTTTCTTAGCTCCTACTTCTGATTTCTTTGGCGCCATTTATAAAAATCAAGGAGTGATGAACAAAGCTTACCTGAAACATAGTTCACCTTGGAGAATTCCTTTCACTTCTACACCTTGAGCTCGTCTACACTTAGTCTCTGCTGCTATGAACGAGAAATCTCAATCTACTTTGTTTACCTCCACACCAAGCCGCATTAACTCTTGAATCATAAATTCTCATGATTCAAATCTTTTACATTGAGCTCAATTTTATATTTTGAATTTCATTGATGTGACTGAGCTACTTTAAATGTCTCCATAGTTGCTTTACCGCGTTACCTTGCATCACTTTTTACTCCCCTACGGTACCGCGATACATATTGTTACCTCACTTTATTATACTGCTCTAGCACACACCACCTTTGACTTCCCCCCGGTACCACAGTCCACCCTTAGTTCATACTATAGCACTCTACCACAAGCTATCTTTCTCCTTCCTATGGTACCACGGTGTCCTCCCATTACTTTGCTTTGTATACTACTTTACCATGGGCTATATTCTGACACTATGCGATATAGCGGTTTCCCTTCATCACTGTTCCTCATCTCACCACTCTACTGCAAGATGTGTTTCATCCCTCCATGGTATAGCAGTCTCCTCTAGTTAATATTGATCATTATACCACTCTACCGCAAGCTAAGATTTAACCCTCCACAGTATAGCGGTAAAAGGATATAGTGTTAGCTTCCTTTACCGTGATACCGCGAGTGATTTTGCAAGAGGTTGCAGTAAGGAGGTATGAGGTGAGGGTTATATAAGGTGGTCAATGTAGTAGTGGTATGGTGGTAAAAAGCTACTTTGGCTTCATGGATGGAAATAGAGTGATTTTTTTATGAAAAATGATGGCATGAATTTTGATTTCGACAAGTAAAATCCTTGGAATTTTTTTATTAAAATTTTGGTTCTAACACTGCCCCACATTTTTGTAACCTAGTTTCCACAACATTTCAATCCTTTTCATCATATGCAACAAATAAGCATTGTCTCCTCACTTTAATCCTAGTGGGAAAACACATGCCACCTATGTCGGTGACCTAAAATCTCACCCTCCTATGTGATGTGTGGTCGTCCAATAGGTTTAAGGTGAGAGGGACTTGAAAGTACCTTGGATTGTTTCTTCTTGCTGCCCCATATGCTTCATGATGGTTTCAAGCATGCCTTGATTTCTCCTTCATTATTTAAGAGATGCATAATTGAACTTGATGCATCTCTGAAATCACTTCTTTTAATAGAATGGATCCTGGATCCACTTAAGATGATTGAAAGACATGTCCAGCAAAATGTACCTTCCCTTGACATGATGGTAGCCATATGACCGATTCATTATGAAGAGATGAAGTATGAATCCCTTGATAGCTTAAATTATGTGTTGCATCTTTTGAATTTGATAATGCAAGTTGATCACCTGGTGTTTTTCCATATTGATTTAATACATTAATAGCATGTCTATCATTGATTTGATCAAGTTTCTCAATTTCCTATCCCTCTTAAGACATCAAAGGGTAGCATGTTGAGCTCTACTCTTGTGGGAGCCACATTTACCCCACATGTTGTAATTAGCCGAATCAGAATAGAAACAAGACTTGTCCTAAATCTACATAAGAAACAAACAATTAGATAAACAAAGCATATTATAGCTGTGTTTGATCACTCCTTTCTTATTTTCAGGGACACTTATGGTAAGTTTCTATTTTAATGCTTGTAGAAATTTCATCACATGTTTATGGATGTTTTACATATAATTTTGATTAGGTATCTTTCATTTCTCTAACAACGTTGTTTTAATCCAATGCAGGAAACCTAGGAGCAGTGAGGAGGGTGTGAAACGGAAGCAAAGCAATAGAGCAGGATCGAGATGATGCAAGGCCAAGTCAACGAGATTCGTCATTCCACCAGGCAATGACGGGCCCCTTTTCATGTTATATGCAATTTATTTTGTATCCATATGGGTATGATTTCTTCTTTAGTAGCATCAGGATAGCTAGTCCCTTGGCTTGTGAGGGACATTTATACTCTCATGATTATCAATAAAGATTACATTTGCAATACATATGGTTCTCTTTCTCATTTGTCTATAATTGCAACATTAGAATAAAATACAATCTATTCTTGACAATCAATTTTATGCATATTAATGAACTTAGCAGAATATGGTTAATCTTTTAATGTTTAAATGGAACACAAAATAATAAACACTAAGTTACCTAATTTCAGTTGAAAGCTAAAAATTAGGTAACATGTGGATCCACTGCCTTCCTGGTTTTGCAAACTCGCTATGGTTTTGGATATAGACTCACTTCTCAATATGGCTATGGATGAAAAGACCTTGGACGTATTGAGAAAGGAATCCAATTCCCTATCCAGTTCAAGCCTCGTAAGCGCTATTTGGATTTGGGATGCTCTATTGAACAATCTAAGTAGAAACCTTGGTGGAGTGTTAACATGATTTTGATTGAACCACTTAGTTTCGTCCATCCTGAACTAATAAAGGAGGGGGTGCAGGCCAAAAATTTCCCTTTAGATGTTTTTTCTTCGGATGAATCACTCGAGGAATTCTTAGGTGCCTACTTCCATTTGCCTCCTTTCCATCATAAAAGATAATTCCCATATTTCCTGAATGAATGGGCATATTTTGGAGAATCTGTCTTGAGCATTGATGAGGAGAATCCTCTAGCTAATGTTGAGGATGGTGTTCCAATATCGTATCCTGGGGATCATAGCTCCCTCCTCAAGGGAGACACTACTAAAATCTCTATGGATCCTAAGTCTTCTTAAATGGGGACTAAGATTGGGAAGTACCTTTCCTTAGAAGAAGCTAAGGAACATTTCAATCTTCTACATTCTCATCCTGATATCTTTTCTTGGATGTATGAGGACATACCTGACATTGATGAGTCTATAGTGGTTCACAATATCATCTTATGTCCCAATGCCAAGCTAGTTAAGTAGAAAATTTGAAACATTAATCCCAAGGTCGCATTGTTGGTTAAAGTCGAGATAGAGAAGTTGTTGAAGGCAGGCTTTATCCGTCCAATTGACTACTCCCCTTAGATCTCGAATATTGTCACTGTTAGCAAACCTGATGGATGTATTTGTATATGCATTGACTTTCATGATCTTAATAAGGCTTCTCTTAAGGATGATTTTCTATTACCTAATATAGACATTGTAGTGTAGGAAAATGCATACCCTTGCATTTTCACACTTGTTTGGGCCTTCCTTGCTTTATTTATCCCTATTTATGTCTTAATTGGTCCTATTTTGCATCCACAAGCCTAATAAACTATATCTTTTTATGGCTAATCCCGACAAACATCAAAGGGGAAATGATAATTTAATGATTCTAGCTATGTGTCCTTGATTTTTGGGTTGGGACAAAGATGCCACTTAGGGCATCTTTGTTCCCCAAAGTTCTTGAGACCTTGATTTCAAGTGCACCTTAAATGGGCCCCTTTTTGTAGTTTGTGCCCCGAGTTTCATGCCTTGGGACTAAGACGCTGGACCTAGGGCATCTTAGTCCCCCTTAGGTTATTTTCAGGATTTAGCCTCCTTTAATTAATTCATTCATATGTCGGCTTGTTGTGGTGTAATTTCGAGATATTAAGCATGGATAAGTATAAATACAAGGTTCTTTCACTCATTTTTCATATCCAAGCATTCTAGCAATTTCAAGAGAAATTCATCAAGCATTTGGAGCCATCATCAAGATTCAAGCATCATATCAAAGATATTCTTTCATCATGTGTGCTTTTGAGCTAGCATTTGTGATGTAGGGTTTTGATTCAAGCAAGCAATTCAAGTCAAGATATATTAAGCATTCCTTTGATTCAAGATCTACATTCAAGCTAGCCATTTCACACAAGTTTGCAAATTTCATAACGAGGGCTTGGTAAGTTGCAACATAGCAGTTTGTTCATTCATCATTTCCTTCCTTTATTCCATTTCATTTCAAGGTTTAATTACCAACAAGGGGTTTGACAAACGAAAACCCCCATTTACTAACAATCAAAAACTTTTTCCTCTCTTGTATGCTTGTGATTGTAGATTTAGGTTGAAGACTTGAAGATCATTTGAAGTGCAAAGTTGCAATGGAAAGTTGTCTTCTTCATGAAAACTCACCTACAAGCCAAATCTAGAAGTTTCAAGACCTAAGATCTAAAAAGAAAGAAGTGCAGAAATTGAGCCTCAAGACCACATTCAGAGATTTCAAAAATTCCAGACGGGACTAAGTACCACCTAGGGTGTCTTAGTCCTCCTGAAGGTATTTTGCAGAGATTTTTTTAGATCCTATTTTTTCATCCGAAGATTTTGCATCTACCCTGAAAAAAAACAACCGAACTAAGACAATAGTAAGAGTGTCTTAGTCCTCCATAGCATATTTTGACAACATTTTTTCATTTCCAGAATCCTTATCACATTTCCATACTTCCTAGGTACACACATCCTAACTTGTCGTTGCATTATTTCATCATTTGCACTCATCATTTAACTTACATTACTAGGTTTTGTGAGTTGAATGTTTACTTGTCTTTTCCAAGCTTTTGCTTGGTGGTGAACCCCTCAAAGCCTAAAGAACCCCCTCCTAGGTATTCCTTGTTGAGAATTGACTCACCTTTGAGATTGATAGTCAATCCAATTTGGATTCCTAGGACATTATTGAGTGGCTGAAGGAGAATAGTGGGAATTTCCCCCACCTCATTTTCTCTTTGATTTAGACATGATTGTGGACTCAGCTGTTGGACATGCCTTGTTATCTTTCATGGATGGTTTCTCAGGTTACATTCAGATCCGTATTAATTTGGAGGATTGGAACAAGACAACCTTCACCACATATTGTGGTACTTTATGCTATGTGGTCATGTCCTATGGGTTAAAGAATGTAGGAGCAAGTTACCAACAGGAAATGACCTTAATATTTCATGATTTCATCCATAAAATTCTTGAAGATTATGTTGATGATATCTTGGTGAAATCTATAACCTGTCAGGATCATGTGAAAAACCTTAGTCTTATTTTTGAGAGGCTTTGACTCTATAAGATGAGGCTTAATCCTCTCAAGTGTTTCTTTGGCGTAGACATGGGAAAATTTCTGGGATTTATAGTCTCTCATCATGGAATTGAGGATGACACAAATAATATCGATGCAATTGTTAACATGCCTCCACCTAGGAACATTACCAAGTTGCACAATTTACAAGGGAAGATTCAGGCAATTCACAGATTTATATCTCAATTGGCTAATCGTACCCTTCCTTTCACTCATTTGTTAAAAAATGATGTTCACTTCATATAGGATGAAGAGTTCCAAAAATATTTTGAGTCGATCAAAACCTATTTGGCCAATCCTCCCATACTAATGTTGGCTATGCAGGATAGTCCTTTTTTTATTTACCTTGCTGCATCACCATATGCTTTGGCATCTTTGCTAGCTTAGTATGATGATGTCGAGAAAGAGAGAGTGGTCTACTACATAGTCGTGTCCTGGTTAATTATGAAACTCATTATTCCTCCATGGAGAAGCAATTATTTTCTTGTGTGCTTGCTATGCAGAAGCTGAGGCACTACCTTCTTCATGTTGAGACACATGTCATTGTGAAAAGTGATCTTTTAAAGCATTTTTTTTCTAATATCGACCTTGTTGGGAGGTTAGAGAAATTGGTGATGTTGTTATCTGAGTTTGACATAAATTTCATTACTTAGAAGTTGATAAAGGGTTAAGTGATTTTCAATTAATTGGCAGAAGCTCCCTTGTCTTCTCCTTCCCAGGTTTGGACTTATTTCTTGGTGAGAATATTTTCATAATTAGTCATATCTTGAATGGAAAATGTACTTTGATGGGTTGAGATGTTAGACTAGCTCTGGAGCGGGCATGGTTTTAATATGATCACCTGAAGGTAAGCCGGTCCCTCTCTCCTTTTGATTGGACTTTCCTTGTACCAACAACATCGTAGAGTACAGAGCCCTCATTGTTGGCTTGTGTGTTGCGATCACACTAAAAATAAGACATCTTTGTATATTGGGAGACTCTGAGCTTATTGTGAACTAGATTATGAGAACCTATCAGGCTAAGCAAACTAAGTTGTCTCGATATCGGGACCTTGCTTTGTCATTTCTTAATCATTTCTCCTCTTTCACAATAGACAGTGTCCTTAGGAGGGAGAATCGACATGCAAATGGTATGGCGAGCGCTACCTCCTTGGTACCTTTGGACAAGGATAGGAATGAAAACAACTTCATGTTTCAGGTCCTTCAGTCTCTTGTTGTTTCTTATCAACCTAAATCCAATGCTTTTGTGTGTTCTCTTGTAGACTCAGGAGAATGGCTTTCTAACATTTACAACTATTTGAAGACTGGAAACTTTCTTGATGGCATGAAGAAAAATGATCTCACTCGTATACGAAAGCTTTCAATCTATTATGTAGTCTTGCTTGATGTTCTCTATTGAAAATATTATAACAGCTTGCTTCTTCGATGTCTCACTAAAGCAGAAATACCCCTTGCTCTTAAAGAATCCCATTCGGGTTTCTAGGGTAGACACTTTGGTGGTAAATCCCTGGTGAGGAAATTGATACACATGGGGTACTTTTGGAAAATGATGGAACAAGATTCCTTCAATTTTGTTAAAAAGTGCTTGCAATGACAATAACATAGTCATCTTATTCATGCACCTATAAAAGAGTTACAAAACCAAACCTCTCCTTGGTTGTTTGTAAAATGGGGGTTGGATATTATTGGAAAGATATCACCTCCTTCTTCTAAAGGACACATTTTTATTATCAAGTTGCTACATATTACTTCACAAAGTGGGTCGAAGCCATCCCACTTCGATCTACAAATGTTGAGACTAATTATAGTTTTCTTTTAAACAACATCATTTCTCATTTTTAATTGCCTTTTACACTTGTCTCTAATAATGGTACGCCATTCAAGAACAAGGAAGTAAAGCAATTCCTAGAGAAATTTCACATTCAACATAGACTTTCTACACGATATTATCCTCAATCTAATGGCCAAGTGGAAGTGTCTAATAAGACTCTTGAGCTCATTCATGGTAAAAAAATTAATAAACATGCTAAGGATTTGCATGCTCATTAATATACACTTTATGGTCCTATCACATGAGTGTTTGTATGGCGATGGGAACAATGCCTTACAACCTCGTTTATGGTGCCGAAGTTATCATACCTTTAGAGTTGGAAATTTTGTCTTTGTGGGTTTCCCTTAAAGGCTTAATTGATGACGAAACTTACCAAGCCAATCAATTGCATCAACTAGAGATGCTCAATGATTGTTGATTATAGGCCCTCAACCATCTTAAAGCTTATCAACGATCATTATCTAGACAATATAATCAAAGTGTAATTCCTAGAACTTTCAAGGTAGGTGACCCAGTTCTCTATGAGAATCAGAGGAACATAAATGCATTGCTCGATCAAATGGAAAAATTTAGTCCTTACTGGTTGGGTCCTTACATTTTCATCTGGGTATGTGCAGGATCATTGTGGAAAAAATAGACCCTTAAGTGGCAAAAAATTCAGAAAAATTAGAGTTAGGAAACTTGACGTAAAAATTTGAACAAGTTATCTATATTTTTTCAAAAATATGTAAGAATAGAATCTCTAGAAAATTGAATTTAGTTTCTAAACTACTAGGTTTGTTTAAAAAAAAAAATCTATTTGGTGAAAATTTGAAATTTCAATGCAAGTAGTACTTAAAAAAAAATAAGTAGGTGTCACCCACCCTAACCACAATAAAATTATAATATTTTTATAAGATTTTTGATATAAGTAGGGGACTCACCGATGTGATGCATATTTTTTGTATTTTTCCCATGTAAATAATTAATTATGAATTTTTTATTACAAATTTTAAAAATATTAAAACTTGTATGTCCCAATTACTTGGTCAAAACTTCATGAAATTCAATTTTTTTTTAATCCTATAGTACTTTAATTTTTTTAAATCAAAAGTGTTTTTCTATGACGCATGTTTTGGATTCAAAAAATGTGATACCGTTTGAAAGCTATAAATGTTTTTCAATCAACCTATCAATCAAGACTTTAATCATAATTTAAACAGAAAATGAATAATAATTACTTATTAAATTCAAAGTAAAGAATAATTTATATTGGTGGAAAGCTAAGAATCTTCTTTAAAAACCCTTTTCGTTTCATCAATTTTGGGTGAAAAAATTGTCCTCAGCCACATACCCATCATATTGCCACTTTTTGGCCCATCATGATCCTGCACATACCCATCTCCGTGTATGGTTCAGGTGCCTATGGATTATCATCTATGGATGGAACGCCTCTAAAAGATCTCTTTAATGCAATGCATCTTCATCGATATTATGCATAGTGTCTAATGTGTCATATGTGTAGTGTTCACTCTCTAAGGGTCATACCACTACATATGTTGACATTATTCATTAACACATTATGAATTTTTTTTGTGTTATGATGTAACCATGTGTGTGTGTGAGAGAGAGAGAGAGACATACACACATGTGTCGTACTATGCTATGTATCTATGCATTACATTATATATTTTAAGGTAGTTAGATCATCACTGTATTTAATCAACATACATCCATGTGTGTTCATTAAATCATGATAGCATCTAATGTAAACATACATCCATACACATAAATAAGATCCATAGCACCAACATACATGAAAGTAAGAAACATACACATCAATGTACACAAGGCCATAAATTCAGAATCAGTATCTCATGTCTATATATATAAATATTGAATGTCATGTACATGTATCAAGCCACTATTGTCAAAAAATGAGTGGATATTGTATATGTGTATCAATGTCTATATTAAAAGAACTACAAATATATCATGACTACAAAATTGATGTATAAAATGACATTCTCTACATATGAGGCATGTGGCTCTCGAAGCCCTCTAGCTTTGGCTATTCTTGTGGTTGAGGGTGGGGCTACACCATGGAGACATATCTAGAGCAGTGTGAGCGTGAGGTTGACAGGGCTACACACATCCCCCTGATCTCTCTCTCGAGGGAGCATATCTGCATGCAAGCTTGCATGAGCTCTTGTTGTAGTTGTTGATCACCTTTTGGGATCACAGTTGCTAGCTATCTCACGAGGTCATTGAGATAGCTCTAAAGGGAATCATGTGCTTGCTCGATGGCATCAATCCTCATCACGACTGTGTCTTCCTTTGTGAGTGTTGTCTGCAACTCCCCCAATAGCTGGTCATGTTGTCTTCAGAATGTGGTAGCATCAGTTGTCCTCTATATTATCTCCACTTTTGCCTGCTCATACGCAATCCTCAAATGCGCTATTGGATCAAAAAGGTGGACATGATGTCATGTTGGTCCATTGGCTGGTATGCATCTAGGACTGCCGCCTAGATTGGCATAGTTGGGGCCACCTCTGATATGCACTGAGTGAAGAACCCAGTACATTCCTAGGTATCCACTACAACCACAAAAGAAAAATGTACATCAGTACCACGAGGTGTATAGATATTAAACCAAAGAATGATATACATATGCATGAGATAGAAGGGTATGTGTAGGATCATGATGGGCCAAAAAGTGGCAATATGATGGGTATGTGGCTGAAGACTATTTTTTAACCCAAAATTGATGAAATGAAAATGGTTTTTAAAGGAGATTCTCAGCTTTCCACCAATATAAATTATGCTTTACTTTGAATTTAATAAATAATTATTATTCATTTTTTATTCAAATTATGACTAATGTCCTAATTGATAGGTCGATTGAAAAACATCTATAGCTTTCAAACAATATCACATTTTTTGTATCCAAAACATGTGTCACATTCTATGTTTCGCATACTATAGGATTAAAAAAATAAAATTGAATTTCATGAATTTTTGACCAAGTTAAGGTGGTCAGACATACACATTTTATATTTTTAAAAAGTTGTAATAAAAAATTCATAATTAATTATTTACTTGTAAATAAATTACAAAAAAATATGCATCACATTGGGGCATAAGTCCTCTACTTATATCTAAAATCTTATAAAAAAATATTATCACTTTATTGTGGTTAGGGTGATCAGACAGACACCTAATTCTTATTTTTTCCCTGAAATTTAAGTACCACTACATTGAAATTTCAAATTTTCACAAAATAGATTTTTTTTTTTAAACAAACCTAGTAGTTTAGAAACTACATTCAATTTTCTACAAATTCTATTCTTACATATTTTTGAAATAATATAGATAACTTATTCAAATTTTTATGTCAATTTGCCTAACTCTGATTTTTCTGAATTTTTTGCCACTTAAGGGGCTGTTTTTTCCATGATGATCCTGCACATACCCAAAAATTGGAAATTCTAAAATGAAATAGCATAAACAATTGCCATGCCTAGGTCTCCTAGTTGCCATAATGGGTCAAGGGGAGGAGGAACACTGTTAACATAAACAACCACCAGTGTTAGGAGTTTCCTCAGACACTGTAAGGGCTGGTGGCACCGATGAAATAGGAGTAGTTGGTGGAGGGGAAGACATCCTCTATTGCTTCCTCAATCTCAGCAAAGATGCTCCAACCTCCTGGGCCTGCTCCTGCTCCTCCTGCTTGTCGTTGCTACCTCTACACCTTCACCTCTACTTGGGTGGTTACAGCGGCATGTCACCCTGTAAACTAGGATCCCCCTTGGGGCATCTATTGGGAAAATTGGAGTCAAGTCATGTGGTAGCACATAAGGTAGGGAGGTTTGGGGACCATCCGCACCCCCAACCTAGCAGATGTGGACCTCTCTGATGACAATGAGCTGACAACACCAATCTACTGTCAATGGGGACACTAGACAACATTAGAGTGGCTTGAGATTTTTCAGAGTGATGGGAAACACATCGGTATCATTAAGTTCCACCCATCAACCATAGATGGGAAGACCAAGGATGTAGTATACATCCTTCAGCATGATTTTCATCTCTCTAGTTAGTAACTGGAAGCTGGAGGTAGTGGTGTCCCATCTCTCCATCAGTGCCATCAACATCCTATTGTGATATAACATCTCTGGCATGGTATATGCATGCCCAAGGTCAACCCACTGTAGATGGGTGACCTTGTCATCTATTAGTTGATCCCTCTGATCACAAAGTAGGCACAACACCCGCCCTCCAAGATGCTCCCTGATCTTTGGATAATCATGCGAAAAAAGAAACAAGTGTGTATTAGTACATAACCAATTATGAAAAAATCCAAGTCAAAAACACTATAGGACACGTGTGTGTCGCACGTACATCTGTGCACCACGCAGGTGTTTGAGTCTGCCATTAATGGCACACAGACGATAGTGTTGATCCTGGACACTAGTGCATGTCGAAGACACACGCACGTTCCCAAGACACCTGCACAACAAAACTTGAAAAAGTGCAAAAAATTCACTAAAAAATGATCAATGGTGTATTTTTGAGGCCTACTTGATCAACCTTGACATCCTCAATGATATCTTCATGGAGCTGGTCTAGCCTTGGATCCTCATAGTCACATCTTCTTGGCAATTTGATGACTTTTCTCTCACAAAATTCAGCAAAATCCTTGTGATGAATAGTGAAAATGACCCTTCTCGGGACCCACCTTGGTATATATAGGCCCCTCAAGGCCCATTTTTCCTAGAGTTTGAGGCTCCCTAGTTTCTCTTGATTTTACCCCACCTAGTTGGGGGGGAAATTTATGAGGGGGAATATAATCACCTCTTCAACATAATTTCTTCTGAATCATTGAATTTTTTCTTGACCATTCTTCTTGTTGTTGTAGCTTCTTATGATTTTTAGGACTGACTTAAAATTGAGTTTTGCAAAGTAAAATTTTGCATAATTTTTCACAATCGGTCCTGCACTTCTCATTGAGTTCAATCGCTAGGGGCATCTTTAGTGCTGCTTGGCTCAACCTCGGTGACCTTTGCAGTACCTTCTTTTGGCATGCAAATCCATGAAACTTCAAGTTTGGGTGAAATTTTTCTTTTCTACTTTAGTGTGGTTGATTTTTCCCAAAATCGAGCCCACTAAAGTGGGGAAAAAATGTAATGTCACAAAATTGCACCTAGGGGCAATTCCACATTTCAACACTTTCCCTAGCATTTATGACACATAAATGCATTAATGGAAGAAACTCCATGTGTCAGAATTTCATGATTCTAGCTTGGACACTTGTACGGTGCGCAAACGTCTACGCAACACGCTAGTGTCCTAGTGGTTTTTTGAATTTAAAATGAGGAATCTCGAATCTTGGCTCTTAACACATGTCCCAACAATCAAGTTTTTGGTTGTAACGACTCTTTGCCTCCCTTGCATGCGACAAAACCCCTCATTTGCTTTCATTTTGGGGGTTCATTCACCCATTCAAACTTCTCTCTTCAACTTCACTCCTCAATCTCTTTCACTCTTGACAACAACACTTCTACAAGAAAAGCCCTACCAGACTGAGGTCCCTCCAACAACCAAAGCTCTCTAGCAAGCATTCAACAATGCATATGTGTGTTCAAGAGGGGGCCAAGGCCCGTTGGTAACACTCTCTCACTCTTTTCTATTTGCAAATAGATTAGATCTCTTTGTTCACTTGTTACTTGGTGGGTTCTCCTCCTGAAGCGGGGATTGTTTTCACCATCTCCTTTTGTCCATTTTAGTTACACTCTCTTTCTATTTGGCTTCCCATGGAGGTGGGAACACCGAAGCGAGGGTTTGACTAAGGAAAACCCCTATATAGCCTTAACATTTTCCCTTATTCACCTTGTGTACAAGTTGTTAAAGTGGAGCTTGAAGTGAAGATTTAGATGTTCGGTTGTTAATAAGCTCTCTCTAAGCTCTCCTTGTGTTTTCTCATAGTTTTTGTTCTTTACCTAGTTGTTCTGTTACACAGACCTTGGATTTAGGTTAAAAGGTGAAGCTCTGGTTTTCCCATTTGAGTCTTTGACCACTCTTTTGCTTAGGACGTGAGTGCGCCATTTGGACTCTAATGCACTGTGCTATTGTCTTGAATCCACATTGTTGTCCTTTTGTTGAGAGCTCCTCTGTCAAAGGAAAAAATCTAGAAGCTTTACTCTTGCAGGATCTGAAGTAGTCTTTGTTGATAATTAATTTGTATACACTTTCTTTGCAATTTCTTCATTCGGCTTATGTTGAGGTGGATAAGGGCAATTCATTCCCTGGGATTCTCTTGAGAATGAAGAGACTTGTGAGCAACGAATCCCCCTTATCTCACACTTACCAAAAGCACGCAGGAACTTAACACAACAAAAAATAGCCAAATTCCACCACTCCCTATAGGATTCTCTTTCACTTGGTTTAGGTATAGAATTCCAAATTCCAACAAGAGCAGCCACACAAGAAGGATTTTTTAGATGAGAAGTACTAAGTTTATAGGGAAAATTGGACTCCACATTGTTATTAGCATTTTCTGAAATGGAACAAAATATATGAAAGTGATCTAAAAAGAGTAGTAGAATAATCCATTATCACACTATAGCCAGAGGAATCATTGATAACATGAAGGTTAGGAGAAATGTAAAATATGTCAAGTATGCTCAACTTTCTATCATCCCAAAATATGCAGTTAGACCATGTAAACCAATTGCAGCTCTAATTGGAGCTATTAGTGTGGATTGGGTCAATCATCCCTACAAAATTTCTACAAGACAGCCATTTGTCAAATTCTTCATTGCTTAATTTAAGATGACTTTCTCAACGTCGGTCCTTATGGAATTCAACCATATTAAAATGACCTCCTATTACCCAATCAACATTAGGGAAGTTTTTAGACATCCAATCCTATAATATGCTTTTTTCTTTTGCTAAATTAGGAGCATAAACAGAACAAAACCCAATAGGTTGACCATTAATAAAAGTCAAATCCCACACACAACTATGTGAAGGGTCCTCACCTTTATCAATGACAAACTTCTAAATCCAAGAAGCTAAACCAATTACTGCTCCCCCCTACCTTCACTATGCAATGTATGGAAGAAATATCTCTCCAAACGTTGGATAGAGAATAAACAAGACGAGAGCCAACAAGTTTAACTTCTTGAAGATACAAATTTTGCTACTTGGAAAAAAAGAATCACCTAAATAATTTTAAAAAAATTGTTGTGAAAGCCCTTTTTCAACCACCAAAGACCTTTTTTGTCACTAGATTTTCAAATACTTATTGCTACATGGATTTGTTGTTTTCATACCTATAGAATTGATGGCAAATGCATAGTAATGGTGGATCAACTGTATGGTGTACATGACCTAGTATGAATCTGTACAATTGAATGGATTCGTGCAAGCATACACAATTTTAATACTTCATAATTTGTGCCCTTATTTTTTTTCAATTGCTCAAATTTTGGCATTTGTATAGGCGTTTCTAAGTTTTTTGAACATTCTAGATGCAATGGTGATTCATGTTTGCTCCAAGATGCTTCAATTTTTTTCCCTCAAATTTGAATCTCTCAAAAAATGACATTAAGTCACATATATAGTGCTTTGATACCTTGTAGAATTGCTAGAATCTTTGTTTGAATGTTGATATCAATTTGAGCCATTCAAGATGAACAAGTGCACAATCCTACCTATGAGATGAAAAATATAGGAAAGCAATGCAAAAGGCAACACAAGAATGAACAAATCCAACATGTGAATTAAGGCATGAATGAGTTGGCAATATTACCCTAAATGCATATACAAGATGCTAATATTTTATCCTTAGATGACATATGATGATGTCTTTAAATACAAGTCCTAAACAAATAACTTAAGAGCTTCGGCATGAAAGTGAACAGTTAATAGTTAAATTCCTAAAAAAGTTGACCCGAGAAGAGAGATTTTGAATTTTAAAATTAGAGGACTAGATCATGGGTTTAGTTTTTTTGACACAATAAGACTGCATGGATAACTTAGTCAAAAGAATACAAAATAAAAGATTTGGCATAAGAAACTAATAAGCTCATACTAGCATCAAGTAGTGCATTTAAAGAAACAAATTAAATGCTAGGACCATAGATTAATAATATCTATATAATGAAAAAATAAAGATGTATGGCTACACATAATGTACCTTGGTACCCTATAAAAAGGAGTCAAATGAATACATTTGGAATCATTATATGATCCAATCGACCATATGCATGACATGTGTGAATCATCAATAGGTTGTGTACTAAAAATATCAATGGGAATCCAAAGAGGATTATAATTCAAAATTTGAGATTTTTTCTAACAATATATTTTAGAACTGTTGATACATTTTTCATGTAGAAAGAAGAAGCCACTAATAATTGTAAGTTAGAAAGCAGTTATCTTTTCAACTTTGTTCTTAGTGTTTCTTAAGGACTTGAAAAAATCAAGACATTGAGTTGTGTTGATTTTTAGGAGTTGAGTCTTAAATTGAAATTTTTGCGATTTAAGGCAAAAGATTGAGAGCATCTGCTTTTTTGTCAAAATTGTTTCCGGCATGATCTTGACCTCATCCCTTATGATGTTACAAACCTAAGATTCAAACATAACTTAATCTTTGATATGCTTTAAAAATTCTGATGTGGGCATTGAGTTGATTTGGGTTATACCTAAGGAAGTGTCATCTGGGTCGAATTATTCAGTCTCTGTGAGCAATATATATGTTGAGCAGGATAATCTGCCTTAGGAGAATTGAGAACCAGAGCTCGAGATTGTGGAGGAAGTAGATTGAATGACAATACACTTTATCCAAGCTTAAATTATATCATGCAATACCAAGGCCAATGCCATTCACTCTTCCGTCTTAATCTCAATCTAACAACATCACGTAGAGAGGGTGTCATGAAGGAGGCGCGACAAATTCTGCTCACTACACATAACCCCACTGTACATCCTTCTATCAGTCTCAAACTTTTGCCGATTTGTGTTACCAAGACTGCGCTTCCACAAGGTAAACAAATCCACTCTTTCATCAATCACAGGGGATTCTCATTTGCTACATGTACAATATTTCAAAATAACCTTATCAACATGTATGTTAAGTGCGGTAATTGCGTGGAAGCCCGTAAAGTGTTTGATGGAATGCCAGAACGAGACGTCTCCTCATGGAATACCATAATTGCAGCTTATGGAAGACGTGGTTATCCTCACCAGGCATTGGCTCTGTTCCACCAAATGCAACAAACAGGTGTTCAACCCGATCGGTTCACTTCCTCCAGCGTACTCCAAGCCTGTGCCAAAATAAGGACTTTGGAAGAGGGTATGAACGTCCATCGAGGTATAATGGAAAGGGGGTTTATGCCTGATGTCGTAATTGTATTCCATGAGATCACACTCCTCTGAGGTATAATGGAAAGGGGGTTTATGTTAAGTGCGGTAATTGCGTCGAAGCCCGTAAAGTGTTTGATGGAATGACAGAACGAGACGTCTCCTCATGGAATACCATAATTGCAGCCTACGGAAGACGTGGTTATCCTCACCAGGCACTGGCTCTGTTTCACAAAACGCAACAAACAGTTGTTCAACCCGATCGGTTCACCTTTTCCAGCATACTCCAAGCCTGTGCTAAAATAAGGGCTTTGGAACAGGGTATGAAGTTCCATTGAGGTATAATAGAAATGGGATTTTTGTCTGATTTGGTAATTGTGAATACTCTGATAGACATGTATGCAAAATGTGGAAGCGTACACAAGGCACGTGAACTGTTTGACAAAATGCCTCAGAGGAGTGTGATCTCATGGAATGCTATGATAGCAGGGTATGCTCAAAATGGTGTACTTGATAAGGCTTTAAGCCTTTTCGATGAAATGCTTCAAAAAAATGTGGTCTCGTGGAATGCTATGATTGCAGGGTGTGCACAAAATGGTGTGATTGATCTGGCTTTGAGGATTTTCAAAGAAATGCCTCGACCAGATGTCATCTCATGGAATGTCATGGTTGCGGGATACGCGCGAGATGGACTTGTTGAAAAGGCCTTGGAGACGTTTAAGCAAATTCGACTGCCAGGTTTGAAGCCAAATTCCTCAACCTTTGCCAGCATCCTTCCAGCCTGTGCCAAAATGGGAGCTTTAGAACAGGGTATGGACATCCATCAAAGCATAATCGAAAGCGGATTTATTTCAGATGTTGTAGTTGTAAGTGCCCTGGTAGATATGTATGCAAAATGTGGAAGCATACAGAAGGCTCGTAAACTGTTTGACAAAATGACTCAAAGAAATGTAATCTCATGGAATGCTATGATTGCACGATATGCACAATATGGATTTTCCCAGGACGCTCTCAAACTCTTTGAACTAATGAAAAAATCTGGAATGCACCCTGATCATGTAAGCTTCGCTTGTATTTTATTTGCATGTAGCCATGCAGGTTTAGTGGGTAAGGGTTGTAAATACTTCAACTACATGACTGCTGAATATTGCATTACACCAGCGATTGACCATTATGTGTGCCTGGTTGACCTTCTTGGCCGTGCTGGCTATCTTGAGGAAACTCTCAACTTTATTATCAAAATGCCAATTAAGCCTATGGTGGTTGTTTGGATATGTTTGCTTGGTGCCTGTCGATCATATAAGAATATAGAGTTAGGAGTATTTACAGCAACTCTCCTTTCTGAGCTGGATCCTGGAAACACTGCGACTTATGTTCCCCTGTCAAACATCTATGCAGAATTGCGCAGGTGGGATGAGGTTCAAAAGGTAAGGAGATTGATGAAAGATAGACGAGTTAAAAAGACACCTGGATGTAGTTGGATAGAAGTTCATAAAGTAGTACATTCTTTTTGCGTAAGAGTCGGATCTCACCCATAGGCACAGGAGATCTATGTAAAGTTGGAGACATTGCCTCAGAAGACTAAAATCAGGGCGCCTTCCAGATTTAAGACATACAAAATGATGTAGAGGAAAAATAAAAGTTGAATTTGAATTGATTAGTGGTTGAATTTGAATTGCTAAACATATGTTACAACTTTTTTAGCGGTCATGAATCTTCAGAGTATGTGTTGACTGCCACACTGCAACCAAGTTTATCTCCAAGATTGTGCAAGGAAAAACTCTGTGAGATGCGAACAGCTCTGTTATTCCAAACAAAGACAATATCTTTGCAGAGATTAGATGTGATCCTCAGTGAAACAATCTGTATAGACTTGCACTATAGCAATCTGTAAGTATTTCAAACCTGTAGTTATAAGAAGGAATTAGGTTTTATTTACTATTGTAAAATGTGTTACTTTCCAAGTTTTTGTAGCTCCAGAACACACTATTGATTTCATAAAATCAGATACATTCAATGGATATTGGAAGCGGAGGATGGAAAAGAGCAAAAAGGATTTGAATGCTTGAAGGAAATGGACAGATGGTTGACCAGCAGAAAATCTTTGAGAAATGCTTAAGATCGATTCAGTGGCTGGAGATGGGAGATGATGGGAAGAGCATCTTTCATAGTTCTTTACTCCAAGTTTTGTCAATTTGTATTGTCTTTTTTCTGGGTTACTTTGTATTATCTTGTGCTTATGCCAGTTCTGCCAGTTGGGATTAAATCATGCATGCCAGGTTATGCATGTAAATTTATACATGTGCAGATGGAGTTTGTCACATTTGATGATTAGAGATTTTTAATGTCTCAAGTGTATTATTTCTCTCTACATTTTTTTTAAAAAAATTAAAAAAATTAAAAATTAATTAGAAGCAAATTATTAAATGCATTGTTTTTTAATTTCCTTTCTTCTCATGCTTTTGTTGTGATGCGGCGAAATGGGAAGAGTAGGCAGGTAAAATATTAAGCACATAAAAAACCAGTGGAAAACGATTTAAAACGAATTAAATTTTTTTTTGAAAATGATCAACAGCTGGACATGTTTCAATTGTCTTACATTGTATTTCAGATGATGTACACCGTTGATTAGTAAAACCAGCTCGTCATTATTCAAATAAGGAACGCCTTCGGCATAATTATAATTGTAATTCTACTTCTGCCAAATGTTAAATGCATATTAATATTAATTGTAGTTCTACATCTAATATATTAAATGCCAAATATTAGGGCAAGGTTGCTCGTCAAATATTATTAAATGCATTGTTTTTTAATTTCCTTTCTTCACAATTTTTTGTTTGAGGCAGCGAAATGGGAAGAGTTTGCAGGTAAAATATTAAGCACATAAAAACCTGGCAGAAAATGATTTAAAATGAATTAAAAAATTGACTGAAAATGATCGATGGTATACATATATATGTATGTATAGGTAGATACACACACATAAATATATATGTATATATAGATATATATGTATGTACATATATGTATATATATGTACACACACACACATATATCTCAACTTTTATACACTTTTTACACCATTATTGATTTGACCCTTTTTTCCCAAAATCTTCATTTGCATCCCAACTTCAAACTTAAGGTATACTTTAACACATAACTTCAGTGATATATAAATCTTAACTGTAAATGACCCAAAATATTTTAACAAATTTCATTCAAATTTTACTTGTGTTCTCTTTTACTTTATCGAATAGTTTCCCATAGTTTTAAACTTCCTCAACTGACAAACATGTTATTCCTTTTGTTTGCAGGTAAAACCATGGTTTACAAATTTTGTTGCATGTCATTTGGAAATGTCTATTTGTATATGTGCATGTGCACTAATATATACCTACACTTGTCCACATGATTAATGTCTAAATTTATCGTGATACTTAATGTATTAAAAGAACTTAGTCCAATAATTATATGCTACAATTTTCCCTATTACTTATAGAGCAATAAAATAGAGTACACAAGTACGTAGCAGTGTTATAATATAACACTGATAATTTGAAATAGATATAACAGAGTATGAGTATTCAACTACACTACAACAAATAATTACTTAGTTTTAGATTTGTATAACAAAGTTTATGCACTCAATTCATTGGAGTGCTTAAAATTAATAAAATTGAGTATATACTCTTAGCTGCACTAAAATGTTGATATAAAATATAAGAACATAGTATGTGCTCTTAGTTGCACTAAAATTTTGATATGAAATATTTGACAAATATATACTTGAAAGTATTATGATAGGCAAAGGTATTCAGTAATTCCCTTTATGGTGCCTAGACCAAGAAATAACAACACCTTTGTCTTCTTAATATTTTAACAAGTTTGTTGTTTATACTATATGGAATCAACATACTAAACTTAATTTTTGAAGAACAAAGAAATAAGTTAATGGCTAGGTCAATTGGCCTCCAAAAATCACATATTATAAGGTTGGCTTACAATTGAGACATCCAAAATAAAACATTAATTACGCCGAAGGCTTGTCCTTATTTGAGCTTCTAAAGCTCTTTTTCTTTGACAATGATTGAAAAACATGGAGGGAGTAGGTAAGAAGGTTCAGTAATCTGCAACCGTTGATCCTTGAAATGGAGGCTTCACATCACGCAGGGTAACAATTATTGCAAAATTTATGATGGATGGTGAGGTAGGCGACATTAGGCGGAGCTAGGGTCTTGTATGTCTTCATTGCAAAGTCTGCACAGTTTTTCTCAACGGCATTGTTGGTAGCTCAACACAATTTGTGTAGAAACTTGAGGTAAGTTGCTTGCCTCAAACCTAAATGTGCTCTTGCCCATAATTTTCATTTTAATAAGCATACTCTAAAACCCTATCGAAATCTTATTTTCAGCCTGCAGCTCGCCAAATTGGAGAAGTGAAAGGTCAATACTAGCAAGGAACAGTTTGGAGGAGCGGAAACCAATAGCGGCGGGAAAGCAGCAAAAAACATAGGATTCCTCTGTTTTGTAAATCATAAATATAAAGACCAAAATGTATTGCCTGAATTTTTTTGTAGCATTGTATATATGGTCAAATTGGATTTAAGTCAATCGATTTGGGTTTTTTGTTCTAGGGTGATCCCACAATACTGGTTTACAATTTTTGGCCAAACTAGACACATAAATAATTTTTTCTAACTAAATATTCACTTTCGGGCACCTATAGCGGCTAAACCGTGAGGAATTTGAAGATGATGCAAACTAGTGATTTGTGATATTTTGTCTATAGATTCTAAATATATTTTTTTTCAAATTTTTTGGAATTAGATTGCACTTCTTTTTCCATCTCCTTCAAAAACTAGTTTTTTTTCAGTAAACAACATTTTTAAGGAGTGGCGCTCACCGTATAATGCATAACTTTCTTTCCACGAAGGATCTAATTCTTTTGAATTTAGATTTTTAACTACGACATCTAGTGCTTCCAATTGGTTTCATAGTGTTTTATTGAATATTTTTTCCTTTATTAAGTTTCAAAGTCAAACCAATTACAATTCAGACATAGGTGGACTATATAACGCGTAACTTTTTTGTATGTATCGAAATTCTTTTTTTTTTTTGTTGGATCAAGGACTCCAATATCTGGTGCACTCATATTTTTCAATTTATTTTTTAATAATTTGCTATTTTTTCACATGTGTAGAACAAAGAGCTTGATTTTCGATGAAAAACCTATGTTTAATAAAACTAAAAAAATAAATACATAATAAAACCAAAACATATTAAAATTATATCCGTTGGATAGCTCGTTCTGAGGGCTACCATCATCCTTGGATCTGTGAAGTCTCCTCCATTTTCATCCTCAACCTAAGCTTTGAAGCGCAAAATTCTAGAGTTTTTTGGTGCCAAAGGGTGAGAAGGTGGGAAAAGGGGGGTTCGGGCGAACTATCAAGGGTTCGAGCGAAACCCCTTTCAAAAAAGGTTTTCTTTGTGTTTTTTGATGGGAATGGTGGGACCTTGCATTAAATGGGTTCACTCAAACCTGGGTTCTTGCAAACCCTCTTTTGGTTCGTTCAAACCAAATAGTTTGTTCAAACCCCAAAAACAAAATTTTTTGGCATGGGGTCATTTTTTTCAACTTTTCCTTCGTCATAAACCACTTTTGTGGCTTTACCCTCTATGAACTCTATATTTGTTTTATATTCTTTCTTGTAAATGTGTGGGGTTTGTCTTTAATGAACAATGGCCTCTTTGGTGTAGATTGACCTATATTACTATGCCTGAGCTATAAACTTTGTTTAAGGAAAAATGTTTGAGGTATTGGGCCTCCTTTATCGAAAACCTTAGTTTCATTATCTTGTAGCTACTAAGACCCCAAATACATACATTATAGATTCTACAAGGCATTTATTTTACTCAACTCAGCTTTTCCCTTTTTGTCTGGTTTTGTGTAAAGATTTTTTTTGTTTGAAGTCGAGATGATGTTGCAGGAACAGGTGTTACAGTTTGCAAATTCAGCTGATTAGATGTAGTTTATTGTTTCCCACTTATTGCTTATGAACTAAAATCTCATTTTTCACTATAGTTTTCTTTTTTTTTGTACGGTGCGGCCTCTTTAAGGAGGTCACAGCTCCTTAAGATGGGTGACGCCCTCTTGTATAGTTGTGCCCATCCAGAGAAGCCTCGCTCCTCTATAGAAACCTACTTCCCTTAAGATTTTTATTGAAGATTCTTCCTACATGGAAAAATTGTTTAAGTTCTTAGTCCCCTCTTTCTTTCCTTTTTTCCCTTTGTCCAATATGAATACTTCACATTCTACAGTTCCATGCAGTGTATTTAACTCTGAAAGTGTAGTTACTATGCTATAGGTATGCAAAAGCCAAAGAAATGTGTGTATGCTTTTCAAACACTCTAATTACCGAGGGTTTTGAGAGATCAGTTTACTCAAGTAAAAATGGTAGATTTATGTAGTTTTTTCTTCTAATAGTGCAGCTATTTTTTTATGAATGGGCAGCTTATGTAATTTTGAAATAAATTTCTGATTTATTTGCAATGCAACTATGTTGAATGGTGATGGTGAAAATAGAGAATAAAAATTTGTATGGACAAATAGATCCATCAATGTGCCTCAATGGTCTCCTGAAGTATATTGTAGCACCCTTGCAAATAGCCCCCCATCCTTTTCTAGAAGCAGTTCTACCCATATGACAAATTATAGATGCTTTCTTGGAAGTCAACTTTGTGGTTGTGGATGTTTAATGCATTTTAATTTTAACTTCTTCGCCATCTCGCTGGAAAAATTAAATTGGTACTACTCTCTCTATCAATGTTTAATCTACAGTGCTTACCTCTTGATTCATAATAAATTCTGAAAACATTGTTTCATAGACACTGATCTTTTTTCTTATTTCTTAGATTCACAAAGGATTTTCTCATCATGAGGTTTTCCTAGGCTAAGGTAAGCTTTTGTTGATAAGGCGGAGGAGGTGAATATTCCACACCTCTTTGGAAGCCATGTCCTACTATAAGAAAAGCAACAAATAAGGATTCTATTAAAATTATTGTAAATAGATGGGCAAGTAGAAAATAAGTTTAAGTGGTTTTCTCACCACCATACCTAAATGTGGATATCTTATTTCAGTTTGTAGCTCGCAAAAATGGAGATGTAAAAGTTCAATACCAATGAGGAAGAGTTTGGAGTGGAAACCAATAGTGGCGAGAAAGCAACAAAATACAATGACAACTGTTTCTACATTTATGTAATTATGAGACACAAATTTGTATACATAACTATTAGAGGGCTAGTACAAAATCCCCTCTGAACTTATAATTATAAGAAAAACACATATTTCTTTTTGGACAACAGTTTCAATCTTAGTTTTATATACATAACAACACATATTTGATTTTTGACAACAGTTTCAATCTCAGTTTTATGTACGGGACCATCCATAATGATTTTTTTTCTTCAAATGCTTTGAATTTCATCAAATTCTGAGTCATTATGGAAGACAGTTGTCATTTTATTTATTTTTTGCATGCATTTTTTACTACATGAGATCTAATGTTAGATCGTTTATGCAATTTTGCATTCACGTACAAGGATTTAAACACAACTCAAACAATCAAATGGGAAAATAAAAATTGCACATATTCCAATCTGATAATGCATTTAGTCCAATATATTCAAATTCTACATAATATTCATATTCCACTTTGGTAATGCATTTTTTCATTTTAATGTTATATACCGAATACAATGATATGGCTATGACCTATGTGGTCTACATTTGATACTGGATGATAATACTAATCAAATTTTGACAATTCAATGAAGGTGATGGACTGAATGTATAATGAATAATTTTATATTCAAATTAGATCTGTCAAGAACAGAAAGGACCATCATATCATTTGAGTTCCTATTATTTAGGATCCCTTTTACTATAGTGCCTTGTCAAATGTAGATCTAAACTATGCTTCCCATCCTTACCTTAAATTATGGCAGTTTCAGACTCAAACTTTAAATGTGAATTTCTGAATTTTTATAATAAAGGAAAGTAACATGCAATTGAATACAGAAAACTCATCTTACAGATCTATAAAGTATTCATGATGTTGATATTCTAAAATTTCTTGTCCACATTCTAAACAAAAGGATATGATTTGCAAAACATCAGACCAAAAACTCTCCCTAATTGACCTTCAACAACTCTTCAGCATACCTATTGCACACCAAGGTGCCATTGCTAGTTACTTTTACTTCTTATGGAGGATAAAATAGTCTTGCCACTGACATTTTTATTAGAAAATGAATTATTTTATCGTAGTCTTATGAATTTCAAGAAATAATGATTTCAATACCTACAAGTTCTTCTATAACTTTCTATTTCTATTAACAACCAAGATATATTATGATATATATATATATATATATATATATATATATATCTTTATTTGTTGATGACTTACAATTGAGACACATCTAAAACAAAACGTTAATTTAGATCTTACTTCTTATGGAGGATAAAACAGTCCTACCATTGACATTTTCATTAACAAATAAATTATTTCATGGAAGTCTTATGAATTTCAAGAAATGATGATTTCAATACCTACAAATTCTTCTATGACTTTATGTTTTTATCAACAACCAAGATATATTATGGTATATATCTTTATTTGTTGATGGTAGATAGTCGAATTGACTTTTTGGTATTTTTTATTCTACACATATTGTAATCGTATGAATATATGTATATGTATTTATATACACACACATATATTTATATAATATATAAAAATATTACATAATTTATAAAGAGTAAACCAAGGGAGGTGTTAAATATGCATCTAAGGGTAATTGTAGAAAGATAGGGAACTAAAAAGTTGGTCCCATCTCAAACATAATGCAAGTGTATTTGGTCAATCTTAAAAATAAAACACTAAAGAGGCTGAGGTCATTTGAACTAAAACTCTCACCTTGGAAAGTATATAGACAAAAAACAACTAGAAGCAAACATGCATTGTGAAGATCACCTAACCACCCTAAAAATGCCATCACAACGTCCATGAGGTTGAGGAGGTAAATTTGGTTAGTTTTTTAGTGAAAAAATCAATTAAATAGCAAGAAATAAATTGTTTCGATGGAATTTTGTTTAATTTTTTGAAATTGAAAATGCCCCACCAATTCATGAAAACCTTGGGGAAGAACAAATACAAAAAATTCCTCCCACAATGCCTCAAACTTCTCTTGGGACATAAGAAAACATCCTAAGAAAAATAGAAAGCAATAAGAACGAACTTCAAACTTTAATTGAAAAGTTAAGAAATCTAAGTGGAACAACCTCCCATTGGTCTACCCTTGTCACTTCAGTGGAATCTATCCTTTGTCACATAGATCCTATGAGTGTCCATATCAACACCTTGCCAAACAAGAGGAAAGAGACAAGATAATTTTATGTCAATAAATTATCCTACAAGTAGATAAAACAAAAATATTTAAATTCAATTTGTGTGTATTGTGTATTAACTCGTGAACTAATTCACCCCTACACAATAGTTGTAGGAGGTTACCTATCCATTGATTTTAACACCAAGGGATAAAGAATACTTTTTGACATAGGCGGAGGACTGTTTTATACCATCTTCCATGCAACAACAATGAAATCTCATAATACATTTTGAGGAAACTCTATTGTAAGTTTTTCCTTAATGAGATCCCAAACTACTTTGACATGTGAGATTTGTATAGTAGAGGTAGGGGCTCTGTATATGACATAGAGGAGGAACATAATTCCCAAGACCAAGCATGGAGATCAAGCTTGCTATGCCCAACATTGAGCATGTAAAAATCCATTATATTATGTAGGAGAGTGAGTTTGAGACCCTATAGTCCATCAACTTTCTCACTCAAACCCTTTTATATCACACTAGGCCTCTAGCACATCATGATGAGAGTGATGTTTCCTAGTATTCATGTTCACCTCACATTTGTTAAATCTACAAGCCTCTTTGTGATTATGGGTCTGATGATAATCAAGATGCATGTGGCTAGTAATAGGACACATCCATATTGGATGAAATGGTAATAAAAAATGACCTACTAGATGATAGATTTGGCATTGATAGACACATAAATTTGAACAAGGTTAAATTCAATTTACTATATTTCAGAATTTGATAACGGACGGTGTGGAGGGTGTATGAGCTTTTCTAGGGTTTTCTTTTGTCTGTGGTCATCCTTGGCCCCTCTTGTGTCATACTACACCATTAACGTAGGATTTTTCTCTTTTCCTGTGTGTACGACCACATTTATTGTGGTTTTTTTGTTTTAATATGCCTTCAACCAACACTAACCTAGTATTTCTTGCTAGTGTTGGTGGTTCAATGGATTTTCTCAATGGCTCCTTCTTCGAACAAATGTGCTCAAACATTTGTTCCAAATTTTTTTCATGAGGTAAGTCTTTTGACTCCCCAGTGGATGTGGTTTTACCTTAAATTCCTGATTTTGATTTTGCATGTCAATGGCTTCAGCAACATACTCTTGTTGGGTACTTTGTTGGGAGGACTCCCCTTGAAAGTTTGCTTAAAGAATGGGTCCACAAGGCTTGGGTCCCTTATGGGGTCTGTCTTGATATAGTCCAAAATTTAACTAAGGGTTTTTTTCTTTTCCACTTTGCGGAGGTTAGTCATGTTTAGGCAATCCTCAATCATGGTCCCTGGTATGTCCGGTCTTCTCTATTGGTTTTCTAGTCATGAAATCAAGACTTCGTTGTCTCGGATGACACCAAGTTGTGGGTCCTGATCTAGATTGAGTTTCCTGATTTTCCTTTGCCTTGTGTGCCTTTTCTAAGCCATATTGTGTTCTCTCTAGGGAAGGTCATTTGTATTAAGCCAGATAGGTTTCTTTAGGCTCAACCCCAAAAAATGGGTTTGTTTTGAAGTGGACCTTTCAAAGTATTTGAAGGAGTCCATTAATATTCAAATTGGACCTCTCTGGCATACCCAGAAGGTCATTTATTTCAATATTTTGAACACGTGTTATAGATGTCAGTTCGCAGACCACAAGATTAAGGACTGCCCTTTGGAAGTCCTCATACTCCTTCGTCGTGAGAGTCTGAAAAATCCCTGTCAAGTGGATAATTTTACTGCCAAATTTGAGGAAAAATGGACAACAGTTACAAATCAAAAAAACAAGTCCAGTGGCTCTGGGACGGTTTCCAAAGTCCCTGAGCCAACTAAATAAGTTTCAAACCCTTTGGCGAAGGGGAAAGAGGCCTAGGTTGGGTCTGACAATATTTCGACGTGGCCTAGGCCTAAGGATATGCCTTAGCCTGTTGTCATCATGATAGCACAACTGACTGCATCTCCTCAAATGTCAGGAGCTCAAAGGCAATCTCACGGCCCTTCTTCGCCTCTAGAAGAAGGAGAATATGTGCAAGAGAAACATATATTTTCTTCTTTGAACATTCAAATTGGGTCAGTTCCACAAGAATTTTTACATAATTGCTTCTCTACTTTGAATGAGGAGTCAGACTCTGATGATATGGAGGAGTTTCACTCATGAATTTCCTCTCATGGAACGTTTGAGGTATGACAGACCTCTCTAGGAAGTATTCTATTAGGGATGCTTTGTAGAAGTATGCTAGTATTGAAGTGATTTGTCTCCAAGAAGTTAAAATCAATGGTTTTATGTTCACATTGGCTTGTCAATCTATTTGGCCAGCAAGTATAATGTTTTGTGTTGATCATGAAGCTGGACATGGCGGAGCTGTCAACCTTTTGTCCCCATGGTGGCATGCTTGTGTGGTTGACAATGGGTCTGACCCCACACATTGGCTCATTTAGATTCTCTTTAACATTGATAATCATTCCTTTGGGATTATTAATGTGTATGATTCTAATGATGTTGTGAAACGCTCTCTACTTTGGCAATGGATTTTTTATTCATTTCCAATTGCTACCTGGATTTTGTGTGGGGACTTCAATATGGTTGAGATGGCATACGATAAAGATGGTACTTTTCCATTCAAATGGGCAGATGGCAAATGAGAGGCATGGTTTTACATGTGCAATAAATTGGGGCTTTTTGATCCCAATATTGGCCACCGCCATTCTCATTCCCTTTGGTACACTTGGTGTAATTATCGAGCTAGCTCTGACAGGATATTTAAGTGCCTTGATCATGCCATGATCTTGGCTCAATATTTTTTCTCCTTTGACAAATCTTCACCCCTGGTTAAGCCATTAGTGGATGTGACTTTATCAGATCATTTCCCCATCTCTTTTTGCATTGAATGGGAGACAAGACAACCTCGTGCCTACAAGACTCAATTCTTTTTTAACACATCTTTACTCTATCATTAGCCCATGCTAGCCCACATTCATAGGGTGTGAAATTTGGAGTGTAGGCCACCTCACAATACAAGCTGGATTAGTTGGTGGAATGATGCTATTACTCGCACAACAAGATTTCTCCAAATTTATGGGCACTAGCTAGCCACTTTTTGTCGTTAGTCTTATGAGGCTACCATGGTCGACTTGTGTTCAACCATTGAGGCTCTAGTGGCTAGCCCTTTCTCCCCATCATTACAAGTTAGGGTGGTAGAATTAAGTCACAAAAAGAAAGTTGCAAATAATTATGTTGCTAGAGGTGCACAAATCAAAGCTAGGTTGCACTAGTTAAAAATTGGCGATCATGCCTCAAAGGAGTTTTTTTGGCCCTGTGTGCTAGGCACTCATCTCCTGGCATAAAAAAATTTAAAGAAGGAACCTAGGTGCTTTTTGAGCTACCTGACATTCTCTAGGCCTTTGTTAGGCATTATGAACAAGTTTTCATTACTCAGGAGTACACACCGAAGCAACATCAAACCCTTGAGGATTGTCTTTATGTTGTGCCAAATAGGCTATCTTCAGCCCAGAAATCCTTTTGTGGGAAATTGCTCACTATTGAAGACTTGAAGGAAGTCATTCACACCATGGTGGATGACAAGGCCCAAGGTGTTCCTGGCTTCCCATGGGAATTTTACAAGCCCCTTTGGGACTATGTTGGGAAAGACTTACATAAAGTTTATCTCGAGGTATTTCATTCTGAAACCCTTGGCAACATAATTAATAAAGGAAATATTAAATTCATACCTAAGCCTGGAGATCCAAAGGATATCTTTAATTGGCGGCCTATCACGCTCCTCAATGCCTCTTACAAAATCATAGAAAAAGATTTAGCTTTAAAGATCTGCCATCTTTTGCCTCGGATTGTGCGCCCGAAGCAAACTGGCTTTATTAAATTTAGATTTATTCTAGATAACATTATTGTCATGTGGGAAGGTATGGAGTGGGTCAGGAATTCAAACCAGAAAGCCATTTTTCTCAAAATTGATTTTGCTAAAGCCTATGACTGCATTGAGTGGCCTTTCATTGTTGCCATGTTGAAAGCCTTGGGGTTTTGGCCTAACTTCATTCAGGTTGTCCAAATGATTTTTTCAAACACCTCTGCTTGCATCACCATTAATGGTTGCCAATCTCTTTCCTTAGGTTTATTCCACTCCATCTAGCAAGGATGTCCATTTTCCCCCTCTTTATGTGCTTGTTGCTAAAGGGTTTGGCTATCTGCTTGCCAATGCAGTTTCTCAACAATGTGTTAGAGGAATTGTCTTGCCTAACTCCCAAGATCAACTTGTTAATAGAAATTTTGTTGATGACTCATTCCTCACCCTTCTAGAGGATGAAAATAACATTAAGGTGGCTCTTGAACTCCTTAACATTTTTTGTCTTGCATTTGGTTTGGCCATTCAATGGCATAGAACACTGTGCTTCATGCAATCTATTATGCCCACTCTTCACTGGTTTCAACAATACGACTAGAAATGGATTGGGCCAAGGGAAATATTTCAGTTTCTAGGCATTCCCTTCGCCTTCTAGGCTTCCCTAGTTGAGTTGTGGCAAGTTGTTCTCTCCAAGATTGAGCAAAATTTGGCCTACTGTATTACCAAGCCTCTCTCTTTGGCAAGAAAAATCCAAGTTCTCTCTAAGATCTTGGCTACTACACACGTTTATTACTCCTCTTTTTGGGCTCCTTCAAAATCCACCTATGCCAAGCTTGAAATTTTTTTATGAGACTTTCTTTGGGTCTCTAATGAGACCCATAGAGGGTTTCACCACACTGCCTGGGAGTTTTTCTACTTGCCTAGAGACTCTGGAGGGATTGGTCTACTATCCACTCAACAACAAGGTACTACCTTGTGTGTGAAATGGATAATCAAAGCCCTTACCGGAGATGAAGCCTAGAAAATTCTCCTAAGGCATTGCATTCAGTCTGGCTTTCTTGTTCACAAACCAACCTGGAAGGGGATTGGATTTCAAAGCCTTCTGGTTATGAAGGAACCAATCTAGATTGTGGGAATTTTCATGGCCAAGAGAATTTAGAGAGCCTAGAAAGTGGTTAAGCCTTGGATCTGTTGGGATGGCTTTGGTTTCTATGATGGGCTTTCACTCAATCAATAGAATATTTGGTGGTCACCCCTCTTTGCTAGTAATGATCGTCCATTGGCCAAATCACCTTGGCTTAAGGCTCTAAGATTCCACAAGAAAGGTGTTCAGACCTTGGAACATGTGTTTCACAGACCCACAATACGTATTATGCCATGGGAATATTTTCATGCTCTCTACAGTCTTCAAATCCATGACCGTGAAACTTATGATGGTTTGGTGAATTCTATTCCTACAAATATGCTTCATAAGGTGGGAATTTGTGGGTCCAAGCCCTGATGGAAGGACTGAAAGTGGTACCTAGAGACCCCTTTAAGGAATTATAAGCCTAGGCTTGGTTATATGTAGCTTTTTCCACACTTTCCAATGATTGAAATTCTAAACCAAATATGGCATTTTCATTCTTCTACTCATGTCTGGCAAAAAATATTCTCTACCACTTGGTCTAGAAGTGTTGAGCCTAAACTTGCTCACTTTGCTTGGTGTATTATTTTCCAAGGATTACCTATGGGGTCTCGGCTTGTTCACTTGGGGGTCTAGGACCCTCGGTGCCCCTTTTTTGTGCAAGTTGAGTATTTTAAGCATCTCTTCTAGTTTTGTACCAAAGATCAACAGTTTTGGAATTGGATTCATGAATTCTTTCAACCTTTCAAACTAGAGCCCTTCTCTTGGCATATGGTTTTGTTGGGGGGTTTTCCTAGTCTTCCTACTAAATACAACAAGCTTTGGCACACTTTCAAGGTGGAAATCCTCTTCAATATTTGGAAAGATAGAAATTCCTACATATTTGCTCATAGCCAAATGGATAAAAATATTTCTTTATATTCTAAAGCTATTATTTTCTCTAATGTAATTTTGCATATTCAAGTTCAATCCAATAAAGTTGCACTTGAGATGTCTCATCTTCAGGTGCTTCTGAATCATTGGGTCAATGCCTCGTGTATTATGGCTTAGGTGCCTGCTTTTCCCACTTCCTCTGACGAACGGTCACCCTCTCGGGGATGGTGATGCAGTGGCTCTGCTTACCCCGCTCTTAGCCTCCTTAGCGTGGCTACTATAGACATGCAAAATTAGCATTATGCATTCATCAAGTAAACCAGACTTCACATGCATCCGCTCATTTAATTAATCAAGTTCACCTTCATCCATTCATCAGATAAATTAAACTCATTAAGTTCATTCATAAGGTTGTTCCTTTTAATCAAATAAATCAAACATTCATTTAATTAAATCCAAATGCATTTTCCATCCCTTTCTGATTTAAATAAATTAAATATTTAAGTCATAAAAGTCAAAATCATCCTAATCATCATTAAGCTAACCTAATCCTAATTATCCTAACCTAATCACCCATCACATCCTCTAGATAATCCTACTTGCACAAATAAATCAATTTATTGATTTATTAAATCCAACATTTTCCATCAACATGGCATCTTTGGGGAATATTCCCTCAAGTTTGAATTCAAAAACAAGTGGACATGTACATCCAACAAGTCATTTATGAGCTCTTACATGGCTCTTACATGTCCCTTGCACAAGTCAAACTCAACATTTACTCACAAATTCAAATTTGAATTTCCCCCTCTTGGGCACATTTCCCAAATCTTGCACACTCCTCAACCACTCACAAGTTGACAAGTGGCCTCTTTTCATTGGCTTGATTTTAGTCCCACATTACTCTCTCATAAGCACTCTTAGCATTTGAAAATCTATAAAATAGAGGCTTCATTCATCATCAACTCCTCCACAATCTCTTGCAAAGTCACTCTCTTAAACTGAGAATTGATTTTTCCCATCCACTCCATCTCAAGGCATTGGATCATTTAGCTTATCTATCAAGGATTGGGAAAGGGCTATTTTCAACAATAGCACCAATCCAATATCAAATAGGATTTATTTCATGTTTTATATGCTTTAGTTTATCTTGTAATTTATTTGCATTTAGAAACATGATTTATTATTTCATATGGATGCTTGATTATTAGCTTGGTTTTAAAATACTAACCATTTGCAGATTTGGCATCTACAGCTACCACCCTCCTCGACTCACATTATCCTCCTCCGCGGGTTGACCTAGGGTGGTCCTATGGAGGAGTGGTGGAGAGTAGCAGTGGTGGTTTAAGGTGGCCCTCTGATAATGTTCCTAGTAGCAGCTTTGGTTGGCTAGACGTTGGCAAAAATTTATCATGTCTGGCGCTTGCATTCTCGCCTCAATGCAAGGAAAATGAAGATAAAGAAAAAGAAGATGACGATGGATGGGGCCCTCTTGACGTCACTCTAGATCCCACTAATGTATGGGGGAAAAAATTGGATAACAGAGACCCTCATGTCTCTGTTGGGACTACTTTGGCCGCTTAATGGCCTTTTTATTTATGTTTGTAATCATGGAGTTCTGGGCTAGGCCCAAGTGACTAGTTTTTTTAGGTTTTCTAGGCGTTGCGCATGTGACTCTCAAGGTGTGCCTTCTTACCACCCATCTTTTTTTTTTGAATATGAATCTTTATCTTTATAATTAATATAGATAATTGCCTATTCATCAAAAAAAAATTATTTACTATATTTCAATTTGAAATGTAAGATTAACTAAACTACTAAATTGATTGTAATAAAATTTTAGGGTCAGAGCGTTCACCCTATGTGGCCCTTTAGCTCCCAATTACACAACCATGCCAAGGCCATAGGTATATAATTAGTAAATATGATACATGTAAATATTTCTACCTTATATAAATGGTAATCTTAAATTTGACATTAGATGGTGACCATGTGGATGTTCGGCCTTTGACATTAGGACTTGTTGGTGGGAGTGGTCATACATCTTTCATTAAGGTCATCTTGACTATTTTTAATCATTATATTTGTAAAATAATGTTATTTATATTTTGGTAATTTAATATTATTTCATTTTCAATTGATGACATCATTTCATACTCCTCTCAGTATTCATAGTGTAGTGGAGGGGGATTTTGCTACAATATTTTATAATCTTTGATGCCTTTGATAGAGGTATGAGCTATATTAGTAAATTTCATATTCTATTTTTATTTTATCCCCATCTATTAGTGAAAATTTGAATGGTATTCATCTATAGTTTAATTTTTGTTATGCTTGTTATAGGGGATCACAACTCTAGTTCATCCACCTTTCCCTTAGACAAAAGAAGAGAGAAAATGATTGTTTCAAAGCAATTATAAGTTTGTGGTAAGTGATTATTCCCTTATGTGTCATTATATAATTCAATTTTTATATATTAATGTGTATACTTTTTATTGTATTAGGTGGATCTCCAAAAAATCTTAGAAAGGAGTTCAATTCAATGGGTTCACAAGCAACCATCATTGCTTTCCTCTCCATCCACTTGATAGGAAAAGGCTCATGAACTCTTACCTTGTGGAGGGAATTGATTATATTATGACTTTTTTGTATGCCTATATGGCAACTATGTTCACATATTTTTGTATTATAAATATGTGGCATTATATGCCTATATGACTTTTTTTAAGCCCACATGGCTTTCTTGTACATATATTGTACATTTGATCAACATATAACATTGTATTCCTATTTGGATTTTTAGTTCACTAAAAAATGTATCATTTTTTAAACTACTTGTGTTAAAAATGATAACAACAAGCTAGAACTAGGCTATTTGTATTGCCCAATAGCTTGACATAGAGTAATGGCAATAGGGAGATGTTTGAGTCACAAAAAATATCACTTTCTTTATCCTTGGATAGACGTCCATGTACCTTATTTCAAAGCTCCCATTTTGAAATGCACAAGAAAAATATTGGTAAAAATTATGGAATTTGGCTTTACACTTAGTGATAAACAATCTTTTTAAATATATGTATTATTGGCTTCATCCCCAAAGTTTGAGCACAACTAGCCATTGTAGGAACATGATTGTCAATGATATGATCTAGGCTACACACAATTTTTAATCCTTGTTCATTGTCAAGCATTTTCCTCATGTTATCTATGATAGGAACCAAAGTACTAGCAATGTATTCAATACTCACAAAGTTTTGAAGTTTTTCTAAGCCTTCATCCATTTGTTTTAGCTTCTCCTAAGAGACATTAGTAACCATTGTTTCAACATTAGTTATATTAGTTGTTGGTAAATTAGTCATGGTAAATGTGGTATCAAAGTTATTGTCCATAATTGGTTGACTAGTTTCAAAACTATGAATGAAAGAGTTAGAAAATTCAAGATCCACAGTGGATGTACTAGCGCAGGATGGCATGAGTCTCAAACTACGTCTCACTAAAGTATTGGCAATAGGACACCAAGTTATGAAGCTCATTCAAGTTTCACCAAACCAAAAGTGCACCCGATATGGAGAAAAGGTACTATGCAAATGTAATGAACACCCAAAAGTAGGAATCACAATGCAAGTGTGTAAAAAGATTTTACAATTTTTAGATTTGGAACATGATAATTTATTGATTATCCTATGCAAAAACCTAAAAAATGATGTCTTTTTAATTCCAAATTTGATTTCAAATAATGCACTTAATGCATCTCCGCCATATGGTAGCTCCATTCCCATTCTGGGTTGGAAAGCACATCCTTGGCGTCGAGTTTACTTTCAACATTTGTAGTTGGTAGGGATCCTCTGACCATATGTTCATCCACCTTGGACACATTCTTGGTTAGAGTTACTCAGTTCAGCAATGCATTAAGATCCTCTGACCATATGCTCACACCTTGCCCACCTCGGGATCTTGGTGTACATTCTTGGTTAGGGTTACTTCCACATCGTTTGGGTTTCCAACTAACCTTAATGGGTGCATGTTGTTTGTAATTGCATTCAAAAAATTGAAAAAATTGGTTCAAAATATTTCATACCCTCTACCCTCAACCCTAATCCCTCAACCTTATACCTCAACCCAATACCCTAAACCATCAACCCTATAGATCCTCCACCCTAATCCCTCAACCCTATACCCTCAACCTATATCCTTTTCTCTTTATCTATACATCTCACTTCTCTCTCCCTCCCTCTCTCCTACCACTCTCTCTCACTGATTTTCTGAGCTGATTGAGATCGATCGATCGATCTGTTACGAAACCCATCCACCTCATTCCTGATTGATTGACTGCTTCTCCGATCTGATCTCTTCTCTTCTGATTCTCTCTCCCTGATCTCGGGTCTCTCCCTCCCTCTCGGGTCCCTCCCTCCCTCTCTCCATCCCACCCTACCTAGAAAACTCTCTCTCTCTTAAACTTCTCCCTCCCTCTAAAGACATAAATAAATACATACGTAGAACCATAATACATATGTACATGCAATCCTACATACATACAAGCATACATGTACATATGTACATACAATCTTAAATACATACATACATGCATTGATACATACATACATACATACATACATACAAGCATGCATGCATACATACATATATGATATACAAGCATACATGTACATACAAACATACAAATATATAAACATACAATCAATAGAGTAGAATTTAACATAAAGCAAGACATAACACGAGCGTGTTATAACACGCATGCATTATGTCTTGTTAGACATTTCCCATACAAAAGTAAAAAACCATGTCAAAACTAAGATATAACGTGAGCACATTATAACATGCTTGCATTATATCTTTCTTTGGGAATCCCCAAGCCTTAGGCTTGGTATTTTCCTTGGAATACCAACCCAAAGGCTTGGAGGGCCTTCCCAATGACTAGAGATGTGTTTTTGCAAATTCTACATCTTTCACATAATCGAGTTTGTGTTCACCATCAAGATTGCACGTGTTTCAATGTCAAACAAATTGAACACATGTGGGTAATGTTAGGCTCTCTCTTAGCTATCCAACGATGTAATTTTTTTCACTTTTTGACAATGTTAAACCTTTGATCTATAATTTATTTTGTTTGTGTCTCTTTTTTGGCAAAAAAAAATGTTTGGTGTTTTTTTCATTATAAATTAACTGTTCATCGAAATTTCAAATAAATTACATTTTTACAAACTAGACTCCATTCTATAATTTAAAAAAAAAAACAATTAGTTTCCAAAATTTGTAGAGGTAGCATGGCCAAAATTATGTTTTTTAGGAAGTGTCCACTTTGAAAATTAGTAAAAAATCAAATATTCATTAAAAAATTATCAGAAAAATTGTGCATCAACTACATACTGTTAACTAATTTCTCACTGAAGTGATTTTAAAAATACTAAAAAAAATTTCATCGTGCTATGTTCCCACAAAAGTTGCTATGTTATGTTTTTTTACAAAAACAACACCAATTTATGTGGGTCCCTCTTTTGAACCTCTTAATCTCAACCATTTTCAAAATAAATTAGTAACTTTTAGAAAGTAGACTTAGAGCACTACGATCCTTGTTTTTGTTGCATCTCAAAATTTTGAGTGTAATTATCCTCAATTTCACAGCCAAGGTCAGTATTTCTTGATTTCAGAAAAATGAAAAGAAAAGAAAAAGTGGCCACTTAAGCCCCCTTTTTGGCCCCCCATCTTTTTGCACTTACCCGTATTGAGATGATTCTTTTGCTATCTGAAATATTTTTCAGTTCCACTCCTTGGGTAAATTTTCAGGTCAATACAAGCCTATTTAAGCCAAATTACTAAAAAGAGTAGGTGATTGTTTTTCACCTTTTCTGACTTTTGACTGTCTTACACCCCTTAAGTGCCATTATGGGACTCAAAACAACTAAAGAAAATAAGGAAAACCATTTTTTTGGGTGATGCAAGATTGCTCCTACACCATTGGATGCTCCTGCATCAGATGCCCATCTTGGGATATGGGCCCTTATGGAGGAGTTAAAATTCAAAGATGTCATCTATTATTAGTATGGACGTTATGTTTACTATTCATGGCTCGTTCGGAGTTATATTTACCATACTAAGGCAAGCTTCTTCATTTTGGATGTAAGATTTTTTGTATTCTATCATATTTTGATGGTACATTATTTTGGAAAATCATTTGTGATATTCCTTTCTCCATTTCTCTTTGAATTAGTGGTGTAAAATAGTGGTTTTATGAGATTGTTTTAAAGGTACATAGGTGTTGGCCAGAATGTTGCCAACATTTAGATTTTTAGTGTGTTGATGTATCTCTCTTTTAAATTAATACATACTTGTCTTCTTTCTTGTGTAGAGTTTTTATTGAAAGAGTTTCTCTATGTAAATCTTGTGTTGACCACTTATGGTCTACTGATTTCTTTTATTGTTTATTTTGCAATTGTAGAATATCTATCATATAGTAATCATTATTAATTAAAAAAATAAATTTACATATAATTTCATAATATTTTATTACAATAATATTACCTTGATTATAAAAATTCATAATGTTAGGATGACATTATCCTTATTTTCTTCCCTAATTCTTGACCCCTCTCTATTGGTAAGTTGACTTTTGTATCTAAACTTTAGAGGCTCCATTTTTGCTAATATTTTTTTTTAATATAGGCTAAATTTTCAAGAGCTTCATAGTGGTGTACATAGATTTTGATTTTGTTGTTTGGGTTTTTTAAAATTGTGGATTCTCATAGGTGGTCTCAAGTAGTTCTTATTTTGAGAACTTTAAGGGCTTCATTTGGGCTCATGAAATGTCATTTTTTGATGCAATTTTTTTGAAAGTGCATAATCTTTTATGTACTTTACATCAGTGTAGTTTGATTTATCCCATATGCATTAAAAAATATAGTTCAACTTTGTGGCCTATTTTAGGTAATTGTAATACACTAAGATTAAGACTACGTCATTATTTTAACAAGTGGCAATTATAATCACACTAAATATAAAGTGTCGTCATCATAATTTATTTAGAACATCTAATAATTGAAACATTTTTGAAGGGTTTTTATACAATTGTGCTTAATTTATAGAGTGCCATCATATCATGTACTTGTCTTTTGAGGGGATTACACGAATATTTTGTAATCATGAACTACAATAAAGCTCCATTATGGTGGGCTTCATGCACATGCTTCTAGTGTTTCTTTGTACAACATGTCATATGAAGGGACAAGAGTGTAGTCAAATGACATGCACTATATGATCCTACCTCCATCTTGATGGAATCTCTTATGAGTTGCATTTGGATCCTCTAGTTCTCTCTTTGCTTATGACTTAACACATCTTGATTCATATTAATTCACATTTCATATTAAGAGTCTTTTGTAAATGATCACAAGTATTGTATCTAATTCACATTAGATTACACCTCAAAGTGAGAACCATTCATTATGGTTAATGTTCCCAAATCTTCATGGTCCTTGCTCCTATGGAGCAATTCTAGTTGTGGTTTAACATTAACACCAAGGTACATAAGAAACTTCTAGATTCACATTATTGTCTCCCTGGGATTGATTTTTTTCTTATATATTATCTGTTTTCTTCTTCTTGGGGGGTTTCTATCATTTTACATGGGCATCTAATTAGATCTAGTTGTTGAGACTCATTTTTATCTTTCACATATCTCTCAAGTTGAACTTAAGGGGGTGTTGGTGTAATTATTTAATTACGCATTATTATTTAAGTTTAATTGGGTGATTTTTTATTGCTTTGTTAAGACAAAATAATTGAGTACATGCAATTTTCTTCTTTCATGTGATTCTACTTTTTTCTTATCCTCTCATAGTTAGAAACTTAGTTCAAATGATCCCTTATTTTTTGGTTTTGTTTCCTCTTCTTCACCCTCATTGGATTTGCAAACTTGAAGCTATATTGTAGCTCTTTCCTTCTATGCATAAAATAATTTTATATTAATTTCTCCATATCCGTGATATTAATTGTTATTGTCTACTAATGGCATGAAGTGTTCTCCTAAAAAATGACTATGCGAGTAAAAGTAGAACCATCATGCTTCCCATTATTACTTTTCATTTGATTAGAAATAAATTTGAAGAATGTTTATATGAGAAGCTTAAATGTATTGCTAGATGATGCAATCTTTGGAGTGCATAAATATTTACATTTGTAAACTTTTAATCTTTATGCCAATTTAATGTAAATTTAGCATATAAATGAGCTTTCATTATCTTAAATAAAATAAAATTTGTCTGAACTTTTTTATATTGAATAATTTTAATATTATTTAAAAAAAGAGTGCTATTTCTTTTTACATATTCAATTTGTTTATTTTAACAATTTTTTTATATTTGTCTTTATTACAATTAATATCAATATTTATTTCAAATAAATTGATTAACCAAATTTTAAACTTATTTCATACTTGTTTCAAATATTGAACTTGTTCCAAGTTGTACGAATTTATGAGTTTAAATTATTTTATTTATAATTTATTGAATCTAAATAAGATGACACAATTTTACATAAATGAGTAAACCTTAAATCAAAACTAATGTATTTTCAAGGGGATAAATTTATTGTATTGATTAATTGCTTTGAATTGCACAATTTTTAGATAGCTAGATCAAAGAGATAACCTTTCATGCAAAATGTCACACTTTCTTAAGAAATTGCTACTAATGAATAAATAGATTTTGATACTTCTTCCTATCTCAATAACACCTTTATCCTTGTATCCACCCTAATTCTCATTAATAGATAAAAATATTATGCAACAATCAAATAATGAATACCTTAAAAATTTAAAATAAATTAAAAATTATATGAAAATAATACTTAACAAATACTACATTATACTTTTTTTAAATATCAATTTAATATATTAATTATCTATTTATAATAATTTTTAAACAAATATGTATAAATACAACTTATATTACAATTAAATCATTAATCTTTAATGAAATAAATTATAACTTATATTTAATAAATTAAAATGATATTAATACAACTTATTAATAATAAACCTACATTTGAACTCTATTTAAAAATTTAAACTAATTAAAAATTTAAATTGTTCGAAATTGTTCATCTTTACAAACTTTTTTACTCACACTCTATTAAGTTTAATATTTTCCATAAAGTTAATTGTTTGGCAAGCAATTTGAACTTTCAAACAATGGGAATGATCAAAATGCATGAGCATTTTATTGTTTAACAAAATGTGAGCTATTTAATAATTATTAATGTGGTCTTGTCATCTTTCACCATCGAATAGCAAAGCTTTACTTACAACCCCACTATGCGTCTTCAAAATTCTCAGTTGTCATGGATTCAAATAATTGGAAAGAGTGGGTTTACTTTTATATTTTTTTAATATTGAAAAAAGAACAATACAAGGACAGTCAATAGACTTTGCCTTTAATACATGCATAGCTCTTTAATACAATGACGCCAACTTTGCTACTATTTCAAAAAGTACCTTTTTATTATTTTGATTTAAAAGTTATAATGTTTATATTGAGTGGGCCTTAGAAATTAATTAGCACATGACATGAATGTATCAATGTTGTAGGGATTTGAATCTTAGTGACCACAACGTCATCACGATTTAACCATTGCATTATGAAATCAACTCCTGATTAATTAATATTTATTAAAATAAATGATATTTAAAAATTTTATAATAACAAAATTAATCACTTAAAATAAATAATATTTAAAAATAATCTATAATAACAAAATATATTGATTGATTAATTAGCCCCGGCATACCTGTCTCATGCCGTGAAACCTATAAACAGCCGCCAGAAAACAATTTTAAGCTATTTGTTTGCTGCAAATCAGTTTTGCTGACTTTTATACCGTCGAATACATGCAAATCAATTGTACCATCGATCAAATCAAATCCGATTTGATTTTCATCATTATCCGTGGACTTGCTAGTGCGCAAATGCCCGGCATACCTGTCTCACGCCGTGAAACCTGTAAACAGCCGCCAGAAAACAATTTTAAGGTATTTGTTTGCTGCAAATCATGTTTGCTGGCGTTTATACCGTCGAATACATGCAAAGCAATTGTACAGTCGATCAAATCAAATCCGATTTGATTTTCATCATTATCTGTGGACTTGCCAGTCCACAAATGGCCGGCATACCTGTCTCACGCCGTGAAACCTATAAACAGTCACCAGAAAACAATTTTAAGGTATTTGTTTGCTGCAAATCAGGTTTGCTGACTTTTATACCGTCGAATACATGCAAATCAATTGTACCATCGATCAAATCAAATCCGATTTGATTTTCATCATTCTCTGTGGACTTGCTAGTGCGCAAATGCCCGGCATACCTGTCTCACGCCGTGAAACCTGTAAACAGCCGCCAGAAAACAATTTTAAGGTATTTGTTTGCTGCAAATCATGTTTGCTGGCGTTTATACCGTCGAATACATGCAAGCAAATCAATTGTACCATCGATCAAATCAAATCCGATTTGATTTTCATCATCCTCTGGACTTGCTAGTGCGCAAATGCCCGGCATACCTGTCTCACGCCGTGAAACCTGTAAACAGCCGCCAGAAAACAATTTTAAGGTATTTGTTTGCTGCAAATCTTGTTTGCTGGCGTTTATACCGTCGAATACATGCAAAGCAATTGTACAGTCGATCAAATCAAATCCGATTTGATTTTCATCATTATCTGTGGACTTGCCAGTCCACAAATGGCCGGCATACCTGTCTCACGCCGTGAAACCTGTAAACAGTCACCAGAAAACAATTTTAAGGTATTTGTTTGCTGCAAATCACGTTTGCTGGCGTTTATACCGTAGAATACATGCAAATCAATTGTCCGTCGATCAAATCAAATCAGATTTGATTTTCATCATCATAATCATTATAACCTGCCAAATCTTCTTCCAATATCTAATCTTCCAAGAAATCAAATCTTCGCAGTGCTAAAACATCAAATCATTATGACTGTGTGAAGCCTACGCAGAACATATCAGAGGGTCAATTACAAACATCAGGCATCCAAGTATGGTTTCAAAGTTAGGCTTTCCCGTGCAAACGAAGCAGCAAAGGATGGTTCTCAATCTTCTGAATCTTTTTGGGCATGCTTCAACATCACACAAAAAATACAACAGAAGTTCAATGGCTTAAATCTCTACATTTTGTAGGTATTGAAAGAGAGCTTTGCTGCGCGTTATTCAGCAGGGAATGGAGAGAAAATCAGAGAAAATGATGCCTGAACAAAAATTTTAACTCGCAAACAAAAAACGAAAGGGCTGCAAAAATCTTGTTGTTGATCTCCAGAATCCACTAGCTCTAAAACGTCGATATTCTTATAACAAGTTTTCACTTACTGTGAATAGATTGAAGCAGCAGCTGAAAGGAGAGTGGTTTTGGTTCGTCTCATTTTAAGAAAAATTATGATTTGGGAAGGTTTCGTTTTATTTGTCTTGCAAAATCTGTCCGTTTTTTCTCTTTTCTCCATTGTTGACAGCACAAAACAATTTGTTCAGAATCTTGAGGTATTTTTTTCAGTACTCTTAATGGTCCATTCCTACCCTGTTATCTTTACTAAAATCTAGCGGAATATTGAAATGCCCTTCATTTAGAGGAAAGAGCATTATAAGGAAAGACTAACTTAATTTAGTTAGCAGTCCAGAGTAGCCGGTAATGAAATCTGTCCAATAAAATTAATAAAACTAGTTGAAAGATACTTAATGGTTGAATGTCTCGAAGGGAGATGAACTATTAATATGCTTGGCTTGTTGGGTTGGCTTGCCTTTTCTTGTGTAGCCTGTTTGGATTTTTTTCTCTTTCTAGCCCTTTGTAGTACTTGGGTGTTTCTTTTCTCCGCATCAACACTTGAGTCCCTTGGTTTTTTCCCTAGTACTGGGCTATTCTCTTATCGTGTTTTCTTATTGCTGTTTTGTTCATATTATGCTAGTTTCATCTGTTCTTGGTCTTGCATATGGTGGGATAAAAACGAGCCAGATGGCCATGTTGATGGTACACTTGGCAGTTGATTTAATTAAATATTCTCATAGTCTATTGGTTTTTCCACTCAATTTCTCTGATACTTAGTAGTGTTTTGTCTGGTAATGACTTCTAAAAAATCAATGTTGAGCAGATCCATGCATGGTTGAGAACTGTTGGTTATTTTAAGAATTGAGATGATGTGACGTATTCTCCAATAGTACTGCTAATTTTTCTGCTAGAGTACCATTGCTAATGTTCATTCGAGAGAAGTGCAAGTTTGATCTAAATTAGAGCCATATACTTGGCAGGTCTTCAATTGAGGTGAATGCAGGGTAACATAGTTTCATAAAATGCTCCAATTTTTCATGAATGATGGTTCACCTTGGAAGGCTTGATGCTCTTCTAATTTTAAGGAGAGGATGGCCATGAAATATTCTTTGGGCACCGTGCGGTTGGCCATAAGGCCAATAGCTTTCCAATTCTCTTGTACCTGTAATCCAATTGTTTTGGATCTTCGAGGAAGCTCCCATGAATCGGCATATAAAGTGCCATCTCCTTGAGCAGCCATAGCCTGCTTCCCATTTCAATGTCCATCTATGGAAAATAGGTAGCAACCATTTTCTTCTTGGATAGGAAATTTGGACGGGTTATTATGGTTCTATGAACATTTTGGTGAATAAACTGGAGTAGGTCTTCTTTGCAAATCTACTTTTATTTATTAGAACTGACATCTGAAATTAGACCCTGATTGGTAATGGGTTGCCTCTGTGAGGAGGCCATGGTCTCTCCTGAAGGGGTCTGCTTTTTTATTCCAATAAGCCTTTTGGCTGGTTGGGATAGGATCTTGCTTGCTTGGTGTGGCCTGGTGTGAGGTTGGGGGAGGCATGGATAAGGAGGTAATAGGTGGGAATACTTTGGTACACGTTATAGTAATCAGCCAAATAACATTGATCTAAGAAGACACTGAAAATTAGTATTAAAATAGCTCTAAATAGTACAGAAAGCCAACATTTAGTACGAGTGTTCCCTAGTGATGTGTCCCTAGGGGTTTTCTGCTGTTTTCCGAAAGGGGGGACGTTCTGGAGACTGCCCTCTCAGTTCTCTCTCTTTTTAAAAAAATTTTTTTTGGGATGTCCCAGGGACACCCCCTCTACATAGGGAACATCCCTTGGGAACGTCCTTCATATTGAAACCCCAGGGGGACATCAGGCCATCCCCATGAAGTCCCGCGGCCTTAAGAATTTTCCCAAACTTAGGTACTTTCTGTTATCTGATTCAACTTCAATTCTCTCCTTGATTTGTTTCTGCTTCTTCCATGCCCTGTGTTGCTAGTATATTATGTTATTTAACTGGAAACCGTCAGTCTATTGTTGTGGAAATTTGACCCAATGGTTTATAACGACTGCATCAGAATTTTCCCAAACTTAGGTACTTTCTGTTATCTGATTCAACTTCATTTCTCTCCTTGATTTGTTTCTGCTTCTTCCATGCCCTGTGTTGCTAGTATATTATGGTCTTTAACTGGAAACCGTAAGTTTATTGCTGTGGAAATTTGACCCTATGGTTCATAACAACTGCATCATTGCTTGATACTTTATCATGGCTGGAAGCTTCATTCTTTTGAATATGCAGATATTTACTTTTGCCTCTTTCAAAGTGATTACTGTGTGCCGATTTTATAGCGATATCCACATTTGGATCGGAGTCTTTGCCTGCCTTGAAAATCAGGACTTAATTTGATAATTGGACTGCAGAATGTTGAATAATGAGTTTATATGCTGTCAATTTCATGGGGGATTCCTATGTCACAGTGGTTGTATCTGGCATATTTGTTACACTACCAGACATTGATTTTCTGAATGCCTGTGCTCAGAGTGTAAATGTGAGCTGACATGTTGCTTCTTGACACAAAATTTTACTTGCCATTTCTAGGGATACCATAGGTTCCACAGTCGGAAACCCTGAAGCTTGCTGCAGTTATTTTTTTGTTTGTGTTTCTTTTTTCTTTTTGTGTGATGAGTTCCATAACCTGTGTTCACAATTTCTATTGTTGTTGTTTTCATGCCTTTAAATTCTGCAAGGTCAGTTCTTATCGTGACTTCTTTTCTTGCCTCTAATATAGAATATCTTTGGAAACTTCAATACCTACACTTTCAGCAATTATGGCTTTTTGGACCTTCATTGATGGTTCGGATCCCTGTCACCATGACTACATCTGATACAGCTAAACCATGAATGACATTGTCTTCCTTGTAAATTGACTTTTCATCCGCCTACTTCTGGTTGGAGTTGCCACAATAGAATGAATCTTGGTGATTGTATTGTTAATGATGATTTTATCTTCAGTGGTAGAACTGTATATTTGTGGGTAAAGATAAATTGAATTCTCTCTCTCCCCGTATATATAGATATTCAAAATTAATAAATATAAGTAAATAGTTTAGTTCAAAATATAAATATAATATTTAATATTATTATGTATATATTAATTTGTAATATATATGAATTAATAAACATATTAATATTCAAAGAAGTACCACAACAATATCTATATTAATATTCAAAGAAGTACCACAACAATATCTATAGGTATGTTTGGATTTCTTAAAGGCTTCTAAAGTAATTTCATTGAGTTTTGCATTCAAAGTATTTTTGATTTGGAAAGTCATTATTTTCATGTTTAAGCTTGAATTATATATAGTGGTTTTAGTAAATCATGTCCATCTGGCTACCATATAAATGCAACAGTTTTTAAAGGCTAGGGACCTTTCAAAATCTACCATGGTAGCAACCAAAAGAGATAGCTCAAAAAACATCATGGATTTGAATGTATTAATGTCTAGATTTGATTTCCCCTTTCACAATATTTTTTCATTAATGCATGTGTTGCTTTCCATAGCCATGATTTCTCTACCATTGTTGTTAATCAGCATCCAAATTGTAGATAAACACATCATGCTCCTAATGTTTATTGATCGGTCCATCAACAAGATCGAGGGTAGAATGCCTATGGAATTGGGACATTTGCATTGCAATTACAAACCATTACTACTTTCTTTTAACAGGTAACAAAATCTGTGCTTTCCTAACTTCATTTCCATATTGGATCTTCAATTGAATTTTATCTTCAATTTCCTATCCGCGTATCCCTTGAACCTCTTATGGGTGCAAGTGCTAGTTATGTCCTGGATCATGTCCTCGATGAGGCTTAGGTTTATGAGGATCAAACTTAGATTGATGAGATTGGAGAAGTCTACGCCCCTTAATCACTCTTTCCATTGTACCTACACTTCTCTGCATTATAAAAATAAAAGCATTAAAAACCTGAGGGTAAAAAAGTATTTATAGAATAAAGCCATATTTAAATTCATGTTGCCCTAAAACAAACATATCGGTCACAATAAAGCACAACTCATAAAAGTTATTATGGGAAAAATCAAATCCTAAATGATATTTATGAAGAAAGTAGTTAGACGTGAAATAAGATAAAAGTACTAGATATTTTCAGTATTTGGATATTCTTTTTTATTAAATATTTTGGTTGGGAATTTTTTTTATTAAATAAGTATATTTGACTGATTTAGGAATCAGGAGGTGGTTTTGAAAAATACACTAAAAGTCAGAACTAACCTTCCATTAATAACCTTCCACCAATGAAAAAATACACTACAAATATAATTTTTGATTAAGTAAATATTTTTGATTGGGAATTTTTATTTATTAAATAAGTATATTTGACTCGGACTAGGAATCAGGAGGTAGTTTTGAAAAATACACTAAAACCCTAAACAAGAAGTCAGAACTAACCTTCCACCAATGACTCCACTGAAGAAACCTTCCACCAATGATTATGTTCACCTCATAGCGATCAGTATGACTTCATCAGAAAAGTTTTACCTCATCTGACAAAGGAAGGTGAAGAAGAGGTAACCGTCATTTGAATCTGATCAGAACTGCGATGCCACTCCGCTCGATGGGACAGGGCTCTTAACCCGGGCCACTCAGGTTTTGAGCAGATCTGTCATGCTCTGGCTAGGTACAGACCCAGCCAGATCTACTATCTGTCTCATACGGAATCGCAATTAATAACAGATTGACCAGGAGTACAAATTGGTTCTGATACAAATAATAATCAGAGACACAGATCAGGGGCAGGGGGCCATTCTTAGCCGGTAGGGCTTGGCGCTAGGGCCTGGGTTAACTTCTGGATTTGGATCTGCTTTCACTAAATCTCCTTGAACCGCGGCTTATACCTTTGCTACCGGATCATTTACTGGTTCTGGTCATAGATCGGCCTCTCGAATAATAGATTCTTCCACAGAGGTAGAAGCTTTTTACTGGAGCTTCAGCAGATCCTATTGAACGACCACGATTCCGGTGGATTTCACAGCCCCTGCGCAGAACCCCACACGCATGAAGTCACACAACGACCGACCTATAGTGGCTGTCCCAACTACTATAAAGCATAACCCTAATAGTAGACCTCGATTCCATTCGAAGCATGGTCTAACCGAGGACCCCCCTTACTTATAAAGAGTACCCATTAGCGAGATGTGGTTTGTTGGTCGAAACGTCCTATATCTGGTAAGAGGTGAGGCTAAAATCCAGAGAAGGAGCGCTACAACGAAGTGGTTTCTAAATCATCATGTAGACCAGACCGGAGATTTAGCCGCATCGGCTCGGTGGTTATACGAATCCCACCACCTCCCTGACGGAGTTATGGCCGTGCGGCGCACTTCCACGAATCGCTGAGCCTCTAGTCATGAAATGAAATAAAATATTTTAGTAACGTCTACGAAGGCACATAAGCTTATGCGATTATCGGAACAACAGGAGACCGACCATCAGCGAAGAAAAAAAGACCCTACACAGTTTGTAATCGTCCTCGTCGTCCTCACCGTAGCCTGAAACATCAAAGGCATAAATTCTTTGCCGAGGACGAGAGGGATTAAGACGTGCAACACGTGCAAGGTAGGAGACAAGTACGCACCCTATGATTAACCATCCCCACGTTAAAAAAGACTCTGAGTCTCAAATTACCCATTAAATTAGTGCTAACTATATGGCTAGCGGATATTGGCCCACTGTTAAACTACAAATTTAATACAAAATTATAGACATGTGCAGCTGTCTCTTCACAAATTTATTAAAAAAACAGGAAATAGATCAAAATACGTTTAAATTACTTCAATTAGTAAATAATATATTTACCTCTGAGACAGAATCGCGAGCTGTCAGATCAGTAATATCTGAGCAAGACGCGCAGGCCTTGTCCACACGCTCTTTAATGTCGTTCATTATCTCAAAAGCTTTGGCCCGCAGCGTTAATTTTGGAGGTGCTTCTTGCTCACTTGGCCCGCTTGCCGACCCATCCGACAGAACCGAAGCGTCACAGCCCTGTTCAACACCTGTCAACATTTAACACCAACCCAGCAAACAAACAAACATAGCGAAAAAAATAAATTACCTAAAACCCAACCTGGACAAAACAGTCATGAAAGTGAAGACAGAGCAACCCTGCGTCCTGAACAATATCCTTCTTTAAATAAGAATCGATCTGTTTCTCGATAACCGATTCCAGTTTTGGGCAGGTGCTCTTATAAAACGAACATGAAAGCCCATTTACCAGAGCAGGTTCGGCATTCAAATTCAAAACATTCTCTTCTTCAGCGCAAGCAAGCAAAATGAAGAGAGCGAAAAGCAAGCAGTGCGCATCAAAGTTCTCCATTGGCTTTCAATAATACAGCACTTAGTTTTTTCCCGGGAAGAAGCCGGCGGGCACTGGGTATTTAACAGCGGAAACAACCGTTATAACTTACTATTTCTTAATGATGGTGAGCGTGTGAAAGCATGCCAGCTGGGCTCGAAAAGTCAAGCGATGATGACATTAAAAATTGACTAAATAAATCTTGATTGGACACATAGTTGAAATAATTTAATTGGACACAGTGTTAATTTGTGTACTTATTTTTCATATTATAAACTCTAAAAAAAAATCTCTATTAACTATTTGTGAGGCCAGATTGTCAGCTCCTACCCTCACCATAGGAGACTGCTCCACCATCGGGCCCTCTCCCTTATATGTAACTACCTATCATTTGCAACTGCACCCAATATTTATCCCGGGGTCTCTGTCAAAATGAGTAAATTCTTTTCAATTTGTTTGCATCCTATTCTGTCATCACGAATCCTAATCCCCGTTCGTTACGCATTCTGCTTACTTGTCACTGGCAGTTAATTAATACTCTACATCAGAACGTCTACTCAATAGACCTTTTACAACAGGGGTCCACTGCTTTTTGACCTTTTTTTCATAGTTGCAGGCATGTGTCTGCCTCACAAATGCACCGGGGCCCATCCATGCATCATCCATCGCTGATGTCTATTCCAACTAGGTTTTCCGTGCTGTTTTTCAGATTTGGGTTTTGTGCCGCGGCCCACCTCTCTCATAATATGTAATATTACAATCATATAAGTTACGGGAAGCTTTTTACAAATTCTTTTGTGAGATTTTTTTTTTTATCTTTTTTTTTTTTAAATTTAATTTTTCGTTGTGAGATTTTCATTTCTTGAAATCTTTTGTCTTTCTTATGGTAGATTATTGAGTAATCACAAATATTGACTAAGAAAATATAGGTAACACATTTTAAAGTAGACTTTAAAATTTAAATTTATAATTTTAAATGATATATATTTACAATTTTAGACGATAAAAATGGATTTTAAAATTTAATGATTATTGATTTTAGTTAATGAAATTGACTTAGTACAGTTTTAAAAAATTAAATAAGAAATTTAATAAAAAACTTATAAAAGTTGATAAGGAGGTATTTTCCACAATGTGTCAAATTATGATATTGGGATTCAATCGTGTAGTTTTACAAATCAAACTAATTGACCCATGTTTCATGAGTAGTGGTTCACAAGAACCCATCTCTCATGATAATGAATGATTCACTTTCATTTTATCTAGGTGATGCTCACAAGGTGTGGGCCTTCTGGGGAGGTCACCCATCCCAGTATTGCTCCAGCCCAAGCACACTTAACCAATGAGTTTTCCCCAAGGTTAAGCCCACTTAACTTGCAACCCCATTTACAAAACCTTCAACAAGAATTGTGTCCATTTGAAATTGCTATTCATTTTAATTGTCTATTTCTTCTCTAATTGTTTTGTTGAATTGTCATTTATTTTATTTAGTTTTTTATTTCACCAATGTTCAATAAAAAACTGTAGAGTGATAGCGATGAAAACAGAATTGTGAGTTAATGGGTTGGAAACACAATTCAATACAATGAAACACGTGCGTAAGGAATGGAAGAATGTAGAAGCGAAAATAACTTAGTACGTTGATGTTTATCCTTATCTATCCAAGTGCCAGGTGACCCACCTCACCTTGGATGACCAGTCAAAATATCTAAGGAAGTTTCGTGGGCGGACAGTTAATGGCACAAGTGGGCCCTGTTTTTGTCTTAATCTGGAATGCTTCTGACGTATGTGGTTCCCATTACATTATTTAATTTCAAGTTGTAATTTGTAATTATTAAAAATCTTAAAGTTGTGAGTTATAGTCAAAATCTGAAACCTGCACACACCTAACTCCTCTTCTCTTTACCAGATATGATGTAACGTGACAAATCACTGCATATTTAATCTCACACGGACACTTGTATGAATCCGATAGAACTCTTTTCTGAGAATGCAAATTTGATGCAAATGAAATTTGATGCTACAACATTGGTAAGGCAAAGCGAATAAAATTCCCCAGTAATCCATCCTATCCCACCACAGCCATATCCTCGCCATTCCCTGGCATTGCTGTCTCGTGAATTTCCTGTTGTCAATTACTGTTTTTCTGACCCACCTCGTGGCATATGTAATATTTACTAATAGTATCTTGTTTGTATTAAGATATTGTAAATATTTGTTTTATTTTTATTGATTAAAATTTACTGTTTGTGTTTAAAAATAATCTTTATATCACTTTTATTTAAATTTTTCAATAGATAAATTATAGACTTGAATTATTTTCTTTCTTTTTTTTATCGGTAAGAATGACTTAGAGGAGCCATACCCATTGTATTTATATTCAAAATTTTAAAATTACATTTTTGGATCTCCAAGGGAAAGTAGCTTTAGCAAGAGATTCTACATATACATAAAATAAACCTAAACTAAAATATAGATTTTAATTGTTAAACTTAAACCTTCAACATGATGGAAACACCATCATCATATGAGTATGGGCTATCAGAGACTAGAACAAAGGACAAATTAGCATCTAGAGGGACAAAGATACCTACAATTGCCTTTAAAAAATCAATGCTCCATTTCACCTAAGTCTAAAAGTGTCCTCATCCTCATCCACCGCCTTGATAATGAAATAAACCTAAGGGCTTGCAAATTTTGGATTTATGAGAGGCCAATTCCCACCATTTGGGTGAAAGCCTAGCCCAACCACTGCATCATCTAAGTCTTTCTTTAGACCACCATGCTAGTGCGACTTTATGATTAACTTCGCTAGAGCACAAATATCCTCTTTGGCCTTCCTCACATCTAACAAAATGACCACAAACATTGAGGAGATGTCTATGTTGACCATGTACCTAAGCTTAGAAGAGAGAAAAACATCCCCAACACCATCTTGAGAGCATGTAGCATAATCCCCAAATTCATCTTGAAAACATTTTCCAAGCTTAAATCAAACACCATCCCTTTGAAGGCTATTTGGTGCTTCTTGGGCATAAGGCATATGGTGGTATCCATTTTGAGAGAGAGGAGATGGAAATTCCATCACCAAAGAAAAAAATTATTTAATTCACTTGGTGGCCAAGAGTGCAAAAAATAATTTGATCTCCCATCTCGCACACTTTAGCAACAAGAAAAAGATTGTAGGCTGATCAAAAACCACAAGATGACATGATTATTTATGGTCAATTAGTTCCACTTGTAGTAAAGAAGGATAGAAGATCAAGGGCAATATTTTTGGTTTGGCTTAACCAACACACTCTAAGTGTTGATTGCTTAGGTGGATCAAGTGTGGCCCACTTAAATTTGCCCCTCTTTTGTTCATTGTTTCCCTATGTCATTGACATTCAATTTGTTCAAGCACACGGTTTTAAACTTTTTCTCCCACTCAACACGGGTTTATTGTCAAAGTTCTCATCCTACAGAAGTTTGGTGATGTCAGTAAAGTGTCAGCTCTTTTTTGCGACTTTTATGTAGGGAGTTTTTGACCAATGTATAGTCATCCATCAAAGTGAGAGGGAAGAGGTATTTTTGTTAAAAATTCTAGTTTGAAATGTTCTGGTACATGTATGTGAAATGTTGAAGAATAGACAAGGCACATGAACTATTTTATGAAACAGTCTATGAGAACGTAAAAGATTGCAAGATATGCACAAGTTTTGTATTTGAATTTCTCCCATACTAACCATTTTTAGTGAATTTGGTATTGTTGTAGTTTGGTTGTCATTGATGTCAAAATTTCTATAGAGTGTTGCAGTCTAACTATCTGGTTGCCAGAGTCTCTGAGAAATGATCCACATTTCTTCGTTGATGATGTTTTTCTCTTGTGGTTTGGAAGATAACTTCATGTTGTGTCGGGGCATGTGTGATCCAAGTTTCAATTCATTTGTGTTACTAGAAAGGTGTTTGTGAGGATGACAATTTCAATTTTGTGTTGTCTTTGTGAGGATGTTCTCAGAGATGCAAAGGTTGGCTCTGCATTTCTCCACATTTGCAAACATGGTTGTGTGGTTTAAAATGTAAATTCTTAGACTTGTGAAGGTGCTATATCCAAAGTTTCATACCATTATTCCTTCCACAGAGAAAATTTGAAGTGATAGAGTATAGGACTGGGTTGTCCAGTGATTGGCTTTAGTGTCTATCTACTTATGCCAATAGAAGGTTGTGAATATCAGTTGTATGAGTTTGTATGGACACTCCACATATCTCATAGTGACTAAGGGTTGAAGCACATGGATATATTTCTTGTTTCCAATTTCACACTTGAGTATTTAAAGTCATTTTATGAAGTTATGTTTTTGTTGAGGTTGACTAAGGCATGTTGATGATGTGTGCCACAAGTTCAAGTGTGAGTGGAGCTTATGGAGTGTTCAAAGGTGTTGTATGGATCATGCCGACTCATTTGGTTGAAGTGCAAGTAATGATTTATCATTCATATGTATCGCCAATGTTGTGATGGTCGACATGCTACAAGCTAAATGTTTTCTACTTAGAGCTGACCTAATTTGAAATCGCAAAGCATGTGAATGATGCTCATAGTAGACCGAAGGTGTGAAGATTTGTTAGGACTAGGTTTAGTGTGTGTTGGAATCCACAAGGCGTGTTCCTCTTCCTAGTGTTGTGTGTAGTCTTTTGGGTCTTACCCTCTACATGTTTCATGTTGTTTGTTTTATCTTTGGCTAACTTGAAAATGTAATATTCTTGTTGAATGTCGATATATGAATTGTAATCAATGTAATATCATGTATATATTGTAAACCTAGTTGATCTAGGTCGAGGTATGAGGGTGATGCACTATGAAAATTATGTAAGCATTTGAAAGAGAAATCTGAGTAGAAGTGGTAGATCTTGACTAGATTCAATTTGATCATATCTCTATGACAGAAGGGAAGTAAGAAGTGAGCTTAATTGTTTTTTGGAGGAAATGAGCCAAAGGAAAAAAATCTTGAATGTTGAAAGCATGGAGCTAGTAGGTAGCAGCAAAGATGGTGGAACCTTCAAAATTTCATGTTCCACTGATCTAATGTCTTTACTTGGGTGGTTTCTTGGTTTTGAGGTGCTACAAGGGTTTATTGTTTTATGCTATAGGGTTGATTTTCCTTAGCATATTTTCTTTTGCCTTAATCCTTGTTCTTTTGGTTAATTTTTTGTTCACCTGTTGTAGCCTATTCTCGGTCGTGTTAGTCTAAACTTATGTCATCGAGCTCATCCTTTACTAACCCCTTTACCTTGTCTTGTCGATCTTTCCGTCGATGGGAAATAATTGCACATCAAAATTTAAAAGGGATTTAATATTTTATCTTCGGTCTAAAGTCTTGACCCTAGAGTTTATGTTCCCCATTCCCTATTAACCTAGCCAAGGACCACATTTAAGTTGCCAACATTTGCACATGCAAGTTTGAGCTTTTAATGTAGCTGGTTGGATCGTTTGATTTGATCTTGACCGTTCCTCGCTTCCCCGTTGTGTTTTAATATCCATTAAAATATTCCAACAGGTTGGCAGGCGATTGTCACATGTCTTATCAATCAATGGGGCCCATTATCATGTGAAGGGAATGTGCAAGATCATGGGGGTCTGTGTCGCAAAAAATGTATCTTTGGACATTTTTACACTCATTTGAGTCTTTCTTATGGATGTTGGCCTAGTTTTGCCTAGATTTAATGTTGTAATGTGGTCAACACATTCACATTAGGTCTTGGACCCTTGTGAATCAATAAGAATTTTATGATGTCTTGTAAAAGTGTTATGAAGTGTTGTAACCCACTTTCACACTTTTCTAGGACCTCTTTATTACAATTCACCTAAATAACCCCTTTTTATCACTTACCAAGCCTTATTTCAAAGTGTTGTAAAGAGTTGTAACAAACTTTCACACTTTTCTAGGCTTGTCATCAATAATTTGACCCTTTCTTATCTTTAAATGGCCCCTTAATGCACTTTTTGACCCTACTTAAGTGTTTTTCGAAGAATAATCCCATTAAACATCATTAAATACACTTTAATTCCAGACACCCAGTAAAATTTCCCTAGTGGGACCAAGTCGCCACCTGGGGCAACTTAGCCCCACTGGGCACAAAAATCAAAATTATTTTAAATTTCTGGTGGGATATTATTCTTTTAACCTTAAGGTTCGCTTGTGATGTGTTATTTTCAAGAAGTTTTGTAAAATCAGGTATAAATAAAGGGTTTTCCTTTCATTTTCACCCCCATTAATTCATTTATACATTAGCATACACACATTCACTCACCTCATCATTCTAAAGCATTTTAGGCATTATCAAGCATACATTAGACAATCCACTTGCATATCTTCAGATTTCTACATCAAGGGTTTGGTGAGTTGTAACATTGCATGTTGTTCATTCATCATTCTCTCTTTATTTCATTTCATTTTCAAGGGTTTGATTACCAAACTGGGGTTTGACCAAGGCAAACCCCTATTCTCTAACCCTTAACCCTTTCCCCCTCTTTGCATGTGTGTTTTACAGGTCTTGTATGTAGATTTGTCAAAGAGAAAGGTGTTTAAAAGTGTCATCATTTCATCAGTCATTCAAGTCAAAAAAACCCTAAGTGAAGCTTGGAGACCTCTTGCAGCCCAATTTCTATAGAATCAGATTCAAACATTTGTCAAGAACAAAAGTGCAAACCAAGAGCTACAGGTTCATGTCTCGAAATTCTTGAAAGCTGAAGGTGGACTAAGTCGCCATTAGTGGAAAATTAGTCCCATTGCCAAGCCTGAAAAGTGATTTCTACATTTCTGGATACCCATTTGGTCAAAATCTGTTCTGAAAGAATCTCCTCGAAACATGACTAATTCGCCTAGCTTGGCACTTGGTGTAAGTGTCCCAGTTGGCTTCAACAACAAATTATGTAGGATTCCAAAGCCTCTTTGCATCACATTCCAATTTCCAGGTGCACCTCTCTAATTTCATTCATTTATGTTATTGTTTGTTTGCATTCTTAGGTAATTTTGCATATCATAATGTGTTTTCAAACATCTTGCATTTCTTAGATTTTACATTAATAATCAACATCTTTCATCAGTTTATTGCATTTAGGCATATTTTAGTCATAATAGCTTGAGTCTTGAGTGAACCCCCAAGTTTTTGTGGGATACCTTTCTCCTTTTAGGTGAAAAACTCTAGAAGTGAAAGAGAGAAGCCCCTACAAAAAATTGCAATTCAAGGTCAAAAAAGTGGCAATGAGTAAAAAATGTGTTTTTACTTCACCAAAATCATGAAAAAAATGTTTAATTTTTTTATGGGTCGAGTACAATATCCATTTTGGTTTGGTAATACCAAACTGAAATAGATATCTGTTATAAACGAATATATGTTTCCCGAAATTAATTTATGGATGAAACAAAACGGATATATGTTTCAAAACGGATGTCTGTTTTGGAAAGCGGGAACCCATTTTTTTGAAAAACAAAACGAATATCCATTTGAAATGGATATCTATTTTGAAACAGATATCTCTTTTGAAAATCAAAACAGGTATCCGTTTTGAAGACCTAAAAAACCCTCTTTAGTAAAATGGGCATAACTTTTGCGTTATTGATCAAAAATTGACTTCTTACAAGCGTTGGAAAGGTGATTCAGAGCTCTACACCATGGATAAGATTATTTTGATAGATTGAGCACAAAAACTTAATTATAATCATTTTAAGTTCCTCAAGTTTTAAAAATTTAAATGATTTTTTTGGCAATAATCATCCTAAATGACTTGAAACATTAAAGAAGTAATAAATAATTAAAGAATATTTTTTTTACTAAGGAGAGTAAAATTTGCATAAATCATCATAGAAGGCCTCCCTCTTTGATCCTATGTGCACCTTTACCCAAGTTGAACTAGGAGAACATATATATATATATATATATATATATATATATATATATATATATATATATATATATATATATATATATATATATATATATATATATATATATATATATATATATATATATATATCTCGCTCTATCTATTTAGCTATCTCTCCCTCTCTCCCCTCTCCTTCATTTACCCTCTCTGCCTATCTCTCCACTTTTCCCTTACTCTTACTTTATCTATATCTCTCCTCTCTCTCTCTCCCTCTCTACCTAGCTCTCTCCATTTCTCTTCCCCTCTATCTTTCATAGGTTATATATATCTATATATATATATATATATATATATATATATATATATATATATATATATATATATATATATATATATCTTCATATCTCCCTCTTTATCTCCATATCTCTCTCTCACTCATATATACACACACACCCTATTTATGCCCCCTATATCTATCTCTTTGTCTATATCCCTTTCTCCATATCTCTCTCCCTATCTCTATTACTTGTCTCTATCACCTCCTTTCTCTCTCACTCTTTCCCCCTCTATCTATATCTCTCTATCTCTCTATTTATATCTATCTATATCTCATTATCTCTACCTCTGTCTCTTATTCATTCTCTCTCTCCTTATCCATTTCTATCCATATATTTCTATACCTCTATCTCCCTATCTCTCTATATAGCCCTCTATCATTATCTCTCCCTCTTTCCCTCTCCCACTATATATTGATATATCTTTTCCCCTCTTCTTCTCTCTACCTCTCAACCTATCTCTCCCCTTTTCTCTACCTCTATCTCTCTATCTACACCCTCTTCATATATTTCCCTCTCCCTCCCTCTATCTCCCCCTTCTTTATCTATCTCTCTCTATATATATATATATCTTGACCTCTTTATCTCTCCTTTTCTCTACCTCTATCTATCTATCTAGGGTTCTTGGAGAGATAGGTAGGGAGTGGGAGACTTGAGAGAAAAAGAAGGAGAGAGGGAGAGACCTAAGAGAGAGACCTAAGAGGGATATAGACTTAAGAGGGAGAGAGACTTTAGAGGGAGAGAGAGAGAGGGAGAGAGAGAGAGAAAGAGAGATACGGGGAGGGGGGAGAGAGACTTGAGAGAGAGAGAGGGAGAGATAGATAAAGGAGGGAGAGGGAGAGACTGAGAGGGAGAGAGGGAGAGAGATAGAGACAGAAGAGAGAGAGATCTAGTTAGCATGGGAAGGATACACCCAGAGAGAGAGAGAGGGAGAGAGAGAAGAGGGAGGTGGAAAGTGAGTGAGAGAGGCAATGGGAGAGACCTAAGAGGGAGAGAGGGATATGGAGTGAGAGGGAGATGGAGAGGGAGAGGGAGGGAGAGTGAGTGGGATTGATTTGAGAGAGAGAGAGGGGGAGGGAGAGAGAGATACTTGAGATGGAGAGAAGGGTGCTAGCGAGAAGTTGAGTTCACTTTTTGGCCAAAAAGTGGAAGTGTTTTCCTTGATTTTCAAAATTTGATGCATTTGACCTTAAAATTTGAAGCACTTAGAGATGGAATCTTGGAAAAAGTCACTGATCATAAAATGTAGCACTCGTAGTCTAGTTTCCAAATATGTAATTTATTTCAATACCTAGATGCTACAAATTGATTTTCAATAGACATTTCTAAAACCCATTGTTTAAAAGTCACTTTTTTTTACCATACAATGCACATGTACGTCATCCATATTTTGACCTAAATTATTGTATTTTTCTAAATCCTTTGGAGAAAAGATTTGTAACTCACTGAAGCATGTTTTCAATATATTTTTGTAATTTTTTATTAGCCATATTTATTGTTTTGAAAAATCGTCATGTATGTTGATGAGCTCAGTTAATGGCTCAATTTTGATAGGGTTCATTACATATTTGTTGTTGCTATTATAGACTTTGACACTTGGTTGTTGATATTTTCCTTAAAACCATAGACCTTGGGCATAAGTTTATCTCTGTGACTTTAATGACATTATCATTCTATGTGGATTACCTATGTTGAATTTACAAGTGGTTGAATGAATGTTACTAAGGTAATTATAGATACACATTTGTTTGTGTGCTAATGTTATTGTCCAGGTTTCCACTAAAATGTTGATGTCAACAAATCCTGTTATGTGGGAGAAATTCTTGCCAATTGGTCAGTTTCCAAGAAGTCGAGAAGTTGATCATTAAGAAGTCAAAAGTGGGAAAACTCTCATGGAGGGAAATTCCTAATTTGAATAAAAAGAATGTAACTACCTTTTTAATGGTCATATTTGTTGTTGAGAAAATCTAGGGAGTGTGTTGTGCTAGATTCCCATTGAAGCAAGTCTGCTTTGACCAATTTAGGGCATGCATAACTTCCTCCATCTTTTTATATGCTTTCAATAAGTGGCATCCTCCTATTTTGATAGAGTCGACTGCCTAGGTAGTTAGAGTTAGTAAATAGTTTTTATCTCTATAAATAATGGTCAAATGCTCCTTTTGATAAGGTTGGATATTCTGAGTTTGTACTCGCATTTTCCAGTTCCAGTAATGCAGTCAATTGCTGAGATGTTGTACTTATGCTTTCAAGAAATAATATGATATTTTGAGTTGCTGCATTTGAGATTAGTTTAAGGGAGACTCACCCAAGGGGGTCCACTTGGTGAGAATTCCACCTATCTAGTTTAGAAGTTATTTTTTGTTTAGTAGTTAGTTTCAATTTCAGCAACTGTATGTTCCCGCAGCCAAGGTAGCAAAGTAGTTTCATGTCTGTTTGCTGAGATTTCCATTTCTATCTTTCATTTCCAGTGTTGTTAATGCTTACTGCAAATGTTGATTTATGTTTAGTGTTTAAGTTAAGTTCCTTCCAACATTTTATTTCCAGCATTGTTTCTTTCTTAGTTTATGGATTATTGCAATGAAGTCCTAGTGCACATACAGTGCTGACCCATTTCAAGTTTACGTCCTTCGGTTGACAATTGAAATACACCTTCATAATGAGTGAGATAGCTACTTAGTGCAGATGTTCAATCTCTAAGTCACAACTCTAAGGGCTTAGTTATTAAACCATTAGAGGAGGCCAACATTTTTGGCACCGTTGTTGGGGATGGTGTCAAACTAGGAAGTACTTTGGAGTCATTGACAATTTCTTTCTTGTTGAAGTATTTATGAAAGTTTTCTCGTAGTATACCCTTCATTTAGGAAAGTAATGACCTCCTATTCTTTCACCAATTCTTTGTGTGAGTTGGCTGATACTGAGTCAATACCACATGCATAGAGGAAGGAGAAGAGATGCTTATGGGAAATTCCTTCCTAATGAACCTAATCCATTTTAGCTAGTTGAACATCAAAATTTTCTGAGAGAGGAAGAAGAAGAAGAGGCACACCCTTTTGTTGATGCATTTCCCAATCTAAACAGTTCCAACACTTCCTTTGAAGATCAAAATCTGATTGAAAATCCCCTTGCTTTGAAACTTCATCAAGCAGGCATGGGTGATGAGAATAGTGAAAATAGACACAGAAACAGACCTAACCAACCAACTTTTCCATTCCCCATTGCTCATCAGAATGAAGTTGACAACCTCAAAAATATCCCTGCTTCAGTCCTTCCTAAGTTCTATGGGCTTGTCATAGAAGAACCTGATACTTTCTTATTTGAGTTTGATATCCTCTATAGAAGCTATGACTACACCACTAATGCTCACATGCTTAAGTTGTTTCCTACCACCTTGAAAGAAGCTGCACTAAGATGGTTTATGAGCTTAGGTAGAAATACTGTAGAGACTTGGGATGATATGAAGACAAATTTCCTTGAGAAGTACAAGGAATATTGCAGGGGTAGTGATATGAGAGGATATGACATCTTTAGGATGCAGTAGGAGGAAGATGAGAGTTTGGAGGATTACATTTCAAGTTTTTTGTTTTTCCTACAGAAATATCCACATCATACACTCAATGAAGAGTCTCAAAAGTTGCTCTTCCTGAGAGGAATCAATGACAACTGCACTGATGCTTTGGACTTGATGGGAGGAGGAGATATCACCCAAGTCCCTTGGGATGATATTAAGATGATATGTCAAAACTATTCCAAGGAAACTTCAAAGAAAGGAAGAGGCTATCAATCCTCAATGGGTAAATCATCCACCAATGGAGTATCAAGGATGGAGATTACTCACTTGTTGGCATATTTCAAGCAATACATTATAAACAATCTGGCTACTTAGCTGGATACACTTCAAGTGAAGAAGAAACATGAGGAGGCAGAGGAAATGTTGGCAGAATATTACCCTCATTGCAGACAAAAGAAGGATTGCAGATGCAAAATGGTAGCTAACATTGATAGAAAGAAGATTCCACCTAAGTTCAAGCCAATCTAGGGCGATGATGATCAAGTCTAATACATTCCACAAAGGAGGCCATGGGCTCCAAGACAAGGTATGCCACCAAATCCATTATCTTTTGTTGGGCCATATTTCAATTCTTATGCATCTGGTAACCAATGGCAACCCCCATATCCATCCAACTATGGAGGATATCCACCTCAACCTTGGAATAACACTCCAAATACTTGGCCCAATCACCAAAACTCTCCACCCTAGTGGAAACAACCTTAGGGGAATCAACAACAGTTTTAGGGGACTTGACATCCACCTCCAGGAAATTGGCAACAAACATCCTAATGGAGGGGAGGACAACAATGGCCAAACCAGACTACTAGCTACATGCAACAACCTTCTCAACCCCAACAAATTGCTATAATTCCTCCTCCTACTAGCTCAGGTTCAAGCAGACCTAGACCTACTCAATTACCAACTTAGCCCACACCTAACCCAAATAAGAAACCACAACAACAACCAGTATACTCTACAGATCCTAATAAATTCCCTGCATATGCTATTAGTGTGAGTGACATCCATCTACATTCAAGAACTACTTTGCCAGCTCCTTCCACTCCTATCATCACCGAGCTTCCTATGGAAGAGGAGGAGCCTCTAAATGTACTCATTCAACTTAGTGTGCCTAAAAATCCTGAACCAGTTCAACAGACTATCCAAGATCCACCATTTCCTCAAAGGTTATAGGTTTCCAAACAAAAGGAAGAGAAGGAAGAAACAACCTTTGACATCTTGGATCAGTTGAAACACATATATGTCAAGATACCTTTATTTCAATCCATCAAAGATGTCCCTCTATATGGAAAACCAATTAAGGAAGCATGCCTCTAAAAGCTAGGGAGGAAAAAGAAAGACCCCACCACAGTTCATGTGGTGGGACAATTGGTAGATATCATGCTTGGAAAAGTTATAGTTCCTAAGTACATTGACCCAGGCAGTCATGTGGTAGGAGTTGTTATAAATAGGATCCAAATAAAGAATGCTCTGATTGACTTGGGAGCAACAATAAATGTGATGACTAAGGATATCCTGCAACAAGTAAATGTTGCAAGTATGAGGCCTACTCCTACTATCTTGTAGCTTGTTGATAGTTTCACTATTAAACTTGATGGTATAGTAGAAGACCTTGTGGTAACCCTATAATCTTGGAAGTACGCAACAAATTTTATGATCATTTCTCCTAAAGCTACACTAGGCAGGTATCCCATTATTCTAGGTAGTCCATGGTTGGACACAATAGATGCTTACATTGGATTCCAGTCACGAAACATGACCATTTCTAATGGGAAGGGTACCAAAAATATTGTTCTCTACCCTCCTACTCAACCATCCCATGACATGGATAACACCATATGGCCACATGTTGGAGAAGAGGTCGAGGAAGTCAATTCTATGGCACAACTCATGATGTTAGGAAGAAGCTCTTTCATGTAGCTTCAGGAAGAAGATGAAGTATTATCTAACATCATCCAGAATAGTTGTTAGGTGCAAGAAGAGTCATCTACTTAGGCAGTCCTGTGGTAGGAGTTGTTATAAACAGGGTCCAAATAAAGAATGCTCTTATTGACTTGGGAGCAACAATAAATGTGATGACTAAGGATATCCTGCAACAACTAAATGTTCCAAGTATGAGGCCCACTCCTACTATCCTGTAGCTTGCTGATAGTTCCACTATTAAACTTGATGGTATAGTAGAAGAACTTGTGGTAACCCTAGACTCTTGGGAGTACCCAACAGATTTTATGATCCTTTCTCCTAAAGCTACACTAGGCAGGTATCCCATTATTCTAGGAAGGCCATGGTTGGCCACAACAGATGCTTACATTGGATGCCGGTCACGAGACATGACCATTTCTGATGGGAAGGGTACCAAAAAGCTTGTTCTCTACCCTCCTACTCAACCATCCCATGACATGGATAACACCATATGGCCACATGTTGGAGAAGAGGCCGAGGAAGTCAATTCTATGGCACAACTCATGATGTTAGGAAGAAGCTCTTTCATGTAGCTTTAGGAAGAAGATGAAGTATTATCTAACATAATTCAAAACAGTTGTTAGGTGCATGAAGAGTCATCTACTCATGAATCTGGCTCTGCCAGTTCAACGAAGACACTTCTGCCCCCTCTTCTTGCAATAGAACTTCTTGCAGCAACTGATATGCTCCATAAATTGTTGCCACATGAACTAAAAATGCCAAGTATTAATAGTAAGCTAAGTCAAGAGTTTTGTCAGAAGGAAAACATCTAAATATTAACAATAAGTTGAGTCAAGAGTAGCAATTGTCTTTGACAAACCTATTGAAAACCCACCAGCATGCCTTTGCATGGGACTACCATGATATGAAGGGATTAGATACTAAGCTCTGTACCCATAGGATATATATCAGAGATGATTGCACACCAGTAAGGCAACCACAAAGGAGAATCAACCTTGCATTGAGGGAGATTGTCAAAGGATAACTTCATAAATTATTGGATGCAGGATTTATCTACCCCATCTCAGACAGTTAGTGTGTGTCCCCATTGGTGATTGTACCTAAAAAGGGAGGGAAGTGGAGAGTTTGTGTTGGCTACAGGGAACTCAACTCTGCCACCAAAAAGGATCATTTTCCCCTTCCTTTCATAGACCAAGTGTTGGATTCCCTTGCAGGCAACAAGCAGTATTTATGTTTTCTAGATGGATTCAGTGGCTATAACCAGATACAAATTGGACCCGAGGATCAAGAGAAGACCATCATTACCTATCCATGGGGGACTTATGCCTACTCAGTACTTCCATTTGGCTTATGTAATGCACCTCTGACTTTTGAAAGGGAAATCATTAGTATAGTTTTAGATATCTCACATGATTGCATGGAGATTTATATGGATGATTTTACTACCTATGGTGCTGATTTTACAGAAGCATTGGAAATTTTTAGAAAATTCTTACAAAGATGTGAAGACCATAATCTATCTTTAAATAGTGAGAAATGATGCATGATGATGCATGCAGGAGTAGTCTTTGGCCACTACATCTCTCACAAAGGAATTCAAGTAGATCAGACCAAGATTGAAGTGATTACCAGTCTTCCTATTCTTGCAAAGCAAAAAGATGTTAGAAGTTTCTTGGGCCATGTAGGGTACTACAGGCATTTCATCAAAGATTTCAGCAAAATGGAAGTACCACTGTACAATGTTCTCACTAAAGATGTTGAATTCTAGTGGAGAGAGGGTTGTGACAAGGCATTCTCTGATCTAAAAGCAACTTTATCCCATGCTCCTGTACTCAAATTTCTTAATTGGGAGCTTCCTTTTCACATTCATACAGATGCATCAAAATATGTTGTAGGAGTTGTATTGGGACAGAAAGAAGGGGAAATTGAGAATGCTATTTATTTTGTTAGCAAAACCTTACAAGAAGCTGAATTCAATTACACAGTGACAAAAAAAGAAATTTTGGAAGTCATCTATGCCCTTAACAAATTCAGGCACTACATAACAGGGTATCATATTTTTATTCATATAGATCATGTAGTAATAAGATATCTCATGAATAAACCCTTGATTTCAGGTAGGCTAGCAAGATGGTTGTTGTTGATGCAAGAGTTTGACATCACCATTGTTGATAAACCTAGAAAGACAAATGTTGTAGCAGAATTTCTTTCTAGAATGACTGCATCAGAGGACACTCAAGTCATTGATGACTCTTTCCCTGATGAACATGTGTTTTCCATCAATGTGCATACACCTTGGTATGTTGACATAGCTAATTACCTAGTTACAGGGATAGTTCCTCCTCCTTTCTCTCTAAAAGAGAGAAGGGTACTCATTGAGAAAACCTTTCCTTTCTCATGGATTGCAGGTTGTTTATTCTATACTGGACCAGACCATGTCATGAGAAGATGTGTAAGGGAAGATGAGACATATGATATATTGCATGCATGTCACAATAAACCCTGTGGAGGACATCAATGAAGATCCTTAATACAATATGAAGTTCAAATGATTACAATTGATTTGTTCTCCTATTCACCAAGATCTTGATTTATGCATTTGGTGCTCTTAGATTTTCACAAGCACAAGTGCAACAAGCTATGATGAACAGAAGAAATATTGTATGATCAAAATTCAATATGCTTTCTGGTGAGAAGAGGTGGTTTATATAGATGTCCTCACAATAGATCCAGGCTATAGGAGAAATGTGGGATAAAAGAGTGAAGTGGAGGAATGAATAATTATTCCATATTGCTTAATCAAGTGACATTGATGGGAATGAGAGAGATAAATGAGTGGCTTTATGCTATAATAAAGGTTTAGGATTTAAGAATAAAGTGAAATTGCGAATTAGATGAGTGATTAAATAGATTTATGTATCTAAATCATTTAATGAAATTTGTAAATGGATAAAGATTAAATGATTAAATGATTTGTGAATTTAGATGAATGATTTAATGGATTAAATACATAAATAATTTAATAATAATGTGAATAGAGTATTATGAAATGATTTATGGGTAAATGATTGTGCGAATGGATAAATGCTTATAATATTTTAATGATTTAAGTGGATTAATGAAAATAGAGGAAAATATTAAATGAATTAATTAAACAAGTAATAATGTCCATTTAATTAATAGACGAAAAATAGGATGATTATGAGGACAAATTTTGAGTGTCTACAGGAGCTACTTTGAAGTCCCTTCAACACAACGATGATGATTGATTAACAATTGTGATCAAGCCTTGGTGATCAGACGGTGCTTGTTGCAGAGTCAAGTGGGACTAGATAGTGAGGAAGGTGATGTCACGTGGACACACGACTATAGTTCATCAAAGAGAGTGGAATCTCGGTGTGATGGTCTCAAGAGTCTCTTCGACATTTCGATAGGGTGGGACCTAACTATGGTGAAGGATGATTTGATCTAATGGCCAGGAGCTCATCACATAAGTTCTTCACATCGCTAATGGCATATATGATGGAAAGGAAGTATTAGCAATAAGCAATGGACGGTTAAGCCTTATGTCCATTGCTTTACCTCAAACCATCGTGGTTGCAGTCAAAGGACTGAAGAAACCATCAGTGACGGGCGATGATGAGGGTGACAACAGTTTTAAAAGCATGTGGATCATGGCCAATCATCTAAATAAAAATTGATCAATGGCTACGACGAAGTGTTGTGGGTTAATTTGAGCCATTCCATCTCTTATAGGGGAAGTGGGGAGGAGCTTTTAGAACACAATAATCTACTAAGAGGGGGGTGAATTAGTAGATACTAAAACATTAGCCCTCAAAACCTTTGTGCAAATTACTTTCTCAAACTCTTAACGTGTAGATTGAAAACTAAGGATGCAAACATAAACATGCAAATAAACAATCAACACACACATGCCCACAACACCAGATATACATGGAAATCCTAAGATGGGAAAAACCATGGTGAGAAATTTTTCTTGAGTCTATTGCTCAAATCCAGCCTCACAATCCAAATCTCTATTACAATGTTTAGGGCTACAACTCAAGGATGCTTCAACAACCTAATTTAGAAGGTACAACTTCAAGGATGCTACAACACCCTAATCTAAGCTACAACTTAGTACAATGAGGAAACCACCTCTATGATAACAAAAACAAGTATGCATAAGGCTTAGTTCTACAAAATCTAAGATACATCATTACATTTAGTATATTGTTGCACTTCATGAAGAAACTCACACTCTATTATTGAAGTTGCACTCTCAACAACACACTCCTGCTCTACACTCTCCTATGCACATAGAACAATCACTATTCTATCTTGTTGCTATGCTCTTCTTTCCCTTTCTGCAGTGTCTCATACATCTATACTCACCTGAATGCAAACCTAGATGATATTCTATATTACAGTCTAGGAATTCACAAAATGCATTCACTGTCTACTACACTTCACTCTCTTTCTTGTAGACTTACTACATCACCCCACTCTACCTATCTCTGCAGCATACTCGACAAGATGTAACTCTATTTAGTACTCCATACAACTGGAGGATGTTCTCTCTATTTGTGCATACTTGCTACAAACATCTCACCTTGACAATATCTAATTGTCTTATTTCTCCACCGACCTGCAATCTCTACCTTGAGATTCTCTCCACCATCTAAAGCATCTCTAGCTTATGGTTAGACTTTTCTTGCACATACTAACTTCACCAACAAGCTTCCTCTACCTTGAGCCACATACACCACTATCCAGCTCATCATAAAGACATCTGATAGCATTTACTAGATATCACCATACCTCTGCATTGAGCCACACAACATTTAATTCTGATACAAATAATTTTCCTTCATTCTCTCTATCAAACCCTAAAATCTGATTATGCATTCAATGCATTCTACTCTCCATTTGATTTTATTCGATCTTGATCACTTGTTAGGGTTTCTAGAAATATTTCTTACACAACTTCTTCATCAAGCATCACAACATTTAATTCAGGTACAGAGAAATTGCCCAATTTGGCTCTTTGTCAACCCTAGAATCTGATATGCATTAAATGTGTTCTATAGTTCATATGATCAAATTTGATCTTGAGCATATCTACAGTCCGTATTACAGCCCTGAAGATCAAATCTTCACTGACAATGGTCACATATGCGGTTGGACCAATTAATTCCTTCCTTTGTGTCGGTTACCAGTTGAAACCCTACTCACACAAACTTAGCCATTTGAGATCTTCATCTTTGAATCTGGGCCATCGATCTCTTTCTTTGTGCCATGATCCATTGGCTCATGTTCAACATTACAACTTTAAATACACATTCATTCGATAAACGGTTGTTTAAATCTCCATCATCGATCTTTACTGACTGATGATCACCATTATATCAATTGTCATTCAATTTGTGTTGTCGACCTCCTTCATACACTACTTGCCATAAGCAGGGTCCACCAAGACACGCGTCCAAAGTCTGCTTATCCCGTGAGCTCTGACAATGGGCCCACATAAACCTTGTGGGGATTGTGGGTTGTTGCCATTTGTCATCCACATCATCACCACACAACTCACAACAATGATGTGAGTTGGTCTACCAAACAAATCATCCTTCACCATTTGTCGTCACACGTCACCAAACTCCATTGTTAGCTAATTGAGTTCCAACTTAAGCTTCATCTGATGTCATCGTGTGCTGCCTTCGTAGGTCCTGCTATCTTCATCAATGGTCAACATGCATCCTCCATGGCTTAATCTCTACCACTCCCTATAGACCTTGTGAGACTTAGCCGAGACCCACCAAAAACTCAACGGGGTTGGCGGGCACCATTAGATCTTGCTACTTTAACCATCCCCATCAATCTCACTAAAGGTAACTATTTGCATGATACTTAGGAAGTATTAAGCGCACCAAATATTTGCTTGGTCAATAAATGCAAGGTGAAGGGGCCAGTTCCCTAAATGACTTCTAAGGCTTAAGTAGTAACTTAAGCTACCTACAACCTTTACAACCAATCAATGACGAGTCCACCTCATCACCATGTCATTGCATCATCATCATTGTCATCCATGTCATTATGGCTAGGTCCTTCTCGCCTTCTGAGTACCTTTATTACTGTCGGGTCCCATTGCCACGTCCTCCTTACTAGGTCCTGCACAAAATGCTACCTTCTCATCGCTTCATCGCTAAGTCGCTAAAAATTTGAACTTTAGAACCTCCAGTTGGATGTTGTGAAGTTTTAAAAACTCGCGACTCACCGACAACAAAAAGAACCTCAAACTTCATCAACAAGTTGCCAAGATGTGAGGGGCCAGTCACAGGATGAACATAATGGGCTTAAGTGATTACTTAAGCTCCCTGCAACCGCCAAACACAAGTCACCATTGAATTAGAACATTTTGAGGACGCCATGACTGTAACAAACATAGGGTTTAACTGATAAACCCTAAAACTCCTGAAGGCAAATATAATTCAATTTTGGGTGTATCCTTCACTTTATGGACCTGTAGAGCACATCACTAGAATGCTCTTGAAAAACCCACATCAAATTTGTTGCTTGTTTACACTTTTGTCTTCTAAAAGAACCCTCTGTAACCTCATGTTAATCTTGCATGAAAACAATGCAACATTTGAGAAACATGCTTCTTTCATCAACATCTTGTACCATAACTTCTAGAACCAGATCCACTACATCTCCATGACATCTAGGCACACCACTGAACTATCATCATGCCAATCCTTAGGTGTCAATTAAACCTTTAAATCTTCCTAGTGTGCACTTGATTCTTGTAGTTTCATTGCCTCCATGCTTGCCTTGGGATTTAGCCTTTAGTACGTTGTGCCGTTACTTTGTTTCCTTCTGCTTTGGTCTTTCCTTCAAAAAAAAAAATACAACGCATATCCTTGTCAAGGATGGAAGGGCCAGCAAAATGAAGCTTTAATCATTTAGATTCGGGAAGGGTAGGTGAGCAAAGATTTTGGTATTCACCCACTTCACACCTCGTAGGATATGTTTTGGTACTAGATTTTGGTATTCACCCACTTCACCCACTTCACACCTCGTAGGATATGAGTTGCATCAGTATAAATTTTTTCTAAAGCCTTTTCGATGTTTCCATTTTGTGCATATCCTGTAAATCATTGCAATATGTAAGACCGCATTTCTTCGAAGGATTCTATCTGTCGGTTCCCGTGTATCATCTATGCTCTCACCATATCTTAGTGCGCTTTATTAAGTTTTCCTCGTCTTTTAAAAAGTTCTATGAAATAATGTTCACCTCTTTCACCTATTTTATTGCCCTTATTTTAATAGGTCCACAACATTACTTCTCATAAACCCTTTTCGAGAATGCATGGTTTCAACTCAATCTCTTTTATCATATGATTAATTTGGTGTAATCGAGTCTCATGGCTTAAAGGATTTCTTCGTAAAAGTGGAAAAATATTTGTTAGAAAGAACGACTTAACCTTAATATTTTTGGAAATAGTAATTTAATCCTAGTATTTATAATTACTCTTTCTATAATTTATAATCATTAATGGTACAATGTCAATGATTGGGATTTGAATGTAACTATGTTTACAAATTGATCAATCAAAAGGTTAAATGTTATCATAGATCAACTAATAATCATTGCTTATATGGGATTACTCACAAGCTAGTGGATTAAATTTATTAATTCTTATTACATGATCATATGGAAGTTTTCGGCTAAGAATCTACTAGAAACAATTTGTTTTGACTCATTATTATTGTAGTTAGAACATTAAAACTTGTAATCCTTGTGATATTACAAGTTTTGTATTTACCTAACTACATTATTAAGGGTATAAAGTTGAGTTGATTTTAAATACAAAATTAATTCTTTAGTTGGATAGTACTGAACCTTAGTGAAGGTATATTGGGGAAATTATTGAATTGATGGAGTTGTGTGTGATTTTAATTATTAGACTTTATTTTCAATATAGCATACATGTTATTGTTATGCTATGAGAATACAAGGGTTAAAGAAATATTATTGTAAACCGTAGAGTTTAAAATTGTAATGAATAAATTAAAGTTATGGGATGTAAGAATTATTTTGAAAACTTAGAGGTATTGTTTTATACTACATTTGAATAAATATTTCTTTGGTAAATGGATATTTGACTTAGTCAACCAACTAAAATTTTCATAATTGGATGATTATTGTGTTGTTTTATGCTACATGACAACTCCTTCCAATGTTCTGACATTACTAATCTATGTGATGCTATGTTTTAGCCTCCAAGTCATGTTAATAAGAGACATGAAGGCACACAGATCATTTTTTTGCATATAGTTCTTTAAATATAAGGATTTTATAATATAATGTAGGTTAGAGTTAGTTTACTTTTAGCACTCATCACTAAACAAGTGGATGAGTACATTCCTATTCGTTATATGCTAGCTTTCTAACCCTATTGAGTAAGCTGTAATTCACTCACCACTGGATAAGTGAAAGAGTTCATTTCATTGTTTTATTTGTTTCTCTAACCCCACTAAATAAGTGGAATATCACTCTTCCACTGAATAAGTGGAAGAGTTCATTTCATTGTTTTATTTGGTTATCTAACAACAATGAATAAGTGGAATATCACCCACCACTGGATAAGTGGAAGAGTTCTTTTCATTGTTTTATTTTATATATGCATATCATTGTTTTTATCATTGGGACAAGACTTTCATCGTATGCTCTCACCTTTCCATTTTGGGATATTGGTGATCAGAAAATAGAGTCCTATCCAATGATAGTTAGAAGGTTTCTTAAAATTAGGTGTTACTTTACTTCTTGCAACTAATGTTTGGCTATTTGATGCTTTAATTATTGAATTTAGATTCTAGAATCAAGACACTTTCACCTAATTTCAAGTTAATGGAAAAAGAATTTATAAATGTCGTTGCCCTGAGTAGGTGGCAAACAACGCGAAACTATTCGGGGAAAATTGGACCCTAGAAAGGGTTGCATACCCACTAATACAATGCTTAGATTACCAAATAAACAATGAAGTTTATTAGAAATCATTTTCTTGCTAGGGGGTTGGCTAGAGTCCACATGACTTCACGATGCCAATATGGTTGGGTGGTGAGCAAGCCTTACTTGATGTATGCATCAATACAAAATTTTGTTGGAATTCCATTTTATTTGAAGCTGTAATAATGTGTTATTTATTTACTTATACTATTAAAATGGTTCTTATATAATTGTTATTTATTATAAAAAAAATATAGTATGAAAGTTTTAAGATTATCTGACCTAGTTGTTATAGAGATGGCATAATTTCCTTATCATTTGCATCATGTAGAGTTCGAGAATACTAGTGATGAACATAGGAAGGTGATCCAATAAGTACCTCAACTAATGGATTTTGAGGTAGTTAGGGGTAATAAATGAGGGTAGAATAGGATATGAAGAGGGGACAAATGGAGGCACAATTTCATGAAACCACACTTAAGGGTGTGATTTCAGTAGTTGTGTCTCATGAAATTTGTGCCTATACATCAACAATTGGCACCTTCGGGGGAAAAAACACTTGTGCGAGTAATTACACTTGTGCGTAGGGTTTCGATGCTTGTGTCAACTAAAACCACACTTGCGCCTAGATTAACACTTGCGTAAGGCAAGTCTACATAAGGTAATAATGCATTTGCACCTGAAATGGTGTTTGCATAGGGAAAGAACATGCTTGCACATGAAAATGTGCTTGTGACGAGTAATAACACACTTGCGCATGAAAATGGGCTTTGTTCGGGTAAGGATGCACCTATTCCTAGAAAGGCGCTTGTGTGGGCTGAAAGCATGCTTTTGCTAAAAAGCAATTGCTTCTTTAGGATTTAGGGGGGAAGAGACTGATTTTGGGAAAGACTAATACTAGGTATTGGATTGATGTAGGAGGGCTTTCTAATATTGTAGTCCTGTGAGCGACAACTGCAAGTGATGATGTAGTTGAGGTACTAACTAGCCAAGATAGACAAGGAGTGGCTAGAGATGATGGGTTTGCACTATATCTTGTAGATGCCTCGATTGAGAGGGCATCGAGCCATGATGATGATACTTGTGGAGAAATGGCATAGTGATACTAGCAACTTTCATCTCCCCATAGGTGAAGCAACTATGGCCTTGGAGGAAGTGTGGCAAATTTTGCACCTACCTATTCAAGGCAAGATAGTAGAGTATGACTTGATACATGTATAGGGAGCACTGTTGTGAGTATTTATGAGTGATGATATGCTAATGAGGGGTATTGAGATAAATTTAGAGATGTTGAGATGGGTGTTTTACCACAATTATCTATTTTCACCACGACATTGATTTTAGGGCTCCTTGTACCAGATTAGAGATCCCAAGGGTTTGTAATTGGTTGGGCAGGGGTGTTGGACATGATGCTATTAGATGGCATTGTCTTTACATGGAGTTCCTGTGTGCTTGTAGATTTGTACTGGGATATGCATTTGGTATTATACAGGGATGGACAAAGCTTGGGGTGTGGTATGACGCTGCTACATATTTGGTCTTATGAGCACATTTTTTTTGTTGCAATTGGTGATGGATAGAGGCTAAGGATAGGGGATGTCTTATGTGTTCACCTATGCTTTGTTCTTGCATCACCGATGGTTAGGGGTTTTTCCTTATCGAAGGCAGGTGATCAATGATATGGATACATTCATTTGGAACCCATATCATGAGTGCGAGGTTTGAGATGATGATCAAAATCTACCTTATGTTTTAGTGGACACACTAGTTGATAGGTTAAATGTCAATGATCATTGAAAAATATTTGCCAGTCAGGGTTATGCAAAATTTTGGTTTGTAGAAGATTGTTCCAAGATAAGAGGCACTATTTTCATGAGTTATATGGGAGAGTGGGATATTTGGAGGCTATATAGAGCCATATATAGCCATACTAGATTGGAAGGATACCTCAGAGGTACCATGGGAACCTCGGTGTGCAGTGATAGATGTAGGGAATACTTTGAATTATGTTGCATGGTGGGTGGGTTGTAGGCCAATACAACTTAAAATACTATATGATCAAGTGGTGGCAAGGAGTGATAACAAAGATGATAGTGATGAAGGAGATGTGGATGGGCAACAAGTGCGATAGAGATTTGATCATCGAGAGGTGGTTGGAGGAGAGGAATCCCTAATTGAGGAGGATGTTTCCATGCAAGAGGGGGATGTGGATATTTGGGAAGAGGATCAAGTAGATGATGAGGTGGATATCTAGGTATGATTGGGATTGGTTATGTTAGAGTGAGATCAATTGCGAACTAAGTGATATGTAGCACAAACAAAGGCTTAGAGGTTACATTATTGGATGGAGCATAGGCTAGAGATAATCAGAGAGAACCCTAAGAACAACTTCCTCAACTAAGAAAATGGAAGATTTCAAAGGAGAGGCTAGTGGGGTATGGGCTTCAACTTGAACATGAGGAGGGGAGAATCCTATAGTAATTCTTGTAAAGAACTCAAATTTTGGACCCTAACGGGAAGAAATGAACCTTCTAGACCCCATATCAAAATGTTGGTAACTCCTTTTGACTACATGCTTGGAGGTAGTGGATTGGGTTGCGAAGTTCATAAAATCCTCACAACACTCTATCCAATACACATCCTAACAAGAGAGAATAAAAATTTTGACACAAAGACAAAGGGAAGAAAAAGGTTCACATTGAGTTCACTAAAATGTAGAGGATATTCGCTACTCTCTAGGACAAAGAAGAGTCTACAAGGAGTGGATGGTCCTCAAATGCCTCAAAGGCTAAGATTAGGTGATAAAGATGGGTGAAGGATAATTTTTGTAATTTTTAATGTTTTATGATAGGTTTTGGGAAAAATACTTTAGGGACCAAAAGAGAAAACTATTGAGGTCTCTAAGGCAAGCTGACTAGATCTTGGCTAGAGGATGATAGGGTGGAGCACATATGTCCCCACAACATATTATAGTCTTATATAGTTTGAAAGTAGAGCTTACAAACATAAACACATAGAGCCTACTATTTGTTTGGGAATTGGAATCTGAATGTTTGCTAAACTAACAAAATGCTAGAAATAAAGGAAATGACAACAAGAAGAATATTAAACATGCAAGAATCTAAACTAAGCATAATGAAATGACAATAGATAAAATAAAGAAAAAGACTCACAAGATCTCCAATGCTATGTAACCTCTTGCAAAGCTCCACACAAACAACTTGCACACACAAAGATAATAAAAATTGTTGGGGTTATTTTGGGGTTTTCCTTAGTCAAACCTCGTTTTGGTGTTTCCACCTCCACGAATGACCAAGAAGACAAGTAGATAAAGAAATAGACGATAGAAAAGAAATATTAATGATATAAAGAATACAACACGTTAGAATGCAAATATGATACTAAACAAATATGATAATGCAAGTCAAAGAAAGTGTTTACTCTCCCTTCAACAAGAATGTAAAGCTGAAAGAGAGTGCAACACTTGAGAGAGTTGAGATGGTGATGTAGGAGCTAAGAACATGCGAGAAGCTTGAGAAAAGTGGTGTAGAAGATCTTGAGAGAATGAGAATGGAAGAAGGAGAATGAGAGAATGAAAGTTTGAGAGATTGAATTGCAAGAATTAATGAGAGAGTGAATGAGATGGTGAAAGAATGAATTTGAATGAAGAAATGCATGCAAGAGGGTTGTTTATGGGCACGTTTGTGACCATAGAGGTGTTAAAATTCATAGGTAGGTGGAAGTGTAATGTCCAAATGGAAATAGACCTAGGAATCTTTTCAGGATGTTTGTGCAATGTACAAACGTCTATGCATGGTGAAAGTGCCCTTGATAAAAAAATCACTTAGAGATAAAAAAACAAGGGGTTTAATATGAATTTGAAGGTGAGAAAAAAGGGAATTTGAATTATTGTCTTTATTAGGCTAAAGGGAGGGTTATGTAGTGTGAAATTACCCAGGGGTGCAATTTTATGACACTACATTATGGAAAAAGAGGAGATGTGAAGAAGGAATGAAAAAATAAGAAAAAGAGTTCAGATTCCTCTCTAGAAAAAAATTATGATAATGGTGATAATGATGCTTTATTTATTTTTGCTAGCACTATAAGTGATGATGCTTGGATTATTGTCTTGGGTTGCTCCTATGGCATTACTCCTTATCAGGAGTGGTTTTCTACATTTATGACTTTATATGGAGGATATTTTTTCCTTGGAGACAACAATACTAAGTGGATTGTTTTGATTAGAGGTAAAAAATGGGTTTTGAAGGGGCCCAAAACCCTTTAAAAAAAGGAACAGCTTAATCAAAAAGGGAACAACACTAAACAACCATTAGCCTAAAGTCAGCAAACCACCAGCCAAAAAGCAGCCATAAACTACCATACACCACTACATATTGTTCAGAATTTCAACATCTTTCATCTCATTAGCAGCAAGCTTTTGTCCCTTAACCCTAGTATCAGAAACCTCAATACCCAAGGACCCAACCTAATTTTTTAGTCTATTTCTAGTCCTAACCCCAGGCCCACCAATTTTTACCTCACAACTCAAAATAGAACCTTTAGCAGCACCCTTAACAGCAGCATAATCCTCCCCCGTCAGCTTACCCTCAGTAGCCATAACATTAGTAGACAAAATTTTCTTTCTCTTATTAGGGGAGAAAGCCATTGCAGAGTCCGACCTAGTCAAGACTTTAGGAGCTTCTCCACTCTTCATAACCACATTCCAAATTTTATCAATTTTCTCCTCAAGGGATAACATTCTTCCCTCCATACTTTATTTTAGATTGATGGTTTCCTCTGCCATAGTATTAGCAATAGTGTTGAGACCAACCATTAAATTATCAATTTGGATTTTTATCAAAGGGTCCTCAACCTTGCAATCAATACTTCTTTACCAATAGTGACAAGAGACTTCATCCTACGAATGGAATTGGCAATTTTCTCCACAACACCCATCCTCTTCTGAATCCTCTCTACATCCGCTTTCTTAGCTCCTGTAGCCTATTCACCACCCACAACTCTAAACTTCTCCTACTTCGGCAACCCAATGATAGCGCTCAAAACATCCTCACCATGGAAGCAGCCAACCACAAAGAGAGGGACATTCTTCTCTAGGTGTTGACCAGGTTTCAAAACCCTTCTCTTCGGACTTCCCTCCTCAGGTTCCTGCACAAGTCTAGATGCAGGGGGAGGAGAAGAAGCTTCCCCATAAAGATAATTTTTTTCTTTCCCCCTCTTAGAGGGAACAATTTCCTCCACATCATCACTGCAAGTCATGTAACCCACTTCCTCATTCATTTTCCTTTTCCCAAATTTACCCTGAATAGGGGATATGGGGCCCTCCTCCAAAGAGGCATACGAATCTGGGACATAGTCAACATCATCATCCCTATCCAACTCTAAATCTTTATTTAAAATAAGCCTCATCTTCCTCAATTTCTTAGAAGCCCTTTCCTCACCCGACTTAGTTTCATAACCCTCTCTAGCTTTAGCAGAAATATCCTTCAGAGTAACCAGAGTTTTTTGGACATCATGAGCTTTAACATGTTCATAAATCAAAAGAATCAACCATGAATGTAGGACAAGGTTTTTGGGATTCTTCCTATGCTCTTTAATCCCATAGTCCATCGACACTAGCAAATAATAGGGAAATGATACCCATTTCTTGTGCTTAAAATGGTTAAGCAACAAAAAATGGTAATTGTTAATGGCTGTGTACCTTCCTTCCAGGGTTACATACCTCATGATTTCTTCAACAACATCTCACCAGAGAGCTTTCAAGGAATTCCTTAGATACCCACCACTCTTCGTAGGCTTCAAGTCATCACTCTCATTCTTCTTGAAGAAAAGGGACATCGTGGCCAGTGATTCTTTCTTATCCCTGTACACCTTCATACCCTTAATTTCTAGGCCAATAATCTGGGCTATGAATTCCTCATCCACCACAATTTCCCTACCACCCAATTCCAGGGTTCTCCCTTTCCACCCTTTCTCAACCAATTCAGTAACCTGAGGATTATTGCCATGTAGTTTCTCCATGAAGGGAGTTAGACCACCCTTTTCTAAAATTTCCCACACTTCCTTTCTCTACTCAACAATATCACAAGATTTGGGCTCGACATGATTTCTGTTCCCACCCATGACGATGGAAAACAGAGACCAAGCACTCAACATGAAACTCAGAAGGAAGCAACAAACACCACTTAGAACCGAATTATCAATCAAAAGACTCTGGAAGCTTATGCAGCTAAAACCCACAATTCGTGCAAAGGAAACTACAAGACATACATACCATAATGAATTCAAAATTTGTGCCATATGACAACCTTTCCTCAAAATCATAACCATACCATCCTTACTAATGATATTCAACCACATGAGCAAGGACATGCACACCTTAAAGAATAATTTAACTCTCATTTATAACAATAGTCGTGGCCTCATAAGGGATGGGGTCATTTAATTCCCAGACCTTACTATCTCTAACACCAAAGTTAGTGAAGAAATCGACTAACTTATTTCCCTCTCAAAATATGGGAAATATAAACATTATCAAAATATTTAATAATTTCAATGCAATCCTTGATCAAGGCCTCAATTGTCCAAGACAGAGGAGATAAATTCTTCAAATTATTAATAATGTTCAAAGAATCACCCTCCAACCAAATCTTCTTATACCCTCTTCTCTGAGCCAAAACAAGACTATGATAGGCATTTGCCGCCTCTGCAAAGTGGTTTGTCTGGGTTCCCAAAGAATACTAAGTGGATTGTTAGTAAGGGAAAGGTACAATTATGTTTTAGTGATGAAAGGATTAAATTTATTATTTTTTGTATATTCTAAGTTTTGTGAGTTTTTTTTGTATCCAAGTTAAATGATTTTGGTTGTAATTTGGTTAGAAATAATTTGGTGATTGCTAAAGAATCTTAGATTGGGGCTCTATTTAGACTTTAATGTGTCTATTATTTGTAATTCTACCAATGTAACTAGAACTAAATATACATGCATATTTTGAGACCAAAATTTGGTTTACGTTAATGACAAATATCTAAAGACCATTATTAATAAAAAATAAGTTGATTTTTTTTATCAAATTCTATTGGTAAAAACAATTTATATGAGCATTGTATGTTTGGAAAGAAAAATAGATCATTTCTTGTTGGAAGAAATAGAGCTAAGATATTATTAGAAATCATTCATTCAAATGTGTTTGGTCTAATGGGTGTTGGTTTTATTGATAAATCTTGATATTATGTTATTTTCATTGATGATGTCTCTAGGTACACCTAATTTTATTTTGTGCATTCTAAATCTAATTTTTTTATTAAGCTTAAGGAGTTTAGAGCCTTAGTAAAAAAATAAATAGATTATAAGACAAGGGTGTTGATATTTGACAATGGTTGGTAATATCTTTTCAATAAATTTGAGAAATTTTGTAAGCATGCTGCAAGTATTTTTTAGGTCCAAAGACTATACATTACACTCCCAAAAAATTGGGTAATAAAAAGGATGAATTGAACCTTAATGGAAATATCTATTAGCATGCTAAGTGGTACAAATCTAGATCAATGCTTTTACTATATGTAGGTACTAGTTATTTGATTAATGGATCCCCTTGTAACTCCTTATGAAGTGTAGATAGATACAAATATTTTAGTTTCACATTTAAGGATATTTTGTAGTGAATCTTATGTTTGTGTGCCTTAAGAAAACTAATTTAAACTAGATCTAAAATCTCATAAATGCATCTTCATTTTTTACAATGAGAATGTTAAAGTTTATAATCTTTTGAATCCTATAACCTATGTTTTCAAGAGATGTGATTTTTAGGGAGTTTAGATCTTATATAGGTAAATAAAAAACCAAATAAAAAGAAATAACAAAACAATGCAGTTTGAAATAAAAATAGAAAAGTGCCTGAAGATGCACATGTGAAGGAACAATCAAATGGATCAAAGGATGAAGAAGAAGAAGAAGGTTTAGATAGTTCAAAATATGGTTTAGATAGTTCAAAATATGATGTGCAGGATGAGCACATGGAAGAGCATGTAGAGCCTATTAATCCTACCTTGAGAAGACCTACAAGCAAATGAAATCCAATTGATAGGAAAAGCCCACCAAATTTCTGTTACATTTTTACTTTAGTGAGTATTGGTGATGAATCTAGATCTTTTAGGGAGGATCTCTGTTTGGAAGATAGTGAGTCTCGGATGTAGGTCATGCAGGGCCTTGGACATTTGTGATACTTGAAATCCTATTAGTTTTCTTGAGGGAAGAAAACCCATTGGTTGCAATTAGGTGTACAAAAATAAATTCAATATAGATGGTTAGTTAGAGTAGTACAAGGCTAGAATAGTGGCCAAGGCTTACTCCTTGAGAGAGAGAATTGATTTTGGTGAAATTCTCTCTCTTCTTGCTAAGTTTATTTTATTAGATTCCTTTTATCCATTGTTACATCTTATAATTTTAAAATTGAGAAAATAGATGTTAATATTTCTTTCTTACACAAGGATCTTGAGGCCAGAGATCTATACATGATAGCTTGATGGTTTTTTTGTGAAAGGATTTGGGGAATAGTTGAGATTGAAACAATCATTGTACAATCATTTTAATAGTCACCTTGTATGTGGTACTAGAAGTTTGATGCCTTTGCATTGAAATAGGGTTTTGTTAGAAGTGAGGAAGATCATTGTGTTTATATCAAGATGATTGGTAATCAAATATTGATTATTATCTTATATTCACAATTAATTTTTTTTTTATGGGTAACAACAAGACAATGATTAGGGAGCCTAAAACTCAAATTTTTAGCACACTTGGCATGGACTTAGGGGATAAAAAATTCATTCCTAGAATGGAGATTGGCAAGGTTTAGGTACACATAAATATTTGGTTGAGTCGGAGTAAGTATTTAGATACCATTTTGTAACAATTTAAAATGCATGATTATAAGACAAAAAGTCTTTCATTTTTTGTTTTTACTAAGATTAATTTGAAAATATGTCCTAAATCTAATGATTATTGAATCTCTAATAGACCTTATTCTAGTGTTTTTGGTGGTTTGATGTATGCAATGGTTTACACTAGAACAAATATTACCCAAGTAGTGGGAGTTTAGTGCATTTATGTCTAACCTTGTGGTGCAGGAGCACCTAGGCTAACCTCCATCTTGTTAATTTCATTTTAGCTTGTATATGACCTTAGCCAAGTCAGAGGGTTTGTGTATTTGTTTTGGACCTTAGAAGGTCATTGTTGTGCTTAGGTGAATTAGTCATTAGGACTAAGATTCACCAAAGTTTTGTTGTCTTTATTAGTTTTGCTTTGTTTAGCCATGTTGGAATTGGAGCCTTAAATGTGTTCTAAACACATCAATGTTGTTAGGAGGATGCCATGAGGCAATTAAGGGAGTTGGATGCTCGGAATTAAGGAGTTAGAGGTCCTAAGAATTAGGGAGATGGCATAATGGTTTGTTGCCAAAAGTTGTTGCAAAGTTGTCATGTTGCATGCAACTCGGTTACCTTGGATCCCTTAGAAGATGGGAGTGTGGGATCGACCAACATCCCTAAGAACATGGAAAAAGGCATCTATGATGTAAGAGGCTCGAGATATAAGGATAGTAGTTTGTAATTAAGTGAGGGGTTATGCTTTTGAATGGAAGAACATTGCATTTTCTGTAAATCCCATGTGTTTTGAGGTGACAGTGATATCAAGTGGATTGTATGTACTAATTTGGTATTGGATTTGAGTTTACAAGACATACCTAAGCATTCTTTCTTTTGTAAGTAAGTTCATTTGATTTAGTTTAAGTGTTTTGTGTAAATAAGTTAGAGTTTAGGGTCTTTATTGTCTTGTTTTGAACACTCAGTCTTTTTATGGCTCCCCCATGAAATCTAGCCACGAGAACTTCCTGAAATTAGATGGATTTGTTAGGGGAGCCAATTCTCTGTATATAATTAGTGGTAGGAGTCTTGAAGAGTCGAACATGCATTTTTAAAATCAAACCCTAGGCGACCTTAGAAGGGTCCGGTTCAGAGTTTGATAGAGAAGAAGTGAAGAGTATAGGCAAGGGTTAGAAGTACAGTACAGAAAAAGCATGGTATCAGGTAGGGTATGATAAAATCTTCACATGCTAAAAGGATTGAGGTCCATTCAATCCATTTGTGTGAGAGAGGAGCAAGAAATCAGTGTAACCCTACTAATTAGGTCTTTTAGCCCTATTTGACCTAGATTATAGGAACCAGCGTACGGAGGAGACAGAGGCCTAAAATCTTGTGAATATTTTAGAGAACCAAAAAGGGTATCTGAATATGAAATTTGTTTCCCAGGTTGTTTGGAAAGTTTGAAGAAGAATTGCAAAAAGGTCACTGTCAAGGGCTAGAAGGGATTAGGCCTCTTCAAAGCAAAATTTTGAATCGGTAAGAGTGAAGACTGAAGATCCTCCAAGATGAATCCAATTGGATGTGTTTGGCATGTCTTTAGTATCTTTGATACCCCTGCAAGCAGTTCAAGGTTTTGAGCAAAGTTGGCACTTAGAGTCTTCTAAGTGTAGGATAAAGTTGCTAATTCAAATTGGTGTTAGTATTCCAAGGTGAAGCACAAAGTTGAGAAACTCTTGGAGAGGAGTTGAAACAGAGTTTAGTTAATGACCTAATCCTAACCAGAACCTAGAAGCTATTAGGTTCTAGGAAGAAGACAGTGAAAAGGTCTTTTAGCAGATTGTGCAAGCAAGCCTTGGTCCACCTATACCATGTTGGTATCAGAGCCTTGTTTGATCAGGCTTGTGATTGATGTTGCAACCCACTAAATCAATAGGAGAGAATACACCAGAGGAAGAAAGAACCATGGTGACTAATGCTGAGTTAGCCAAGAAGGTAGAAGAGCAAGAAGAGGATAACCAGCTGCTGAGAGAAAGGTTGTCCTGAATGGAGAAACTCTTGGATGAAGTCCAAGAAAAGGCAGACAAAGTAAAGGATAAAATAGAACTGAAGGAAGAGCAGGAAGCAAAGGAAAAGGAATTGGACTTGGAGGAGGAAGCTCCAAAACCTGACCCTGTCCTTGCTGAAGAACCCTTCTTGAAGGCACTGCAGGACTTAAGTGGCAAACCTTTGGAAGGTGTGCCACTATTTAGTGGACAAATGGATCTTGATTCAGTCATGGACTGGATTGAAAACATAGAAAATCACTTTGAATGTGATGGTATAACAGAGGCCCAAAAAGTAAAGGTGGCCAAGTCAAGGTTGAGAGGTTCAGCTCTCACATGGTGGAAGTTTGTGCAAACTGAAAGGGAGAAAGAAGGAAAGGGTCCTATAGTTACATGGAGAGGCATGGTAACCAAGATCAAGCAGACCTACTTACCTAATGAATATGAAGTCCAGTTGCATAGGAGGAGACATAATCTTAGACAAAAAGATATGGATGTCCAAACATACACCGAGGAGTTTCAAAAGTTGTGCCTCAGATCAAAGGTGGTTGAAGATGAAAGCATTAAGCTAGAAAGGTATTTGAATGGGATCAAGTGGTCTATTCAAGAAGACATGAGCCTAGTGAACTTCAAAACCATTCACCAATGTTATCAAATGGCCTTAAAGATAGAGGAGAAAGGCAAAAAGAAGCAAGAGCAAACCTCCAAGAGTAGAGGTAAAGGAAAAGACAGTAGAGGACAAAGAGGTGGCTATGGTGGAAGGAGTTTAGAATCAAGGGCTCAAGGAGAAATCAGGTACTCTGATTAGCAAGAAGGAAGCTCTAGTAGAGGTGGTAGAGGAAGAGGCTCTAGCTCTAGAGGAAGAAGTAGTGGACAAGGAAGGGGTAGTTACTTTGCCAATATGAAGTGTTACCATTGCAATCAAATGGGACACCCGGCCTATAGATGTCCAGAGAAAGGTAGTACTTCTCATGGAGGTGATAAGAGAACTAACCTAGTTCATGATGAGACAAATGCAGCAGAGAAACATCCTGAGGTACCATTGAATTCTGAGGAAGGTGAGAACCTCATGATGAGGAGAACTTTGATCAAGGAGCCGGTTAAAGAAGAACCAAGCCAAAGGAGGTCCCTGTTTAGGATAAAGTGCAAGATGATGGGGAAAGTATGTAGAGTCATCATTGACTCAGGGTCTACTGACAATATTGTGTTAGAGGAGACAATCAACAAGCTGAAGTTGACAAGGATACCCCACACCAATCCTTACAAGGTCACATGGCTCAATAAAGGCCAACATGTCTTGGTAAATGAACAAGCATGGGTGGAGTTCTCAATTGGAAGGTACAAGGACAAAGTCTTGTGTGATGTGTTACCTATGGATGCATGCCACTTGCTCCTAGGTAGACCATGGCAATTTGATCGCCAAGCCATGCATGATGGAGTGAAGAACTCTTATACTTTTAAGAAGGACAAGGTGACATTCACAATTCAGTCACTGTTAGAAGATGTAGAGGTGTAGACAGTAGGTCCTAAACTGCTCATGGTTGGTGAAAAAGAGTTCTTAGAAGCCTTGGAAGAAGGAGAAGGAGTTGGCTATGCAGTAATGTTGAGGCCAAGAGAGGTAAGTAATGACAAAGCAGCTGAGAAGCTAGAGTTACCTAGAGAAATACAAAAAATGTTGCAGACCTATGAAGGCATTGTAAGCAGTGGACAACTAGCAACATTACCCCCTAAAATAGCCATAAGTCATAGGATAGACTTGATACCAGGGGCTACTCTGCCAAATAAGTCAGCCTACAAGATGACTCCTCAACAAAATGAGGAAATAGCTAGGCAAATACAAGAACTCCTAGACCAAGGTCTCATTAGGAAAAGCATTAGCCCATGTGCAGTACCCACTGTCCTAGCACCCTAAAAGGGAGGAGAATGGAGGCTTTGTACTGATTCAAGGGCCATAAATAAGATAACTATTAGGTATAGATTCCCTATCCCTAGGATTGAAGACCTCATGGATTGTCTAGGTGAAGCTAGGTACTATACCAGGATAGACCTAAAGAGTGGTTATCACCAAATCAGAATGCATGAGGGAGATGAGTGGAAAATGACTTTCAAAACCAATGAGGGTTTATATGAGTGGCTGCTTATGCCATTTGGACTGTCTAATGCCCCCTCCACATTCACGAGACTCATGAATGAAATCCTCAAGGACTACATTGGTAAATTTGTAGTGGTGTATCTTGATGATATACTGATCTATAGAAAAACAAGAGAAGAGCACCTCAAACAGATAGAGTTGGTTTTCAAGAAGCTACAAGAGGAGAAATTGATGATCAACTTAGAAAAGTGTGAATTCATCAAAACAGAGCTGGTGTACCTTGGATTTGTGCTATCACATGGCAACTTGAAAATGGACAGTAACAAAGTGGAAGCCATCCTCAATTGGCCTACTCCAAAGACAACAACAGAGGTAAGAAGTTTTCATGGTCTTGCTCAATACTATAGGAAGTTTATAAGACAATTTAGTGCTATTTGTGCTCCTATGTTGGATACCATTAAAGGAGGGATGAAGACTAAGTTTGTATGGAATGAGAAAGCTAACAAAAGTTTTGAGTTGTTGAAAGAAAAGATAGCTACCCAACCTATTTTGGTGTTACCAAGCTTTGAGAAGCTATTCACTATTGAGTGTGATGCAAGCAATGTGGCTATTGGAGCTGTTCTCAGTCAAGAGGGCAGACTGGTGGCTTTTCATTATGAGAAATTAAGTGAAGCCAAGAAGAAGTATTCTTCTTATGACCTTGAGATGTATGTATTGGTCCAGGCTTTAAGGAAATGGAGGCACTACTTGCTTCCCAAGGAATTCATAGTGTATTCAGACAACCAAGCACTTAGTTTCTTGAATTCACAAGAGAAATTGAGTCACAGGCACATGAAATGGGTGGAATACTTGCAAGCTTACACTTTCAATATCAAGCACAAGAAAGGAGTTCTCAACAAGGTGGCAGGTGCCTTGAGTAGAAGAGTCCTCACCATACAAGAAATTCAGTTGAAGAGCATGGGAATAGATCATTTCAAGGATCTATATGCAGATGATGAAGATTTTGCAGACATTTATAAGGTATGTGCTGAATACAAGAATCATTTTCATAGGAAATATGTTGAATATACTTTGCAAAGTGATCTCTTATTTAAAGGAAATCAGTTATGTGTCCCTAGAGGTTCTATTAGACAGAATTTGATACAAGAAAAGCATAATGGTGCATTAAGTGGTCACTTTGGGATCACAAAGACTCAAGAACTTGTTCAAAGATTCTATTATTGGCCAAGAATGAATCTAGATGTTAGGAGGTATGTGGAGAGTTGTATAGTGTGTCAAAAGGCCAAAGGTACTTCTTCAAATGCAAGCCTATACCAACCACTGCCTATTCCTACTAGGCCATGGGAATGCTTGAGTATGGATTTTGTAGTTGGGTTACCCAAGACAAGACAAGGCATGGACAGTGTTTATGTAGTTGTGGACAGATTCAACAAAATGGCTCACTTTGTGCCATGTAAAACAACCAATGATGCGAGTCAAATAGCCTTCCTTTTCTTCAAGGAGATAGTAAGGATACATGGGTTACCTATAAGCATTGTGTCAGACAGAGACACCAAGTTTATGAGTCATTTTTGGAAGACTCTTTGGCAGAGATTGGGAACTAATTTATCTTTTGGATCTGCATACCATCCCCAAACTGATGGTCAGACCAAAGTTGTTAATAGAAGTCTTGGAAATCTATTAAGGTGCTTGACCAAGGAGTATGGTCAACAATGGGATTAGTTGATTGGGCAAGCTGAGTATGCCTATAATGACACTGTGAACAGGTCAACAGGGAAGAGTCCCTTTGAAATTGTCTATGGATTACATCCTAGAGGAGTCTATGAGCTAAGAGACTTAAAGGATGGAGTCAAGGGAAGTGGATATGTTGATGATTTTGCTTATGCAATGCAGGAGATTCATGATACAGTTAGGAAGACATTGGCAGAAAACAACATGAAGCATAAGACCAAGGTGGATGAGCATAGGAGAGAAGTTCAGTTCAATGTTGGAGACTTGGTGATGGTGCATCTAAACAAAGCCAGGTTACAAAAAGGAGTTCCTCACAAGTTGCAAATGAAGAGGATAGGTCCCTGTCCTATCTTGGCCAAGTATGGCAACATTGCATTTAGAGTGGAGCTACCGGAAGATAGTGGACTATCCATTTCAGCCTCCATCAATTTCCAGGTGTACTCTTTTTGTTTAACCTTTCTATTTTGTTTTATATTGCATTCAATCCATCTTTCTATATATCACACTAGATGTTTTCAAATATCTTACATTCCTTAGGTTTTGCATTAATATTCATTATCTTTTATTAGCTATTTACATTTAGGACATTGCATTTAGACATATTTCAATCATACTAGTATTATTCTTGAGTGAACCTCCAAGTTTTTGTGGGATACCTTTCTCCTTTTAGGTGGAAAACCCTAGAAGTGTAAGAGAGAAGCCCCTAAAAAAGTTTGCGGTTCAGATAGAAAGAGGGGGGATAGAGAGAGAGAGGAGAGAGGGTGGGAGGGAGAGGTAAAGTGGAAGAGTTGAGATAGATAGAAGTAGAGAGAGAGAGAGAGATGAGGATAGATAGAAAGAGGGGGGATATATATACAGAGAGAGAAAGGTGATAGAGAGATGTGATAGAGAGAAGTAGAGAGGGAAGGGGGGAGGGGAGGAGGGAGAAAGAGGTATAGAGGGATAGGTTAGATAGAGAGAAGTAGAGAGGGAAGGTGGGTGGAAGGGAGAGAGAGGGGGGGAAAGGAGAGAGGGAGAGAGTGATGAGAGAGAGAGAAGTAGAGAGAGGAGAGAGAGAGGGGGAGAGAGAAAATTAGAGAGGGAAGGAGGGAGGGAGGGAGGGAAGGAAGGAGAGGTGAGAGAGAGAGAACTAGAGAGAGAGAGATGAATAGGTAGAGAGGTAGTTCTTGAGCTCAAGGGATGGAGATAGTGAGAGAGAGAGGTTCAGAGCATAAGAGATGAACAATGAGTGAGATAGAGAGAGAAAGATAACACAACTTGCTGATTACTAAAATTTGACCTCTTGATTACTAGAATTTGACATGTTGATTATTGAAATTTGACTAAGTCTAAATAAAAAAATTAGAATAATTTTCATTATTACTCCAAGAGATTTGAAACCACTCTCAAACATCCTAAAATTATACACATGATATATAACGTAAAGTATAAGAAAGTAAATGTCCATATCTAAATGTTAACTTATACTTATAGTTTCACTGGCAGGGAAAGACAAAGACAAAGAAAAATAAAAAAGATTCATTTCAACAAAATGCATTCTAAAAGCTCAACATTCACATTTGGCGAGTGCCAAAATTGGTGCTTTCCAAATGATGCATTTCATTTGGCGCTTGCCAAATTGATTGCATTGGAAAATACCAACCCAAAGGGTTAAATGACCATTTCATGCCAATGGTGTGATTTTCTGAAAGGGGAAAAAAATTTCACACATTTTTGGCCATGCTCTCCATCAAGTTTGCATGTGTTTCAATGCAAATTTATAAAAATATTGTAATGAAATTAGAAGTTCTCTCTTAGCTATCTAACCATATTTAAGTTTTTTTATGTTTTGATTATGTTAAGTTTTTCATCTATATCTATTGTTAGTGCCTCCATTTTTTTTCAAAAACAAACATGTACTAGTCTGGGTATAGATTTTTACTCATTCATTGAATTTTGAAATAAAATTTTATAATTTTAGAAACTATACTCCATTCTACATGTAATGATTCTTTTTTTTTTTATTAGTTTTCAAAAATTTTAGGGGGAGCACACTCAAATTTTAGCTTTTCAATATGTGTCCACTTTGAAAATTAGTAAAATATTATATATTCATTAAAAAATTCACTGAAAAAACCAACATAAACTACATGGTAACATTAGCTAATTTCTCACTGTACTAGTGAGTTTTGAAATTCTAAAAAAAACTTAACTTTTTAGGGGGGCCACAAGACACTACATGGTATTTTTTTTTATCAAAAAAGGACCACTTTGTGTGGCCCCCCTTTTTCAAACCCTTAATCTTCATTATTTAAAGAAAAATAGTAGTTTAGAAAGTAGATTGGGAGGACTACAATTCTTTTTTTTTTTGCATCTTCAAATTTTGAGTGTAACTATCTTCAATTTCTTGTGAACATCAAAACTTTTTGATTTAAAAAAAAAAAGTGACATCTTAAGAACCATTTTTGTGTCACAACTTGGTGCACATACCCTAAAATAAGATTCAAGTTTCAATGCCACCTAACTTCATAGCATGTACTAAAATTGCTAGAATCAAATTCATGTGTAGAAATATGCACAACAATATTATCAATTTAAAATAAATTTAATCATATCAAAGCACAAAATATAACATTAGCCAAATATCTAAACAATGCAATAATATTTTTTTATCATGTTTCCAATATGAACAATACTTGAGTCATAACTAGAAAATTAGTCCCTAATTAGAAGACTATCAATGCATGAAATTTTAACCACCATATTAATTAGAATTTAATGATTTAAAATGGTTATGACTATTTTAAAGTTATGAAAATCATTCTTCCAATATTAAGGATTTAGTTAAGAACAATTTATATAAATTTATCTAATTCTTTTTCTTTTTTATTAAGTTTTCAATTATTTAATAAGGTTGTTTGTACAATAACAATTAATGACCAAAATTAAGTTCTTGATTACATATCAAAATCAATAATATAACCAAGAATTGGAAGAAAAAAATCATTTAGTACTTTAAAGGATATGCCATGAATTAGTTATAATTATTGGTAAGGATAATATTGTTTAACTTATTCGTGACTATAAGGACCTCCTCAAGTGAAATTATTAAAGGAACAAAACTCACAACTGTTGAAAATGGACATAATTATGTAGCTTAATAGTTTGTAAAACTATTGTAGCTGTAGATATAATTAAGTATTCTTTGTTACAATTTCTTTGTGGATGATTATCTGTTTAGATTCATTTTACCATTTGTAGAAATAGATAGAAGATTGTAGAAGAATAAGACCAGAAGATAGAAGTTACACAACATATACTGTGGAGAAACCCTTTCAGGAAAAATCTCCACCAAGAATCAATAGTGCTTGTATTATTTAACCTTAGAACAAGATTACAATAATTCTTTATCAATCCTTCATTGAGATGCTTCTTTTTCCTTCAACAATTCTTCTTCACAACCTACAATAAAATCTTATTTTCAAACTCTCTTCAACTTACTGCAATTTATAGATAATAATGAGCCTTGTAAACTCCAAAGAGTTTACAATTACAAAAGACAAAGCTTACCTCACAAAACCTACGCCTATTCTTTTCAAGTAGAGTTCTTCCGTGAAAAATAATGCCAAACCAAGTTCATCAATTTGGGTGTCCCAAACTGAAGTCCTAACTCAATGTTAATTTTGAAGATATCTTGTAAGCTTCTCCTCAAAGTTGGCACCCAAGAATGGGCCCACTTAACTCAACCGTATAAAATATCTTATCATGCAAAAGTGTTAACTCCAAGATGCCAACTTGGGCGCCCAAAGTGGGTCCAAGTCAATCTCTATTAACTGAAACATATCTCTCCATCAATTCATGCAAACAGGATGCATGATTGATCATCCCCACTTAACTAAATGTATCACTTGTTATCTGTCATGCAAATCAAGTCATTAGTCATGCATTCTAAGTCAATTGAAGTCAACTAGCATTCAACTAAAACTAACTACATGCAACTGAAGATAACTGAACCATAACTGAATTGAACTAAACTGAACTGAATTGATATTGAACTGAACTAAACTGAATTGATCTGATCTGAACTGAAGTGAACTCCATGCATGTAAACATCAATCCCTAACTTATAGGATCTTTACATGCATTTCAAAAGTATTATATTTTTCTCCAAAGAGTTAACTTAAGGCAAGTTCCACCTTCCATGTGGGCACCCCATGTGCTCCTATTATTTAGGAACTTTGATTGGATTCCCTCACATGTTCCTATCATTTAGAATTAATTACAAATTTCAATTAACATGTTCATTTCATTCGAATTTAATCTCCTTATAATCCTAGTGTTGGGGAACACTTTCCAAGGACTTAGGAGATGCATGAAATAATGTTTAGGATTGCAATTAAATGGCATCATATTCCCAACAACAACCAATTTTATAGAAAGGAAAATATTTTGAAGGTTTAAAGGTTTGAAATAACTTTAGTGTTGAAAAATGTCGTCTGTGACATTTTCACACTTTTTTGGGCCCTCCTTGCAGAATTGAGCCTAATGATGCCTTGATTTAGTGTTGTAATGTGTTTGAAACATTCACATTAGGTCTTGGGCCCTTGTGAACTAATGAATTTAAATGGTACCTTGCTAAAGTGTTGTGAAGTGTTGTAACACACTTTCACACTTTTCTAAGGTTTTACATAAATTAACTAAACCTAATGAACTTCTTTTTAACCAAAATATACCTTAATCTTGCCTTATTTGAAGTGTTGTAAAGTGTTGTAACACACTTTCACACTTTTCTAGTGTTTTCATTAATAATTGGGCTTCTTTATGCTTTAATTGGCCTTATTTTGCATCCACAAGCCTCATTTAATGCATGTTTTTGAGGACAATCTTGAAACCAATCAACACCCAATCATAATTCAGGTGTTTTTAGGTTGAATGACACAAATTTAGTGATTTGGGACTCATTCACCACCTTAGGCGAATGAGTCCCACCTAGATTTTTGGGTCCTGAACTTGGTTTCACACCTTTCTAAGCATTTTTAAAAACAACCCCATAAATTATGCCTAATGTGACTCATTTTCCACTTTGGGTGAATGAGTTCCATGTGGGCCAAAATCAAAATTAATTCAATTTTTTGGCAATATTTTATCCTCCTAGATCTTATGTAGGCTTGTAGTGTTGCAATTTTAGGATTTCTTGCATAATTAAGTATAAATACAAGGTTCTTTCACTCATTTTCAACCCCAATCATTCAAGTATTCATCCTAATAGAAAGTTTGAGTTCACAAGAGCATTCAAGCATTCACAAGAGCATTCAAGAGTCTTCAAGGGCAGATTATCAAGCATTCTATAGTAGCATTCAAGAGTCTTCAAGGGCAGATTATCAAGTATTCTAGAGTAGCATTCAAGCATCAATCATCATGTCAAAGACTTCATGCATCATGTTTGTTTTTGAGCTAACAATTATGATATAGGGTTTCATGATTAAAGCTATCATTTCATTCAAGGTCTATCCTATTCAAGCAAGAGTCAATATCTACATCCATTGGAGCCATCTCATACATTTTTGCAACACTTCATTGCTAGAGTTTGGTGAGTTTCAACATCATATTTTGTTCATTCATCATTCTCCATTCCTATTTTATTTCATTTCAAGGTTTGATTACCAAAACAGGGTTTGACCATGGCAAACCCCTATCCACTAACAAAACAACATTTTTCCCTCTCTTTAGTGTGTGATTTGTAGGTTTATATTGAAGAAACATTGAGGAGCAAGCTTGGAGAAAGTTTTCAAAGTGCCTATAAGTTGTCAAAGTTGTCATTAAGCAATGGAGAACATTGGAGAACACCTACAGGTTGATTTACAAAGATTCGGATCCGAAAATGTGGAGAAGCAGATTGAGTAGACTGAGAAGAGAAAATTCAATGGTTGAAATTTTAAAAAACCCTAACTGGACTGATTCACCACTTCTGGTGAATGAATCCTAGTTTTGGTAAAAAATCAGGTTTTTGAAGATTCAAATACCCATTTGCAAAATTCTTGTTCTCTCACAGAAACCTAAATTTTGGATTGATTTTCCCAACTTGGGGAATGAGTCCCACTGAACACTAAAGGAAGAATTCCCAATGCTTTAGACCTCCTTCTAGTGATCTCCAAATTCCTAGGTGCACACATTCTATTATGTAGCTTTCTGTTTTGTTTAATTTGCATTTCTAGGTCATTTAATTAGAGTTTGCATCATAGTAGGATTCATTATTACATCTTGCATTGCATTTATCTTTCCGAGTCTTAACTTGGTGGTGAACCCCTCATTAGTTTACATTGAACACCTATGACAACCCTATTGTAAGATCTATTTCTCCTTTGCATTGAGATCTCTAGGGTTTGTTCTTGAATGAGAAAGAGTGAAGATTGTCATTCTAGGTCCTAAACCCTAGAAAAACACACAATTTTCCACCTTTCAATAACATTAATACATAATTTAAATAACTTATTTCAAACCATGTTCCTCAAAACAACAAATGTTATAGTGTATGAAAACACCCCCCCCACCATTATATATCCTTACTATCAAAACTATCATTGCTATTGATACCCTTCAAAAACCATAATTTACACTCATGTGCATATAGTAAATTTAAAATTTTGGGTGTTTATGAATTGTAATGATACAAATATAGAGTTCTACACAATATCAACCTTTAATAAAATTATGAAATAAATTTCTACCATCAATATTTTGTCATTGATGACTAATGATTAGGATAATACAATAAATAAAGTAATATTGTGGTAATTGATAATGAATTATACCTATAACATTGATACTCAAAATTTATTGCATGGTTTTTTTTCTAAAATATTTAAAATTTCATTATGTCACATCCCCCAAAAGAACCCCATTTTACTTGTCATGGATGAGTGCAATAATCAATTCACCAATAGCAAGGTACCAATGATGTTCGATTTTACAATTTAATTGGGAAATATTCAAAATGGGCAACTATTGAACACATCAGACCAATTACACACGTACATGTGGGATATTGCATCCACATAGGCTACATCTATCTAAGGACATATATAAGTAGAAATATCTCTTTTATTACAATGTGTATTTAGATGAAATTGCAAAGTTATGCTACAAAGATTCCTAAGGCCAATTTGACTCCTTGGACTTCAAACTTTTAGCATTTTTTTTAGATCCAACCTTCCTTAAGACCATCTAGGCATTCCAAAACCATAAGAATAATATGACCTTGATAACAATATGACTTTTGAAAATAATATCAATTACAGGTAAAATTCATAGAGTGGGTACATTGGTGATTGACTATAGTTGGAAAACTTTGACTCATCAAATCTATCTTATATACATTTCATGTCTACCTCCTCACCCTCCTAGAGCTTCCTAATATCTCAGGGAAAAATATAGGTTATATTCAGTCTTCAACAATATAGTAGTTGTCAAATAAGATTCAAAATTTTAATGTTAAATGAACTTATAGTACATTAAACCCTTATCATAAAATGCTATAAACCCTTGGCCAATTTTGGCTTGAGCAACATGGTTTGTTATTGACACCATGAAGAGAAATATAACACTTCATCCCTAAACAAATAACAAGTCCCAGACTTATCAATTGGATAGTGGTACAACTACCAATAACATATGGTCATAGCAATACACTCAAACCCACATCCCTATATTCAATGTATAGTTGCAAAAAAAATGAAATGACTCAAACTCATGTATCGCCTTTGAAAATCTTGACGAGGATTCTTGGAAACATATCCAATGGCTACAACCACAAATGTGTTATATTAAAACCTTTAAAATAAAGATAAGCACATTTTTTTAATTCAAATAGTGAGAAAAACAAGCAAGTGAGGACATTGAACTAGCATTTTAATGATTATTAAGCAGAACAAGAAAGTGCAAAGAAAAGTATACAAACATTAGAAAGGAACTAGGAAATTATAAAATCTATCTTGTCAAGCATCAACCTGCCTACGAATTCCATTTTGAAGGTAAATCATTTGTATTTCTTACAGGGGATACTCCAAGGATGAGATTGTAACTTGAAGCCAATTAAGCATGACAACTATTATTAATTTAGATCAAGATAGATTATATTCTATAGAAAGAAAGGCTTCCCAAATGCATTAAAGTATTGAAAATCTCTTTATAAAAACAAGAGCAAGTAATCTCAATAAGGTATCATTGTGTCACACAAACTTGATATAACAAGGCTACTCTTTTGATGAACAAATAGGCTTGGGAATTTTAACAACATTAAATTAACTTGTAGTATTAAACCCTAATCATAAAATTATTGTAAGCTCTAATGACAAAAATCTTAGATATTGGATTAACAATTATAAACCCTAAACATGAATACAAACGAAGAGGAAGTAAACCATAGAAATATCCATTTTTAAATAATAAACATTTGAAACCCCATTTTTTATTTCCATGAAAGCAACAAATTCATAGTATTATCAACCAACAATAAACATTTCAAATCTCATTTCCATAGTTCACATTTAAATAACTGCAAACGTAAATTAATAACTAGAACGATAAGTCACGATGATGCCAAAACAAGATATTGTAAATCCCTATAAAAATTAATGTGTTTATGAACACAAATTATAATAGTGTTCATAAACACCCTTACACACTTCAATTTCAAGGTAGATAATGTCGAGAATATTCATCAAAGAAGCACCTAGACAAAACAACAAAACTTTCAAGGTACTGTAAACCACAAAAACATAGAAAAAATCACATTAAAGAAGCATCCACAAAACAACAAAACCTTCAATGTATCGTAAAGCACATAAACCATAGAAAATTTCATTAAAGAAGCACCCCAAAACAACAAAACTTTTGAGTTACAAAATAAAGAGTAGACACAAACAAACATGAAAAAAATTGTAAATGAAAGAAGCAACCACAACAAACAATCATATGATGTTGTCTTAGTGAGGTAATAAAACCTCACCTAGGTTGAAACCACTTGGCAAGGTTCCGGTTAACCTAGCAACATCAACCAATCTAATCTTGCATGTATAACTTGAAAAAGGTTAGAGGAGGAAGCATTCAAGAAGACCTTGAAAAGTTCCAATATAAAATATAATGAGAATATTGAATGAAAAAGATAATTGTGGATTTCTTTACCTTAGTGGAGATAATCCCTGTGAAGTTGTTGAAGAACCGACAACACACCAACGTCAAGTATTGCAAGGAACACAAAGCGGATCCGAACATGTATTGGTGCCTATTCAAACAGTCGAAAAAATGTGTGTAGGAAATGGGATGTGGGTGAGCAGGATGTGCGAGATAGTGAAGCATTCAGTAGAAGAATGCATCAAAATTGTGTGCCATTAGAGTCGAGTAAATGGGAAGGGATGCATAATTAATGTGGTTGGCTGGAAGGGAAAGAATGGGTGGTGCTCGATAAATGCAAGCAAGTGGACGCTGTGGGTGGTGAGCCGTTTGCTCGCCACATGGTACTAGATCCGTGCCAGCAATCTTTGGGGATGTACCCAATCCAGGATTGGTCATCCATCCAAACAGTCAACTATTGAACATGTTGGACCAATTAGACGTGTAAACATGACAGATTGCATCCACATAGACAAAATTTAATTTTTTCGGTGTAATTTTTTTATCTTTCGGTCCACGTGGAATGCCAGGTAGATGCTGAAAGTAGCCAACTCCACTATCGGGCCCTCTCCCTGGCCTAATCAAGTTGCCTGAAACTATGAAAACAAAGAAAGTAAAAATGCACCGGGCCCATGCTATAAAAGGTCTATTGAGTTGACGTTCTAGTGGGGAATATTAATTACCGTCGGCAAGACTTAGCAGAATGAGTAACCAACAAGGATTAGAATTATTTCTACCAATAGCTACCACTGTAATGTCTCGCGATGAAAGAATGGAATGCAGACAAACTGAAAATGCTTTGCTTCAGTCTTTTACTGCATTTTGACAGAGACCCCGGGATAAATCTGTGGGTAAAGTTGTAAAAGCGGATGACTAACATATATATCTTTTTTAAAAGATAGAATATAGCTTTAATTGCAGGTCATATCGTATGGTGGTTTTCTTGCTCGAAGTAAAAGAAAATGAGAAGTATTAATCAATCCGTTGTGTGTTTTGGTGGTTTCCCAGCCTAGCCGGCATGCTTTCACATGCTCACTGCCGTTAAATATGCACGGTCCGCTTCTTCACTGGAAAATATAATGTCTCGTTATGAAAAAAAGGAATGCAGGCAAACTGAAAATGCTTCGCTTCAGTCTTCTATTTTGTTTTGACAGAGACCCGGAAAAAATCAATGGGTAAAGTTGAAAATGTGATCGCTATTAACGTACATATCCTTTAGAAAAAATGGTCTATACCTTTGATTGCAGTCCTTATCATATGATCGTTTTCTTCCTCGATGTCAAACAAGTTGAATACCTTTCCAGCTCAGCTGACATGCTTTAATACACGCTTAACGCTGTTAAATAACATGTGATAGATAAGCTCTGTATTTTTACAATCGAGAAGGTTTCTGTGCTATGTTTATTTTTCTACTTTTCTTCAACAAAAAGAAAAATAAAATAGTTAACATTAATTGACATTAATTCTTCACAATTCATATAATATTAAGAGATTGTTTTTGAAATCAATTATAAGAACGCGTGTATACTTGTCAGCTTATGTGATATGAATATCCCGGTGAAGCACTGTGCATTGAGTACAGATGTCATTCATTAATATTATCCACCGTCCATTCGTAAAGAAGAGGCGGCTGAGGAAAGGCACTCCCTAAAAACCCCACATGAATAATTTTTCAACCTTGACGTATCAAGTACTAGAAACATCTAGTACTTCTTTATCTTCTGTATTAGGCTATCTCTAATCTTAATCCATTGCCTTGAATCTTGATAGTACAAGTGTAAGGAACTTAAAAAATGGGAGGCGCAGATTGTCGTATGTGGCACACTAAGAATATTCTCTGATATAAAGTGCTTTTTAATATTATGTTTTCAAAGATCTTTCGTGCAAAAACCTTTAAAGATAAATAGCTTTTATTTCTTTTTCATTTACATGCATGAAAAATTCCTTTATGTGTAGGCTTTCAAACAATCAGAATTTATTGATTTGCAATCCATTTATGTAATGGAAAAAATTGATTTCAAACAATTTTCTGTTTTTGCAGCAAGCAGAAAGTCATTGGCCATCTTGTTAGTGCCAACCAACAAGAAATTTATTCTAAATAATTTGCTTTTCCAAGGATGCTGCCAACCTGTTTTCAGTTCTAAGGTTTATAATTTAAAAGAAAAAAATACTTATTCAGTTATAGTAATTCATTTTATGTATATTTATTAACTAAATATTTTATTTGTATTTGTAGTTAGATGGGATGAGAGCTGCAACCGGTCAAAATCCAGAAAGTGGGAAGAATACTAATAAATAGTTGCAATTTGCTAAACTGGAAAGTTTAATTCTAGTGGGCGGAGGTCATATCGATGAACAGGGAGAAAAAAAAACAAGTGAGTAACAACCTTTTATGAGCTTTGACATGTTTTTTTTTTTTTTTTTCATTATAGAAAAATTATAGCAAACGTAAAGGACTTATTTTTACCATTCGTTAATTGTTCCCTGTAATTTGTAAGAATGTGTTGAACAATTATGCAATTGTGTGCAGACTGTTCAAATTGGAAAACATAATTGCTTCTAATGTTGTCTTTTTGATGCAGAGAAGTGTAGCTGCGATGGAGAGAGTGTTTAATGGTCGCACATTTCTGGAAGCTACTAAACCTAAGTCTCATCCAGGATCTCTTGCACATCACCATTTGTTAATTTATGTAGCTTGGATAGGTGTCTCCATTCCCAATAAGTGTTTATTTAATTATTTTCTAGAAACTTCTAGAAAGGAGTGAGTTGTCTAGATAATTATGTAATTAAATAATTGATTCCTCTAGAGACTTCTAGAATCCAATTAGTTAGGGTTGTTAGAGTCTATTTAATCTTAGTCATTGATTGAGATTAAATCATGGTCATTGGTTTTCCAATGAGAAAAGTATAAAAGGGGATCAATGGGCATTTTGAGAAAACACACTCAAGTGGACTTGCAGTGATAGCAAGTAGATTTGCAGTGAGAGCAAATAGTCTTGCAGTGATAGCAAGGGCGCAGTGATAGTGTTGGGGATAGCAACTATGGAATTTCAACAGGAGAAATTGAGGGAAGAATTTCTGGAGAAGAATATTGTCAGAGCTCTACCAATAAGAGGCAAGCAGTTTATGTATCTCTTGATTTGTTGAAGTTTAATAAAATTCCTCATCTACAGTAGTGGTTTTCCCTTCGGGTTTTTCTATGAACAATTTATCCTTGAAAATATTGTGCTCATTATTGTGCATGTTTTCTTCTCTATTCCAGTGAGTTTTATTTGTGAAGTTGCAGTTGTGTTATTTTTCAATATTTGCTATGAATTAATTTTCCAGAGTCAAATAATCTATATTAGATAGGAGATTAATAATCAGTAACTGCAATAGAATTTTCACACCATTAACCACTACATTTTATCACTATAAAGTCTTAATAGTTTAAGGTTACTGTTCGGTAGTGACAAGTTGTATGGGTCAAATTTTTGAGGTCAAATGTTTGGGGGTCAAAGTGTCCTTTCGTTGGCATGAAAGCACTTGCATACATAAGAAGGAAGGTATAGTCACAAATCCTTGTGAAAGCAATGTATAACTGCCATTGGAACTTGGGATGTAATGGCTGCAAAAGTTTTTTGATGTTTACTATAAAGTCTTATTAGAAGTTTTCTGATGTTTACAGTGATTATGAAGATTGTAAAAATAAGGAAGTGAGTGCACATGATGCGTAAGCTAATGAGAAATCAAGTAGACTACTTGAAGAGTAAAAAATTCATAGTGATAGAATTAAGTTGTGTCCCACTATTTGGCCCAAGTGGGATGCACAAATCAACTTTTTTTCAATGATGACAAGAAAATCATAAGAATTTGAATATAAAATTTATTTGTAATATTTTTTTATGTATATTTTATTTCTAATATTTAAAATAACAAAAAGGTATTTTTGTGATATTTTGAATAATTGTTAATAAATTGTTTCATATAATTTATAGTATTTTTTAATGAATAATATTTCTCCTAACACATAACTTGAGATAGAAATAAACTAGCTATTGCACCTTGTGCAATGGGTACGGGGAAGAGGCGTGAAAGGTCAATTAGGAAAAAATTGGTTTGTTTTTTGCACACATTTGTGTAGTAAATAAGATCAATTGATAGATCATTTAGAAAATGATTTTATTTTCTCCACAAACCCTATCTCTAAAATACCAACATAAATAATCACAATGTAGCCATCTAAATATTTATTTACTTCTTAGAGAATATCAAGATAACAAAAACTTTATATATACATTTATAAAAAAAAATATAAATAATTTTATACAATATTATAAGACTTAATTATTTATTTACAATAATTTTTAATACAACACTCAAGCTCACCCTTTAGACACCATATACTTCAAATGAGACCAAAAATATTGCCCACCATATTTATTACAACAATTTGCAGTAATTAAGACTGAGATTTGGTAAATAACATTAAAGGAATTTAAAAAAAAAATTGAAATGATAAAGAGGCCCATTGAAGATAATAAATTCCAAATAAGAAGTAGGAGGAAGCAATTTATAATGCAATATTACAGAGAACATTAAACAAGAGAGGAGAGATTCAAATATCATTTATGTTTTGAAAATGTAAAACAAAACATAGCTAGCGAATAGTATTTCCAACAGATTTCAAAAGAGGAACAACGATCATCTAATGATGAAGGTACCTACACTTCAGTAAGCTCGAAAGAGCATGAATAACACAGATAAATGTGAAATAATTAAAAAAAAGGTTACACACTCGGTGCGTAATTACAAAAGAAATGCAACGCCTCCGAGCAAAACAACTCCAAAGACGGCCATTTTTTGTATGACAGTAGCAGAAGAGGCAGAAGTAGCGGTGCCATCTGAAGATGGAGCTGGCGATTGGGTAAGGGAAGAATTTGTTGTGGGAGCTCTAGCTGAGGACGGAGGAGCAAAGCCCTCTGAAGAAGGTGAAGGGGACTTAGCGACCAGCGAAGTAGGTGCAGGGGAGGAGGCCGACGGTGTTAGCGATGCCGATGATGTGGGTGTTTTCATTGTGGATGAAACCGACAACTTGGTGAGGAAGAGTTTGGAGGAGTGGAAACCAATAGTGGCGGGGAAATCAGTGGTGAGAAAAGTCGAAAAAAATGACAAAAAATGATGCACGGGAAAACGACGAAAAACAACTGAAAAGTGGCAAAAAATGATGGACGATTGAGAATCGTTTTCCTGTCAACCATGTCGTGTAACTCCATCTTAACCGTCGAAGAGGGAAATGAGCTTCCAAAGCTTATATAAGACACACCTTCAACGTAAATATCTTCACAACTTTTTAAACATAGATCATTAACACTAATGTCTAGGACATACATTACATTATATTTTTTTGTTGTATATTTTATTGATTATTATTTTTTTATCAAGAATAACTATTAATTTGGACACACATTTTCCTATAACATATAACTCTTTTTTTACACTCTCATTTTTTTATTTTTTTAAATATCGTCATTATTATTTTTTAGCAAGAATAACTATTAATTTGGACACAAATTTTCCTATAACATATAACTCTTTTTTTATGCACCTCTTTTTTTTTTTTTTAAATATCATCATTATGAAGATTACTATTACTTTCTAGAAATTTTCTCCATTATTTTTTCATGTACAATGAACATGTCTTTGATTTGCGTAATATACCTATTTAATTCAAAAATAGAAAATAAAGATTAAAATCTATATTATTTTGAAATTGTGTTTTGTGGGCTACATTGTAGTAAAATTTCATGTCATAATGACTTTCTTTGATCATGAAAATATTATTTAGATCAATAGTTTACATCTAATGAAATCCTTCAATGTGACTTGGAGGAAAAAGAGAGTACATTGAATGTTTATGGGATACACATAGACATGCCAAGAGATTTATATACAATGAACTTAATCTAACTTTTATTGTGTCAAAAGATTTATATACTACTTTTGCATTAATTGTTAAGTAAACACATCTTATTGATTATGGCTCATATAGTTCAATTTAATAATAATTTTTTCCTGGAAAAATTGCTTAGTAAATTCTTCTTAAAAAGTTTAAATTTCAATTAACTAAACTCTTAGATAATATAAATATACTAAATCACACAATCTAAAATAGATATTAGGAATGTATTTGATCTCATCAAAGTGTATTTTTTCTAAATAAAAATACTATATTTTTTCTTTAAAATTAGAAATATTGGAAAAACATGAAATAAATAAAAAAGAAATATTGTGTCTTTTCATGACATGCCATGTTTCCGCTTCAATGAATATCACCTAATGAATTTGCCATGTTTCCTAAATCTGCTCTGCTTTCCAATAAATGCAGCTGAGTGTGAGGGGAGTAAAGCCTTTGTTTGCACGTGGGTGTTTGAATAAATCAATTCCAATAAAAATCTGCACAACTATTAATAAGGGTGTCTGCTTATTTTAAGTTAAAAACACTCCAGCTGCCTTCTTTTAGCGTTTAAAATGCCCCACATGCCCATTTAAGTGTCTAGTGTTTTCTTCTTATTTTCTCTGGCCTAGTTCATTGGCTTACAGGCGTTACTACTCTCTTCCGAAGCTCTTTTTAACACTTGTATGCTGTTTCATCTTTACTTGTTTCAGTTTCAATATATAGTAATATTTATGTAGTTCTGCGTTCTTCATTATCTTTGTTTATAATTTGTCTCCAATTTCTGCTTTGTTTATTTGTTTATCTTCTTAGGAGTGCTTGGATTAAGTGGTATATGTTGTTTGGGATTATAGGCAGGTGGTTAGAAATACTTATGTTGTACATGATTTTTGCTTCAAGTACTGGTTTATACTTCGATGTCTATAAAACTGTAGAGCAAACATTGCATGAGTCGTATTGGTATTAATTCGTTCTGTCAATTGAAATAAATAATATTGGAGAAGCTGTCATGGCATTATTTAAGAATCGATACATAGTTTTCAAGAATTTTATATTAGTGTGAATGAGACATACTGTCTTATCGGCTTGGAAATTCTGTCATGGAGGTTTTCAATTTCATTAAGTATTAGTTTGTGCAGATTACCAACAAATCCTAAAGTTTTTGGTGATTGATTCCTTTTGATCAAAGGTCGTTGTGTATACAACAGACCCCAAATAAGTCAACACATCTCTCTTTTATGAAAGGGGTAAGAATAAAATATCTGTTTTGCGTAGTAAAATTGTTTTCCATTTTTTACTTTGAATTTTTTATATTCCTTTACAATGCGTCTGAAGGTCTTTAGCACATAGAATTTATCATTAATTCGTGTATTTATATCTCTATTCAAATTACTCACTATGCTGAGGTGTAATTGATAGGTTTGGACCCATGGCCTCAAGATCCCTCTTGATAAGCTGAGGGTATTTCTCACCCATTGCTGATTGAGACAGATTACCACACTCTCCCATATGATAGGAGCTTTTATTTTCAGGTGTCTCATCTCCTAGAAGGTTTGTAGGAGATTATTTCTTCTACAGAGATTCATAAATCACTAGCTGCCAATTTCTATTGTCTTAGTCAGAAGTCCTTGGCTCTTTACCTCTCGAAAATGGTCATTTTCAAGTGTCAAGTTTTGCAGAGAACCCAGAGAGGTACTAAATTAATTACCTCTTTCCAGACGATTTCAGTGGTTGGAGTTAAGCGTCATTTGGATACTATAATCACCCACCCGAAAGATAATAGAAAGATGAAGCCACATCCTCCATGTGTAACTACTATAGTACCAACATCCTCCTCTTCTCATTGCATATATGATGGCTTTAATGCTCCAAACTGCAAAAGATTTGGCCTTATTACCAACTTCCTTTCTACTACTGGACAATAACCCCAACATCTCCAACTTACCCCCTTGCCTTTCTCCTCTGTAAATCATCAGACACTATATTGTCCCTCACAGAAGTTTATTATTAATGAGTGAGCTGTTTCTTTCTCATTAGATATAGATTAGTGGCAACCTTCACATCTAGTCATATTCTTCATCAAACATATCTTCAATGGCTGCAGATCATATTTTTTCAAGGTTTACTTTTATGTTTTTAACACATGGCTATATCTTCCTGACATATTAATGACTTACCCTTTTTGGGTTCACCCTTCTTTTTGGAGCTTCTTTTTGCTCCTACTCATTATGTCTGCTGGTTGTGTACTTGCATGTCCTACTAAACTAGTTGGATCATTTGTGCACATTAATTATTTAATAAAATCTCTTTCTCCCTTTCTTTTAATCTTTAAGTTAATTTAGGCATGTTTGTACAAAAATATAATTAAAAAGATAAACAAAATTAACCATAATATCAATGTTATATGCACAAAATAACAAAATTGTTGATAATTTAATTTATCAAATGATTCAATATTGCATAGGTTTATATCATTTCTTAGAAACAAGAAAATAGTCAGTGGCCAGCGTCAAACTCAAGAACAATGTGAATGACTCATCATAGTTCTCTTCATCCCAAGCATCCATACCAGAAATTGGTTTTTTAGTCTAAAAGCAGTTCCAGTCCCACTAGCTCCACTATGTAGCCAATGTCATACCTGGGTACCTATGATGGCAAAATTTTGTACACAACCAAGGCTTGAGATGGTAGAACCAGGAGAGTCAGACTGATATCAATTCCAGGATAGTACTTAGTCATAGATTACACTCAAAGAACTAGAGCACATACACATGATTAATTGAATCTAATTGTTATCTATGAGCTTCAAAAGTTAACATAGTTGCTCCCACTGCTGAACTTGTGTGCATTTTTGAAAGACCAATGGCAGATTTTTTCTATTTATGAGTACAACATGAAAGGCCAATCAACATGATAGACATACCTTGTAAATATGGAGAACTTTGTCATGTTTTTTGCACATTTTTTTATTGTCCAAGTCCCTATTGTCTTCTTCTTGGCCATGCTTTCTACTTTTAAAATAATATCACCTTATTGTACTATATATCTTATTCCTATTGAACCTTTGTTTCAATTTGACATTTTCCCTTTTACCTAGCATAGAATTTACAAATTCTTGTCTATTATCAATTTTTTTTTTGAAAAATATTAGTGCACTAGATATTGAAGTCCTTGATCCAACAAAAAAAAATTGAATTTTGATACATACAAAAAAAGTTACACGTTATACGGTCGCGTTATGTCTGAATTGTAATTGGTTTGACTTCAAAACTCGATTAAAGAAAAAATATTCAATTAAAAACTATCTAACCAAGTGGAAGCACTAGATATCAGAGTTACAAATCTAAATTTGAAAGAATTATAATTTTATCCTTCATGGAAAAAAAGTTATGCATTATACGGTGAAAGCCACTTTTTTAAAATGTTGTTTTAAAAAAAAAAACAATTTTCAAGGGAGATGGAAAAAGAAGTGCAATCTAATTCCAAAAGTTTTGAAAAAAACATATTTAGAATCTATAGACAAAATGCCACAAAATTCTAGTTTGCATCATCTTCAAATTCCTCACGGTTTAGCCGCTATAAGTGCCCGAAAGTGAAGATTTAATTAAAAAAAATTATTTTAGTGTCCAGTTTGGCCAAAAATTGTAAACCACTATTGTGGGATCACCCGTGTGTTTTTAGATAGACCAATTTAGAAATTAAATTAATTTTAATTTTATATAACTATTTCTTGGTAGGTTTGAAATTAATATTTAAATGTGTTTTTATGATATTTGCACATATGAAATCAATAAATTAATTTATAGTCAACTTATTCTAGTTAAATATTAAATTAAGTGTTCATTGCAATTTTACAATTTCAAGAATCAATCAACAAAATATTAAATACAATTTTACAAATTAGACAATAAATATATGGAAAAAACAATCATGTATAATATAATTATTCTTAATCTAATGCTCTATGCATTTTTATTTATCAATAAAATTTATTATATGCAATTGAATCTACTAATTGAGTGCATGCATAGTTTCTAAAATTTGTAAATTTTCTAACATAATTATTTTATAAAATAATATTTCATAGATGACTAATACATTGATTTTTTTTAGGTACTTTAATAATATGTCTTCAAGAAAGAAGAAACAAGCTAGTATTGGAGAAATGTATAAGTGGACTAGAGAGAAGGTTTCTAAAACTTCTAGTAATTCAATGTTACATGAACAATCTCATAATAATCATCTAAAAGAAAAATTTAAAGAAATATTTGGGTCCTCTTCAGATGATGATTGAAATGAAGATGCATATCAAGTTGGTGAAGGTGATAGTATTAGTGATGAAGTTGGGGAGGGGTCAAATATCAATCAAGGGAAGCAAAATGTTCTAAAGAGAAAATTTTGAATGGAATGGTTAGAAAAAATTGTTTCCAAGGTTAAATTATTTTGAGCATGATGGTAAGATACTTATGAAGTGTAATTATTGTGAGAAGTATAAGATGCTAGGCCCATGGGGTATAGGGGATGGGTGTAGCAATTTACAATGTGATGCTCTTGTCACTCATGAAAAATTTGTAATACATAAAGATGCTCAAGCAAGATGGATTAATGCAATGGAGAAAAGATAAAATCTATTCTAGATCATATTTTAGAGATAGAAGATGTTAATAAGGAAAGAGTAATCACTACAATGAAAGTAACTTATTTTGTTTGTCAAGAGGACTTATCTTTATCTAAGTATGAGAAAATATGTAAATTTCTCATGGATCTAAAAAACTCCTAATATGCCAAAGTCTCAAGAATACTTTGCATACACAAATCAAAAGGGTGCAAATGATTTTATTTTTTGCATATCAAAATATCTTGAATAAATTCAAATAGAAGAGATGTTAAAAAGTCCTTTTTTCAACTAATGGTTGATGAAAGTACTAATAGAAGTTTAGAGCATCACCTTGTTGTTTATGTAAGATACTTAACTTCAGAGGGTCATGGGGAACTTATTTCCATGTTTATGAAGATCATGGATGTGCCAAATGGAAAAGGGAAAACTATATAGGATACCATCAATCAATTGATAAATGATAGAGGGCTTTCATTAACAAAACTAATAGCTATCTCAACAGATGGAGCTTCTACAATGGTTGGGCATGAAAATGGATTTGTTTCTCTTTTGAAACAAAATATTCCAAATCTTATTTCAGTGCATTGCATAGCTCATCATGAATCATTAGCAGCTTCAGGTGCTTCAAAAAGGATACTTGAGTTACTATTTGTTGACAAAATAGCAGGGTAAAAGCACAAAACTATGTCACATTTTCAGCCAACTTATCAACACAATTGAATTTAAGTATTTCTAACTAAAAAAAAATATTGGTCAAACATATGATCTAGTAAGATTCATTTTAGCTAAGTTAGATACTTCCACAACTATTTCAACTAAAATTGTTGGCTAAAAATATATGGAGCACCACTTTGAGTCCAATTTACCCAAAAAAATAAATTATTTGAGAAACATGAAGTTTCAATAACTCCTACTAATGTAAAGAATATTTAAAAAAAAAAAAAACCCTTTTGTAGATCCATAAGTGTAGTTTTCAAAAAAAAATTAATTTGATAGTTTAATTATTTTTTATATTTTATATTTTATTTTTACTAAAAGTAGGTTATCAGCACAAAATATTAGGTTGATTACTATGCCAAGGAAAAATACTAAAACTTATTAAAAAAAATTGAAAAAAATATGATACACTAGATAAAAGAATCTATTTCAAGATGGTATATTTTTTTTTCTATTTTAGATAAATATTTAATATGAAAGTTGATGTTCTATGAAAACAAATATTTTTTGATTCACGCACATTTTAATATTTATTCAAAACTATATATTTATCAAAATTGGAAAAAATATATCCATGTACTAAAATTTCAAGTTATAAATACACACAAAAAAATTTAATGAAAAAAAATTAAATTTACTCTAAAAGGTTTGACGTCCCATGCAACTTCATTTTTCAGCATTTTATTAGCAACTAAATTATAGTGTTAATTTATTAAAAACTAGTATAAAATAATTTTTAAATTTTTTTAAAAATATAAAAACATAAAATATACTAAAAAATACAAATTTTACTAGTTTACATCATTTCAAAATTCAAAACATATATGCCACTTTTTAGTGATTTAAGTTTAAAAGTTGGATCAACATTGGTCGTTTCCTTTATAAAGTGTGACACAACTTTGTGCTTTTACCCAGCAAATAAAATGGATTCATGCCAGATCCAGAAATCACCAAAAAAAAGTAATGAGTTGAATGATTTACTTAGAGTTATGCAAATTGATGTTCTAAATGTTTTGCAGATCCACACAATCAGATGGTTATCTAGAGGAGAAGTCATAATAAGGCTTGTGAAGCTTATGCCAACCATCTTAACTTTGTGGAAAAAAGATAAGAAGTGTTCATCATTGTACGAAAAGACAAGGATTTATTCTATTCAGTTTTGTTTGTACATGCTTGCTAATGTTTTAGGTGAACTAAATAAATTAAATAAAATATTTCAAGAAGAAAATGTAGACATCACAGTTATTGGTTTGGCTCTTGATGAAGCAATAGGAAATTTATATAGATGGTTTTTGAGAAAAGGTACATTTGCAGAAGGTACAACTTATCTTTCCAAATTCTTGATTGATTCTCAATTTGGATGTATTGAAGTCAAAGAAGAAGGTGTTGTCATTGACAAACATGAAATAAAATATATACCTATTCCAATTGAAGGATTTGAGTATGGTGATGCAAGGAAGCATATCATGAAACCATGTGTTGAAGGAACGCAACAAAGTTGTCAACATCTTGCATAAGGTTATATTCAATCTCTCATTGATTGTTTGAATGAAAGATTTCTAGATCTTCCTCTTTTTAATGCTGCAAAACTCTTCAGTCCTTCTTATTATCCATTAGATTGTCAAACTCAAGATAATATCTTAGAGCGTTGGCTTGATAAGCTTCTCCAACATTTGCAACATACTACTTCAAATAATGTAAATGAATTTGTATTCATATTTGATGTTATTAGTTGCAAAAGGGAGTTAAACTCTTTTGTTGATTCGTTGCATTTAAGTTGTGAGGGTTTCAAGATGAACGATGCATGGAGAGTCTTTCGTAACACATAATATTGGAATAGAAGCTATCTTCATATGATGAAGTTATGGCAAGTTGTGCTTACTATTCCTGCAAGTATTGTTGATTGTGAAAGAGGATTTTCAAAACAAAACATCATCAAAGATATTAGAAATTCAAAGTTGGGTTTGGATACATTGGATGCATTAATGAGAGTGTCTTTAAATGGACCTCAAGAAAATGATGTAAATTGGAATAAAGTATATCAAATATGGAAGAATACACAGTCAAGAAGAGTTCTTGACTTTTGATAACATTTATTTTTGTTTATTTTCTATGTAATGCATCATTAATTTTTGCATCTCAATTTAAAAATAATAAAAGAAAATAGTTCCTTTCTTGTCAAAAGTTGTTTTTTGTGTTTAAATATATGCAAATTATATAATGAAGGTTTGTATCAAATTATTATATTTTTTATTGTTTATTTGGTATTTTTAAGATGTATAATTTGATTCCTATAAAAAATACTTAATTAATTTATATGATACATAATATTTAAAAAAATCAAATTACTTGTGTTACATTAAAAATAGAAATTTATAAAAAGAAAAAATCACATTTAATATGTATGATTAATAAAATCAAATATATATTTTAATATACAAAATTTTATATAAAAAAATAGAAATTAAATATTTTTTTGACAGTTAAAATTTTAATTAATGATAATAAGTTTCCACAATTCATATCATAAGTTTGTATAGCTTCTGGATTTGATTGTGTGCAAATTTTTTTTAGCATCAACATTTCAGATCACACTACATGATCCATCATCAGGATGAAAGAGAGCATGAGAAATCAACAATCGTAAAGTGACAGGTATTTAAATGAACAAACCGTCACAAAATTTTCAAATTTTCATATGACAGGTAGGAGTGGCCGTCAAATTCTAAGCCTGCTTGAAATGTTATGTTTGAATTAAAAATCTCGCATATAAGGTTAGGTTAAGGGATGAAGTTCAGGGGGGACGGAAAGCGTATTGTTATGTGAACAAAAATAAAAAATTGTGAATGTTAAAAATTCGGGCAAAGTAAAATATTATCGACCATGTCATAAAGTCAAAAACATGAATGAATTTACATTGCTATAAAGGATACTATTACTTTCAAAAACGCTTAAGATGACATCGATCATATAAAACGAAAAGATAAAAATATTTGACTTTAATGTTAGGGCATGAAATATTTAAAATGGAAGCCCATACTTTTCTTTAATATACCTACTTTTAATATTTTCATGTGGACATTTAAATATATTTTTAAATTTAAATCAAGGTTAAAAGATAAAAATAAGGAAATTAAGTCATTTTTTTATGTATGGTTGTCTAAATTTATTTTATCAAAGATGGTGATAGTTGATGAATTTAATTATTTTTTTTTGCTAGTAATTATAAATTGTAGTCAGTTGGAACTCCGAGGTCTAGTTTTGATGAAATATCTATACAACTTGTCAAAGAAGAAGATATGCCAAGAACATTCCAAAAGTTGGAATATGTTGCAATTTTAAATCTTAGCCATTGATTGAGAATTAATTTTGGACCATTAATTTGTAATTAATTTTTGAGAGACTGTGTCTATAAAAGGCTATGTGATTGATCATTTTTATAAGACTGGAAAATGTTGATAATTGTGGGACAAATTATTAAATAATTGTTTGGATGAATTGTTTGAATGTATTTTGGTCTCTTTCTTAAATTGATAAGTTTATTTTGGAGTGTACCATTTATGTGTAATTGTGACATGGTGTGATAAAATAAATTGATTATGATATATAATTTTGAAGTATATCATTCAAGATGTTAAAAAATTTAGGATTTCTAACCTTTCTTTCTCATCCTCTCTTTTTCCATTTTCTTTTCATCAAATATAAAATTTAAAGAAATAGAAAATCAACATATTATAGATTAGATGACATAAAGTGTTCTCATCGTATTATACACTTCATATTATATGATATATATTCTATTGTGTTCATTGTTTCACTTGTGAAAGGTTACAAATTCGAGCTTTCAAATCTTGACATTCTTTGCCATGGTATCAGAGCCATGAAAGCATGTTCCTTCCCACATCATGGTGATTTCCGCACATAGCCCTATCATCAGAGCATCAGAGAGCCATTTTAAAATTTGGGTATTGATTTGTTTGTTTTTAATGCTATTTTTTCAAAACACTAGTGAATGCATACTTTGGTAGATATTTTAAATTTTATTGAAAGCATTTTATTTTTGCATCAAATTCGCATCTTTTGCGCATCGATAGAAAAACAATTTTTGGGTTTTGTTTGCAGCAATAAAAAATCATTTGGGTATCTATTAGTTTTTGTAGATAGTGATTGAATATTGTAAAAAACACTGTCAAAATAGCATGGCACAACCATTTTTCTTGCAAATCAAAGTTTTTTTTTTTATCAAATTGCATCTTCAAAAAGTTGCAAAGAAAATTTTTTTTTGGGTTTTGATTGTAATGTCAAAAACATTTCTAGGTATCTGTTAAATTTTTCATATAGCAAGCAGATTTTGCAAAATCTAAATTAGAAATGTCCATGCTATTGTTGATGAAAAATAAATTATTGTAATAACTTTTGATCAATAGCTCGAAATTGAGTGTTGTTTTCTTCAAAAGTTAATATTTTTTTCATTTTCAATCCATTGGACTCACTTATATTGTAAAAAGCATTAAATTATAAAGTGTCAAATTTTAGGGGGCTCTCAAATATTGAATCAACGGGGTGTCTTGTGTTGCGTCTTTGAGCACTTTTGTGAGTTGTGTCTTTGAACACTTCCACATTTCTCAAGAGTGTTTTCTTCTCACACTTCATTTTTGCTTTAGTTGATAGAAGTCATGTCTCCAAAACATAGATGAATGCATGTTTAAACAACTTGATGACTTGGAACTTGCTTGGAAACTTCATCAATTACAATAGCTTTGCATCAAAAATGAAATCAATTGTTAAGATTCTTCTAAACCAACACTTGCAGAAACATCTAGTCTCATTTAGTCATCTTGTGAGACATCGCCATCATTTGAAGATGAGCAATGTAGTCTAATGACATGCATTGCAATCTCATTACCTGATGCTGTACTTCAAAATTGAGATTTGCTTGAGAACTTCTAGAGATTCAGTGAACTAGAATATTGTCCTTCTAGATCCACCACATTGGGATATATTTCGACTAGATATTGTATCTTTTTTTGTAGAATCCCACTTTGTAGATTTGGATGACAATATTGAGGAAATTCGTCTCCTCTATGATGCCAGCTTCGATGAAGTTGCATCACCATTGCCATCTTTGGATCTTGCTCTTTCCTTGCCTACTTCAACTTTTATTGTGATAGATTATGTAGATATTCATGAGTTGACGTATCAAACTCCATCATCATTTATGTTGACATCATCTATGGTAGTACCAAATTCACATCAGTCTAGTTGTCATCATACATCCATGGTCCCTGTTCTTGAATCACATATGGTACTTGATCCATCTTATCAACATCTATGACACATCAATGTTGGCTTGGAGATCTTTAAGCATCATTCAAAGGCATCATTGGCATCATTTCATTCTTTGGATCATGTACAAAATTCAAACATTCATCTTACTTTCTGCATATTTCTATCCGGAATGGGAAGTCATCTTGCACATAATTGTGGTGTTGTTTCTTTCCAAGGGAGAAATGTTATTCAACTATCATGGATCATCTTTAGCATCTAGTGTCAACCATCTACCAACACTAGAAGCATCATTTTGAGGGGAGGGTGCATGGTTTTTCTTCTACTATCAATTTTAGGAGGAAGCATTTCCTCACATGTTCATTACTGTAACATCCATCCACTTAATACTCAAGTAATCTCAAGAATTTACTAGAAGGTAAACAAATTTAGTAAATTCAAGAGAGATTTTTTTTTTTCATTTGCAAATGCACAAAAATAAAGTATAACTTTTCCAAATAATATTCAAACTTGAATTCACATGTAAACATAACTAGAATCAAGATAATTCCTTACATTCATATCACATAAAATACACTTAGCAAAAAGAATAGCTTTACCTCATAAGTTTTGACTGTCATAAGCCAGAACAAGGAGTTCACTGCATCTGGAATGTTGATGTCGAACTTCATGAGACTTAGTGAATCTTCTGCTACAGAGGGAGAGCATCATCCTAGTGCTTTTCCTCCAACCACGGACTCAAGTGGTCCCCCGCACACTTCCTAACTGGAAGTGCCCCGACCCTTCACGAAGGATATATATATAAGGAATTGTCAAGTTTCACCATCTGAGTCCTAGTGATGTGTCCTACAAAACTCAATCGACCATACAACTCTAGATCCCTTCTAGCTAAGTATGATCATTCTGATTGGTCGTTCCATCTAGACACACACCTCTGACTCGTCTTAGAAACTATCTCATCCTATAGTTTTATTTACTTTATTTGGTATTCTAGGCACAACTAGTATGTATAGAAAAACTATTCTAGTCAATCTGACTTAGAATTAATCATAACTCATTCTAAACATGTAATGTAAAGATTTAGATATTTCAAACATTTTCAAAAGTCCCTTATTGCATTCTTGCAATATCTAGGGTTTATGACGTCTTGTCATTTACTTCCAAAGATTCAATACCCAACATCTTGATGTGTTAAATCAAGTTTTGACATTATCGTAGAATCTCTCAAGGTATTATAAAGACTCCCTGCCTTGTTCTATGGTTTATCGACCTTTCATTTTCAATCAATATACAAACATATACACAATGTCATATTTGACATAAGCGTTACATATTTCCTATACCCTCCTTGTTCAATACTAGGGTTTAGCTTCTCTAACCCAACACATGGAAATTTCAAACATTCTTGTTTTCCAAAGATAATTGCAATAGTGAAACAAAACATAAGAGTAATTACTTCTAGTCCACCCAAACAACTTAGCATTTCACAATTCACATTTCATTTAACATGAATAAGCATGATATCTGATATCTTAATGAGTGTCATTACTTCTCATAGCTAGTACTTTGACTAAGTTCAATCCTTCAACCTTAATAGGTTCGATTGTAAGAGATAATAAATATCTCCCAACTTCCTTGTCGACTCAAGGTTACTCACATAAGGATAGGTTATAAACTCATATGACTATCATTCTTTATATGAGAATTTCAAATATACCTATAATGGCAATCACAAGTAAAATAGTCATGCGGTTGAGTTTCAATCTCCCAATATCCCCTTCTCATAGTTGGTTACAACATTGATGTCGAGTATTTGGAATAATGAAATTCCCTTGTGCACATAGCACTAAGATAAGTTCTATAGTTCTTATATAATTAAGTCCATACTTTCCATCTCAAAGTATGTCTATACCCTTGAGCTAGTTAAAAGTCCCAATCTTGGAACAAACGAGAAGTTGAATATGTCTCCAAGCTTACCCATCCTCATGAGGGTTTAACACAAGAAGAAAGATGAGAATCCATTTCTTCCCATAATATAGACATTTCCTCAATGCTTTCATAATATAATTAGAGAAATAACTTAATCTCAACTAGATTGTCTAGATGAAGCCAATGGATAAGATATACTAGTATCTTAGATAGTCCTTAAGGATCCTTAGAGGTAAAGCATGTAGCTTCCAAAGCATCCTATCACATGATCCACCCTTATAGGAGTAGACTACACTTGTAGCATATAATCCAGCACTTAATTCTTATTAGAAGCTTACCAATATTTTGGGAAAGAGAACTTCAATTCTCAGTTTACTACATGTTTAGATCGAAAGATTAAGGTAAGAACCTTTAGTAAGAATTAGGTATATTGTATTTTATTTAACAAGTCTCGGTTCTAGCCTATTTTCCTGCACATTAAGGTATCCATCCAATCGTTGTTGGATTCTATTTGGAAGTATTTACGAGGCGTAAAATTTGTGTGAGATTACTACTTGGTTCAGTGCTCTCACATACTTACGTGCACAGCAAGAGACAACAAAGTGAAATTTGGCCTCTTTCTCAATGTCCCGAGGACTCAACACTAAATCATTTTATGTTATAAAAACACAATTTTAAGTTTTCCTAACGTCGAGGTTCTATCCAATTGCTTTGTTTCTCCTGCCACTATTCGAAATGATGATATAGCTCTCTAAAAGATTCATGCTCCACAACCCGTGGATTATCTTGCACAATAGTGAAGTTTGCAAACTTTTCAAGGCCTACCATCAAGGATAATATACGTACAACCTATATAGTTTTGGGTGGTTCGTATATATTTAAACATACAGAAATATCCACTTCCTATCCTTGCAACAATCATAGTATGATATCCATGCAAAAGAAACATCTATTCTTTTCATTATCATTGTTACAGGAACATTTTGAAGATTCCAGCGAAGTATTTTGTAAGCAAAAATAAGGAAAAATAAATAGAAATCACTTAGCTTATAATCTCGGCGAACTCATGCCTATCTTCAGGATATGTTCTTTATTTGAGATGCTCCTCATCTCTTCTTGTCCTGCTCATATTTTATGCAATATATTTTTATTGAAGGATTCCTCTTTCCATTGCGCTCTTCTGAGCCTCCTGTGTCGTGAACTTCCTTTCCTTCTTGCTTGGTGACCACCCTTCTACAATGATCATATTATTTCCTTTCGAGGAACTAACTCCCTCTTCTGTGACGACTCTCAATATTTCCCATTCACAAAACTAGCCTCATGCCTTTTCCTTCGGCTAAGCTTCCTCAAACCCCCCTGCCATACGTGAGGGTATCCAGCTCCCCCATAAATTCACACTCACTTCCCTAATATTCCAACCTCCCGTGAATTCTGCCCACTCTCTCCCAAGAATCAGTTATAAAAACTGCTATATAGGTAGTTAGCGAAAGAATGAAAGAAAGAAGATAGTTCCAAAAAGCGGTTAGAGGCTTGAAGTCAATTAATATTTTGGCTTACTTGTAGGGAGCCATGTTCCCATGCGTGGAATTCCGAACACAAAGTTTGAACCCGTGCTAACTTGGTGAGATGCCCACGATCTAAGCATGATTTTTAATAATCTTTGAATTTAGACTTTTTTCCATGTTCACCTTCTTGGTCGAGGCTAAACAAAATCCCTTTTGTTATTTAGAAGGAAAAACTTATATGGATAGGCATATCAATGTCATCTCAATAGTCAATAAGCTTCTCAATTGAGTTGAGCAAACATAATGATATATCATGCCCCTCCATAAAAGGAGCTTTGATAAAATAGTGGACTCAACGACGACTTTAGTCATTAAAAGTATCACCAAATATAACACATATGAATGACAAATCGTTCTGAAATTTAGGGTTTGTAACACAATCTTCCACGATCGACGGCGATGATCTATTGTCATGACTTGGGCGTATTCACTCCTTAAAACGAACCCAAGGATGATCATGAAAAAGACTTCCTTTTGCAAGGAATTAGGTTATAATATTAGTTCCTTGACTTATTAAGCCAATTCAAACTATTATCAAGAATATAGACAAAAATGAACACCCAATTATGCAAATGAGGTCACAACATAACATCGTCACGACATGAGAAGTGACATATTCGACATAAAGTTGTCTCAATCGTGAAACAACTAAAGTTCAACCTTGACGACGTCACTATCCCCAAAATGACTAGGTTGACGTTAGGCAACGAGAATAGACTTAAAATGGTGACAACCTATTCTATTCCTTGTATCTATTCCCTTCTCTCTGATGATGCTCTCCCTCCCTTTCACGGAGGGCAGAAACCTAGTTCCTGAATGCAACTTGCAATCAACAACACAAGATTAGTGTTTTAGTAATCATTTTCATAATCCTTATGAGATCATCACATCTCGACAACTTTTAAGCACATGTCAAATTTTAGTCAAATAAACATGACTCATGAAAACATTGATTTTTCTAGCCATTTTAACTAAACGTCAAATCATTGAAACATGCATAATCATCTACTAATTACTTCAAAGTAAAAAGTAAAGCGTAGTTAAAGTTAGGGGTGTACCAATTACTTCATAGTTTTTGGGGGGTCACATTATCTCTTTTTTCTCTCTTATGGGGAGAACATTTATTGTACTTATGTGATAGAAGTAACTTCCTTGGGGGGTCATCATGAGCCCTTCATCTAACACTTATCTTCTTCACTTGTACATTTCATTTCCATTTTATCATTTCTCTTTTGGAGAGGATTTTTATTTTCGATTGGGTTTTCTCCTTTTCTCCACTTTGTGAGAAATTTGTA
>VDFB02252616.1:39418701-39429033 GCA_007258455.2 Sequoia sempervirens | reverse complement strand
AAAACAATGAAATGAACTCTTTCACTTATCCAGTGGTGAGTGAATTACAGCTTACTCAATAGGGTTAGAAAGCTAGCATATAACGAATAGGAATGTACTCATCCACTTGTTTAGTGATGAGTGCTAAAAGTAAACTAACTCTAACCTACATTATATTATAAAATCCTTATATTTAAAGAACTATATGCAAAAAAATGATCTGTGTGCCTTCATGTCTCTTATTAACATGACTTGGAGGCTAAAACATAGCATCACATAGATTAGTAATGTCAGAACATTGGAAGGAGTTGTCATGTAGCATAAAACAACACAATAATCATCCAATTATGAAAATTTTAGTTGGTTGACTAAGTCAAATATCCATTTACCAAAGAAATATTTATTCAAATGTAGTATAAAACAATACCTCTAAGTTTTCAAAATAATTCTTACATCCCATAACTTTAATTTATTCATTACAATTTTAAACTCTACGGTTTACAATAATATTTCTTTAACCCTTGTATTCTCATAGCATAACAATAACATGTATGCTATATTGAAAATAAAGTCTAATAATTAAAATCACACACAACTCCATCAATTCAATAATTTCCCCAATATACCTTCACTAAGGTTCAGTACTATCCAACTAAAGAATTAATTTTGTATTTAAAATCAACTCAACTTTATACCCTTAATAATGTAGTTAGGTAAATACAAAACTTGTAATATCACAAGGATTACAAGTTTTAATGTTCTAACTACAATAATAATGAGTCAAAACAAATTGTTTCTAGTAGATTCTTAGCCGAAAACTTCCATATGATCATGTAATAAGAATTAATAAATTTAATCCACTAGCTTGTGAGTAATCCCATATAAGCAATGATTATTAGTTGATCTATGATAACATTTAACCTTTTGATTGATCAATTTGTAAACATAGTTACATTCAAATCCCAATCATTGACATTGTACCATTAATGATTATAAATTATAGAAAGAGTAATTATAAATACTAGGATTAAATTACTATTTCCAAAAATATTAAGGTTAAGTCGTTCTTTCTAACAAATATTTTTCCACTTTTACGAAGAAATCCTTTAAGCCATGAGACTCGATTACACCAAATTAATCATATGATAAAAGAGATTGAGTTGAAACCATGCATTCTCGAAAAGGGTTTATGAGAAGTAATGTTGTGGACCTATTAAAATAAGGGCAATAAAATAGGTGAAAGAGGTGAACATTATTTCATAGAACTTTTTAAAAGACGAGGAAAACTTAATAAAGCGCACTAAGATATGGTGAGAGCATAGATGATACACGGGAACCGACAGATAGAATCCTTCGAAGAAATGCGGTCTTACATATTGCAATGATTTACAGGATATGCACAAAATGGAAACATCGAAAAGGCTTTAGAAAAAATTTATACTGATGCAACTCATATCCTACGAGGTGTGAAGTGGGTGAAGTGGGTGAATACCAAAATCTAGTACCAAAACATATCCTACGAGGTGTGAAGTGGGTGAATACCAAAATCTTTGCTCACCTACCCTTCCCGAATCTAAATGATTAAAGCTTCATTTTGCTGGCCCTTCCATCCTTGACAAGGATATGCGTTGTATTTTTTTTTTTGAAGGAAAGACCAAAGCAGAAGGAAACAAAGTAACGGCACAACGTACTAAAGGCTAAATCCCAAGGCAAGCATGGAGGCAATGAAACTACAAGAATCAAGTGCACACTAGGAAGATTTAAAGGTTTAATTGACACCTAAGGATTGGCATGATGATAGTTCAGTGGTGTGCCTAGATGTCATGGAGATGTAGTGGATCTGGTTCTAGAAGTTATGGTACAAGATGTTGATGAAAGAAGCATGTTTCTCAAATGTTGCATTGTTTTCATGCAAGATTAACATGAGGTTACAGAGGGTTCTTTTAGAAGACAAAAGTGTAAACAAGCAACAAATTTGATGTGGGTTTTTCAAGAGCATTCTAGTGATGTGCTCTACAGGTCCATAAAGTGAAGGATACACCCAAAATTGAATTATATTTGCCTTCAGGAGTTTTAGGGTTTATCAGTTAAACCCTATGTTTGTTACAGTCATGGCGTCCTCAAAATGTTCTAATTCAATGGTGACTTGTGTTTGGCGGTTGCAGGGAGCTTAAGTAATCACTTAAGCCCATTATGTTCATCCTGTGACTGGCCCCTCACATCTTGGCAACTTGTTGATGAAGTTTGAGGTTCTTTTTGTTGTCGGTGAGTCGCGAGTTTTTAAAACTTCACAACATCCAACTGGAGGTTCTAAAGTTCAAATTTTTAGCGACTTAGCGATGAAGCGATGAGAAGGTAGCATTTTGTGCAGGACCTAGTAAGGAGGACGTGGCAATGGGACCCGACAGTAATAAAGGTACTCAGAAGGCGAGAAGGACCTAGCCATAATGACATGGATGACAATGATGATGATGCAATGACATGGTGATGAGGTGGACTCGTCATTGATTGGTTGTAAAGGTTGTAGGTAGCTTAAGTTACTACTTAAGCCTTAGAAGTCATTTAGGGAACTGGCCCCTTCACCTTGCATTTATTGACCAAGCAAATATTTGGTGCGCTTAATACTTCCTAAGTATCATGCAAATAGTTACCTTTAGTGAGATTGATGGGGATGGTTAAAGTAGCAAGATCTAATGGTGCCCGCCAACCCCGTTGAGTTTTTGGTGGGTCTCGGCTAAGTCTCACAAGGTCTATAGGGAGTGGTAGAGATTAAGCCATGGAGGATGCATGTTGACCATTGATGAAGATAGCAGGACCTACGAAGGCAGCACACGATGACATCAGATGAAGCTTAAGTTGGAACTCAATTAGCTAACAATGGAGTTTGGTGACGTGTGACGACAAATGGTGAAGGATGATTTGTTTGGTAGACCAACTCACATCATTGTTGTGAGTTGTGTGGTGATGATGTGGATGACAAATGGCAACAACCCACAATCCCCACAAGGTTTATGTGGGCCCATTGTCAGAGCTCACGGGATAAGCAGACTTTGGACGCGTGTCTTGGTGGACCCTGCTTATGGCAAGTAGTGTATGAAGGAGGTCGACAACACAAATTGAATGACAATTGATATAATGGTGATCATCAGTCAGTAAAGATCGATGATGGAGATTTAAACAACCGTTTATCGAATGAATGTGTATTTAAAGTTGTAATGTTGAACATGAGCCAATGGATCATGGCACAAAGAAAGAGATCGATGGCCCAGATTCAAAGATGAAGATCTCAAATGGCTAAGTTTGTGTGAGTAGGGTTTCAACTGGTAACCGACACAAAGGAAGGAATTAATTGGTCCAACCGCATATGTGACCATTGTCAGTGAAGATTTGATCTTCAGGGCTGTAATACGGACTGTAGATATGCTCAAGATCAAATTTGATCATATGAACTATAGAACACATTTAATGCATATCAGATTCTAGGGTTGACAAAGAGCCAAATTGGGCAATTTCTCTGTACCTGAATTAAATGTTGTGATGCTTGATGAAGAAGTTGTGTAAGAAATATTTCTAGAAACCCTAACAAGTGATCAAGATCGAATAAAATCAAATGGAGAGTAGAATGCATTGAATGCATAATCAGATTTTAGGGTTTGATAGAGAGAATGAAGGAAAATTATTTGTATCAGAATTAAATGTTGTGTGGCTCAATGCAGAGGTATGGTGATATCTAGTAAATGCTATCAGATGTCTTTATGATGAGCTGGATAGTGGTGTATGTGGCTCAAGGTAGAGGAAGCTTGTTGGTGAAGTTAGTATGTGCAAGAAAAGTCTAACCATAAGCTAGAGATGCTTTAGATGGTGGAGAGAATCTCAAGGTAGAGATTGCAGGTCGGTGGAGAAATAAGACAATTAGATATTGTCAAGGTGAGATGTTTGTAGCAAGTATGCACAAATAGAGAGAACATCCTCCAGTTGTATGGAGTACTAAATAGAGTTACATCTTGTCGAGTATGCTGCAGAGATAGGTAGAGTGGGGTGATGTAGTAAGTCTACAAGAAAGAGAGTGAAGTGTAGTAGACAGTGAATGCATTTTGTGAATTCCTAGACTGTAATATAGAATATCATCTAGGTTTGCATTCAGGTGAGTATAGATGTATGAGACACTGCAGAAAGGGAAAGAAGAGCATAGCAACAAGATAGAATAGTGATTGTTCTATGTGCATAGGAGAGTGTAGAGCAGGAGTGTGTTGTTGAGAGTGCAACTTCAATAATAGAGTGTGAGTTTCTTCATGAAGTGCAACAATATACTAAATGTAATGATGTATCTTAGATTTTGTAGAACTAAGCCTTATGCATACTTGTTTTTGTTATCATAGAGGTGGTTTCCTCATTGTACTAAGTTGTAGCTTAGATTAGGGTGTTGTAGCATCCTTGAAGTTGTACCTTCTAAATTAGGTTGTTGAAGCATCCTTGAGTTGTAGCCCTAAACATTGTAATAGAGATTTGGATTGTGAGGCTGGATTTGAGCAATAGACTCAAGAAAAATTTCTCACCATGGTTTTTCCCATCTTAGGATTTCCATGTATATCTGGTGTTGTGGGCATGTGTGTGTTGATTGTTTATTTGCATGTTTATGTTTGCATCCTTAGTTTTCAATCTACACGTTAAGAGTTTGAGAAAGTAATTTGCACAAAGGTTTTGAGGGCTAATGTTTTAGTATCTACTAATTCACCCCCCTCTTAGTAGATTATTGTGTTCTAAAAGCTCCTCCCCACTTCCCCTATAAGAGATGGAATGGCTCAAATTAACCCACAACACTTCGTCGTAGCCATTGATCAATTTTTATTTAGATGATTGGCCATGATCCACATGCTTTTAAAACTGTTGTCACCCTCATCATCGCCCGTCACTGATGGTTTCTTCAGTCCTTTGACTGCAACCACGATGGTTTGAGGTAAAGCAATGGACATAAGGCTTAACCGTCCATTGCTTATTGCTAATACTTCCTTTCCATCATATATGCCATTAGCGATGTGAAGAACTTATGTGATGAGCTCCTGGCCATTAGATCAAATCATCCTTCACCATAGTTAGGTCCCACCCTATCGAAATGTCGAAGAGACTCTTGAGACCATCACACCGAGATTCCACTCTCTTTGATGAACTATAGTCGTGTGTCCACGTGACATCACCTTCCTCACTATCTAGTCCCACTTGACTCTGCAACAAGCACCGTCTGATCACCAAGGCTTGATCACAATTGTTAATCAATCATCATCGTTGTGTTGAAGGGACTTCAAAGTAGCTCCTGTAGACACTCAAAATTTGTCCTCATAATCATCCTATTTTTCGTCTATTAATTAAATGGACATTATTACTTGTTTAATTAATTCATTTAATATTTTCCTCTATTTTCATTAATCCACTTAAATCATTAAAATATTATAAGCATTTATCCATTCGCACAATCATTTACCCATAAATCATTTCATAATACTCTATTCACATTATTATTAAATTATTTATGTATTTAATCCATTAAATCATTCATCTAAATTCACAAATCATTTAATCATTTAATCTTTATCCATTTACAAATTTCATTAAATGATTTAGATACATAAATCTATTTAATCACTCATCTAATTCGCAATTTCACTTTATTCTTAAATCCTAAACCTTTATTATAGCATAAAGCCACTCATTTATCTCTCTCATTCCCATCAATGTCACTTGATTAAGCAATATGGAATAATTATTCATTCCTCCACTTCACTCTTTTATCCCACATTTCTCCTATAGCCTGGATCTATTGTGAGGACATCTATATAAACCACCTCTTCTCACCAGAAAGCATATTGAATTTTGATCATACAATATTTCTTCTGTTCATCATAGCTTGTTGCACTTGTGCTTGTGAAAATCTAAGAGCACCAAATGCATAAATCAAGATCTTGGTGAATAGGAGAACAAATCAATTGTAATCATTTGAACTTCATATTGCATTTTTGAAACATCAAATGGTCACTACGTTCGCATGCAAAGTCTTTTTTTCATAATTTTTTTTATAACATGCATCTCAAAATACTTGAAACATTAGAAAAAGTAATCAATAATGAAATATTTATATTTTTTGTAGTAAGGAGATGAACAAATCTTCATAAATCATCATATCTCTCTATCCCTTTCTCTACCTCTCTATATTTCACTGTCTCCCCTTAAACTTTGGACCTATCCCTCCACTTGTTTTTCCCTCCCTCCCTCTCTTTTCACCTCTTTAGACCTCTCCCTATCAATCTATTGAAATCTAGACTTAACTATCTACTTTTCCATCCCTCCCTCCTTCCTTCTCTCTTTATCCCTCTCTCTCTCTCTCTCTCTCTCTCTCTCTCTCTCTCTCTCTCTCTCTCTCTCTCTCTCTCTCTCTCTCTCAGGTCCTCCACTCTCTCTCCCATCTCCATCTCCCCTCACTCTCCCTTTAGATTCCTCCTCCCTCTTAGGTATCTCTCTTTGGGTCTCTCCATGCCTCCCTCTTGGGTCTCTCTCTCAAGTCTCTCCTCCCTCTCTCCTCTTGTCTCTCTCTCTCTCTCTCTCTCTCTCTCTCTCTCTCTCTCTCTCTCTCTCTCTCTCTCCATGTCCCTCTCAGGTCTCTCTATCCCTTTTTCTACCTCTCTATATTTCACTGTCTCCCCTTAAGCTCTGGAACTATACCTCCACTTGTTTCTCTTTTTACCTCTTTAGACCTCTCATTATCAATATATTGAACTCTAGACTTAATTATCTACTTTCGCATCCCTGCCTCCTTATCTTTTTGTCCCTCTTTAGACCTATCTTTCTCACTCTCGCTCTCCTTGAGATCTAGACCTATCTCTCTACCTCTCTCTCCATCCTTCCTTCCCTCTCTCTTTGTTCCTCTTTATATCTCTCTCTCTCACTCCCTCTCTCTATATCAGGTCCCTCCCACTCCCTCACACTCTACATCTCCCCCTCTCCCTCTCTCTCTCCCTCCCTTTGAAGTCTCCCTCACTCTTAAGTCTCTCTCCCTCTTAGCTCTCTCTAGTCTCTTCCACTCCCTCTCTCTCTCTCTCTCTCTCACACACACACACACAAACACACTCACACTCTCCATCTCCCTCTCAGGCATCTCTCTCTCTCTCCCACTCTTTCTCCATCTCAACTCTCTCTCTCTCTCACAAATCTCTCTCTCTCCATCCCTCTATCTCTCTTTCCCTCCCTCCATCTCTCTCTCCCTCTTGAGTTTCTCTCTCTCACACACACACACTCACACTCACATTCTCCATCTCCCTCTTAGGTGTCTCTCTCTCCCACTCTCTCTCCATCTCAAGTCTCTCTCCCTCTCCCTCTCAAGTCTCTCTCTTCCTCTCTCTCTCTCTGTTTCTCTCCCTCTCTTTGTTTCTCTCTCTCTCTCTCAAGTCCATCCCACTCCCTCTCCCTCTCTATCTCTCCCTCTCCATCTCCCCCTCACTCTCCATCTCCCTCTCTCCCTCTCTCTATCCCTCCCTCTGATGTCTCTCTCCCTCTTAGATCTCTCTCTCAAGTCTCTCTCTCTCACACACACTTCATCTCCCTCTCAAGTCTCTCTCTCCCACTCTCTCTCTATCTCTCTCAGGTACCTCCCACTCCCTCTCCATCTCCCTCTCTCCCTCTCTCTCTACCTCCCTTTGAAGTTGTTGTCACCTAGAAATGCACCCTATGCAAAGTTTACAAAACTGAGCTTTCTAGAGCAACATGGGATCATTTCAAGGCTGTGGGTCACCTATAGTTGAAAACCTCTGGAGAAGGCCAGCTTCCTTTGGTGTCACCTAACTACTGATTGTTGTGGGGAAAAGGAAGAAGGAATACATAAGATGAAGATTAAAATCTAAGGTGATACACCAAAATAATGAGGAATCATGAAAACGGACACAGGATGAACATACACTAGAAAGCAAAGACACTGTTTTCACTTACTTGACATAACCCCTTCTAAACTCATATAATATTCTTAACAGGCTTGCTCTACATGCATATCTTAGGAAGGAAATATGATTCTCACAGCCTTAGATATGAATACAGATTTTTAGAAAACACAGTTAAGAACTTGTATAGTTTAAAATACAGAAATGAAAGTAATACAAACATTTAACAGTAGCTTCCAGGTAAACTCTTTGTTATATTCCAGATTCCGGTTGAGTTACAAAACATACATTTTGTCGAGAAAGGATTGATAAAAATCACTAACTCTTTCGAATGCACAATCCGAACTATTTACAAAAAGGCAAAAAAATGCCTTATATACAGACTGTGTGTCGGCCCATTAGGGATACAAAAAATATCTTAGCTCAGAAAAGATCTAACCTTAGATCTTTTGGATGAAGTTAATGTTGAAGCCTGTGTGTCCTTGTTGTGTGTGTCGGTGAAGAGTTATCCTCGTAGAAGCCTTCTGATATTTTGCAGCTACTGCATTCATTTGATCCATCGTATCTAGTTGAGCTACTTCGGCTGCACCTTGAATGCTCTGAGCCTACAACAGATACATGTCACCCTTCATCCCGTGATGTTCCTTAGACTGCCACGGTTTACCTTCAGATCTCTCTGATTGGCTGAGTGAACTCCACACAGCTTCTTCGGGTGGTCAGAACTTCCCCTATTGAACCGCATATCGGTGAGACACTAATCGTGTCTCCCTGATACGGTTAAATATTTTCACGAGTATCAGCATAGCATGGAGCCGTCACTGAGAGCTCCTATCGAGCCCAAAGAATCATATTGATTCTATTGGAGCCATCGACAAGACACCGTTTATCGCCAAGAGATCAGCGGGTTGATGAGTCACATGGAGATCCCTTCTGTCGTTGAGACCACCCATGGTCGGTAAGACATCCTGTCGAAAGCCCCACAGTCATACCGAGTTCTCTTCTGTTGCATCGACATCTGCTTTTGTCGCCAAGACACACTCCATTCGCTGAGACTCTATATCAAAGTCTCCCTGCTCCGCCGAAAGTTCACTTTGAGTTCGGAAAGAGCTTGCTTGGTCAGCAAGACATCTTGCTGACCCCACCCTCATTTTGTCCGAGCTCTTCTTTGCCTTCGCTGAGACTCATGTCAGTTGGGAAGACATCATATAGAATGCACCCTGTTATTCAGAAAGACCTCAACCACCCTCAGGTCGTTGAGACATAATGTATCTCCCACTGATGAGTCTACCTGTCCCAAGTGTGTCACTGTAGCTTCCATCTATCGGGGAGACCTCACATAGACTGGGTTTGCTACACCGAAAGGTCTCAATGCATTTTGAGTCGCCGAGACAAGGCAATTGTTATGCCGACAAGGGTCCTTCATTATTTTCCATCGGCAAGACTGAAGGTCACTCGCCGAGACCTTACGGTGATCGCCCCAACCTACATCGATGAGCACATCCTTCCACCGTGGATCGATGAGACAAAAGTGAACTCATGCCAAAAGAAAATCATTTTACACACTGTCGGTAAGACCAAGAGAACTCGCTATGACCATATACCGATGCCGCAACTCATGTCGATCCTTCTTCCCCTCCTTGGTTCATTCTTTTGACCAAACCACCTATTTGTCGCCAAGACACATGTTGAACTCCTTAGTCTGTTGGAGCTCCATTTTGTTTCAGGGGAACCTTGTGAAATCACTGAGACATCTCAGCGAGATCCCTTAGTCACATCGAGGGCCCTCTTCCTTTGTGTCGGGGAGACTTTTTGTCAGCCAGACCTGTCCTGAACATGCCTCCTTTTGATTATCGGGGAGACCCTGTGACTTCAGCGAGACCTCCTAGCAAAGCTCGCTTGCTTCGCTGAAAAGATCCTGCATTGTTTCGTCGGTGAGACCTGATGCGTTTGTCGAGACCTTTTGTTGAAGAAAAGAACTTCCACCGAACTAAAAACCTTCTGTCACTGAGACACCAGCCAATGTCTTGCCGATATGGACCTACAGGTGAATCCTACTCACTGTGACTTTCCTGGGGTCTTGGCAACTCTGCCCTTAGAAGATTTTCATGCTGAACCTGAGCAAGGCAGGCCTCCCAACTGAGCTCCCCATGACCTAGCATCAGATGTAGAGTCTTTGCCCTCGTATGAATGTTCCATTGCCCTCTGAAGATCTACCATATGATTATCCTGCCTGGTTTGAACTGTAGGTGAAATATAGGCAACAAAAGTCTCTCTCTCCCTCTTAAGTCTATCTCTTAGGTCTCTCCCACACTCTCTCTCTCCCTCTTAGGTGTCACTCACTCTCAGGTCTCTCTCTCTCACACACACACTCTCTCTCTCTCCATCTCCCTCTTAGGTATCTCTCTCTCCCACTCTCTCTCCATCTCAAGTC
>VDFB02252616.1:39404355-39418616 GCA_007258455.2 Sequoia sempervirens | reverse complement strand
ACACACACTCTCCATCTCCCTCTTAGGTCTCTCTCTCCCTATCTCCCTCCCTCTCTCCCTCTATCTTTGTCTCTTTCTGGGTAAATTCAAGAAGATGAGTCCACGAAATGTAGAAGTTTTTTCCTTAGAAAAAAACTCGAAATCGACTTCAAGAAAATGGGATCTCGTTTTGTTTTGAAAATTTTCCATTTTTGAAAAAATGGGATCCTATTTTGAACCCGTTTTGAAAATTTTCCAAAAATGGAAATGTCCATTTTTGGAAATTTTTGAAACGAGATCTTGTTTCGTGAAGGCATATTTTTTTTTATGAAATGACATCTTGTTTTAGAACGAGATCCCATTTTTTTAAATATGAATTTTTGGTCAGGTTTGTGCTTTGTTTCTTGGTTCAGGAAAATCATTAGGGATCTAAACCTAGGCCTTCAACTTGGTTTGACCTGCAAGTTGAAGGTCTTCACATTGTCACAAAAAAATAGTGGCTTTGGACATATGGCTGATGACTTTTGTTGCAGAATTTTTTGATGAAATTAAAACCCATTATAGATGAGATAGTGCAGATTTTAAATATGTAATTTTTTTTACATTTGGATTAGTTTTTCTATTTTTCTATTAATTTCTGATGAAACTGGTCCACAAACTTGAAATATGAGGGTTTTTTACTATTTTAATAACTTTTTGTTAAAATATTTTTTTGTAAAACGAATTACACGAAAAGGTACTTCAGCCAATTCGTTTCAATTAAAAAAAAATAAAAAAATGATAAGTTTAGGTCATCTTATGCATGATGTATGTTGGCCTCCTCTAATGGTTTAATAACTAAGCCCTTAGAGTTGTGACTTAGAGATTGAACATCTGCACTAAGTAGCTATCTCACTCATCATGAAGGTGCATTTCAATTGTCAACCCAAGGACGTAAACTTGAAATGGGCCAGCATTGTATGTGCACTAGGAATTCATTGCAATCATCCATAAACTAAGAAAGAAACAATGTTGGAAGGAACTTAACTTAAACACTGAATAGAAATCAACATCTGCACTAAGCATTAACAACTAGACTAGAAATGAAAGATAGAAATGGCAATCTCAGCAAATAGACAAGAAACTACTTTGTCTGCCTTGGCTAAAGGAACAGTCACAAAATGGAATTTCAGTGGCTACAAGAATAGACAGATGCTAAAATTGAAACTAACTACTGAACAAAAAATAACTTTTAAACTAAATAGGTGGAATTCTCACCAAGTGGGCCCCCTTGGGTGAGTCCCCCTTAAACTAATCTCAAATGCATCAACTCAAAATATCATATTATTTCTTGAAAGCATAAGTACAACATCTCAACAATGGAATGAATTATTGGAATTGGAAAATGCGAGTACAAACTCAGAATATCCAACATTATCAAAAGGAGCATCTGACCATTATTTATAGAGAGAAAAACTACTGACTAACCCTAACTACCTAGGCAATTGACTCCATCAAAATAGGAGGATGCCACTTATTGAAAGCATAGAAAAAGATGGAGGAAGTTATGCATGCGCTAAATTGGTCAAAGCAGACTTGTTTCAACGGGAATCTAGAACAACACACTCCCTAGATTTGCTCAACAACAAATATGACCATTAAAAAGGTAGTTACATTCTTTTTATTCAAATTAGTAATTTCCCTCCATGAGAGTTTTCCTGCTTTTGAATTCTTAATGATCATCTTCTCGACTTCTTGGCAGCCAACCAACTAGCAAGAATTTCTCCCACATAGCAGGCTTTGTTGACATCAACATTTTAGTGGAAACTTGCACAATAACATTAGCACGCACAAACAAATGTATATCTATAATTACCTTAGTAACATTCATTTAGCCACCTATAAATTCAACATAGGTAATCCATATAATATGATAATGTCATTAAAGTCATAGAGATAAACTTATGCCCGAGGTCTATGGTTTTAAGGAAAATATCAACAACCAAGTGTCAAAGTCTATGATAGCAACAATAAATATGTAATGAACCCTATCAAAATTGAGCCATTAATTGAGCTCATCATTCCCCCCTACCTAACGTTTTGTTGGTCCTCCAGCAGAAAGAGCACTATTCTTTTTCTTAGTTAATGCCCTAAAGTCACTAACTGCCAACTTTCCCACATCAGTCTCTGTAGTGTTTGAATTAGGATCCCAGTAGAATCCTTGTTTGTTCTCCAGTTTGTTCCATCTTTCCCTTTCTGCAACTATTTCATATTGGTAAAACTTGTAATTTGGCACATGCCACAATAGTGTAGGTGGTTGAAATGTTAATGGAAGCCAAAACTGTTGCTTCCTTCTACCAATTTGTATGTACCTACCAACCCTTTTGCATGTTGCAACATAGTTTTGTAAAGAGTGTGGTTCAGCTTGTTTCAATTCTTCAGGAAAACCATTCCACCTCTGTGATAGGTATCCCATTACTGATTTTCCTGTGGTTTCAGCTACCTTCTCATATTCCTTGTAAGTCTCTTCTCTAACAAGCATAATCATATCCTTGTAGCTTGGGCGGTAAAGAATTCTATGCCATGCCATGAAAATGTCAGCAAGGTTGCTAGATTTAGCCCTAAGAGGCAAGGGGGTATGAAATTCTCTTTCCCTGTAAATTCTATACTGCTACCCCTAACTAATTTTATTCTAAATCTAGGACATAAATGCCCTTAAATGGAGGTCTCCAATATACAGTAAGGGATTCCAATCATGATCATCAGACAAAACATAATTATGCAGGTATAGTTCACATAACAAATTTTTAACATCAGGAGGAGCAAACTAATAAGCCTAGAAAAATTCATGTGGAGTGTCAAGAGTAGGACTCAAACCTGAAATAATCCTTGATAACTTAAAGGAAAGATTTCACTCCTTCAAGTGCAAGGCATGCACTCTAGGAGGAGTTCTACATGCCAACATTTTGGGTATTGAATCTACCACATTTTCTACCCTTTTCCTTCAAGGCAACAATTTTTGCATTCTTTTCTTCAATCTCTGCATCTTTCTTTTTAATCTCATTCTACAGCTTGCGCTTTTCCTTTTTCCATTCCTCCTCTTTTCTTTGCATCTCATTCCATAGTTTCATAGCTATGTTGTTCCATGAAAAATCAGGAGGTTTATGTGTTCCTACTAAAATTTTCTTTTGCACCGATTCTTGTTGTTCAAATAAAACTAGTTGCAATGATTCTAGTTTTTCATCATGCTCTGGCTACAGGAACTCTAGATTCTCATCTTGTTCTTGACTTTCATCTTGTTCTTGGTTCTTAACCTGTTATGCAATGGCAACAAGCTTTGCCAATCTGATATTTGCTTGTTCCCCAAAAATATATTTTTCCACAATATTCACCTGCCCCATTGGGGCTTTCATCTCCTCCCTAGATCTTTTTCTAAGCATAGGGATTCTTTTCGGAGGTACACCAGTGGCTAGCCTAGCTGGTTTTGATCTCTTAGGAGGGTTTTTGTCTTTTTCTTCAGCTGTAGGAAGAATAGCGTTATCATCCTTTCATTTCCTAGGGCTTGGTGCTACTTTTTCTACCACTTACTTCTTCACCTTCCCCTTTCTCATTTTTCCTTCTTTCATTTGTTTTTCCTCTCTCCTGAGGGCAACCCTACTTCTAGTTGGGGTTTTGGAAGGGACATTATCATCAGATTCTAAAGATGAACTTTCCTCATCCGAATATTTTGACTTAGAAGAATCAATTTCTATAGTTGGATCGGCTGGAGGAGGGTTTGAACTAGGGTTTGCACCAGAGGTTGATGCTCTAGGAGTAATTTCAGTAGCCCTCACTTCCCTACTAACTCTATGAGGTTGAGACTAACCTCTAGGATGCACATGTTCTAGTCTAAATTGATCAATGTTTATAAACTCCTCCCATGTCATATCAGATACTTCTAGCAGATATTTTTCCACTAATAATTTTATTAAACAATGGTGAGAGATAAAATTATCCCCACCTTTCAGTGTTTCATCCGCCATGATGGAAAGGAGGTGATATAGCACATTAGGCGCATTCATTCTTCATCCATGCCTCATATGGTTCAGGAGCTTGAAGTGTATATAATGAAGGCATGACTGGAGGCCCTCACAAGTAATTTACTTGACAATATGGACAACTATCTATTTCCATGGCTCTGGTAAAGAAGTTCTCTTTGTAACTTGTTTATCCACCACCAATGGAGGGTCATTGGGTTTAGTAAATTCAACCCTGGCTGACCTTGCATCTCTGGTAGCAGGGTATGGCTCACCATCAGTAGGTAAACCTGTTACCTCTACAATTCTTTCCTCAATAGCAACCACCTCCAACCCTTTTACCATTACCTTCCCCTCAGAGAGTGTTTGTGCAAATTCTTGTGCAATATCCTCATTGTAGTTGTCGAGTTTTAAAAAATAATCCAGCTAGCCATAGTTTCTAAAATCTACCAAAGAAGGTGCATCTTGCATTACCACGTCATAAACCGTGGGTTCAATCCTAATTAGCTGACCTCCCATTGTTTTAGTTGCCCACAATGAAACAAGCACTCTACTAGATTTCCCTTTCATGCAATCTCTTTTTGAAGACCCCAACTTCTTCTTCCTACAATTATCTCTTTTGTAGTGTTGATGCCAATGTCATGTAGCTCATCAATTTACTTTTTCTGGGTGACATTTAAGATTATGACTAGGCAATAAAGATTCATTAATGGAGGGTAACATCAAGAAAAATGGCAGTGTTTTAGTAACATTTCACACATGCAAGCCGTCATTTCAATTTATCATTCAAGTTGGCCTTTTTCAATTTTGCTGATATGGATGACACGTGGTCTTGTCAGTTGAAACTCCCCCCCCCAAACCTAAATTATAGCATGTGTCCATACAGGCTGGTTGATAATTATGATTGGACAAGGCGGAGTACAATTTCATGCTATGTGAAATATCTACATTTAATTACAGTAATTAAAGAAATGTACTAAAGATAATAAAGATATAACAGATTGTTTCGTATGTACCTGAACACTTGGAGTGTCTTTGCAAAGAATGTGGAGGAAGTACTGATTACCTTTAAGAAGTACAGTTGAGCAATTAATGCAATGGTGATGGAATGAAGTGATGGCGAAGTGGAGTGATGGTTGAGTTATGGAAGAAAGAGAAGATGGAGATGGATGGGCAGATGGGTGGATTAATGAAGAAGTGGACTCCCACAAAAGTGGAAGTCTTTATTATGAAATGATTGCATGTGTACTTGAATCAGTCAAAAGGAGGGACATTAGGTCCACTTCCTTCGGCTGTAGGAAGTTTGGAGGTTGGGTGCTAACTAAATTGTTGCATGAATTCATCCTTGGATGTTGGCTTGTGATACAACCTTAAACGATGACCATTGACCAAAATTTTGAATCTGATAGGGTCAATGGTGGTGAGTTGTACAGCTTCGTTGGGAAAAACTTTTGCAACTTCATACAGTCCCAACCATCTAGTCTACAATTTTCCTGCATTATCTTAATACTTGGAGTCATAGAGGAGTGCCCAGTCACCAGGTTGGAACTTCTTTTCCTTTATGTACTTATCATGCCATTTGACCCTTTGATTCTACACTACCACAGTATGATGCAAGGTTGTCATTCTCATCTCATCCAAATTATTCAACTGCATGATTTTGTCCTTTTGTGCCTCAAACATACCCATCCCTAAGTCGAGTATAGTCCTAAGAGTCTTATGCTCAAATTCAATGGGCATCATAGTTGTCTTCCCATATAGTAATTCAAAAGGAGTGAAACCTATGATTGTTTTCCAGGTGGTCCTATTGTCCCAGACAACTTCTGGCAGCCTATTTGCCCAATCCTTCCTATGAATGGCCATTGTTTTGGTCAAAATTTCCTCAATTTCCCTATTGGTCACCTTAGATTGGCCATTGGCTTGAGGGTGATAGGAAGTAGACTTCCTGTGCCTCACATTATATTCATTAACTCGTGTTGTTACAAGGGTTGATGTAAATTAAGCCCCTTGATCAGTCACTATCTCCCTTGGGACCTCATAACGAGTGAAGATTTCCTCATAAAGAAACTATGCAACCTTATTATCTTTGGCATACTTCATTGCTTTAACCTCAACCCACTTGGTCACATAGTCAGTGTAAACTAAGATGTAGGATTTACCATTTGATGGAGGATCAATGGGTCCTACAAAATCGAATCCCCATTTATCAAATGGAGTGATGACTATCTGTGGGTAAAGGGGCATCTCATCATATCTAGTTGGCATGCCCATTCTCTAGCATCTATCAAACTTTCTGTTATACCTACCTGCATCTTTATGAAGTGTGGGCCAGTAATATCATATATTAAGGATCTTCATTGATGTCCTCCACAGGGTTTATTGTGACATGCATGCAATATATCATATGTCTCATCTTCCCTTACACATCTTCTCATGACATGGTCTGGTCCAGTATAGAATAAACAACCTGCAATCCATGAGAAAGGAAAGGTTTTCTCAATGAGTACCCTTCTCTCTTTTAGAGAGAAAGGAGGAGGAACTATCCCTGTAACTAGGTAATTAGCTATGTCAACATACCAAGGTGTATGCACATTGATGGAAAACACATGTTCATCAGGGAAAGAGTCATCAATGACTTGAGTGTCCTCTGATGCAGTCATTCTAGAAAGAAATTCTGCTACAACATTTGTCTTTCTAGGTTTATCAACAATGGTGATGTCAAACTCTTGCATCAACAACAACCATCTTGCTAGCCTACCTGAAATCAAGGGTTTATTCATGAGATATCTTATTACTACATGATCTATATGAATAAAAATATGATACCCTGTTATGTAGTGCCTGAATTTGTTAAGGGCATAGATGACTTCCAAAATTTCTTTTTTTGTCACTGTGTAATTGAATTCAGCTTCTTGTAAGGTTTTGCTAACAAAATAAATAGCATTCTCAATTTCCCCTTCTTTCTGTCCCAATACAACTCCTACAACATATTTTGATGCATCTGTATGAATGTGAAAAGGAAGCTCCCAATTAAGAAATTTGAGTACAGGAGCATGGGATAAAGTTGCTTTTAGATCAGAGAATGCCTTGTCACAACCCTCTCTCCACTAGAATTCAACATCTTTAGTGAGAACATTGTACAGTGGTACTTCCATTTTGCTGAAATCTTTGATGAAATGCCTGTAGTACCCTACATGGCCCAAGAAACTTCTAACATCTTTTTGCTTTGCAAGAATAGGAAGACTGGTAATCACTTCAATCTTGGTCTGATCTACTTGAATTCCTTTGTGAGAGATGTAGTGGCCAAAGACTACTCCTGCATGCATCATCATGCATCATTTCTCACTATTTAAAGATAGATTATGGTCTTCACATCTTTGTAAGAATTTTCTAAAAATTTCCAATGCTTCTGTAAAATCAGCACCATAGGTAGTAAAATCATCCATATAAATCTCCATGCAATCATGTGAGATATCTAAAACTATACTAATGATTTCCCTTTCAAAAGTCAGAGGTGCATTACATAAGCCAAATGGAAGTACTGAGTAGGCATAAGTCCCCCATGGATAGGTAATGATGGTCTTCTCTTGATCCTCGGGTCCAATTTGTATCTGGTTATAGCCACTGAATCCATCTAGAAAACATAAATACTGCTTGTTGCCTGCAAGGGAATCCAACACTTGGTCTATGAAAGGAAGGGGAAAATGATCCTTTTTGGTGGCAGAGTTGAGTTCCCTGTAGCCAACACAAACTCTCCACTTCCCTCCCTTTTTAGGTACAATCACCAATGGGGACACACACTAACTGTCTGAGATGGGGTAGATAAATCCTGCATCCAATAATTTATGAAGTTATCCTTTGACAATCTCCCTCAATGCAAGGTTGATTCTCCTTTGTGGTTGCCTTACTGGTGTGCAATCATCTCTGATATATATCCTATGGGTACAGAGCTTAGTATCTAATCCCTTCATATCATGGTAGTCCCATGCAAAGGCATGCTGGTGGGTTTTCAATAGGTTTGTCAAAGACAATTGCTACTCTTGACTCAACTTATTGTTAATATTTAGATGTTTTCCTTCTGACAAAACTCTTGACTTAGCTTACTATTAATACTTGGCATTTTTAGTTCATGTGGCAACAATTTATGGAGCATATCAGTTGCTGCAAGAAGTTCTATTGCAAGAAGAGGGGGCAGAAGTGTCTTCGTTGAACTGGCAGAGCCAGATTCATGAGTAGATGACTCTTCATGCACCTAACAACTGTTTTGAATTATGTTAGATAATACTTCATCTTCTTCCTAAAGCTACATGAAAGAGCTTCTTCCTAACATCATGAGTTGTGCCATAGAATTGACTTCCTCGGCCTCTTCTCCAACATGTGGCCATATGGTGTTATCCATGTCATGGGATGGTTGAGTAGGAGGGTAGAGAACAAGCTTTTTGGTACCCTTCCCATCAGAAATGGTCATGTCTCGTGACCGGCATCCAATGTAAGCATCTGTTGTGGCCAACCATGGCCTTCCTAGAATAATGGGATACCTGCCTAGTGTAGCTTTAGGAGAAAGGATCATAAAATCTGTTGGGTACTCCCAAGAGTCTAGGGTTACCACAAGTTCTTCTACTATACCATCAAGTTTAATAGTGGAACTATCAGCAAGCTACAGGATAGTAGGAGTGGGCCTCATACTTGGAACATTTAGTTGTTGCAGGATATCCTTAGTCATCACATTTATTGTTGCTCCCAAGTCAATAAGAGCATTCTTTATTTGGACCCTGTTTATAACAACTCCTACCACAGGACTGCCTAAGTAGATGACTCTTCTTGCACCTAACAACTATTCTGGATGATGTTAGATAATACTTCATCTTCTTCCTGAAGCTACATGAAAGAGCTTCTTCCTAACATCATGAGTTGTGCCATAGAATTGACTTCCTCGACCTCTTCTCCAACATGTGGCCATATGGTGTTATCCATGTCATGGGATGGTTGAGTAGGAGGGTAGAGAACAATATTTTTGGTACCCTTCCCATTAGAAATGGTCATGTTTCGTGACTGGAATCCAATGTAAGCATCTATTGTGTCCAACCATGGACTACCTAGAATAATGGGATACCTGCCTAGTGTAGCTTTAGGAGAAATGATCATAAAATTTGTTGCGTACTTCCAAGATTATAGGGTTACCACAAGGTCTTCTACTATACCATCAAGTTTAATAGTGAAACTATCAACAAGCTACAAGATAGTAGGAGTAGGCCTCATACTTGCAACATTTACTTGTTGCAGGATATCCTTAGTCATCACATTTATTGTTGCTCCCAAGTCAATCAGAGCATTCTTTATTTGGATCCTATTTATAACAACTCCTACCACATGACTGCCTGGGTCAATGTACTTAGGAACTATAACTTTTCCAAGCATGATATCTACCAATTGTCCCACCACATGAACTGTGGTGGGGTCTTTCTTTTTCCTCCCTAGCTTTTAGAGGCATGCTTCCTTAATTGGTTTTCCATATAGAGGGACATCTTTGATGGATTGAAATAAAGGTATCTTGACATATATGTGTTTCAACTGATCCAAGATGTCAAAGGTTGTTTCTTCCTTCTCTTCCTTTTGTTTGGAAACCTATAACCTTTGAGGAAATGGTGGATCTTGGATAGTCTGTTGAACTGGTTCAGGATTTTTAGGCACACTAAGTTGAATGAGTACATTTAGAGGCTCCTCCTCTTCCATAGGAAGCTCGGTGATGATAGGAGTGGAAGGAGCTGGCAAAGTAGTTCTTGAATGTAGATGGATGTCACTCACACTAATAGCATATGCAGGGAATTTATTAGGATCTGTAGAGTATACTGGTTGTTGTTGTGGTTTCTTATTTGGGTTAGGTGTGGGCTAAGTTGGTAATTGAGTAGGTCTAGGTCTGCTTGAACCTGAGCTAGTAGGAGGAGGAATTATAGCAATTTGTTGGGGTTGAGAAGGTTGTTGCATGTAGCTAGTAGTCTGGTTTGGCCATTGTTGTCCTCCCCTCCATTAGGATGTTTGTTGCCAATTTCCTGGAGGTGGATGTCAAGTCCCCTAAAACTGTTGTTGATTCCCCTAAGGTTGTTTCCACTAGGGTGGAGAGTTTTGGTGATTGGGCCAAGTATTTGGAGTGTTATTCCAAGGTTGAGGTGGATATCCTCCATAGTTGGATGGATATGGGGGTTGCCATTGGTTACCAGATGCATAAGAATTGAAATATGGCCCAACAAAAGATAATGGATTTGGTGGCATACCTTGTCTTGGAGCCCATGGCCTCCTTTGTGGAATGTATTAGACTTGATCATCATCGCCCTAGATTGGCTTGAACTTAGGTGGAATCTTCTTTCTATCAATGTTAGCTACCATTTTGCATCTGCAATCCTTCTTTTGTCTGCAATGAGGGTAATATTCTGCCAACATTTCCTCTGCCTCCTCATGTTTCTTCTTCACTTGAAGTGTATCCAGCTAAGTAGCCAGATTGTTTATAATGTATTGCTTGAAATATGCCAACAAGTGAGTAATCTCCATCCTTGATACTCCATTGGTGGATGATTTACCCATTGAGGATTGATAGCCTCTTCCTTTCTTTGAAGTTTCCTTGGAATAGTTTTGACATATCATCTTAATATCATCCCAAGGGACTTGGGTGATATCTCCTCCTCCCATCAAGTCCAAAGCATCAGTGCAGTTGTCATTGATTCCTCTCAGGAAGAGCAACTTTTGAGACTCTTCATTGAGTGTATGATGTGGATATTTCTGTAGGAAAAACAAAAAACTTGAAATGTAATCCTCCAAACTCTCATCTTCCTCCTACTGCATCCTAAAGATGTCATATCCTCTCATATCACTACCCCTGCAATATTCCTTGTACTTCTCAAGGAAATTTGTCTTCATATCATCCCAAGTCTCTACAGTATTTCTACCTAAGCTCATAAACCATCTTAGTGCAGCTTCTTTCAAGGTGGTAGGAAACAACTTAAGCATGTGAGCATTAGTGGTGTAGTCATAGCTTCTATAGAGGATATCAAACTCAAATAAGAAAGTATCAGGTTCTTCTATGACAAGCCCATAGAACTTAGGAAGGACTGAAGCAGGGATATTTTTGAGGTTGTCAACTTCATTCTGATGAGCAATGGGGAATGGAAAAGTTGGTTGGTTAGGTCTGTTTCTGTGTCTATTTTCACTATTCTCATCACCCATGCCTGCTTGATGAAGTTTCAAAGCAAGGGGATTTTCAATCAGATTTTGATCTTCAAAGGAAGTGTTGGAACTGTTTAGATTGGGAAATGCATCAACAAAAGGGTGTGCCTCTTCTTCTTCTTCCTCTCTCAGAAAATTTTGATGTTCAACTAGCTAAAATGGATTAGGTTCATTAGGAAGGAATTTCCCATAAGCATCTCTTCTCCTTCCTCTATGCATGTGGTATTGACTCAGTATCAGCCAACTCACACAAAGAATTGGTGAAAGAATAGGAGGTCATTACTTTCCTAAATGAAGGGTATACTACGAGAAAACTTTCATAAATACTTCAACAAGAAAGAAATTGTCAATGACTCCAAAGTACTTCCTAGTTTGACACCATCCCCAACAACGGTGCCAAAAATGTTGGCCTCCTCTAATGGTTTAATAACTAAGCCCTTAGAGTTGTGACTTAGAGATTGAACATCTGCACTAAGTAGCTATCTCACTCATTATGAAGGTGTATTTCAATTGTCAACCGAAGGACGTAAACTTGAAATGGGTCAGCACTGTATGTGCACTAGGACTTCATTGCAATAATCCATAAACTAAGAAAGAAACAATGCTGGAAATAAAATGTTGGAAGGAACTTAACTTAAACACTAAACATAAATCAACATTTGCAGTAAGCATTAACAACACTGGAAATGAAAGATAGAAATGGAAATCTCAGCAAACAGACATGAAACTACTTTGCTACCTTGGCTGCGGGAACATACAGTTGCTGAAATTGAAACTAACTACTAAACAAAAAATAACTTCTAAACTAGATAGGTGGAATTCTCACCAAGTGGACCCCCTTGGGTGAGTCTCCCTTAAACTAATCTCAAATGCAGCAACTCAAAATATCATATTATTTCTTGAAAGCATAAGTACAACATCTCAGCAATTGACTGCATTACTGGAACTGGAAAATGCGAGTACAAACTCAGAATATCCAACCTTATCAAAAGGAGCATTTGACCATTATTTATAGAGATAAAAACTATTTACTAACTCTAACTACCTAGGCAGTCGACTCTATCAAAATAGGAGGATGCCACTTATTGAAAGCATATAAAAAGATGGAGGAAGTTATGCATGCCCTAAATTGGTCAAAGCAGACTTGCTTCAATGGGAATCTAGCACAACACACTCCCTAGATTTTCTCAACAACAAATATGACCATTAAAAAGGTAGTTACATTCTTTTTATTCAAATTAGGAATTTCCCTCCATGAGAGTTTTCCCACTTTTGACTTCTTAATGATCAACTTCTCGACTTCTTGGAAACTGACCAATTGGCAAGAATTTCTCCCACATAACAGGATTTGTTGACATCAACATTTTAGTGGAAACCTGGACAATAACATTAGCACACAAACAAATGTGTATCTATAATTACCTTAGTAACATTCATTCAACCACTTGTAAATTCAACATAGGTAATCCACATAGAATGATAATGTCATTAAAGTCACAGAGATAAACTTATGCCCAAGGTCTATGGTTTTAAGGAAAATATCAACAACCAAGTGTCAAAGTCTATAATAGCAACAACAAATATGTAATGAACCCTATCAAAATTGAGCCATTAACTGAGCTCATCAACATACATGACGATTTTTCAAAACAATAAATATGGCTAATAAAAAATTACAAAAATATATTGAAAACATGCTTCAGTGAGTTACAAATCTTTTCTCCAAAGGATTTAGAAAAATACAATAATTTAGGTCAAAATATGGATGACGTACATGTGCATTGTATGGTAAAAAAAAGTGACTTTTAAACAATGGGTTTTAGAAATGTCTATTGAAAATCAATTTGTAGCATCTAGGTATTGAAATAAATTACATATTTGGAAACTAGACTACGAGTGCTACATTTTATGATCAGTGACTTTTTCCAAGATTCCATCTCTAAGTGCTTCAAATTTTAAGGTCAAATGCATCAAATTTTGAAAATCAAGGAAAACACTTCCACTTTTTGGCCAAAAAGTGAACTCAACTTCTCGCTAGCACCCTTCTCTCCATCTCAAGTATCTCTCTCTCCCTCCCCCTCTCTCTCTCTCAAATCAATCCCACTCACTCTCCCTCCCTCTCCCTCTCCATCTCCCTCTCACTCCATATCCCTCTCTCCCTCTTAGGTCTCTCCCATTGCCTCTCTCACTCACTTTCCACCTCCCTCTCAGCTCTCTCTCTCTCTCTCTCTCTCTCTCTCTCTCTCTCTCTCTCTCGTCTCCTCTCCCTCCCTCTCTCCCTCTCAAGTCTCTCCCCCTCTCCCTCTCCCTCCCTCTATCTATCTCTCCCTCTCTCTCTCTCAAGTCTCTCTCCCCCCTCCCCGTATCTCTCTTTCTCTCTCTCTCTCCCTCTCTCTCTCTCCCTCTAAAGTCTCTCTCCCTCTTAAGTCTATATCCCTCTTAGGTCTCTCTCTTAGGTCTCTCCCTCTCTCCTTCTTTTTCTCTCAAGTCTCCCACTCCCTACCTATCTCTCCAAGAACCCTAGATAGATAGATAGAGGTAGAGAAAAGGAGAGATAAAGAGGTCAAGATATATATATATATAGAGAGAGATAGATAAAGAAGGGGGAGATAGAGGGAGGGAGAGGGAAATATATGAAGAGGGTGTAGATAGAGAGATAGAGGTAGAGAAAAGGGGAGAGATAGGTTGAGAGGTAGAGAGAAGAAGAGGGGAAAAGATATATCAATATATAGTGGGAGAGGGAAAGAGGGAGAGATAATGATAGAGGGCTATATAGAGAGATAGGGAGATAGAGGTATAGAAATATATGGATAGAAATGGATAAGGAGAGAGAGAATGAATAAGAGACAGAGGTAGAGATAATGAGATATAGATAGATATAAATAGAGAGATAGAGAGATATAGATAGAGGGGGAAAGAGTGAGAGAGAAAGGAGGTGATAGAGACAAGTAATAGAGATAGGGAGAGAGATATGGAGAAAGGGATATAGACAAAGAGATAGATATAGGGGGCATAAATAGGGTGTGTGTGTATATATGAGTGAGAGAGAGATATGGAGATAAAGAGGGA
>VDFB02252616.1:39358022-39404255 GCA_007258455.2 Sequoia sempervirens | reverse complement strand
ATAAATCCATTTTGTGCATATCCTACAATCATTTGCATTCCTTGAAATCACATTCTTGAAATCATTTTATCAAGTAGTTCACATGTCTTGTTTATGCTTCTACATTTCACATACACATTTGTTGTGGGACATGGGAATTTTGCTTTATGCCTACCAATATTTCACTTTCTTGAAAGTTTCTAATGCCTCTTCAATAAATCCATTTTTTTTTTTGCAAACCTACAATTGCATTTTTAGGAAATCACTTTTTCTTCAAGGAATTTTGTCCCAATAGTTGACATGCCATATTGATGCGTCCTATCTCGTATACATATCTACCACTACAATTGCAACTCTAACATTGGGAAAATAACCCCATCCTTTATAATTTTATGGGTGCTCATATCCTATTCAAAGAGCTCCCATTTTGATGCAGGAAAAGTAGGAGGCTGAAAAGGCTACAAAATTTGAACTTGCATAACCCAATTTGTGCAAATATTGAGGTAAGTTACTAACCATTTAAACTTTCAACAAGTTACTACTATGGAAAATGTTACACTTTTATCTTTTTCAGTTCAAGAACACCTACATCTCAAGGTAAATTTGTTGTCATGTTTTATTGATAGCTCATACTAAGTGGAGCTAAATTGTCCCTTTCCTTTTAGCGTGGTTGGAACTTTCCTTTTTGTTGTCGAATAGCTCCTTATCATTGATAAAATGAAAAAATATATTTTATATATATTACAAGTAGGCATAAAATAGTTTGTTCAAATATTTTAAAGTTCAATAGTGTTTCATAAAATGCAAAGAGTCCTCTCTAGTAAATATCTACTATACAAAATGTTTATGTAAAAAACTTCTCTCAATAAGTTTGTCTTTGACAGGAAGAGTTTTTCTTTCTTTTAACGAGTGACATGCTATTTCATTGAAGCATATCTTTCAATCTTTGGGTGAATTTTTTGTACCATTGGACCATGGTTTCTTCATGGTTCTTGTAAACAAAGATTTTGGCACCCTAATACTTTCTAGCACTTTTAGGGTTTTTCACCTAAAAGGGGAAAGATGGGCCAAAATGCAATGTAAACATTCAAAGATTAATACAAGGATGGATGAAATATGCTTAGATACAATGTACAAATGCAACAAATTGATAAAATATATGGCTTATTAATGTGAAATCTAAGAAATGTAAAGTGTTTGAAAACACATTATGTAATGCAAAAACACCTACAAATGAAAGTAAACTACAACAAAAATGAATGAAACTAAAGAAGTACACTTGTAAAATTTCTAGAGACTAGAAATGAATTTTGAAATACTGTTGATGTTAAAAAATTTTCCTACAGGGATTCATTCGCCATTCTAGGCAAATTAGTCCCTGATCTGGGAAATTGTTCTAAAGCCCATTTTGGACAAATGGGTATCCATAATTGTAGAAAACTTGTTTCAGGGCTGGTAGTGGGACTCATTCACCATCAATGGTGAATCATTCCACTTTTGAATTTTTGAAAATCCAAAAGTGGAAATTGAAGTCCTCGATTTGCACTTCGGTTCCTAATAGGTGTTTGCCTTCGAAAGTCTTATTTTCAGGCCTAAAAGTGAATTTTGGTGGATATTTTGACTTGATAAAAAAGGAGATGTCTTCAACAACTTTTCAACTTGATCTTTAATAATTTTCAAGCCTTCAAGATGCCTAAATCTGCAAACACACAAGAAAAGAGAGATAAATGTTGGATGTTAGGGCATGGGGGTTTTCCTTGGTCAAACCACTTTTTAGGTAATTAAACCAAATGAAGAAAGAAGGTAATGAAGCATGCAACAATAGATTTAATACCTTTCCATGATTTTTTATCTTGATTTTCAATAGCAAAACATAAAGAATTTTCCCTTGAATGTCCTTGGAAGCTATCTTGATGACTTAGAATGATAAAACCCTAGCTTGTTTGACTTGAGGTGGAAGAAAAATGATGAATGAATGATAAGATATGTGAATTATGGTTTAGAGGCTTGATTTTATAGGCAATTCTCCTAATTTTCTTGTTAATTGGATCCCCAAGGCTGACATGGAGAAAAATAAAACTTAAAATCCAAAATTTCCAGCTCAAAACTCAAAAATGACTCAAATGGGACTAATTCGCCATGCTAGGTGATTTAGTCCCACCTGGTAGGGTCTCATTCACCCAAAGTGGTGAATTAGTCCCAAAGGGGTCCTTTTGATATCTGGAATGTTGGAGAATAAGAAATTTCAGTTCTTATGTTGATTTCATTAGGTATTTGATCAAATTATGCCTTGGGATGCACAATATGGGGTTATAGGGGCCTATTAATGATGATGTAAAGGTTAATTAAGGATTGGGACATAAAGTTCAATGTGAAAGTGTGATTAAATACACTTTACAACACTAAAAAGAGGTCCATATAGCGTAGAAAGGCACAACATCCAATGTGCATGTGTAAGACACATTACAACGCTGGATTAGAGTTAAGTTTAATTCACAAGCCTTCTAGATTAATGTGATAAGGAATTTAAATACATTTGATAATGTTGAATTAAGAGAAAATGGGTTTATTAATTCTAGAGAGATGTGAAAGTCTTTTACAACACTTTACAACATCTTTACAAGACATTTTTAGATGCATTTTATTTTGTTTGCAAGGGTTCAAGACCTAGTGTGGATGTGAAAGACACCTCACAACACCAAATCAAGACCTCATTAAGTCCAATTTTTCATCAATTATCCCCAAATGAATCAAGCAAAAAGGGATACTTTTTTTGTGTCCACAGTTAGCCCCCACTTTAGTGAGAGGATTAACTTGCTTCAAACTCATAGTAAAGTAGACATTCAAGAAAGGTCCAATTGTACCAATGCGGATGAAAAAGGATGAAAAAGATCAAAGGATGTTGTGCAAGCCCCTAGGTTCAAAGATCCTAAGTCAAACCAACATGAGTGCAAAAGGACATGCATAAGGTGAATGATATACATCAAAATAATATGCATGATCATGCAATGGAAAGAACTAGGAAGAAGAGAAATGAAAATGAGAATCAAGCTTTGACCATTTCTCCAACATGTTTTGGATTAGATATAGGTTTTTTTGTTTGGAAAGAAAATGTATACTCACTATGGGGTTACAAAACTCATGGTTTTCCAATAGGTGAGAAGGCCCAAGTATACTCACTCTAGGGCCACAAAACTTTTGGTTGTCCATGGGGTGAGAAATCAGCAAGGTGGCTATGGGGAAAAGTAATGCCTCAAAATGGGCTTTCCTGTTGAACCATACTAAAGTTATACCTCTTGATAAATTTAATAAGGTTCCATAAAGGAAAATGTTGTTTTGTGCTTCATGAGACAATCAAAGTTGAGAATGCTTGGAACTCATGAGCAAATGCGATGGCACCATAGGCATGCAAGCTATGTTATGCAAAATGTAACATGCAAAAGAATGTTCAAAGGTATTTTTCTTAGTTCATGCAAGGTATCATCTTAGGGAAATTATGCTTAATGTCTCTAGGAGAGGAAAAATGAAAATGGTCCCATCTTGTTTCCAAGACAAGACAAGTGCAAGATCTCATCCTGGGAAACATTATATCTAATGTTTCCAAGAGAGGAAAAATGCAATAAAAAGAAAACCACACAATGAAATGTGAGTGTCAATGTATGCCCCCACTTTAAAGTGGTTGTGGACACCATGAATGTGATAAATTGATTTAAAGTAGAAGAGGAAGACATGAGAGCTTACTTGGAAAGCCCTATGCCAACTCATATGTTTCCTATAAGCTACGTCATGAAAGAGGTAGTATGTCACATGCAAGCCAAGTTAAGGCATATTTTCCACATCCTAAGCTTGCTCTTATATGTTCATGAAAAGTTAACGACTAGCCAAAGGAGGCAATGACAAGTGACATACAAGGACAAGGTTGTGTAACCCCTTGCCCCCACTTAGTGTAGGACAAAGGTGAGCTGAAATGATTGAGAAGATGCATGCTAGAGTGAAAATCAGTATCAAGTAGAGGAATTAGGTGCCCCCACCATAAGGAAGAGAAACAAACTCCTTAAAATGTTGGATTTTACTACTCAAAGCCTTACATTCATTGGTAGAATGACCATCAACTCAATGATAGGAATAAAATGAAGTATTGTAATAGAATTTCTTTTGAGTTCTTGGAGGAGTTTTGAAAATATCCTCTCTTAATCAATGGTTGAAGGTGGTCTTGTAGTGTGGGATAAAGATACCTCTTGCTTAGTATTAGATATCATACCTATGCAAGACCCTTTAGATTGTGAGATTTTGTTCTCTCTTTTATAGGATGGTGTAAAATCTAATGAATTCAATTCATGAGTGTTTTGCGAGATAAAATTGATAGTAAGCGAAGAGTTTTTTGTTTGTTTCATGTTTTGTAAAGAATAATTTTCAAGACCACTAGTGTCGAGGAGTTTAGGATGTATGACTATTAAGGTTGGTTTAGGAGAATTTTGTGTGAGAGTGTTGATGTTGAGTGAAGGCTTGGAAATCTCTACCAAAGGAAAATAACCAAGACCCTAAATTGTTTGTTGTGTGTTAGGATTTTTGGGCACATGGATACCTTGTTCGTTAGCACCACATCCTTTTCCACTGTATCCAAGTTGTTTCATAAATTCATAACCTTTTCCATAAATATTTTTCATTGCTATTGGATTGGGTTGTTGGTAAATGTTGTGCATGTCAAAGGTTGTTGTGTAATTGGTTTTTTTTTGGGTCTAAAGTGGTTGAGATGGGTGCTTTCAAAGGATTGTCCATGAGTGGTGGTGAAAAGTCTAATAAACCCCAATTATCATCGAATAGCTTTGTGAATTGTTCAATATGTTGTTGTTTGTCATTTTGTTGGATGGGTTCCACTTGTATAGTTGGTGTCAATGTTTCCAAAGGATTTTCTTTTCCTTTCTCAAGTTGTAAGACATTATAAGGCTTAGGATTGGTGTCAAGGCTGTATACTTTGTTATTGTGAATGTATTGCATTTTTTGATGAAGAGTGGAAGGCACACTATTCATTGCATGAATCCACAGTCTGCCTAAGATTAGATTACATGAAACTTCATGAGGCATAACATGGATTGGTGTATTCAATGTGGCCACTCCAACTATAAAAGGAAAAGTAATTACACCAAGTAGTCATTTTGCTACATTGTCAAATCCCTTAATAGATAGAGAATTAGGTTGAATTTTTGATCTATCCACACAAATCCTATCCAATATTTTTACACTACACACATTAAGAGTGGAGATATTGTCAACAAGCATTCACATTATCCCTGCCGTATTGTATTGAGATATTATTTGGAAAGCTTCATTTTTTTTTTTCGTGTTCAAAGGGGGAAGTTCACTTTGGTGGAAAACAATGCTAGAATTCAATCCTTGAATTATGGCTGATATGTCATTCATTTGCACATTAGAATGGAGAGGAACTTGTTGTAAGGCCGTTTGAAGCATAGTGTGATAGGTAGGTGAAGTCTAAAGAGGGTCCCAAAGGGAGATCTTGGCGGGGTTGCTCTTAAGTTGTTCAACAAGATCATATTCCCTTAATCGAGGGGCACTAGGAAGTATAGAATTAGGAAAAGGTAAAGAGGTTAGGGTTGGTTGTTGCGGTTGTAGATTGTTTCTAGTGTTGTATGTATGAGCAATGATACATGAGGAATCAGTTGCTGCGACACATTATTTTGAGGTGGGTCAAGGGTAAACTTGGGTTTAGGTGGAGGTGGAGGTTTAGGTGATGATGGGTAAAGGATAATTTTAGGTTGGTTTTGAGTTTGTTGTTTGTGTGAAGGGGGATAAAGGGTGATTTGAGGTTGAATAATATTACATTCCTTGGTGAATGAGAGTCTAACATGGGCTCTTCATCTTCTTCCAAGAGTGTAATATTTTTATTTTCAATGTTATCCTTATCTTGTATTGTGATATCCTCCCTAGGAGGAGAGTTTTTAGGAGAACAAAAAACACATATTCTTGACATTTGAGGGTTGTTTCTTCTAAAAGGAATTCATCAAAAGTAGGGGAATGATCAATGGTTCAATTGTTTTTCTCAATAAGGTTTTTCTTAGGTGAAAGGGGATAGCTAAGATTCTCATGACTATCATTGGTTGTGTTTTCTAACATCAAAGCATCTTCCTTACAACTAGGGAAGATGCTAGGAGAACAAGTATGATTATCATGATCATTTATGAATTCATTCCTTTGTTGCCTAATGTCTTCCAAAATAGTATAGGTAGATGAAGGATCATAAAGAGGGTTGTTATAGACCAACATATCCTCATCATTTATAATCTTATCTTCTACAAGACCATTCACACAAGCCAAAGGAGAATGGAAAATAGGTAAGGTGATGTTTATGAATGTGTCTATGATTTCATTTTCTTGTGCTAAAATATCTTCCCAAAGGGGATAAGGAGAAGGACAAACAAGATCCTCATGATTCTCAATGATTGTATCTTTTTTTGCCAAGGTACCTTTGTCATTAAAAGGAGAGGTATTGTGAGAATAAAAAATATGATCATCATGGTTATCTATGTTTGTATACTCTTCTATCACACCATCCACACAAATAGGAGAGCTAGGAGGGGGTGTAAGTTTAAGGTTAACATTGTCATTTTCACTCTCTTGCACTCAGATACTTTCATAACTAGGGAATGCATTGAAGGAATGACTATCATGCTTATTGAATAACTTTTTCTTTGCAAATTTAGAGGAGATTGAAACTAACATTTGAAAAAGAGTAAACTATGCAAAGGGTATGTGCAAGATCATCATGGAAAAAATAGGCGCTTAAGTGGCAAAAAATTCAGAAAAATTAGTGTTAGGAAACTTGATGTAAAAATTTGAATAAGTTATCTATATTATTTAAAAATATGTAAGAATAGAATCTGTAGAAAATTGAATGTAGTTTCTAAACTACTAGGTTTATTTAAAAATAAATAAAATCCATTCAGTGAAAATTTGAAATTTCAATGCAGTAGTACTTAAATTTCAGGGAAAAAATAAGAAGTAGGTGTCTGTCTGACCACCCTAACCATAATAAAATGATAATATTTTTTTATAAGATTTTATATATAAGCAAAGGACTCATGTTTGAATGTGATACATATTTTTTTGTAATTTTTTTCTTAGTAAATAATTAATTATGATTTTTTTATTACAACTTTTAAAAAATATAAAAACCTGTGTGTCTGACTACCTTAACTTGGTCAAAACTTCATGAAATTTAATTTTTTTCTTTTTTTAATCCCATAGTATGTGAAGCATAGAATATGACTTATCTTTGGATTCAAAAAAATTTGATACCGCTTTGAAAGTTATAGATGTTTCTTCAACTCCCATCGACGACTTTACTGCATCTCTATTAGAAAATGAATAATAACTATTTATTAAATTCAAATTAAAGCATAATTTATATTGGTGGAAAGTTGAGAATCTCCTCAAAACCTTTTTCGTTTCATCAATTTTGGGGAAAAAAAATGTCGTCAGCTACATACCCTACAAATACCAATAATATTGCCACTTTTTGGCCCATCATGATCCTGCACATACCCCAAACTTGAAATGCAATGTACAAATGTAAAATGAAATGCAATTTTCAGTATTCAAGCAAGATAATTTTTTGATTACATAATATAATGATCTAAAAATGAAATGTTGTGAATACAAAATTGAAATTAGGAAGTGCATAAAATGAGCTAATTTAAGATAAATCTAATGAAATGAATGTTACAAAAACTCAACCAACTAATACAACTATGTAATGGCACCAAATAGAAGATTAAAAATAGAGTTTTCAGCTCTGTAAAATGCAATTTCAGGGGTGAAAAGGGACCGATTCCCTCAAGGTGGTGAATGAGTCGTAGTGGGGATTTTTTTTTAAAGAATTTTTAGAAATTTATGACTAATTTTGATGTTTTATTTGTTGTAAGATGCAAACCTACAATGAAAATGCAAAATATAAAAAAAAATTAATGATTTTAGATGCCAAAAATGCAACCTAAATGCACTTTTCATGAATGCAAAATTTGAAACCTAGCATGCAAATTAATCCATGCAAACCCTAATGCAAGGTCAATGCAAGCTAGATCTATGATGGACTCTAAATTAGAAAAGAAAAGTATTCTAAAGTCAGGTTCACCAAAATGTAAACAAAGATTTTGGCACCCTAATACTTTCTAGCACTTCTAGTGTTTTTCACCTAAAAGGGGAAAGATGGGCCAAAATTCAATGTAAATATTCAAATATTAACGCAAGGATGGATGAAATATGCTTGAACCATATATTTTAATAGTTAGGGATGCTATGACTCATTTACTCAATTAGGGTCTTTCACCTAATGGAAAGAGATAGATCCCACACCTAAAATCTAAGTGGTTCACTCAAATTAAGGAATGTATGGTGTAATTAAGCCTAAATACAATGATATAAATTTCAACTATTTGATAAAATTGATTGATTAAGAATGTAAAACTATTGAAATGCAACTTATTTGAAAACACATTATGTAATGCAAAACTGCCTAGAAATGTGAACAAAACTAAAAGTGTGCACCTGAGATATGGATGGAGACTAGAAATGAATTTTGGAATTCTACTGATGTTGAATTTTAGGCTTGGTGGGACTCATTCACTATTTTGGGTGAATCAGTCACAGTTCTGTAAAACTGTTCTAGAACCTATTTTAGACAAAAGGGTATCTAAAAATGCAGAAAACAAAAAAAATGACCTTGGAGTGGGACTCATTTTCCACCCATGGAAAATGAGTCCACTTTTGAATTTATAAATATTCAAAGGTGGAATCCGAAGCTTTCGGTCTGCACTTTGGCTTTCTACAAGTGTTGACTTCTCAAACCTTGATTTCTGAACCTGAAAATGAGTTTTTGTTGATATTTTGACTTGTTGAATGAAGAGAAGGCCTAAAAAACTTTGCAACTTGATTCCTAGTGATTTCCAAACTTCCAAGAGACATAAATCTACAAACACACAAGACTAGAGAGAGAAATATTGAATGTTAGGGCATGGGGATTTGCCTTGGTCAAACCCCTTGTAGGTAACTAAACCAAAATAGAGAAAGAATGTAATGAAACATGCAATAATGGAGTTGATTACCTCACCATGATGTTTGATCTTGGATTTATACAAAAAACCATGAAGGATTTTCCCTTGAATGTTTGAAAATTGCTATCTTAATGACTTGAAGTGATGAAACCCTAAATTGCTCAAGAATTGAGATGGAAGAATGATGGATGAATAATGAAGAATGAATGTAATTTAGGGTTTAGAGATTTTATTTTATAGGAAATTCACCTTATTAGCCTAAAAATTGGATCCCTAAGGCTGACATGTGAAAATAATAAAATTAAATTTTGTTGGCTGATGACACTGAGGAGACACTTAAGACACATTTAGTTTAGTGATGATGTAAAGGTCAATTAGGGCCAAGGGCACAAAATTCATTGTGAAAGTATGATTAAATACACTTTACAACACTAAAATGAGGTACACACAGCCTAGGAAGGAACAAGAACTAATGTGAATGTGCAAGACACATTACAACACTAGTTTAACATTAAGTTTATTTTACAAGCCTTCTAGATTGATATAATAATGTTATTAAACACATTCTATAATGTTGAATTAGGGAGAAATGGGTCATTAAGTCTAGAAAAGCATGAAATTCCTTTACAAAAAATTACAACAACTTTACAAGACATTGTTAAATGCGTTTGAAAGGGTCCAAGACCTAGTGTGGATGTGAAAAATACCTCACAACACCAAATCAAGGCCTCATTAAATCCATTTTATCATCAATTATTCCCCAAATCAAGCAAGTTGCCCTTTTTATATGGTACAATGCTTAGATACAATGTATAAATGCAACAAATTGATAAAATGAATGGCTTATTAATGTGAAATCTAAGAAATGTAAAGTGTTTGAAAACACATTGTGTAATGCATAAACACCTATAAATGAAAGTAAAATGCAACAAAAATGAATGAAACTAAAGAGGTGTGCTTGTAAACTTGCTAGAGATTGGAAATGACTTTTTAAATGTTGTTGATGCTAAAAATTTGGCCTACAGGGACTCATTCACCATTCTAGGCGAATTAGTCCTAGATTTGGGAAATTGTTTTGGAGCCTGTTTCAACCAAATGGGTATCCATAACTGCATAAAACCTATTTTAGGCCTGAAAATGGGACTCATTTTCCATAAATGGTGAATTAGTCCACTTTTGAATTTCTAAAAATCTAAAAGTGGAAACCAAAGTCCTCAATCTGCACTTCAGTTCTTGATAGGTATCCACCTCCTAAAGTCTAATTTCTAGGCCTGAAAGTGACTCTTAGTGGAGATTTTGACTTGATCAATAAGGAGATGTCATCAAAAACTTTTCAACTTGATCTCAAATGATTTCCAAGCCTTCAAGATGCCTAAATTTGCAAACACACAAGAAAAGAGAGAAATGTTGGATGTTAGGGTATGGGGGTTTGCCTTGGTCAAAAACCTTTTTAGGTAATTAAACCAAATGAAGAGAGAAGGTAATGAAGCATGCAAAAATGGAGTTAATACCTATTTTAGGCAGCAAAACATGAAGAACCTACCATTGAATGTCCTTGGAAGCTATCTTGATGACTTAGAATGATAAAACCCTAACTTGCTTGACATGAGGCGGAAGAAAAATGATGAATGAATGATAAGAGATGTGAATTAGGGTTTAGAGGCTTTATTTTATAGGAAATTCTCCTAATTTTCCCACTAATTGGATCCCCAATGCCGACATTGAGAAAAATAAAACTTAAAATCCAAAATTTCCTGCTCAAAACTCAAAAATGACCCAAATGGGACTAATTCACCATGCTATGAAAATTAGTCCCACTTGGTAGGGACTCATTCACCCAGAGTGGTGAATTAGTCCTAGAGGGGTCCTTTCGATAGCTAGAATATTAGAGAATGAGAAATTTTAGTTCTTATGTTGATTTCAAGTATTTGATCAAATTATGCCTTTGGATGCACAATATGGGGTTATAGGGGCCTATTAATGATGATGTAAAGGTAAATTAGGGCTTGGGACACAAAGTTCAATCTAAAAGTGTGTTTAAATACACTTTATAGAACTAAAAAGAGGTCCATATAGCCTAGAAAGGCACAACATCCAATGTGAATGTGTAAGAAACATTACAACACTAGATTAGAGTTAAGTTTAATTCAAAAGCCTTATAGATTAATGTGATAAGGCATTTAAATAAATTTTATAATGTTGAATTAAGAGAAAATGGGTTTATTAAGTCTAGAGAGACGTGAAAATCTTTTACAACACTTTACAACACCTTTTATAAGACATTGTTAGATGGATTTTATTCTATTTGCAAGGGTTCAAGACCTAGTGTGGATGTGAAAAACACCTCACAACACAAAATCAAGGCCTCATTAAGTCCAAATTTTCATCAATTCTCCCAAAATCAAGCAAGCAAAAAGGGATACTTTTTCTGTGTCCACAATTCTGATCAAGATGGCCGAAAGATATAGGACACCTCGCTTTTCTTGTGCATCTTAGTGTTGCTTACAGTGAACAATATTTGAACATAGTTACACAACTCTTTAATCTTGTTCATGTTTGTACCTATATGGTTATAGGTGGGGGGATATATTACTCTTGCTAATCTAGTCAATTGTTCTAATAGTGGCATCAAAGTAGAACATCCCAAACTAAGCATTGCAGTACAAGAAAAGTTGGATTGTTAATTGCACCATTTTCTCCTATAGGCTCCTATCCATTAAAAGTATAAGAGTTTTTAATATTTATTAGCATAATAGTATTTTAGGTTGATAACAATTTTTATTGATCTGTGCCTTTTCTGTTGGTATGTGGCGACTGATCATGCTATATTGTACACCTCAAAAAAGGAAAAATCAATGAAAAAAGGAAAAAAATGACTTTGTAGAACCCTAATCTAGAAGCTTCTAAGCTTGTTAAAAGGGGGTTCGGATGGGGGTTATAGTATAATAAAAAACATGATTATTCACAAGATTGTAATAGGTTTTTGCACTGGATAATAAAATCATTGGATGGTTACAGTTTGGTGGATGTAGCCTAGATTGGGTGAACCATGCTAATTTTCTGTGTTATGATTTATTCTATGTGTGTTTTAGTTTCTTTGTTTATTAATTAAATCTGCATTTAATTGTAAGATATCTGCCTTTCTAACTCTAACAAGTGGTATCAGAGTAGGTTGTGTTTTGATTATTATCTATAGGAAGGTCTCACAATTGAGTGGGAGTAATGGCAGATGAAGGTAAGAAGGTTGAGAAGTTTAATGGGAAGAACTATCAGTTATGGAAGATTCAGATGGAGGAATACTTCTATCAGAAGGATTTATGGTAGCCATTGGAAGGGAAAACCAAGAAACCCATAGCAATTTCTGATGAGGACTAGGATATTTTGGATAGAAAGGCTCTTGGTAGTATTCGTTTATGCCTGGCACAATCAGTGGCATTCAATATTACAATAGCAAAGACAACTCAAGAGTTGATGGAAACCCTGGTGAAGTTATATGAAAAGCCTTCCACTTCAAATAAGTTATTTCTTCTGAATCGTTTATTTAATATGAAAATGGTAGAAGGTGGGTTAGTTACTGATCATTTAAATGAGTTTAATAAGGTCACCAGTCAAATAAATTCTATAAAAGTAAAATTTGATGAAGAAGTTAGGGGTCTTTGATTCTATGTTCTTTGCCTAAAAGCTGGAATAGCTTGGTAATGGTTGTTAGAAATTCTATTTTTGGTTTGAATACATTGAAATTTGATGATGTTGTTGGTGATATTTTGAGTGAGGAAATTCGTAGGAAAAGCTCATGTGGAACATCCACATCAAGTAGTGTTTTGAATGCAAAAAGCAGGGGTAGAACAAATGAAAGAGGAAAAAATTCTAGAAATCATGGGAAGTCATGAGGAAAATCAAAAGGACAAAATGTCCCAATCTAAAGGTAAGAGGGATTGTTGGTATTGTGGTAAGTCGGGTCATTTAAAGAAAGATTACTGGTCTCAAAAAAATAAAGGAGACAAAAAGGAAGGAAGTAAAGGGAAAATGTGGTAAGTAATAAATCTAATGAGGATGCTTTGATTCTTTCCCTTGATAATGCTAATGATTCTTGGGTGTTAGATTCAGGGGCTTCATTTCATGCTAGCCCCCATACAAGTTATTTTCTTGATTATGTCCAAGGGGATTTTGGGCTGGTTTATTTAGGAGATAATGAACCCTGACAGATTGTTGGAAAGGGATGAATCAAGATTAAGTTGTAGAATGGGAATCATTGGCTACTACATGAGGTAAGGCATGTTCCAAAGTTAAGCAAAAATTTAATTTCAGTAGGGCATCTAGATGATGAGGGTTGTGCCATTACATTTAGTGATAAAAATTGGAAGGTCACAAAGGGTGCCTTAGTGGTAGAGAAAGGTGTGAAAGTAGGCACCTTATATCTTTGTATAGGTCATACTATTCCTTCTACTTTAATTGTTATGAGAAAAGGTCAATGTTCAGGAACAGTTGCTGCAGTTCAACAGGTAGAAGATCATATAGTTGTTGTGGACTCTGAATCAACACTGTGGCATAATAGACTTGGGCATATGATTGAAAAAGGTATGAAAGTACTTCATTCAAATAATGTTTTACTAGGTCTAAAATGTGTTAATATGGATTTATGTGAAAGTTGTGTGTATGGAAAATGAAAGAGAGTAAGTTTTCTCAAGGATGGGAAGCAAAAGAAAGATGAGAAATTGGAGCTTGTGCATACGGATGTATGTGGACCAGCTCAAGTATCTTCTCTTGGTGGCTCTCAGTATTATGTTACATTCATTGATGATGCAACTAGGAAGGTATGGATTTATTTCCTTAAGCATAAATCTGATGTATTTGAAACTTTTACAAAATGGAGAACTTGGTTGAGAATGAGATAGGTAAAAAGCTAAAATGTCTCAAATCTGATAATGGTGGTGAGTATTGCAGCAAAATTTTTGAAGATTATTGTTCCTCTAATGATATTCGTAGGAAAAAAATGGTTCCAAGGACTCCACAAGAAAATGGAGTGGCTGAGCCCATGAATAGAACAACAATGGAGCATGCACAAACTATGATATTGCATGCTTGGCTGCCTTTAAAAATGTGGGCAAAGACTGTAAACACTATTATTTATTTAATTAATAGAGGTCCTTCTAATCCTTTGGGTTGTGGTATTCCAAATGAAGCATGGAAAGGTAAGAAGGTGAGTTATTCTTTTCTCAAAACCTTTGGTTGTGAAGCATTTGCACATGTAGATTCTGAAAATAGAACCAAGCTTGATGCAAAATATATGAAAAGTATATTTGTTGGATATGGTATTGATGAATTTGGTTATAGGCTTTGGGATTTTTGGAAAATTAGAAAATTGTGAGAAGTAGGGATGTCATATTCAATAAGAAAGTTTTGTACAAAGCTCTATTGCTACATCATGAGAAGAAAGAAAATGATTATGTAGTGTTGGATGATATTCCAAACAATGATGTTTCAGTGGTTCCTCATGCTAGGCAACAACAACAACAACAAATACCACAAACTCCTGTGAATGTTAGACGATCTTCAAGGATAAGTAGACCTCTAAAAAGATTCTCTCCCTCTTTGTATACTATTTTGTTAACTGCTATTGGTGAAATGGAATAATATGATGAATCTATGCAGGTGGATACCAAGGTTCAGTGGGAGCATGGAATGGAAGAAGAAATGGACTCCTTGCTAAAAAATTAGATTTGGGAACTATGCAAGTTGCCTGTAGGTAAAAAGGCTTTACCAAACAAATGGGTTTATAGGCTAAAAGAGGAGGATGCAGGTAAGAAGAGATATAAAGCTAGATTAGTTGTAAAGGGATTTGCACAGAAAAAGGGTATTGATTTTGATGAGATTTTTTCTCCTATTGTTAAAATGACTTTTATTCGTATTGTTTTAAGTATTGTGGTTGTTGAAGATTTGCATTTAGAACAGGTTGATGTTAAAACAACCTTTCTCCATGATGATTGGGAAGAGGAAATATATATGGAACAACCACAAGGATTTGAATTCAAAGGTAAGGAGAAACTAGTGTGTAGATTGAAGAAAAGTTTATATGGCTTGAAGCAAGCACCTCGATAATGATACTTGAAATTTGATAGTTTTATGGTTGAGCAAGGCTACAACAGGTGTAATTCTGACCATTGTGTTTATTTTAAGAGGTTGGATAATGACAACTACATTATTTTATGTTTATATGTTGATGGCATGCTTGTAGTTGGGCCTAACATGGATCACATAAATGAGCTAAAACAATAGTTAGCAAAATATTTTTCTAGGAAGGATTTGGGGGCAACAAAACAAATCCTTGGTATGAAAATTTGTAGAGATAGGAAAAACATAAAAAAAAAATTATCTCAGGCTAATTATGTTGAAAAGGTGTTGCAGAGATTTCATATGGAGAATGCAAAAGTTGTTAGCACACCTTTGCCTAGTCATGTTAAATTGACTAAGGATATGTGTCCAAAGACACAAGAGGAGGAAGAAAAAATTTCCAAGGTACCATATGATTCAATTGTGGGCAGTTTAATGTATGTCATGGTATGCACAAGCCCAGATATTGCACATGTCATAGGAGTTGTTAGCAGGTATTTGAGTCATCTCGGAGTTGAGCATTAGAATGTGGCAAAATGGATTCTCAGGTACTTGAGAGGTACATCCAATAAATGTTTATCTTTTCGGGGCTCTAATACTGATTTAAAAGGCTACATTGACTCAAATTTGGTAGGGGATATAGATACCAGGTGGAGTACCACAGGTTATGTATTTACAGTTGGTGGGACAATAGTGAGTTGTATTTCTCAATTGCAAAAGGTGGTTGCTTTATCCACCATAGAGGCAGATATGTTGCTGCAACAAAGGCGGCAAAGGAGATGATATGGCTGCAACTTTTCATGGATGAGTTGGGCAAAAAATAGGCTAGAAATTACTTTTTTATAGATAGCCAGAGTGCTATACATCTTTCAAAGAATTTTCCCTTGCATTTTAAAACAACACATATAGTTGACATATCATTTCATTTGTTCGGTGTTGGAGGATGGACATGTCAAGCTAGACAAGATACATACAAGTGCCAATCTAATGGATATGTTTATGAAGGTGGGGACAAGGGAGAAGCTGAGCTCCTCTTCAGCTTCGGTTGGACTTCAAGGTTGAATTCAAGTATAATAGAGCAGCAGGGTCCAAGGTACTTATTTTCTAGTGAGAGTTGTAAGTGCAGCAGTGTTGTCTAGGATCAGTCTCTAAGTGGGAGATTGTGTTGGTGTGAAGCCTGATTAGTATCCAAGTGGGAGATTGTTGGTATGTGGTGACTGATCATGTTATATTGTACACCCTAGCGTGCATCCTTGCTAGGGTTCGGGGCCAGGCCGGGCCCCAGGTGAGGGTTGCCCCTGAGAAAAAATTTCCTCCTACTTTTTCGCATCGTCACCAGAAAAGGAAAAATCAATAAAAAAGGAAAAAAATGACTTTGTAGAACCCTAATCTAGAAGCTTCTAAGCTTGTTAAAAGGGGTTCGGATGGGAGTTACAGTATGATGAAAAATGCGATTATTCGCAAGATTGTAATAGGTTTTTGCACTAGATAATAAAATCATTGGATGGCTATGGTTTGGTTGATGTAGCTCGGATTGGGTCAACCATGTTAAATTCTTTGTGTTATGATTTATTCTATGTTTGTTTTAGTTTCTCTATTTATTAATTAAATCTGCATTTAATTATTAGATATCTGCCTTTCTCACTCTAACATTTTCTTTACCATAGTTTCTAGATTTCATTCACTTAGAATTTCTTTTTGTTAGTGTGATACATAAGGTGAGTTGTGTCCCTTTTGAAGAATCCAACAATGGTTATTAAGGAAGCCATTTATGAATCTAACCGAAATAAAGTAGATTTTGTTCTTTTAGATGCAGTTGGGTGATTACAAGATAATAAACCATTGATGACTATTTCCTTCCTATTTACTTGGTTAATGGTTATGGTTTAGGTAATTGATTTTTCCATTGGATTCAAACATATGATTTCTATTTTTTTTATCTCCTCTCTATTATGTTCCTTTTTCATATATAAGTTTTTGTGCTTTTACTTGGGTCCCGTATGTGTTCTTTGAAATATTCACTATGTTTGTTTCTTTCTCTGATGTTATAGTTCCTAAGGGATTTCAAGGGAATTTCCACATCTTAGTTTATGTAATGGGAATACATTAGCCTTTCTCATCGGAATTTTTTTTGAATGAAGACACATTTCTATTTTCTTTATATGCAAACATGTAAACTAGATAAGTTCTATTTTGTTTGAGGTGGACTATTCTATGGTCCAAAAACATTGCATGGATCTATTGAGTTAGGTGTGAGGAAGACTCTTCTTTCAATATTTAGTTCCCTTCAGTCTCTTTTGTAGTGGTATTTAAAAGATTGAGATACCCAAAGTTAGATAGAATTTCAATAATTTAGCTCAATTTAATGATTCAAATAAATGGTCTATGTGCTCAAGAGGTAATCTATTTTCCTATCTTTTTTTTACCAAAACTAGGGCAAGGAAACATGTAAATAAGGAATTAGACAAATCTTATCTTATTTGAGAAGCATTTAAAATTTCCAAAGAGCATGACAAGTGGTTTTATTTTATTATTTATCATTTTTAATTATCATTATAATGATCATGTTATCAATTTAGTTTTAGAGGTCATTTGGTTTAAAACATTATTATATTATTAGGATCAAGTTGGTATGTTGAGTCATTTGATACGTTATTATAATCTTCCCTCATTATCAAAATGTTTATTCTTTAGTATTATTTTTTAATATTTTTATAGATGTTATCATCATTATTGTTCTCTCCTTATTGATTTGATAAGTATTGAGATGATTTTCTTATTAGATAGAATTTAAATAGTTTTTGATATGTTAATTATTAGTATTTCCTTAACAATCCCATTGTATTATTGTTAAACCAATTATTGGTGGAATTGAACATAATTTAAGGTGAAACTATCACTTTATGTGTACTTGGTAAAAATCCTTGTCTCAACTTATAATTACTATTTGTATGTATTTTTTATTGGTTTCTTTTGTATAATTAATTATTCTATTTTGTCATAGAGAATTCATTTTAAAAGAAGTATATATATTTATATCCTATACATGTTTATACTAGACCTGGTTATAAATTTTATTTGGGTATTTGTATCTCAATATGACTTTCTTAAATAGGTTGGTATAGTATAGTATTATATCACTTGTAGATTATTTGGTTGATTATATTATGATACAAACAGAGGGTGTTAATAATAAGAGAGATCCCTCTATGGACCTATCCTACCACTTCATTATATAGTGAGAATCCTCACAGTTTAACCAATAATGTTTATTCATTATATGTATTATAGTATTGTGAAACCCTTTGTGAGTTAAACCTAGATGGTAATATGAGTTGGAGAAAACTTGGATTGTTTTACAAAATTCTTGAGGAATCCTATGTGTAGGTCAAGTATCAATCCTTGACCTTGAACTATTGTTTCCTATTTTTTTCTATGAAGAGAGGTGTTAGTGTTTGTGATTGGAATTGATGTTAATTCATCATTTTAACTCAATGATTATATCCTTTTGTTATCCAACCATGGGTGAGATGGTTGAAGTCTAGTTGTCAAAATATAGTGCCTTTGTGAAATATATATGTAGGCAAGGCCGCCTAAGACAAGCCCTTGAGGACTAGGTCTAGCCCCTAGGATTTGTTTTCTTATTATTTTTGTGATTACTACTGATATATATATGTTATTGTTGGCATGTGACTTATATAATGTTTCACATTAATTTTGGGTTGGTTGAACTATTTAAGTCTACCTCAGAGATGTGGATTCCATGTCTCCTCTTGACTTGGCCATTATGGTCTAAGCAATTCAGTTATCTAACTAAAAGAATTATAGTTTATGATTGGTCAAAATTTGTATGCTTCTTGTAGTTCCTGCTTGGGTAGAAATTTTTTGAGAGCTTTGCAAGTGTAAGTGAATGAAATTTGGAATTTTTGTTTTGTCTTTAACTATATTTTGGTGTTGTAGTGTCTCTCTATCTGTGTTTTCATGTGTTACTTGTGTCTCGCTGTGAAGTTGGGTATTGTATGATATGTTGCTAAGTTGATTTGGTTAGTTTTATTTGAGTTTTGATTGATCATTATATCACAATAAAAATTGTCAATTGATATAGGTATAGTAGTAATTAAACTTGGTTACGGCATAATAAAAATATAAAATAAAATAAATAAAAGTGTAAGTAGACGGTCAAGTAATGAATAACAAAAATAAAATAAAAGAAAAAGAAAAAGAAAAGAATGAGTCAAGTTACAATTCTATTATTAGTTTAGGCGGTTACACTCACTTAAGAAATCATAATGAAGAAGATGTGTTGGCGGAGAGTGAGGACAATCTTCATTTGTAACTCCTCTAAAATAGGCACATGAAAATGCATTTATAATGCCGCCTTATGCATTTTCTCAGGCATGTAACAACAGATTAAAAATGGGTAGGAGACAATAGAGGGTATGCATGTTTTCTTTGTGGAAGTAAATATAACCCTCGGCCTGGAAAGATTACCATGTCAGCCATTATAGAGATTTGAGCCTGAAAAAGAAGAATTTGGGGAAAAAGAAAGGCACGATATCAGACCATCAGGGAGAAAGCAAATTTTTAGGGTGTTTGATAAATCCACATTCAAGTAAGTGTTGCCAGTATCTCTACTTCACTGCGACCTTTTCTGGTATCCTCCTATGTTTTCCAATTCAGGTCAGTGCTCTATCAATTCTCACGTATACTTATTCCTTGAGATATCTTATCAAACTAGATGCATGTAAGTTATATTCAGTTTTGTTGATGCTATCTATAACTGATTGATATAGAATATCAGATTGTATTTGCAAAATATTTATAGATTTTGTTGGGTTAAGATTTAGAAATGGCTTCAATCAAGGAAGGGCTAGAGAGGCTTGAACCAGAGATTACTTGTTATATAGATTAAATATCAAAACCCCTTTATTGTTTCTCATGATTATACCGATTATAGATAGAAAAGAATCGGATCCTTGCGTTCAGTTTGGCGAACATTAAAATTGAACATAATGCAATGGAGTATGTCCACATGAAGATTCGAATGATCTTCTATGTAAACTCAGATCCTATGTGTTTGATTGGGCATAGATTTTAGCCCATTTCTATATTGATTATCATCCCTTTGCTGCCACCATTTGTTTAATAAAATTTCCTCCTGTCGTTTGGGAAGGGTATTGCCTAACACAGCGAGTTGGATTTGGGTTTTAAAATGGCTGAGGGGGTACATGCAGTAATTTTGGCGTTTGATGCTTGTTGAGCTTATTGAGTTTTGTTGATCCCAGCATGTGAACCGGATGGTTTCCTTGCCATTAACATATGACTGGCTATGGATTTAAATAGCTCCCTGATTCCATTCTCAACCTGTCACGGTAGCAGCTCTAGAACACGGTGGAGTGTATAGAATTAAATAGCTCCTATGATTCCATTGTCAGTCTCTCTTAGTGGCGCACTTTAACATGATAGGATGTATAGATTTTAAATGACCTCTCTGATTCTATCGGAACCTCTCACAGTGCAGTACTTGAACATAATAGGAAGCTTAAAGGTTTAAAAATCTCCCTGATTTTATTGTCAATCTATCTCAGCCGCGCACTTGAACGTAATAGAATGATGTAGAGGTTTTAAACAATCTCTCTGATTTCAATATCAACTACTCAGCCGCAATACTTGAACAAAAAAAAAAGGAAGTTTAAATGTTTTAATAATCTACTTGATTCTGTTGACAAACTATCATAGTTGCAGCACTTGAAAATGAAATATTGTCAATGTCTAAGTTAATATCATAGTGAATGTCGTGTATTTCAACCTCAACTTTCTCCTGCCCTACAGTCTTGGGGATAACAGTTGGGATTTGACAATAATAAACGCATGATGATTGCAGTATATCCAAATTCCAATATTCACCTTCTAATATACTTGGCAACCTGTCACAGTTACAACATTTAGAGTAGGGGCAGTGTACAGAATTAAATAACGTCCCTGAAACTATTGGTAACTCATCACAGCTGCAACTGTTAGACTTGCAAAGGTGTAGTAAATTAAATAATCTCTCTGCAACCATTGGAAAACTATCTTTGCTGCAACATATAGTCTTTGGAGGGTGTTAAGGTTAATTAATGTTCCGGTAACCGTTTCCATCCTGTCACAACAGCAACACTTAAACATAGAAGACTGTAGAGGTATAAATAGCCTTCCTATTTTGTTGGCCTGCTGTCCTTGAAAATAGAATGTTGTATAGATTTAAATAAATTCTCTGATTCTAGTTGAAACCTGTCATAGCGATGCACTTGAACATAGAAATGGTAGGGGATTAAAGATGTCATTTTGAAGGTTTGTTCTCTCTCTTTTAACCTGTTTACCTTATCTTTGACCTGATCCTTGATCAAATGACCTTTCTATTTTGCTGGAAAAGAAGTACTCTGACAAATATTCTAACACAATGTTGAGAAAGAACCTTAGGCATAAAGGAGAGACATACATGTAATTAGATTAAATGAAAGATTAGCACATAGAATAAATGATTTAATTTTTCATTGTCTATTAGAGAGAAGACTTAGATGTGTTAACTTTAGAGTTGTGAAAAGAGCTGGAAGGAAGGTGAATTATATATATATATATATATTATATTTTCATAGTTGTTTACGTATAGATCAGAGTGATATAAACATTTTAGAACAATTTGGAAATCAGCAGATTGGAAATGAAAGATGATTAATTCACTACTAGATAAATTGTAGGATTTAATAAAGGAAATTAGATTACTATGCAAGATGGAATATAGCTACTTAAGGTGGCCTTGATTAATTACATGATGATAGGCTTAAAATAATGTAGAGTATGACCTTTAAACAAGATATTATGCTGACTTGGAAACGTGTTTCCTAAATGCCCTCCATTTCAGATCTCATTGATCTAATGTGATGATTTCCTTTGAGTTTGCAAATGTCTTCATATTTTGGTTAATGAGATTGTTTGAACATGATAAGTCACATGGTCTTCTTTTAAAGTTTGATGAGTTGTGAGTGTACCCACACTCTCATTTCATTGATAATTCCTATACTTGAGCTGCATACTATCATATTAGGGTTGTTAGCTAGAGAATGTTAATAATACCTTGTAATTGAAGGTGATTATTGTAATATTGTTTTGGATAATCTTTTAAGATTTATCTCCTTGTTGTAAAGGATGACTTTGTTGGATTTATCTTGATGTGTGCTCTCTTGAGTTACTTGAAACTTGTTCATTGAAATCGTGTGGAGTATGAGTAATGTGTTTGTGATTGTTTTTGGAGTCATGATAATGAGGGCTATGTAATGTTATGATTATTGTAGTAGTTTTTGTGATTCTCTTGATGTCCTAGTGAACTCTAGTTGATTTAAATGGTGCCTTGTTGATTGGTCTCTGTCTCAGGATAAATTTGTTAGTATTGGGATTTTGTGTTGGTTGGTTAATTTTGATGGATTTGTTCAGATGTGACTTCCTCTTGAGTTAATCTCAGTTTTGAGGGGATTTTATCCTTTTAATTTGTGTTGGAATTTATTTGGAATCTCGTATTGTGTTGGCTTACCCTCATTTATGAGTTTTGGATAGTCGCTCTTTTGGGATCCTGAGGTAGGGAGAATGTGATTTCATAATTGGTTCTCGTCTTGACTCTTGTGGACTATGGTCTTTATGTTTGGATTTACTTGGTGGGTATTAGCCTTGCACATGGATGTTGTGTTACTATGGTTTCTTTGCATGGGATGGTTCATACCTCATTTGTTGTTTTACTGAGTTGGTCTTATTATTTTGTACTAGTGGCTTACCCTATTGAGATAGTAGAATTTTAGTTGTGAGTAGGGAGAGTGGCTTCTAATGGGGGCCGGGACCTGGAAGAGGTCCCAGGGTAACTCATTGGAGGTTTATTAATCAAGTGAAAACATTAATAATTGATGAGGGGTATTGGGTATAATCACACTTTAACAAGATATAAGTGAATGCCTCACTCATGACTCAAGTGCTTGTATGGGCTTGAGATGAGTTGAGAAGGCCTGGAATGGCAAAATCATTGTCTTGTCCTTATGAAAGATAATCGATGCCGCATTGGAATGCATGTGGGGCCGGGTTTCGTAAGAGGTTGCCAGGGTAACCCAGGTTGGGGGCCGGGGCCTAGGAAGATTCGCCAGGGTAACCCATGCAACATTGCGATGACACTCTTCCCTAAACAACTATGTTTGTTTCTCTTTCCCTCTATGTTATTCTTGGGCCTCTGGAAGCACATGTTGGCATTTGTATGTTGATGCTTTATTGGTTGATCCTTATGATGGGTACATCTTGTGTTGGTTATGTCTTGTGCTAAAGATTGTCTTAATTTATTGTGGATCTTGTTTTTGAAGTCTTGTATCCTTGTTTTGTATGATGGTTTAGTTAGGTTTCCTTCTTGTCATCTCTTAGCACGGGGAGTGGGCCTTCGGGTCCACGTGGTTGGGTGGAACGTGCTATGCACCCCATTGGATCCCCAATCGTCATTTGAGAAGTGCGAAATTGTACCTTGCAGTGACTCCGGAATTGTACCAGAGTTTGGATTCAGTATTGAAGCTTTGTACTCCTTCATTTCAGATGTAACATTCCATTATATTGTATCTTCCCCATTCATGTTGGGAAACGACATTGTAATATTGTAACCCTTGATTAATATGTTAACCATGTTCATGTTATTTTATTATTACTGGTGTATAATAACCTTTCATGTGATGTAAAAATGTTGTTGTGAAAAGTAATGCAGTCTTGTAATCCCGAAGGATTTGTTATATGTGGTTCTCGTTTAGTTTCATGTTATGTGAAATATGATTATTATGATGTATGTTAATATTTAAAAAAAAAAATTGGTGCCATAAATACTAAATGTACATGTATCCTTTGGGTTTGCTTGGCGGAGCATTACAGGTGTAAAGTTTTGGGAATTACACCAAGTTATTCAAAATAGTGCATATTTTGGTTTTGAATGAAAACAAGAATTGAGCATTTGAATTTTGAGAAAAATAACAATTATGTATCTATGTTTATGCTTTAACAAATAATTTTAGTGAGATTCTAATGATCTTCCTATCAAAAAAGGACTAATTAAATTCTTCCTAACAAAAAATATGTTTCCTCTCACCAAGAATGAACTCTCCCTTATCCTTTTACATAGTAACTATCCACCAAAAGTGTTAAAAAAATCACACTGTAATTAGCAATGAGTATTTGAAAGACAAATAATAATATGCCAAATACTTGTTAAACCATCTATCAATCAAATTGAGATTGAAACATTAAGTATATCTCTACGAGTAGATATTTTATCCCATACATGGCTACACTAGAATATGATACATTCCTCATGGCCTCCAATCCTTTGCAAATTAAGGACAATGCTCCAAACTCAATTTTGTGCCAGCTAATAAGGATGTACTCACTAAATTACTCTCCTATATTACAAACCTTCATAAAATTACTATTGACTATTCAACCATTAAAAATTTGAAGTAGATGATGTTTAAGTAGAGTGTAAGTTATCATATGCTATTTTTTTATAAATTAGAATGATCATATTAAGTCATTGCTTGATATGCTTTTAATTTGTAAAATTACATATCATGCTTTCTTTAGCTTTTATCTTTGCAAAGATTTTAAGCTTTTGGTGACTAGTTAAAACTACAACTTTTTATATTACTTCATGATGGTTTTGATCCATCATTTTCTAGACTATTTTGAGAAATTTTATAAGATAACTTGGTTTGTGCAATTAATTTATATTGATATTGGACTATCAATACATATAAGAAGCCTTGGTTAGTAGTCATGGTATTAATACATTTTACAATGCATTAATTATCCTAAGTATTAAAAGACAATAAATGTTCAGTATGGAGAATTTTTATTTTAATATAATTTATTTGGATTTTACATTCAATACTCAAAATAATGATTTTATTTCTCATTTTTAAAATAAGTAGAACATTGTACTAGATAACATGACTTTATATATGGAGATATTAGATGACACCATTAAAAAATATAGAAATGTGATATAATGGACTATGTTTTAACTTTTTTATCCTATCATAGCTTAGTTGTGATATTATTTTTCATCTTTCATATTGTTAATCATCCCTACAAATGTTAAGATGGTTTATGCTATCATCATTGCAATTGATTGTGGTGTTAGTTGTAACATTCTATTTATTATTTTTTATTCACTTAAAATTTAATATTTTCTATTACATTTGATAATGTTTGTATTTTATTTGTGTTCTCATGACTTATTATATTTTAGCTGACAGTTAATAGTCAATATCAAGTCTATGTGGCATAAATTGAAGTCTATGTTATGTAATTTATCTTTTATTAGGTAAATTTTTTTTGTTAATTATTTAGAAAGGGAGAACTCTTTAGTTATATTTTAGTCTTTGCTAGGGTGATATATACCACTTAGGCTAAGGAGTCATCCACCACATCATATTATTTTGACAATGAGATTTATCTAATGCCAAATCTTTGATAGCTGCTTAGATACTAGATCATAGGAATAAACAAGTGGATTGATTTAATTTATATAATATTTACATAATTGATTTTTTTCTTAATATGATTTTTTTTTTATGCAAGGAATTTTTTGTAAGAGTTTTAAGATCAATGCTTAGACCACCATGAGATCCTATACCAAAAATGAGAGAGGACACCCTTGAGACAAGTTGAGACATACTTAGAATAAAGATAGACACCTAAAACAAATGTATAAGCCACCACAATCACAAATACAATTGAGAAAAACCTAGACCATGGATACAAACCCCAACCACATAAACATTTGAAACCCTAATGTAGGACTTCTCTAATTCATTATAATCATAGGGTTCAAAAAATAAAATAGGAGAAAAAAATACTGCAAAATCATAAGGGGTTCCATAGGGCCTCATTTACTCTATTACAACAATCAAAGTTCCATTCAATTGTCCAAAAATCAAATGTTTCATGCTAGAACAAAGCATATTGAAGTCTATTACCACTATGTAACAAACACTTCATCCAATAATGGGTGATTCATCTTTAATATTGTGGGGAAAAGGACTAGATATCTTATTTTTTCACTAAGGCCTCATGTGATATTGTTATCATAATTTTATTATCTTGAAGGTCTATTAGGATTAAGATAAGCCACATGATTATTTAATGGTTGTCATTTACAAGAGGATTGTTATGAATGTCAACCATGGTATGTAAAAGTGAGTATTTTTTGTTGTAACTCATCTCATATAAAGATTAACATTAAAAAGAGATGTCAACATTTATAATATCATAAATAAATGAGCTAGAAAAGTCAATATTAGTAGTTTAAAAATTAAACAAATAACTAATAAAATAATTATATCTATATATAACATAATTAAGATGAATTTTATATAAAATACCACTCTTAAGAATCTAAATTGTGTAAGAAACCAAGATTAATATCATTTTAAAGGACATGCTTTTATTTTTAGCCATTATTTACTTACCATGTTGTAACTGAATGCTATTTCATTTATAATTAAATCAATTTCCGAAATAATTTTAATATTTCAGCCATAATAAATATTAATTGCTAAAGAAGATTGAGCCACACATAACAAAAATATAATCACCATTCTTATTTTGTTAGCCTATATGGCCACCTCTTCCATTTATTAACTTAGGAATGATAAATAAAGAAGCTAATACATGAACTTTCCCTGAATCAAACAAATGCTTTATTGTTGTGGAAGGTCTCGGTCAATAGACCATCTAGGATGGAAGGATTCACTGTAAAGAGAGGATTGACAGTAACTTGAACTTTAACATTTTGGTTGATTGACCTAGTGATGGACACTGCATTTTGCTGCCCCACATTTTACTGGAAAATGCATATCTTCTAAATATTGTTAATTTATTCCTAATTTTTAGTGGGTTTTTGAAGTGTTAAGAGAGGATCATACTCTAAAATTTTTAGAGTAGTTGGAGCATAATTAAGTGATTTATTGCATAATAAGGGTTTCCAATAAATTCAATCTCAAGGTTGCAAAATACCTAATTTTAAGAGATTTTTCTAGAAAAGTGCAACATAGGCCTTGGTAAGATATAAAAAAAATGAGTATTTTGACTTCTTTTGTAAAATTTATTGCAAAATTATATTTCTAGAACTTCATGAAAATAAGTAGCCACAAAAAAGAATAAAAAGAAAAAGAACAAGAAAAAGAGAAAGAGAACAAACAAGGGCAAGAACAAGAACCCGAGGAGAAAGAGAGAGAAGAAAAAAAATAAGACCATGAGAAAGACAAGAGTAGGAAGAAGAAGTAGAACATTCTAAGTAGCAGTAGAAGAAGAAGCGGAAGTACAAAAAGAGATGAAGAAGAAGAAAAACAAAAGATAGCCTTGAGGACAATGCTTTTGTAAAGAGGAGAAAAATGTTATGCCCCTATCCCCAGATAGTGTGTATAGATGAGTAGTCCACTTGTGGCTACCTTAATTCTTAATTAATTCATATTAAATACTTATTGTATTATTATTTACTTATTTAGACTAGCCTTGGGCTTATATAGGGTTATCTAGGTCAGCTTGGGTAATATCTTAGGAATAAGTGTGGTATATAAATGAGGTATCTAGGTAGGTTATTAGCATCATGCTGAGTATTGAGTTCTTATTGAAAACTATTGGAGGTATTCCCCCTCAAAGTGGATTAAGAGTTTTCCCCCTTGAAGTGGCATATTATTAAGTATTTGAAACATATTCCCATTATATTATTTTACTGTGCAAGTTATTTCATTACAAAAGAAATCTAAATTTTATAAGTGATTTTTATTGTATTGGTCCTTTGTCTTGGTTAATTGTTCATTTATTTATATTAAATTATATCAAGCTCAACCAATAACAATTACAGGTGAACAATTGACTATTGATTCAACAATCCACTCATGTTTCTTAATTTTATGAACTTATAAATTTATATGATTACTACACACCTCAAAAAAAAAAATTGTCAATATTATTAATTTGGTAAAGAATATTTATTATGGATAAAAGTGTTAATTAAAATTCTCTAATTTGTCATTTTTTATCTTTGTACATTGAACAATATTAATGTTGATTTAGAAATCATTTGGAACAAAATAAAATAGTTTCTCTAATATTAATACATCTAAAATTGGTCATTCAAACAAATATAAAGAAATTACTAACTTCTATATCATGAGTGATAAAAGTTCGACTATTTTCTTCACCATTTATTGATAAATATTGTAACACCTAACTTTAAAAACCATACTAGTAGAGGTCAATTTCAAGGAAATTTCATCTTTAAGAGATGATAATGGTGCTATGTAGATTATTTTAAACATCATTTATACCATGGATATAATGCATGCGTTTATGGTAATCCCAACTCCTCCATGAATGTATAGTGATTTTTTTTTCTTGTTATGCATGTTGTGACCTTGTAACTTTTTATGTATATAGGTGGCACCAAAATATGATGTCACTACTTTATACATTATTAGGGTAGAGGTTTGATTTTTTGATTTTTGAATTTTTTTTTTAAGTAAAAATAATTATAAAATAGAAGGAAAATATAGACTTTGTTCATATGTCAAGAAGAATTTCATAATCATTTTATCAATTAAATCTAATTGGGATTGAGTTCTTCAAGGAGGCTATTATTTCTTCAAAATATTGAACTTTTCATGAAATATTGGTATGTATATATATTTTTTAGAAGATGCTCTACTTTGGATATGGATGTATGTTCTTTCATAGGAGATTTGTCCCCCCTTTTTCTTTGAGACTATTTTTAGTTGTTTGGGAATGATTGTTGATATCTCAAAACCTATCTATAGATATGGGCAGTTTATCTACACAAGAGTCTATTGAATTTATCTACACAAGAGTGTGTTGAATTCCAGAAAAGTATTATTTTATGTGTTGGAGACTTTGAATGGTCTTAGACTTTAATTTTTTGTAGATTTTGAATGGCCAAAAAGTAATTGATTTCTCCAAATCTATCTTGTTCAATTAAAAACTAGAAAATATTATTTTTGTTCGTCACTATAGATCCAAAGAATACATACACTCCAAACAACAACCCTTCCACCCCCAATTATCCAAAACTGATCTTGAAAATGTATTAGAAAAAAAATTATTTGAACAATAAATTCAACCTTAGGAACATGAACAAAATAAAAAATAGAATAAAAAATATCCAAATAACATTGTAAATTGTAACCATGTTGGCATCCAAGCAACACTATGACTACATTATTGTCCATCAACAATGAACTCTTCAAATTCGGAATGTGAATTATGTAATCATCATTTCAATTCCTTATATTTGTAGAACTTTGTTATCATGAAAAATCAATATAAAGAGGATTTTAATGTGATGAAAAACATGTTTTCATTTTTGAGGGAGCTTGATAAATATTGTAGAATTCTATTGTAATTATCTTTGAATTTTATTAATTGTCTTCTCAAGATAATAAAGGAAGATAGCAAGCCCATTGCACTACAATAAAATTATACTTTCTTCTACATTGAGGGTTTATAAGATAAAAATATGAGTTTTATAAGTTTGTTGTTGTTTTCTTTTTTTTTATTTTGTTTTAGATTACAATATTATTTTTTGTAAGTTGACTTCATTTACACAAGAAATAGCAAATATATTATTTTTTCTTGTTACTCATTAAATTTTAAGTTAAGAGTGTAGAGATCAATTTTGGTATTAGAGTTGTTTTATTTTTGTGGTTTTGTGAGTGTTTTGAATGACAACTTTCAATTAAAATTTATAAAGATAGTTATGGAGGAAAATTTAAATATAAGAATAATCAAACTTGATGTCCACATAAAGAGCATCACATAAAGTCAACAATAAACAAGGAAACAATAAAAAGAACATTTTTCATAGGTGATAATTTCAAAAATCTATTTTATAAATTTTTAGAATTTGTAAAAAGGATGAGATTAAAAATATATTTTTGAAAGAATTAAAGAGAGATAAATGATTTTTTTTTTAATTTTATTTCATCAAATCAAAAGATTTAATAAAAAAGTTATAAATATTTGAAAGTCAACAAAAAAAAAGAAGGAAAAAATAGAGAAGTATAGATAAACTATTTTTTCTAAAACCATCCTAAAATTTTACATTAGATAAATGATCATTGTTTCTATTTGAACCATTCCCATAGAAAATAAGTGTTTAATTTCATACACCTTTTTTTACTAGAATACAAAGACTTTTCCATACATATTTAATATCTCCCATGGTGGTCGATAGCATTTAAATTTTCAACTTGATCCTTCAAAATGTATTTACAATGCTCCACATCAATTTAGATGTAATTGAAATTGTTATCATTGTTATTAATGAGATGCTTGAAAGATAAATTCTAGATTTCAAGGGTATGCAATCAATCATTTATAAGCCTTATGAAAAAAAATCATCCATAAACACTTCATCTCATGGAGAAGATGAACATTTTTTTTAATAAATCTCCTTTGATGGTTTCTTGTAGACATTTTCTATGAGCTTAGTAAGAGCTAGTTGTCACTTGAATATAATATGAAATTTCTTACATAGATATTGATATAGAAAGAATACATTTTTAAAAGAGAAATGAGAGATTCTCAAACTTGACACAAATTAAGGGAGAATCTATATGGTGGAAACCTTAAAAAAGAGGAACCAAGAGGTGGTCACATGCAAGAAAGAAAAAATAAAAAATAAAAAATAAAAAGTGGCATTTGAAGCAACAAAAAATGACCAAAATGTAAATTAGAAAAAGTCAAACATCCTTTACATATGCAAAAAAGACACATAAAAATTCCAAAAAGGAAACGACAAGAATTAACCTAATTAAAGTGGAGCGATAACTATGAGAACACAAAGACAAACATCCTTTACATATGCAAAAAGAGATATGTAAACATTCTAAAAAAGGAAACAACAAGAACTGACCTGCTTAAAGGAAAGTGATAAATACAAGAACAAGATGGAAAGGTAGCAAAAAGTAGAAACAAGGTGAAAGGAAATGAAGTCAACAAGCAACTAGAAATAAGATGCCCAAAAAAATGCAGTACTAGAAGGAAAAGCCAAATGAAAGCCCCATTATAAACAAAGCAAGAGTAAAGGTGAAAAGAGCACAAAAAGCTAGGGTGTATAAAATATTGAAGAAAAAATTTAGCATAAATCCTAATCTCTTAAAATGAAACAAGGATAAAATCTAACATGAAAATCCAAATACTAAAAACCAAATTAGGAAAAGTTAAAGAGAGATTTGTCTTCATAAATAAGAAAGTGAGAATATTTAGAATGCTTAAATTTTCTTAATTCAATATTAATTTGGGAGAATAAATTCTTTTTTTTTAAATTAATATTTTTCATTATTTAGTTGTAGTGTAGAAAAATGTATCCCTTTACATTTTCACACTTTGTTTGGGCCCTCCTAATTAAAATGGACTTAATTATGCCTTAATAAGCCCTATTTTAATCTACAAGCCTAATAAATTAAATTTTTCGAAGGGGAAACCCAACAATAATTAATTCTAACATATAAGACTTTACCTTGAGCAATGTTTGTTCCAAGAATACGGACTTGGGACCCATTCACCCATGGGCGAATGGGTCCTCCCTAGGCCTTTGTACCTAAATTTAAAATATGTTTTTGGAGGTATTTTAAGGTCTCTAAATCCATATTTCAATGCCATCTTGTAATATTTGAATTTTGGGAAATTAATGATACATACCTATAAATACAAGGTTATTTCACTGAGTTTCACGTAGCATTTTGAAGTGAGAAAAAATATAGAAAAGTTTATGATCAAGAACATTCAAGAGCATAATTATCAGAGATTTATTACAACAATCAAGATCCAATCATCATGTCAAAGTATTCTTGCATCATACATGTATTTGGAGCTAACATTGTGATGTAGGTTTCAAGATCAAGTCAAGTATTCAAAGCATTATCTCAAGCATCAAGACCCACATCTATTGAAGCAATCTTATGCAAGTTGCAAATCTCCATTCAAAGGTTTATCCAAGGGTTTTTTGAGTGGTAACATATCATTATTCATTAATCTTTCCTTTCAAATTTCACTATTTCAATTCAACATTTGATTACCAAAATGAGATTTGACCAAGGAAAACCACCATTCACCAAAACCAAACAAATTTTCTCTCTTGTGTTTGTATTGTATATTTTAGGTTGAAGAAGGATTGAAGATCTTTTGAAGAGAAAGATTGGAAAAGTTGTCAAATCACGGAATCTCACCTACAAACCTAATTTCTAACTTTCTAACACTAAAACCTATAAAAATAAGAAGCTAAATATCAGTATCAGAGGTTCTCAAAAGTTGATTTAAATCCCTAGACAAAAGACCCATTCGCCCATGGGAAAATGAGTCCTTGACAACTTCTAGAAAGTGACTTTTGGTGATTGGTACACATGCCTTTTCCCTTCTCAGATCTACAAAAAGCTTTATGTTTCTATTAATATTGAGCTTTTTATTATTGTTGCAAGTTTTAATTCGCATAATTAAGTTGATTTTATATTTTTAGTTTTTCTCCCAAAAGTGATGTTTGAACTTTACCCCCATCCTCAAAGCATAAGGAAATATGAAGATTCTCACATTGAGTTTGATTCACCTAAGGGTTGTTAGTCAATTCATTGTGGGTATCTCATTTCCTAATGAAAATAGAAAGATGGGTCCATCATAACCCCCTTGTTACCATTTCATAATTTGATCCCCCTTATTTTTCTGTTTCATTTTGGTGAACCCAACTTTTGAGCATCATAACTTTCTAATTTTGTAGTCCATGTCAGCCCTATATCTAGGATTTGCATTACTTTTCATTGCACTGGTTTGCATCACATTTAGGGTTGTTTACTTGCATTAGTTTGCATCTCATATTACAATCTATATGAAAAAGGTAGATGAAGTTTTCATCTGGATTAGAGTTCTCGATGGAAAACTCAAAGAACTAGAAGTGGTAAAGAAAATTCTCAGAACTATTCCTAAATCTTATAGTCATAAAGTTTTTGCTATTGAGGAATTTGCAAATTTGAATCAATATACCAGATATTAGTTTCATGGTTCCTTAACATCTTTTGAGATGAGAGAATTTGGTACAAATAATGGCGCAAAAGTTGAGACTACTTTTAAGGCTGACAATTTAGAGGAGATCAAGGAATCAAATCAGGAGGATCTTGATGATATAGAAGCTAAATTTGTAAGGAGAATGAAGAAGGGTATTGGTAAGTGCAATGGTAAGCTCCCTTTCAAAAAATTTAGTTGTGGAAAGATAGGTAACTATGCTTCAAGATGTCCAAACAAAGTTTTGAATAACAAAAATAAGGAGAAAAAAGGTAAGATGATTAAGAAAAGTTATTATGTTAGAGAAGATGCAAGTATTTCTAATGATGTATTTGATTATGGAGGTGAAGATGATGAATTCTTGTTCATGGCTTTAAAAGATGAATCTGTTTCTGCTAACTCTAAGAGATGGAGGAAGGGAATCCCTCTAGAGATAAAGGATAAGACTAGAGGTACTTTGGTACTTTCTTTTCATGCTAGATAGTAGAAGAACTATTGGATCATTGATAGTGGATGCTCTAATCATATATCTGGTGACAAGGGTAATTTTTTAAAACTTGAAAAATATGATGGGGGATCTATTGGATTTGGTGATGATACATTTGCTAAGATATGTGGCAAAAGTTCTACCAGTTTTGATGGCAAGCATAATATTAATGATGTTTACTATCTTAAGGTTTAAGGCATAACCTCTTGAGGGTTGGAAAAATGAGTAACAAAGGATACAATATTATGTTTCAAGATGATGGATGTGAGATCAAAAAAGGATCTAGAACCATGGTTGATGCTAGAAGAAGGACAAATGGAAATGTTTATTAGCTTAAGGGTGTTGATGGTCATCACTTTATGACTCAAATTAAGGAAAGTTGGCTATAGCATAGGAGGATGTGTCACATCAATTTTGATAACTTAGTAAGAATCAGTTTAGTTCAAGCTATAAGAGATCTACCAAAGATTACAAAGCCTATCAATGCTATATGTAAAGAATGTCAAATTGGAAAGAAAGTAAGAAGAAGCTTCAAAATCAAGGAATAATCTACTATCAGACTATTGGAATTGGTACATATAGATCTTTATGGTCCTGCAAGAGTAAGAAGTCTTCAAGGTGATAGGTATTTCATGCTATTAATTGATTATTATTCTATAATGACATGGGTTACTTTTGTCAAAGAAAAATAAAAAGCGAGCTAGACAAGTTTAAAGCATTCAAAGTTATGGTTGAGAATGAAATAGATATGAAAATAAAATTTTTGAGGTTTGAAGAGTTGGAGAGTTCACCTTCAATGATTTTAGTATCTTTTGTGAGAATCATGGCATAAAGAGGCACTTGTATACCCATTGGAATCCTCAATAGAATAGAGTAGTTGAAAGAAAGAATAGGACTATTCAAGAAGTTTCAAGAACAATGATGAAAGAGGAAAATCCACTAGAAGTGTACTAGGTAGAAGCAATTCATACTGCTATTTATATACTTAACAAAGTTCAAGAAAGAACAAACAGTACAAAGACTCCCTATGAGCTATGCTATGAAAGGATTCCTACAATCAAGTACTTCAGAATGTTTGGGATCAAATGTTATATTAGAAGAGATGAAGATAACTTAGGAAAATTTGATGCAAGGTTTGATGAAGGTATTTTCCTTAGATACTCTACTATAAGAAAAGCTTACTGATGCTAGAACAAAGATTGAGAAACATTGTTGAGAATGCAAGTTTCAAAGTTGATGAAGACTTACAAAAGAATTCAATGATGATAAATGTATATGAATCAAAAGATTCCTCTTATACAGAAGAATAAAAATAAAGAGAATTACATATTAAAGAGGAAGAGGCTCAAGAAAAGACTCCTAAAACTCCTAAGTATGTGCAGAAGAATCATTCTGAAGATCAAATAATTGGAGATAAGATAAAAGGTATATTAGCAAGAAGAAATTTGTTGAAGAACAGGTAAATCTATGTTTAATTTCTGAAGTTGAACCTAAAATAGTGGTTAAGGCATGCAAAGATGAATATTGGATCAAGGATATGAAAGAAGAACTATTGCAAATTGAGAAGAATCAAACTTTGGAACTTGTCCCAAGACCAAATAACAAAAAAATTAATTGGAACTAATTGGGTGTTCAAAAACAAACTAAATGAGAATGGAGAACTAATAAGGAACAAGGAAAAGATTGTGTATAAAGGCTACTAATAAGTTGAAGGAATAGATTTTGAGGATACATTTTCTTTGGTGGCAAGAATGGAAGCTATCAAGATGTTTTTTCCTTTTTCAACACATAAGGATTTCAAAGTTTATCAAATGGATGTGAAGTATGCTTTCTTGAGTGGAGAATTGGAAGAAGAGGTATACATAGAAAAACCAAAAGGATTTTAGTTATCAGAAAAACTGAATATGGTCTATAGATTGAAGAAGGCATTATATGGATTGAATCAAGCTCCTAGAGCTTGGTATGAAAGGTTGGATAGGTATTTGATACAAAAAGGATTCAATAAAGGTACCACGAATAGTAATATTTACTTTAAAGTTGAAAAATATCAAATCTTGATTGTAGTTGTATATCTTGATCTAACATAGTTTTTGAGGGCAATGAAGCTGTGTACAAGAAGTTTGTAGAGGAAATGCAAAAAGAGATTGAAATTTCTATGTTTGGGGAGATGAATTTATTCCTTGGATTACAAATAAATCAGACATATAAAGGTATTTTCATTTCACAATCAAAGTATGTCAAGAAAATGTTGAAGAAGTTTGGAATGAAAGATTCTAAACCAGGGTGTACTCCTATGGTTACTAGTTGCAAGCTGAGCAAGAATGATGAATCTCCTAATGTTGATAAGAGATTCAAGTATAGATCAATGATTGGTGGAATGCTATATTTAACTACTACTAAATTTTATATGATGCATGCAGTTTGTCTTGTAGCTAAATTTCAAGAAGATCCTAGAGAGTCACATGTTGCAACAATGAAGAGGATATTTAGATACTTGAAGGGAACTCTAGATCATGGCTTGTGGTATCCAAATGATATTGATTTTACTCTAAGTTCTTACATAGATGTAGATTGGGTTGGTTGTGTGGATGAAAAGAAAAGTACAAGTGGTGGTTCATTATTTCTTGGATGTATATTGGTGTTAGGTAAGCAAGAAACAAGATTCAATGTCTTTATCTACTGTAGAGCTAGAATACATTGTAGTAGCATCTTGTTGCACACAAGTGTTGTGGATGAGGCAAACATTGAATGACATTAGAGTGGTATATTATAAACCAATTTCTATCTTCTATGATAATACATGTTCTATCAATATTTTAAATAATTTTGTAATGCATTCAAGGACAAAACATATCTAAAATTTGGTATCACTTTCTAAGAGAGAAGGTTGTAGAGAATGAAGTTAAGCTTGAATATTTACCCAAAAAGGATCAGGTTGTTGATATATTCACAACGGCTCTTCCTAAGGATACATTTGTGTATCTCTAGGAGAAGTTGGGGGTTATTTCCCCTCTTTCTTTGAACTATATACATAAGGAGATGCATTAGTACTGAATAAAAGGGAAATGGGTGTCCACCTTTTAAGAGATGGAACTTAGGACCTATTTCACACTTTAGTTCATTAGGAACCTAGATCCCTCAACCAAGTGACCTGATTAAGTAATGTGCTAGAGGATTCCTATTGAAATTGGATGGGGGTTCACCATTAAATACATCTTCAAAAGGAGAAATGCAAACTCTTATTGACAAAACCCTAGAAACTTGAAAGCATGAAATCAAAATGATAAAAAAATGAAATAGAAAAGTACCTAGAGGAGTGGAGATGCCAAAACAAGGTCTGTAAACCCTAGAAATTGCTATCTCAAATTATGTTAGGACTAATATCCTAGGTTGGGTGATTTGGTCCCACTTTAGGGTTTTCAGGGTAGGATTTGGATTCTCTGAGAGTTGATTAGGATCAGCTGAATGATGGTAAAATATTGTAATAGGACTAATACACTAGGTTGAGTGATTTAGTCCCACTCTATGTTTTTGTGAGGATATTTTTAATATTTTGAACGTAGATCCGACATTGTTGAATGTTGTCGAAAGGCTATATCAAGTAATAAATCACCAAGTTGGGAAAATGAGTCCCATTCACCTAAATCTATAAAATACACATCACAAGAGAGAGAAAAATATTTTTTTGTTAGTAGATTAGGATTTTCCTAAGTCAAACCCCACTTGAGTAATTAAACTTTGAAATAAATTGAAATAACATGAAGGAATGACAAATGAACAAATTAATGTAATAACTCACCAAACCTTGTTGAATCCTTGAAGCATAGATCTGCAACTTGTATGAATTGGCTTTATTGGATGTAGATCTTGATCATGAAACTTGAATAAGATAATGGATTTGAATGCTTGAACTTGATCACCAATGCTTACATCATCACATTATCTCAACAACATGCATGATGTACTAAATATTTGACATGATGAAATGGATCTTGATTGCTGCAATAACCTTCTACAAATTTACCCTTGAATATCATCTTGAATGCTCTTGAATAATCTATAATGCTCATGTGAAATATTAGGATACTTGACTCAAATTTTCTAGGAGAAGTTATGCAGAATAACCTTGTATTTATACTTATTTGTTCCTAATTTCCTAAAATTACAACACTACAAGCTGACATCAGATATAGGATAATAAAATCCCACCAATAATTTGAATTAAAATAGGTATAGGTTAAAGTGGGACTCATACGCTAGGTTGGGCATATGAGTCCTAGTGGATTAAACTTGGGGCATACATTTCAAGAAGTCTTAACTTCAGCACAACATTTAAAATCAAGCCCTGAGACCTAGGTGGGACCCACATGCCCAAGGTGGCGTATGAGTCCCAAATTCCTAGATCCAAAACGCATAGCCAAAGAAATTGGATTATGATTTTCCATTTATGATATGTCAAGATTATCCATAGGAAAATGCATTTAATTAGGCTTGTGGATGAAAAATAGGACCAATTAAGGCATAAATGAGCCAATTATTAATAGGGATGGCCCAAAAAAGAGTGAAAATGTAAAGGGATACATTTTTCTACATTACATTTAGGCCCCACTTTAGTGAGAGGATGACCTTGCATCAAAATCACACTATAAAGTAGACAAATATGCATCAAAAGGGGTCCAAGTGTACCAATGTGGATGGTATAGGATGACAAAGATCAAAGGAGGGATGCACAAGCCCCCAGGATCATGATCTTATGGAAAACCAACATAGGCACAAAGAAACACACATGTGAATGATGTATGAAGCAATAACAAGATAAAAACATACACTATCAAAGACATAAAGAAGAAAGAAAAAGAAAAAGAAAAGGGTGGATCAAGCCTTGATAGTCTATCCAACACAATGTGGACTAGGTCTAAGCTATTTGTCCAAAAAAAATTATAGGTGGAACACTATGTCCATTATGCAAACAAAACACACACACGGGCTAGTGGAATCCTGTATTCATTAGGTGATCCAAGTGAGACACTTGTACACATGTAGCTGGGATGCACCCACACACACAAGAAAGTGGCTATGGTCAGCTTCCATGCATACTAACCATACCAAAGCTATCATTCTAATAATTTCAATAAGGTGCCACAAAATGAAACTTTGAGCTTATGAACAACCTACAATTAAAGATTTGTTCAAAGGGACTTTGCTTAGTTCATGTAAGGTCTCTTCTTAAGGAACATTGTGCCTAATGTCTCTAAGAGAGGACAAATAAAATAAATATCATGCTTTCATAGGAAATCAAACCTAATGACACCACCAAGAAAAGGATGCATTGCAACAAGGAAGAAAATCACACAATGAAACATGAGAAATGTTGAAAGATAATGTCAATGTATGCCCCCACTTCAAAGTGATTGCTAATACCATTGTTGTGAGAAATTTTGTTTAAAGTATCTAATGAAGACATGATAGCCTATTCAGAAGCCCTATGCCAAGTCATATGTTCCTAAATGAAACCACATCATGAATGAAGGGTTGCCCCCAAAATGTAATGCTAAACATAGAAAGAAAATTACATCATATGCAATCCAACTTAAAGCATGTTCCCCACATCCCAAGTTTGCTCCTATATATACATGGAACGAAATCAACTAGCCCAAAGAGACAATGAAAAGTGCCATATGAGGACAAGGCTACCTAACCCCTTTCTCCCACTTAGTGCAAGACAAGAATGAGCTAAGATGATTGATGAGAAACTTGAAAATAAGTATCAATTAGAGGAACAAGGTTCTTCAACGCAAGGAAGAGTACCACAATCCTTAAGATGGTGAATTTTATCACTCAAAGCTTTACATTCATTAGTATAATGACCATGAACTCTATGAAATGCACAATATGAATTCTTGTAGTAAAATTTATTACGTGCTCTTGGAGGGAGAGATATCAAATGATCTTGGAGGATTCTTGACAAGATACTAGATCTTGATCAAAACTAGAAGATGTTCCTTTATTTTGTGACAAAGATATATATTTCTTAGTACAAGGTGTCATACTTACTCAAGACTCTTTAGATGGTGAGATTTTTATCTCTCTTTGATAAGAGGGTGTAAAATCTAAAAAAATCCAATCATTAGTGTTTTGCGTGATGGTATTGATATTAAGTGAAGATTTCTTTGTTTCCTTCGTTTCTTTCAAAGGACAATAACAAGGACCACTAGTGCTTTCTTGTGTGTTAGGTAGTATGGGGACACATATACCTTATTCTCTAGCACCACATCCTTTTCCACTATAACCAAGTTGTTTCATAAGTTCATAACCTCTTCCATAAAGCTTTTTCATTTCTTCTAGATTTAGTGGTTGCTCATAATCAACTTCATCAAATTTTGTTGTGTAATTTTCTTCTCTTTCTAAAGTTCTTAAGGTGGATTCTTTCGAAGGTTCATCTTAATTTGGTGTTGAAATTACTGTTGGTTCTTTTTTATTTTTAGATTCTTTTGTTATGTTCTTGTATTCACCCATGAATGTAGGTGTGAAGTCTAAGGAACCTCAATCATCTTCCAATAAATTTGTAACTTCTTCAATATGCTTTTCTTTGTCTTTCTCTTGCATGAGTTCCACTTGTATGGTTTTTGTGTCAATGTTTTCAAAGGAATTTGTTTATCTTTCTTAGTGTGAAAACAACTTTTAGGTTTAGGATTAGTGTGGACTGTGTAAACTTTATTTTTGTAAACATACTTCATTTTATGATGAAGAGTAGAAGGAATTGCTTGCATTTCATGAATCCATGGTCTACCTAAAAGAAGACTATATGAAATATCATGAGGTATAACATGGATAGTAGTTTGTAATGTGGCCTTTCCAACTGTAATAGGTAATGTGATCATACCAAGTGATTGTTTCCCTACACTATCAAACCAACAAATAGATAAAGAATTAGGTTGAATTTGGATTTTGTCTACTATGATATTATCAAGAAGGTTTACACTACACACGTTAAGTGTTGAACCATTGTCAATCAAAGTTCGTTTTATCCTCCATGTATTAATCTTAGCTATTATCATGAAAGCATCATTTTTTTTCCACTTCCAAAGGAGGGATCTCACTTTGGTGGAAAAAAATGTCAGCATTTATTCCTTGAATTAGGACTTCTATATCATTTGGCTTTGCACTAGGGGGAACCACAACTTGTTGCAATTCATTTTAAGGCATACTATGGTAGCTAGGTGAGGTTTTAATAAGGTCCCATAAGGATATCTTAGCAGTAGTATTCTTAATTTGTTCAACAAGATCATACTCCTTTCCACTTTGTAAATGCAAACAAGGAGTAGTAGGCAAGATAGACTGAGGCAGTGGTAATGAAATAGGAATGGTTTGTTTTTGCCTATTTTTCCTTGTTGTAACCGAGTGGTTGTTGTGAAACATTATCATTATCAAGTTTCCTTGTAGGTGGTTCTAAGATAAGCACATGCTTCTTTTGAACTCGTGGTTGTTGTGAGGGTGGATAAAGGATAATAACTGGCTCAAGAGATCACTTCAAGGGATATCTAATTTGCATAACGTCAAAATAATCATCCTTATTGTGATGATCTTTTGGCGAAGGAGAGTTTAAGGTTACCTCATCACTTTCATCAAATGAAGCCACATTACTATTGTTTGAAATACATGCATAAATTCTGTCATTCTCTTGTACCATGATATATACCCTAGTATGAGAGTTTTTAGGAGAGGAGTAAAGAAGATGTTGATCATATTCAATGGTTATGTTTTGTAAGGTAATTCATCACAAGTAGGGGAGGCATCAAGAGAAGAACAATTATGATTAATTGGATTCTTTTGTTCAATTAGACATTTCCAAGTGGGAGAAGCATTAGGAGAGGGAGAAAAAATACTCTCATGACTCTCAACGAGTGTATCTTCTAACACCAAACTATGTTCTTCAAAAATAGGAGAGATATTAGGAGAAGAACAAATGTGATTGTCATGTTTATCTATGATTTTTTCCTCTTTCACTAAAACATTCTCAAAAGCAAGAGATTAATGGAAACTAGGTAAGGTTATGTTTAGAAATGTGTCTATGATCTCATTCTCTTGTGCCATAATATCTTCCAATGTAGGTGAGTTTATAGAAGAGGAGCTTTCAACTTTGTCATGATTCTCAATGGGTGTATCTTCTAACACCAAAATACCTTCGTCACAAGTAGGAGAGGTATTGGGAGAAGAGAAACTATGATTATCATGATTGTCTATTCTTTCATCTTCTTCTATCACATCATTCCCACAAATAAGAGAGATATGAGGGGGTGTGGAATTAAGGAATGTGTCAATATTTTCACTATGTTGCACTAAGAGACTCTCATAACTAGGACATATATTGAAGGAATGACTAACATGCTTGTTGATGATATTTTTATTCTCATACTTCGAAAGCAAAGATACAAACATTGTGAGTGTGTGCCTAAAATGAAAAGTAAGTTATCTAATTTATGCAATGCTTCAAAAATGTAAACAAATTTCCTACATATCTAAATATTTTCACTATTGAAATGAGTCTTGGAATGCTTTTTAGAAATGGCTACACTAAATGGATGATTTGACCTAGATACGTGAAACAAAAATTCCTAAAACTTTCTAGACTAATATAGTAGGTTACCTGCAAGCCTAGGAAGTATAGAAAATCACCAGAAAGCTCAAAAAAGTTGGTTTTTGTAGGCCTCCAAGGACTCATTCTCCCAGATGGGCATATTAGTCCCAGTTAGGGTTTTTGATAGGTTCAGATAGTGAAAAATAGAGAACACAGAATACCCAGAAATCTAGAATAAAGACCTATATAGGGACTAAATCGTCCAAGTGGGTGAATGATTCCAAAATTAAGGTTTTTAGACCAAACTCAAAAAATTGTGAGTTGATTTGTATGCTCAATTGACTATTTGCAAGTATATATTTCCAGTAAAATTGAATGAGGCAAAATGAAAAAATGCAACTTGTATGCACTTTTCACTAATGTAATATTTAAAAGTCCTTAAATGCAATTCAACTAATGCAAATCTAATGAAAATTTAATACAATCTAGATCTAGGACTATAACATTCTCTAAATCAGAAATTCAAGGGTTCAAATGTTGGTTTCACCAAAATGAACAAAAGGGAAATGGGTGTCCACCTTTTAAGAGATGAAACTTAGGACCTATTTCATGTTTTAGTTCATTAGGAACCTAGATCCCTTAACCAAGTGACTTGATTGAGGAATGGGATAGGGGATTCCTATTGAAATTGGATGGGGGTTCACCATTAAATAAAGCTTCAAAAGGAGAAGTGCAAATAATTATGCACAAAACCCTGGAAACTTGAAAGCATGAAATGAAAATGAAAAACAAAATAAAATAGAAAAATGTTGGCTCATATTGCATCGAGACTAATACACCAAGATGGGAGATTTAGTCCCACTCAAGGGTTTTCAAGGAAGGATCTGGGATTCTCTAAGAGTTGATCAAGATCTGCTAAACTATGATAAAAAATTGTAACAAGACTAATATGCCAGGTTGGGTGATTTAGTCCTATGAATGCTTCATCCTAGACCTCTTTAAATATGGAAAAACAAACAAATATTAGTCCTCAAATAAGTTCAAACCAAGCATTTCCTATGAAATTCATTCAAGCATAAGAACAAGGAAACAACATAAAATATCCAATAAAAGCTAATGAAATCTCATTCAAATGCTCAAACTAGCATCCCATAGGGGAATTGGTGCTTCTTTGACATGGAAAGAAGCCCTTTACCAATTCCTTGATAAGCTTTATGATGATTGATTGATCCTTGATGAAAAATTCCAATAACCTAGCTATGGATGATGAATTCTATGATGACTTGGATGATAATGTGGATGAACTTGCATAAACTTGTGGATAATAACCTTGCATCAAAATCTAGATGATTGTCTCCCCTAAATCAATAGAGAAGGCCTCTATTTATAATGGAGTTGAAGATTGAAGAATAGGATGAATGTGGGATTAAAGAATGAACCAATGGCATTGTGCCCCTTGTCAACATGCTAATGAAGGAAGGTGGAGCACATTTTGAACAATGTGCATGTTAAATGCATGTAGTTGAAATTTGAATTTGAAGAGGTGACTTGTGCAAGAGGGGATGTAAGAGGAATTAATGCCAAGTTGGTTCAAGGAGAGGACATGTAAGAGATTTTAATGTCAAGTTGGAGGACAAAAGTCTTTTGGGGGGGAGAATTCAAATAAGTGGAATATTCCAAGAATATGCTATATTTGAATGAAAATAGGATAATTAGTAAATCAAATAAATTGATTTACATTGTCAACTTGCAAAAGCTAGAGGAATGGAGGATTAGTGTTAGGAGCTAATTAATCTAGGATTAATTAACTTAGAGGAGATTAGTTGATTGTGATATTTAATTTAAATGCCTTGAATTTATTTAAATCAAATGAGAGGATATTCGAAGATTAGTATTTTAATTAAATAAATTTGATTTATTCAATTAAATGAAGAACATTAGGATTTAATTAAATAAAGTTGATTTATTTAATTAAAGGAAGAATAAAGGCACCGATTTAATTAAATAAAGTTGATTTATTTAATCAAGCAATGCTTTATTAGAATTTAATTAAATAAAGAGTTGATTTATTTAATTAAAAGGAGAATTTTATTTGAATTTAATTAAATAAAGTGATTTATTTAATTAAAGAACATTGAGATTTAATTAAATAAAGTGATTTATTTAATTAAAAGGAAAAGGTATTAAATTTAATTAAATAAGAATTGGTTTTATTTAATTAAAGGAGAATGATAAATTTAATTAAATAAAGTTGATTTATTTAATTAAGGGCGAAACATTAGAAGTTAATTAAATAAAGTTGATATATTTAATTAAAGGAAGAATTTGATGAATTAATTAAGTAAATATTATTTACATTAATTTGGTTTAGTAAAGAAAATGATCAGGAAGAATCGTGTTAGTCAATCCAGGTCGAGCACATGATATCAATGAGGATATTTCAAAAGTGTCTACATTTGCCTCTTTAGGCAATGTGCTTTGTTGTGTTGGCTCAAGAATAACCTTCACCCAAGATCAAGAACTTCAATTTTTTTTTAATTTTTCAAATGCCCGGTGGAAGGAAGTATGCTGAGTACCGCACGCGCGCGCCCCTCAAGTGTCCCGAGTGAAAAGAAGTTTTTGCGTTTTGAGGGTCGATCTCACAACCAAGAGGTTCAAGATGGATGTGTGGATGGTTACGTAATGCAATTCTTAGACTAACAGATCTATATTATGAGGATGATGCAAATGAGATGAACTAAGATGCTAAGAATAACAAATCTATATTATCCTAAACAACTTAAATTATAATGCAATGCATGATATGCTATAGATATGACATGTATGTATGCTAATGGTTTGTGGATGCATGATGGACGCTATATTATGTTAGTGTGAAAACAGGATATAAGAATGAGAGGGATCAACCCTTGATTCCAAGAAGATGCAAAATTCCAATAATTCTATGAGTCGTCAAGACTTTATTAGATGTGATGATGATGTATTGCTTATCAAAAATTGGAATTTTAAAAGAGCTTACTTACCTTATGTTTGATAACACACATAGACACAATGCATCAAGGTATAAAGAACTAGGATGGAATTGTACCTAGTGTGATAGAATTTGACTTGACAATCAGATAGGAGTATCCTTGTTCCACCTGACATACAAAACCCTATTTAGGACATAGTTCAGATATTTCAAACATCTCAGACCGAAACATAGAAAAGTAGAGCCTTCCCATGTGGTCAATAAGATACCCAAAACACCCTCCCTACAAACTAAACCAAGTAAGAATGACCAAGGTTATATTAGAAGAATATCCAACAAGCACAACAAATAAAAAGACAATGATCGTTGCCCCATTCATTTCTCTCTAAATTGTTTTAATTAGACATCATCGAGAGGTCATTGGAATGAGCACAATAAGATAAGTCAACAAAACAAAGATCAAGTAAACAAACAAGCCAATGTTCTTCATACCTCTAGCCAAGACTAAACTACAATGATGCCTAATGTTGATATCCATTGTAGGAAAGATGCATCCTAGGACATGATGTTATCAGATGATTTGGGAAAAACTGGATGATGGGATATTGATACCAAGAGATAACCAACTTGTTTACCTACTGACCTAGACTTGAGACCTTAGCATTTGAGTTTTTATTTTCAAATTGCTAGACTTGTTTTTTATTGTTTCACCAAAGGTTGAGGATGACCATGATTTATTATGAGTGAATGTTTATTGCGGGTGAATGTGAAATGGGATGGATGGAATTTTTCAAATATTTGGATGTTTTTGAAGTTTTGAAATGTTTTGAGGTTGTTTTGGGTTTTTTTGAGATGTTTTGAAAAATTTTTGGTTTTCAAAATTTCTAATGTTTTTGTGTTTTCTGAGATTTTTAAC
>VDFB02252616.1:39343546-39357922 GCA_007258455.2 Sequoia sempervirens | reverse complement strand
GAGATGGTGGGAGAGGGTGGGAGATTGTGGGAGAGAGTGGAAGGGAGTCAAACAACGTGGGAGAGGGTAGGAGAGAGTGGGAGAGAGGGTGGGAGAGGGTGTGAGAGGGTGCAAGAGTGTGGGAGAGAGGGTAGGAGAGAGCCGAAGAGTGTGGGAGAGGGTGGGTTCAAATCTCTCTCTCACTCACTCACTCCTATCTCTCTCCCATCTACCCTTAACCCTCTCTCCTTCTATCTCTCTCCCATTCCCTCCCTCTCTCTCTCTCAACCCTCTCCCTCCTACCCCCTCTCCCTCTCTTAGGTCTCTCTCTCTCTCTCTCTCTCTCTCTCTCTTTCTCACTCCCTCTTTCTCTCTCCCCTCTACCTTTAATCATAAACCTTAAACTCTTAACACTTAAATCCTCTACCCTCTACCCTTGGCCCTTCCCCCCTCTATCTCTCTCCCACTTCCTTCCTCTCTCTCTCTCTCTCTCTCTTAGGTATCTCTCTCTCTCTCAATCACTCCCTTTATCTCTCAACCCTCTACCCTTAACCATCTACCCTATAAATCTTAAAAAAAACCAACTTTATTATAATGAGATTGTGTTATGAATAAGTAGAAACATGGCTGTTTAGCAAGAAATAACGTGCTCACGTTATAACATGAGCACATTTTTTATTGCACTAAAAATGGTTAAAAAACACAATATACCCATGATGTTGGCCCACATTTTGCATATTCTCCTGGTTCTGTGTGTGCTCCAACAAAATGTAGCTTTTTGGTGATTGAGTGAAGTGTGCATGCATGATTTTTTGATTCCACCACCTTTTTCATGATATTTCCATCACCTTTGCATGAAATAGCAGAGTTTTCACATTGAAATGAATATAATATGAATTCAAGTTTGAATTACATTGATAACTGATATACAATTGAAGTTTGGAGGGGAACAAACTTTTGAAAAATTCCAATTTTTGATTAGTTTGAGGAAAGAAGAAGCAAAGGCTAGATAATTGGGTAGAACTCCTCAATTTGAAACTTTGGTTTTTTAGGTATGTGAAGTCTTTGTACATTTTCTTTCATTCTATTATGGCTTGCTTTCATTTTGGTTTTTTTCTTATTCCATGTTGATCAAATTGTTTTTTTTTCATGTTACAACCTTAGGTCGTCAATGGACATTTTAAATTACACAATTCTATACACTTTAGGTCTATACATGTTGATCATGAAGAATGGAGTTTTTCGTTCACTGAAACAACCAAAGGAGTCTCAAAATAGATTGAAGTCCAAGTTAAGACCTACCACCATAGTGATTTATGAATTTATAATCATGGGAGTCCTGTATTGGGCCGCACATAGGAAAAAGAAACTGAAAAAATAGAAAAAATACTTGAAACTCCATAGTTTAGGTGTTGAGTAGATTGCAAAGATTCAATCATTTGCCACCCAAACCATTAAACCCTCTCCCTAGGCTTGGAAACCATATGTTTTATTGAAAGTAGCCCTTTCCAAACACTCCAAAACTTGAAAACTATTGAAACAAGCCTAATATTCCTTGCTCATGCTCAATCTAATATAAAATAACACTGCCCAACTCAAAAACTCAATTTTAGTCACCAAAAGCTCAATTTTGTTAAGGAAAACTCAACATTTCCTCATTTGGTTTGATTCCCAATCCAAGATCACCCTCCATTCAAGTTTATCATGGCCTTTATAATGCTTCCCTAAAAAAAAAACCACTTCAACTTCAAAAACTAACATTTGAAAGAGGTGACCATTGGTCTCCCTCTTTAATAGACTTTTACAACCCTTCAGTATTAGTTAATTTGGCTTGACTTAGCACTTTTTGCACAGGTAAAATTATTTGTCATGCCAAAGAAACGAACTGTTAAAAGGAAAAAACTAATAGATGATAAGCTCCAAGCCTTCTGAGATAAAGACAAAAAAATGAATGAGGGAATATCGTGAAAAGAAAAAATTGGGAACGATTGTTGAAAACAAGCCAGTTGAAGAGGAACCTCAACCGTCAAAAAGAGAAAAGAAATTGGTAGCACAAAGGGCACAAATGTGAAAGAGTCATGCTAGGGGAGATGTAGATACTATAGTTGGAGACACACCCTCTACCACAAGTGAATACGAAGGGACACCATTAAGCATAAGTGAATATGGAGGGACACCATCTACCACAAGTGAGTATGGTTGGACACCAGCCACCACATCTGAAGTTGAGAGTACATCATCACTCAGATTTGACGAACAAGGTATGCCATCATCCCCACATGAATGTCAAGGTATGTATTCTATTCCACCCTTGGTTGAAGGTACGCAATCTAGCCCACCTCAATTAAATATTGATGAAATTGCTAATGTTGATATGTATGTACCTAAGAGAACATCACCTAGAATTTTGCATAGAAAGCCAAAGTTTTTGATTAATATTGATGAGGATATTTTGCTGCACATGGAAGGTAAGATTCCAGAACGCACTTTTAGAAGATATGCTGATAAGATTTGGAAAATGTTCTTTGAAAGGCTAAATGAGATCGGAAGATGTCAACTATTTGTTCAAATGATGCGGGGTTTAAAGTACAGAAACATCATGAAGACTCTTGGGTTGAGAACATCGAATGCATCAAGTGAAAAAACTATTGTGAGGAATCTAATGTATGCTTATGAGAGTGTGGGTAAGACGTCACACTGAAAGGATAGTAATGTCACCCAACATGTCATTACATTGACTTTGGTAAGCTATCAAACAAAGAGATCTCATCTCATTAAAAAGAGAAGTGAACAAATGGGAATTAGTAGAATTTTTTTATCAAAAGTCATTCAAAGGTGGCAAAGAATTGAGGGCACTAATTCAAATTAATTATGGGCATTCTCGGGAAGATTGCCACATAAAGATAAAAAAGTTGTTGAAGCGTTGAGAACACTAATTGAATATTATTGGAAGAAATATAATACAAGGTCATCTTTGAATCAAAGCGATGTCGCAAGAAGGAGAATCGGTAGTCGGAACCATGAGCCACATCCAAAGCACTTTTTGGATGTGATTCAAACCCAATTTTTTCATAAATTTCAAAATGCTTATCCGAAAATTAGTATTTCTCAAAGATTTTTTCAAATTCTTAAACCTTTTTATGTCAAGATAAATTAGACACTCACTACTTGTTGCTATAGACTACATATTGAATTTGCTAACCATTATGATGTTTATCGTTCTATATGTTTAGATTTGCATACTAATGATGTTTTGTAGGATTGTGGCATAGAAGCCCCACCAAAATATTCAAGAGAGTTCTTATCAAAAAATTTATGTCAAATAGAGGATGGACAAATATTCTACAGGACAACATGCTTGGATGGTTCATGCAAGTGTTGCAGTGGCTTGCAACGAATGCCAGTATGTCAACGTATGGAAAGCACAGATGATATGGGACATAAACTAGTAGATTTTGGGAAGTATAAAATAGTAGAATACACTACAAAACATGGGTCTCAAGCAAAAAGGTGTGATTTGGTTATTCAAAAGATTCTAGTGTATCAATTTATGTCCATATTTTGTGGGAATCTAGTGTATAAGTATGCAAGGCATACCCATAGAGTTCGATGGATGGACACACAATTCAAGCTATGCAAGGACACCTTTCCAATTGGTAGCATAATATTAGTGGTTGAATTTGTAGAGAATTACACTCTACAACCACAATGTGAGGTGCAGTCACAATATTAAAACTCCACACAGGTTTCAATATTTTTGCACATAGCATTCATTCATGCAGTTGACAGTATAGATGAATAGAGGAAGGTATTGAGGGAGTATCACTTTTATATTATTGATGATCACACACATTCTCTAGAGTTTGTACAAGGTTGCTTCCAAATGTTCTATAGTGATTTGGCTTGAAGGGGCATAACATACGGTCAACATATAATATGGTCGGATAACTATGCAACATAGTTCAAGAACACGCGCATGTTCTACTAGTTGTGTAGGATGCATCTCACTACAAGTGTTCAACATATGTGGAACTTTTGTGATGTTGGGCATGGAAAGGGGGAGCATGATGGTGTAGGAGCATGTGTGAAAAGAGCATTAGCACGAGAAGATTTAAAGTATAAAGACAATGCAAAGTTGACATATGCAAGTTCAATCATCGAGTGGTGTAATGCTTGGATGGGTCTAGGTAATGAAGGTATGTCTTCAGTTCATAGATTTTTTTGGTTGATGGATGATACTAACATTGCACCATATGAGGATTGTTGTACACTAATAAGATTGAGTGAGCTACACTCTTTCCTTAGCTCAATTGTAGGTTCATGGAGCATTGATACATGTAAGATGGCATGATTTTTTTCTTCATGTACAATGCAAGCCTAGAATGATTGCGAGTCAGGGGAGTGGGTTGACAAATGGTTGACAAGTTATCTTACCCCACTTCACACATATTGCCCTTTGACGACATTGGAACTAACACAGATGGAATCATTGGTCGACTTTGACCATGTATTAGATCTAGTTCAACTAGGTAATATATCTACTTGCTTAGTTTTTGAAATTCCATATTGTTATCTTACTTTGTACTGTATTCATAATGTTGACTAATTTCAAGTGATTTTATGCACATATCAATGCAAGGCATGTTTATGCAGTTATTGCAGATGAAGAAAATGAAGAGGGAACATGATATTACTTGTGTCGTGTTGAGGCCAAAAATAAATTGGAAGTCCCAGTTGTAGATGGAGAAAACATCAAATACCCTACAGGCTCAGTTTTTGTTACTAGAACGTGGCTTAGAAGGTACCCACATAAGAGTGTTAAACTTTGGCTGTTTGAGGACTTTGACATGCATCGTAAGATTCTTCATTACTCAAACCTTGTTGTGGCATCCAATGTTCATTTGAGAAAATATGGGGGTATACCTTTGAACAAGACCTTGTGGAAGGTTGGTGAGTCTGACCATGAGGCAATACTTGATACAATAAAGAGTAGAGCAAATCTGAATGGTTCATTGGATTAATTTGTAAGTATATGCACAATGGTTCTTATTAATTTATACTTGTATCCACATTAATTTGTTTGATGCCAATTCTATCATGTCTTATTTTACTTTGCGTATTTGTAAGTAACCTAGTAAACATTGAATGGTGTCCCCTTGTAGAAAATGCAGATTTATGAGCCATCCAAGAGAATCTCATGCATAAAAGTAATGCAACATCCCTATTTTGATGATCTTGAAAAATCTCAATTATTATTTTCAGCCATTACAAAAGCATGTGCGAGGCTTGGTGAGGGAATTTCAAGTTATTCATTTGAAGTTAACCTTATAGAGAGCACCTATGATGTAGACATAATAGGAGCATCTCAAATTTCAAGATATTTTAGATTTATGAGAGGTGTTGTGTGCAATAGGTATCTTGGAACTCACAGTGAAGATGTATGAGCAGGAGTGACTAAGTTAAGAGACTACCATGCCTATCTGTAAGTGCCTTCCATCTATTTTCATTTCATTTCCATTTTGGACATGAGTTGTTTCTTAATATTCTTTTACTTTTCCTATATGTAACTAAACTAGTAAAAATTGATTGGTCTCTCCTTGCAAAAAATACTAATTTTGGAGCTATCAAAGAGAATCTCAGCCAAAAAACCAATGCAACATCCTTATTTTGATGATCTTGAAAAATCTCAATTTTGATTTCAAGCCATTATAAGAGTGTGCGAAGCTTTGTGAGGGAATATCAAGCTTCTCATTTGAAGTTGACCTCTAAATGAGAACCTATGATGTAGACATTATAAGAGAATCTTGAATGTATGAGTGAAATTATAAAATATCTATGAGAATAGAGTACCTAATGCATTGTAATGAGATATACTTGTAATGACAGTTACTAAAATAATGAAATTTGGTGTAGGGGCACCAAGGTTATTGAGCAAATTTGGTTCACGAAAATATTTTAAGTTAGTTTTGTGATTTGAGTTTTTTCAATTGAATAAGGTCATAACACATCCACAATTGATTTATAATGTAATAAGTCATGTTAGTTACAAAAAGAACAGTTAGGCATGCTTGGAAAGATATAGAATCATTTGTAAAGGTTATTTAAAGCCTCTTGAAGGCTATTTAAGTCAATATTTGAATTTGTTTCCTTTTGAAGGAAAATATTTGAATATGGTTGTAAATGTACTATTAGTGACATTGAGATTGTTAACTTTCAGAGAGTAGCAACATTTATGTTGATTCAATTTCCTTTAGATTCAAGGATTCAATGTACACCAACCATGTGGTACATTTGATTAAATCCAAGAGATGATCTGTAGCAATGAAAGAGTCTGAAAAGGAAAAGAGAGCTACATTGGTGAATCAGGAGAAAATTTAGTGATGCAGAGTCAAGGCAGAGAAGACTCAAACAAATCAGATTTTAGTAAATCAACAACCTTTGTTATTTCATTTGGCCATCTTGGAACAACTACCAACAAAAAGGCTTCCAAAATCAACAATTTGGCTTAAATTTTAGAGAATTCCTCTCAAGGACCATCTCATCATCAATATAGAATCTACTCAAACCCCCAACACCATTCCCAAGCTATACATACAAGGTTTCTTTGCAATTTCTTGGAGATCCTTCAAACTGCCCTATAAAAAGGCTACAAAATTAGCCCTATTTTAAAAAAAAATTGCTATTTAAACTTATTCTAACCACAAAATATCTTGGAAAGTCATCAAATAGGTCACAAAATTTCCCAATTCCATAGGTTTTAGAAAAGAACTCAACCTCTAAGCCATAATTTCTTAAAACCCTCAATTTCTTAACAAATACCTAGGGCTTTTAGCATCTCACAACTCCAAGGCATTCTAAACCTCACCAAAGCATCAAAAAAGTTTTTTAGGGTCTGGACACACATAATAAACCTTCACTTGGCCTTTAGATTTAGTAGATCTCAAAAACATCACTTTGGTTCCTCCATTTCAAGCCAAAATCTCACATTCTTCGCCTAAAACATCACCAACCTTATAAATGTCTTACCATTATTAAAACAGTTAAGGAAACTTAAAAAAAAACATTGTAAACCTTTCCTCTAAGTCAAAATTCACCACAGTAGGAGGAAGGGCTCCATCACAAAAATTAAAGTAAAATTAGACCCTTGTTGGTTTGTACAAGCTGAATAAAGAAAAATGGATTTTCCTTTCACTGAAACAACCAAAGGTGTATCAAAACAGATTGAAATCTAGGTTAGGACCTGACACCACAATGTTTCATGAATTTCTATTCATAAGAGGCCTGTACTAGGTTGGACATAGAGATTTTTTTTTGAAAAACTCCAAAAAATGTTGAAATTCCATAGTTTTAGGCATTGTGAAGTGCACCAATCTTCAAAAAAACTATTGATTGAACTCCCATTCAGGCTTGAATGATGTTCATAATACATTTCAAATGAGAATCATCTCCCTTCAATTCCCATAACTACCTTTGAACCACCAAACCTTTATTAATCCTACAAATACTAGTATTTAACAATGGTTTTGCTTAATAAGCTTTATCATGCAAATTTATTATTCTAAAGGCCTAGGACCACTTAGAAACCCTTATAAGATGACTTTTAGACTCTTTCTTGCACTCCCACCTACTTTTTACATAATTTTCCTTTATGGAAATATCAACAATTATTTAATTCAAGAGTGCTTTTGCACATTTGTCCACCCTAACCTACTAATTCCCAAAGTACATAAAATATTGGTCTATTAGACCTTATTCAAGATAAAAGGACCTCAACATACTAAAATTTACCAACTGTCCTCCCAATTTACCATCAAAAAATCAAAAATTGAGGGTGAGGTGTGGGTGCTCCTGCACCATTCAACTTTCAAAAACAAAGTCAATTAGGCTGGCGGACGTCTGGATCAGGCTAGCATTTGGTGGAAAAGGAAGAAAGATGACTAGAACTCTAGAGGCCCACCATAATAGATTTTGGTATTGAACCATGAGAGTACAAGAGAGAGTTGATATCATGTATCAAAACATTAAGCATGCATTCTTCCAACCAATAGAGAAGGAGATGATTACTTTGCTTCATTTTCATTTGCATAAGCATATCAAGGCATGGGAACCAAGAAGAACAAGGATGTCTAGTTTTATGTGGAGGTAATGGATGCGGTCCAAACTTTAGGAGGGTCAATAAGGTCAATGTATGATCTTGATGAAATTGAGGAAGAACAACAAGAGAGGGATAGGAAAAAAAATCAATATAGAGTTTCAAGGATTTTTCAAGTGAGTAAGAGAGCTATGGGAGCAGCCTCATCTAAAATATTTTGAACTAGACTTTGATATGTACCATTTAGAGAGCTTGGTTTTCATGGAGTTCCTTTCAAAGCCTTTGATTTTATTATTCTTATGGTAAACTATTTGGTAGAGTTGGTGGAATTACCTTTCTTAGTAGTAATCACTATTAGTGAGATTGAGATTGTTAACCTTGAGAGAGTAGGACTTGGGAAAAAGGAATTTGATATGGCTATTTCTTTCAAAGACTTCAAGTGGGATGTACTCCACATTGGCGCCATTACTCAATCTTCACTTGATGGCATCAAGGAATGGTTGAACTCCATGGTTATAAAGTATTATGAAAAAAAAATGAACTTGTACTAGCAACCAATTTTGAAGACTATTACTGATGATTCCAAGCACATCAACCATGTGGTATAGATGATTAAATCCCAAAGATGATTTGTAGCAATGAAAGAGTCTGAAAAGGAAAAGAGAGCTACATTGGTGACTCAAGAGAAACTTCAACTTTCCAATAAAAAAGCCAATTAGGTTGGTAGATGTGTGGATCAGGCTAACATTTGGTGGAAGAGGAAGAAAGATGACTAGAACTCTGGAGGCCCACCATACTAGATTTCAATAGTCAACCATGAGAGCAGAAGAGAGAGTTGATATCATGTATCAAAACATTAAGCATGCATTCTTCTAGCTAGTAGAGAAGGAGGTGATTACTTTGCTTCATTTTCATTTGCATAACCATATCAAGGTGTGGGAACCAGGAAGACCAAGGATGTCAATTTTTATGTGGAGGTAATGGATGTGGTTCAAACTTTAAGAGGGGAAAGAAGGTCAATGTATGATTGTTAACCTTGAGAGAGTATTTATGTTAAGGAAATTTCCTTTAGATGCAAGGATTCAAAGCACATCAACCACATATGGTAAAAATGATTAAATCCCAAAGATGACCTGTAGTAATGAAAGAGTTTGAAAAGGTAGACAAAGCAACATTGGTGACTTAGGAGAAACTTCAGCTTTAAAAAAAAAAGTCAATTAGGCTGGAAGATGTGTGGATCGGGCCAACATTTGGTGGAAGAGGAAGAAAGATGACTGGAACTCTGGAGGCCCACCATACTAGATTTCGTTATTCAACCATGAGAGTAGATGAGAGAGCTGGTATCATGCATTCTTCTAGCCATCAGAGAAGGAGATGATTACTTTGCTTCATTTTCATTTGCATAACCATATCAAGGCATGGGAACTAAGAAGACCAAGGATGCCGATTTTTATGTGGAGGTAATGGATGTGGTTCAAACTTTAGGAGGGACAGGAAGGTCAATGTATGATTGGTGCAAGAGCACTATTCAGTAGGTTTGTTCATCAAGGCAAATAAGGAGTAGAATATAATCAATTTACTAAAACCGACCTGAACTTGTACATTTGAAGGTTTTGAGTCAATAAAAATGGATTTTTGACCCATTCCTCTTTTTGTGGCCTTTGTAACTTGAGGAATGGGTCTGAACTAATATTATTAAGGTGTGGGAATGATGTGTTAGTGTTGGGGAGGTTTGAAAGTGAGATGGGTGTGAAACCCATGTGTGTGAAAGTGAGTTTTCTTTAAGAAAAATGGTGGTTTTGAAGAGTCAAATTATGTTTTTGTGTAGGGAAGCATTATTTTATGATTGTTTGAGCTTGTGTAGGGTATCACAAACTTGTTTGAGTAATTTTTAGGTTGTGGTTAGCTTTGGAAGTATCATTTTCAATAAACCCCTAGAGTTTAGGCTACAATAGAGGGTTTTGTGGTTTACCCATTGTATGGTGGTATAACTAAGATATGATTGTGGATTTTGAAGTTTTGAAACCTTAGAATTGCTTCCCCAGGAGTTGGTAAGGTTTGGATAATTTTAGAATATAGACCCTTTGTTCAACCGGATTGATCCCTTAAGGGTCCAAAGGGAAAAATGGCTGCAAACTTCAGCATGAGATTACTCGGACACCATGATGATTAGAAAATTATTATCTAATCCTATGGGATCAAATTGGGCCCCTCTACAATAACCTATCTTAGTTTTCATTATCTCGGAGTGGTTTTCCTGTGGTGCCTAGTTTTCAGTTGATGAAAAAATTGTCAAATGGAAGCAGTGGAAAGTTGCAAGGTGGTGCAACTTTCATTCTGCAACTCATGTGACCAAACAGAATATTCCAACATGTTTGAATAGGAATTTTTACGCTAGGGATGGTCCTATTTTGTATCCAAACACGTGGAATCACTCCGAGCTACGTTCAACTAGATCGATCCCTTAAGGGTCCAAAGGGAAAAATGACCACAAAATTCAACATGAGGTTACTCAGACACTGTGATGCTTAGAAAATTCTCATATGATCCAATGGGATCATTTTAGGCCCCTCTACAATAACCTCTCTCCATTTTCATTATCTCAAAGTGGTTTTTCTGTGGTGTCCAGTTTTTAGTTGATGAAAAAAGCATCAAATGGAAGCAGTGGAAAGTTGCAAAGTGGTGCAACTTTCATTCTGCAACTCATGTGATCAAATGGACTGTTCCAACATGTCTGAATAGGAATGATTATGCTAGGAATGGTCCTCTTTCACACCCAAACATGCGGAATCACTCTGATCTACGTTCAACCGAATCGATCCCTCAAGTGACCAAAGGGAAAAATGGCTACAAACTTCAGCATGAGGTTACTCAGACACCGTGATGACTAGAAAATTCTCATCTAATCCTATTAGATCATGTTGGGCCATTATTCAATAACCTCTCTCAATTTTTGTTATCTCAGAGTGGTTTTCCTGTGGTGTCTAGTTTTTAGTTGATGGAAAAAGTGTCAAATGGAAGTAGTGGAAAGTTGCAAGGTGATACAATTTCATTCTGCAACTTGTGTGAGAAAAAATACTATTCCAATGCATTTGAATAGGCATGATTATGCTAGGCATGGTCCTCTTTTGCACCCAAACACGTAGAATTGCTTCGAGCTACATTCAACTGAATCGATCCCTTAAGGGTCCAAAGGGAAAAATGGTTGTAAACTTCAACATGAGGTTACTTAGACACCGTGGCACTTAGAAACTTCTTGTCTGATCCAATGAGATCATGTTGGGCCCCTCTACAATAACCTCTCTCATTTTTTGTTATCTCAGAGTGTTTTCCTATGGTGTTTAGTTTTCAGTTGATGAAAAAAGTGTCAAATGGAACCAATGGAAAGTTGCAAAGTGGTGCAACTTTTTTTCTACAACTCGTGTGACCAAATAGACTATTCCAACACATCCAAATAGGAATATTTATGCTAGGCATGGTCCTTTTTCACACCCAAACATGCAGAATCGCTCTGAGCTACATTCAATCAGATCGATCTCTTAAGGGTCCAAAGGGAAAAATGGTTGCAAACTTCAACATGAGGTTACTCAAACACTATGACACTTAGAAACTTCTCATCTAATCTGATGGGATCATGTTGGGCCCCTCTACAATTATCTCTCTCAATTTTCATTATCTCGAAGTGGTTTTCCTGTGGTGTCCAATTTTTAGTTGATGAAAAATGTGTCAAATGGAAGTAGTGGAAAGTTGCAAAGTGGTGCAACTTTCATTTTACAACTTGTGTGACCAAACAGACTATTCCGATGCATCTAAATAGGCATGCTTATGCTAGGAATGTCCCTCTTTCACACCCAAAGATGTAGAATCACTCCGAGCTATGTTCAACTAGATCAATCCCTTAAGGGTCCAAAGGGAAAAATGGCTGCAAACTTCAGCATGAGGTTACTCAGACACTGTGATGCTTAGAAACTCCTCGTCTAATCCCATGGGATCGTGTTTGGCCCCTCTACAATAACCTCTCTTAGTTTTTGTTATCTTGGAGTTTTTTTCCTTTGGTGTCCAGATTTTAGTTGATGGAAAAAGTGTCAAATGGAAGTAGTAAAAAGTTGCAAAGTGGTGCAACTTTCATTCTGCAACTTGTGTGACCAAACAGGCTATTCCAACATGTTCACATTAGGCATGGTCCTCTTTCTCACCAAAAAATGTGGAATCACTCTGATCTACATTCAACCATATCGATCCCTTAAGGGTTTGAGTGTAGTATGTTGAAATAGGCCATTCCACCTATTGTTCAAGCTATGTCTCGATGATGTGGGCCTAATGTAAGTAGGATAGGGAGTAGGAATAAGAAAATAGCATTAGCAAGGGCATTGGAAGAGATTACTAATGCTGCCCCTGTTGAAAATTCAAAATTGAGGCCCCTTAAAAGTAAGGATAGAAGAGGTGAAAAGAAGAAATTGCTTGAAAATAAGTTAGAATAGGTTGAAAATAGGGTGAGATTGTGGAGTTTGATGTGTTCAAAATGTCTACAAGGATAGGGGAGGTCAAAAGTATGTTATGGCATGACATGCCCTAGTTGGGAAAATAGGGGTTTTGAATGAAAAAAGAGAGGTTTGAGGGAGTAAACGTGGGTAAAGTCAAGGGGCAACATTGGTGGTCAATTAAGTTTGTGCAGGAAAAATTAAGAGTGTTGGAATAAGTTTTGAGGTTCAGGTTTGGGGGTTAGGTTCGCCAGGTTTGGCCAAAATTTTTGGAGGGGGGTTTAATTCGTTTTGGGTTCGTTGGTACAAAAAACATGTAATATATATATGCAACCTAGAAGCATGAATTAGGATTAGAATATCACGTATCATCATATAAACAACAAAACCACCATAAACTTGAATGTCATTTAAAACAACAAAATTGCCAAAAAAAAAAGTGTTTATAACCTGCAAAAAAATGTGAATAAAATCACATTGATTTTTGCATGAAAAAAACCATGAAACCATAGCTTGTTGCTTACTATTAGGCTTTGATAGATTTTTTCGAAGCATCCATAGCTTGTTCGAAAGTAATTTTTTTAGGATTTTAGCCATAGCAGCAAGGTAGTGAATTGTTTGATAAAATACTTTGGTAGACATGTATGAAAAATGCTGTAGCATAGACAAGGTAGTGAACTATTTGAAAAAATGCCTCAAAGAAATGTGGTTTCATGGTGATGGAATGGCATGATGAATGCCATGACAAGAAAATTGCTATGGATTGTTATGGTATTCCACCACCATTGAGACCACATTTCTTTGAGTCTTTTTTTCAAACAGTTCGTTGCCTTGTCTATGTTATTGATTATTATTATGCTTTGATAGATTTTTTCCAAGCATCCATAGCTTGTTTGGAAGCACCTATTTTAGGATTTTAGCCATAGCAGCAAGGAGGTGAACTATTTGATAAAATGCTTTGGTAAAAATGTATGAAAAATGTGGTAGCATAGACAAGGCAGTGAATTGTTTGAAAAAAATGCCTCAAACAAATGTGGTTTCATGGTGATGGAATGACATGACGAATGCCATGAAAAGAAAAATGCTCTGGATTGTCATGGCATTCCAGCACCATTGAGACCACATTTCTTTGAGGCTTTTTTTTGAAACATTTCACTACCTTGTCTATGCTATTGCTTATTATTATGCTTTGATAGATTTTTTCCAAGCATCCATAGCTTGTTTAGAAGCACCTATTTTAGGCTTTTAGCCATAGCAACAAGGAGGTGAACTGTTTGATAAAATTCTTTTGTAAAATTGTATGAAAAATGTGGTAGCATAGACAAGGCAGTGAATTGTTTGAAAAAATGCCTCAAAGAAATGTGGTCTCATGGTGATGGAATGCCATGACAATCCATAGCAATTTGCTTGTCATGGCATTCCATCACCATGAGACCACATTTCTTTGAAGCATTTTTTTCAAATAGTTCATTGCCTTGTCTATGCTATTGCTTACTATTATGCTATGATAGATTTTTTCCAAGGATCCATAGCTTGTTCGAAACCACCTATTTTAGGCTTTTAGCCATAGCAGCAAGGCAACAAACTGTTTGATAAAATGCTTTGATAGACATGTATGAAAAATGTGTTAGCATAGACAAGGCAATGAACTCTTTGAAAAAATGTCTCAAAGAAATGAGGTCTCATGGTGATGGAATGCCATGACAATCAAATTATTTTGATTGTCATGGCATTCCATCACCATGATACCTCATTTCTTTGAGGCATTTTTTCAAAGAGTTCACTGCCTTGTCTATGATATTGCTTACTATTATGCTTTTGATA
>VDFB02252616.1:39145146-39340861 GCA_007258455.2 Sequoia sempervirens | reverse complement strand
TATGTATCATGAAGATTCAGATTTCAAGGAGGTATACAATGTTTGTGAGTAGCATTTGAATTATTTTCATGGTGAATTCTTTGAATTTTTATTGAAGAATGGTTTGTTCTTCAAAGGAAGCCAATTGTGTGTGCGTAAATGCTCAATGAGGGAGAATATCATAAAGGAGAAACATAGTGGGAGTGTTGGAGGTCACTTTGGCCTTGACAAGACCTTGGAACAAGTTAGGAGATTTTACTATTGGCCAAAGTTGCAGGTGGATGTGAGAAGGCATGTGGTAGGCTGCACAATATGTCAAAGGGAAAAGGGAACTTCATCAAATGGAGGACTCTATCAGCCACTTCCCATTCCCAATAGGCCTTGGGAGTGTGTAAGTATGGACTTTGTCTTGGGGTTTCCTAGAACCCAAATTGGTTTTGATAGTATCTTTGTGGTAGTTGATAGACTTAGTAAGATGGCACATTTTCTTCCTTGCAAATGCCCCAATGATGCATCTCATATAGTAGGTCTCTTCTTTAAGGAGGTTGTTAGGATACATGGACTACCTTTAAGCATTGTTTCTAACAGGGATTCTAAATTCATTGGTCACTTTTGGAGGACCTTTTGGAAGAAACTTGGCAAAAATTTGTCCTTTAGTTCAACATACCATCCATAAATGGATGGAAAAAATGAAGTGGTGAATAGATCATTGGGAAACCTCTTAAGATGCCTTACCAAGGAGCATGGACAAGCTTGGGAACTAATTTTATCTCAGGCTGAATTTGCATATAATGAATCCATGAATAGGATCATTGGTTGAAGCCCTTTTGAAGTAGTCTATGGCATGCACCTTAGAGGGGTCTATGAACTAAGAGATCTACAAGGAGTTGCTAAGAGAAGTGCTCAAGATGAGGAATTTTCTATTACAATTAGGGATATTCATGAACAAGTGAAGGAAACCCTTCAAAAGAATGTTGAGAAGTATAAGGAAAAGGCATATTTAAAGAAGAGGAATGTCCAATTCAAGGTTGGAGACTTGGTGATGGCACACTTTAAGAAGGAGAGAATTCCAAAAGGAAAGTATACTAAACTCATGATGAAGTAGATAGGACCTTACAAGGTGATCCACAAGTTTGGCCAAAATGCTTATGAAATAGAGCTACCTCCTAGGGTGACAATCTCTCCTATCTTCAACATTTCTAGCTTGTATCCTTTCAAAGCTTATGTGAATGCAGGTGATGGAGCAGGTGCAACAAAAATGGAGGATGAAGATTGGGTGAAGGAACTACCCCCCAACCAACCTATGACTCTTGAATGCATCCTAGACACCAAGGAGACAAAGAAGACTAGAGGAAGGTTTACAAGGAATACCTGGTCAAATGGAAAGGTATACCTAAAGAGGATCAACATGGATGTTAGAAAATGATATTAAATGACACAGAACTACTGTAGAAGACCCGATCTCAAAGAGGACTTGAGATCTTTTTCTTGCTTGGGAGTATGGCGCAAGAGCACCCATGGGTCTAAGGGACCTAGAATAATTTGTCATGTTTTTTTTCTTGGTTTATGGATGGAATAAGGTCTTATGGAAAATTTCAATGCTTTGTAGTAGGTCTTCTAGTTTTTTGGTCTTGGTGACCAACTTCTTTGTACAACAAGGTCTCCATCCTCCTTTGTAAGTCTAGTGAATCTTGGAAAAATAAGGAAAAAGGATGCCTTGTTGTATCTAGACACTTGAGAGGAGTCACCTTAATTTTTGACAAGGTTTTAAATGCCTTTGACACATTTTGGAAGGCTCTTTGTGGTTGAGTTGGTAGAAGTTGCTCACATTTCCTTAACTAGGCAATTAGAAGTCAAAGCATGAGATTAGTTGTTTTCCAATGTCTCTCTTTTCAAAAGATAGTTGCAAGAATTTGGAGGGAGTTTTTAAGAATTCAAATATGCCTCTCTTGGTTGAGGCAAGGTTGATGTTGATGTTTTGAAGAAGTTTGTTGTTTTTCATGTGTTTTTCTAAAGAATTTTCTGATCTTGTACTTGGTATAGACTGTACGTTCACTTTCATGACCCAAGCCCATAATGGTTGGATAGGTAATTAAGTAATATTTCCTTTAGTGTTGGAGTGGTGAGATTTCATTGAGTATCAAGGGAGATATTCCAATTTCTTTATCGGGTGGTCTGAAAACCCTTAAAATTAGGGTTTTGGGTGAAAAATGTTAGAAACCCATGATTAGATTTGCAAACCAGAATAATCCTTCCATAGAAGAGAAAAAAAAGAGAGCAAAAGTTATTGTAAAAAGATGCGCAACATTATTATTCGAGAATTTATTAATTACAAGATATGATTTTCTTTATAAAAGCAAAGATGCCTAAATCTAATCTTATCTTGAGCAACAAGATAGCTCGAAAGATAAAGATAAGATCCTATAACTTAGGAATTAAATAAAGCCTAAGTAAACTTATGCAAATGTGTAATTAAATATTAATTACACCAACACCCCCCCATAAGTGCAACTTAGGGAGGCTAACAAAGCATCCACCTAAAACTAAGATGAATGCAAGAAAGCATGAATGGGTCCCAACAACAAGGTTTGATCAGGTACCCAAGTACAAATGCAATAATGAAGTAGAGAAGGAAAACCCAGTGGGACAAAACCCCCCTACAATGAGATGACTACTGCAGAGAAGCACTGGAAGAACACTAGAATCGCAATCTAACAAGCAAGGAAAGATACCTCTGTCTACAACTGAAACCAAAACCAGAATCATGATAAAGTGACAATAGACCCGATGCCACAGAACACTTGAAAACTCACAAACTGGAACACCCCTGGAATCTGTGAAGCAATAGTAGATGAGATGATGATAGAATCTAGAAGCTGTGTATCTCGATGTTGATGCAAAACTGTGACTGAAACTCTTCCATGGGAAGGAGTACCAAAAATAGACTCTGGAACAATAACCATAAAAACATGGCCCTCAAACTGAGAAGAATCCGAACCAATGAGGATCAAGAAACATAATCTCTCAACTAAAGTGTGAACTGATGAATCTGATATGTGTCAAGAAATAGCAAAAAATATGGCCAAAAAAAATTGGGAAACCAGATAACCCATACAAATTGCCAACAAATCAAGATGAATATGGATATGCAAAAAACTACCTCTAAATGGAACTTTATCATAGTTCATTTATTACAATAACTCGATGATTGTAAAAGGAGAGCATACAAATGTGCATAAACAAAAAATATAAATTGATGTTAGATCTATGTAGAGGATGAAATCAACTTTCCAATGCTATGAAAATGACGAAAAAAGGATCACCGAGTCAAAAGATATGCCCTCCAAAGAAAAATTTGAACATCTGACTTCAACTGGAAAAAAATACCATCAAGAAGAAAAATTTCTAGAAATAGATTACACCATCAGAAAATTGGGCTCGCTAGCTATTCGGCGATATCTCGTTTAAAAAAAAATGCCTCCGGGATCAAAAGTTATGATGAAATGAAAAATAGGGTTGTAAGAAGGGTTTTTGGCCACTGCGAACGCGATGGTGACCTCCATTTCTACTCAAACTGCTCCAAAAATTTGGCTACCTCCAGAAATTGCAAAAAAAATCCCAGCCTGAAACCCTCACAAATTTTGCAAATGATGGCCAAAATCTGCAAAATAAAAGTCAATCCTGACTTTTTCCAGTGCTCTGAATCCAATGGTGAGGCCCGATCTGATCCAAAACGCTGCATCGATGAACTCAAGGCATGATACCCTCGATGAATCCTGAATGAACCCTGCAATGATTTTCTCAAAAATTTGAGAAGGGGCTGCAAATCAAGGCTCTGATACCATGTTAGAAACCCATTATCAGATTTGCAAACCAGAATAATCCTTCCACAGAAGAGAAAAATAAAAAAGCAGAAGTTATTGCAAAAAGATGTGCAACATTATTATTCGAGAATTTCTTAATTACAAGATATGATTTTCTTTATAAAAGCAAAGATGCCTAAACCTAATCTTATCTTGAGCAACAAGATAGCTCGAAAGATAAAGATAAGATCCTATAACTTAGGAATTAAATAAAGCCTAAGTAAACTTATGCAAATGTGTAATTAAATATTAATTACACTAATAAAATATGTATATTTCTTCCATTCCTATGTTGTAAAATTGCTAAATATCAGTGGGATGGAAGATATAAGGTTGTAATATCATGTCCTCAATGTTTTGGAGAATGGAAGGCTCATTGTTGGAAGTTGTGCATGAATTTTGGCTTGACATCTCTATGTGGCAAGCATAATTGGCAAGCAAAAAAAAAGAGTTTTTGCTTGATTGTGAAGAATCTATTTAAGAGGAACTTAGGAATGGTAGAAACATGTGTGGAGAACCTATAGGAGTCTGAATTTTGGCTTTGGAGTGAAGGGGAGAGCCTAGATAGTCAAGACCTAGGTGTAGGTCTGTGAATTAGGCCTTTTGGAGTAGCAGTAGAAAGGGCCATTGCGAGTGATGTTTTGATAGTCAAGAGGAAGGGTTTTGGAACCTTGTAGGGATCCATCTTAGGGGTATGAATCCATAGGTTTGGTGTCTTAACAGTCTTCCTTGTGTTTTTTATTCTGACTGTCCTACCGAGCAAGGGCTGCAAGCCTTAAGAGAGAGTGAGGTCAAAGTCACCATAGTGATGGGTGTTTGTTGAAACCTAAGTGCTAGAGGGTTGTTAAACCTTTGTTTTGACTTAATGAGACATGATCCAAATGTTTTCAAAAATTTTGAGTGGTCTTAGTTGTGAACCCTAGGTGTGTGGGGTTGATCTCTTAAAGAATAGTGGAGTTTAGGACTCCTCATAAGAGTATTTGAGAGAAGCATTCAATGGAGTGACTTTGCCATTTATGATTGTGAGTTTTCCTTCCCTGCCACTCTGCATCATTTCTAAAGCTTATGCAGGCTATTTCCATGGTGTTTTTGGTGGTGGTAGGAGTATTTAAGGTTTGTAAGTACCTTATGCAATAAACCCTCTTTTGTAGGGCTTGATTTGTGCATAAAATAAGCTTAGTCAATAAACATGATGTGAGTAATGTCTTGGAAGTTAGATGGAATGATTGAGGTGTAGATGGCTAATTGTAGTATCTTGGTCTTGAGGAACTAGTTGGTAAAAGTGAAAATTTGGTGAGTTGTTTAAGGAATTGAAAGATTTAGAGCTCTTTATTAGGTTTTTTCTTTGAATTTAGATAAATTGATGATGACAAAGGTGTGTTAGGATCTGATGGATATAGGTTGTAACATGAAAGATTGGTTTTTGGTTATTTTTCCTAGGTAAAGAAAATTGAGTGGAAGGGTGCCTTGGTGAATGATGAAAGAGTGGATTGTTTAGTGAATCTAATTAGGGTTCTTGTGCACGGATCAATCATTTTTGCTGATAAATAAGATGTTTGAAGCTTGCGGATGATAAGAAGTATTGAAATGAGTTGGCTTGTTGTTTCCTTGTGGTTTGCAAATGAAACAATGTGATTTTTGATGAAACGAGAAATAAATTATAGTCACTTATTCATTTTGATCTTCTCCTAATTCAATTGGGTTAGATGTTGGTGTAGGAGCACCTAGGTCATCAAATACTTTTCAATTTTGCAAAAGGGATGAGTGTTCAAATTTGTATTGATTCAATCACAAAAGGTCATGCAAAAATGATGTAAAGCATCTTCAAGGTCATATGAGGTTTTATTTGAATGTATTTAAGGTTATGGGTAAGTTCTAGAAGGTCAAAGTGGGAAAATGCAAACAATGCAATAATGCAATATTGTTAAAAGTTGTTAAATTGATAAAACAAGGAAATCATGCATATTAAGGGTTAAAAAGGGTAGTTTCAACTGATGGAAAGACAGTTATGGAAAAGGAAATATCTTTATAAGGAATGTAAAGGGGAGAAAAATTAGAAGTTTGTGTTCTTGTAATTAGATTTTGAAATAAAAATTCTCTATTTCTGAGTTTGTAGCATTACTCCATTGTTTTGTTTTTTTGTGTTGGTAATTTAGGAACACCCAAAGTTAAATCATAGTGTGAATACATGTAAAGAGGATTTAGATTCAAATTTCAAGAGTTGGACTTGGTTAGTTTTAGGAAACAAAAGAATAAGAGGCAGTTTTCAGTGCTCGACAAAGTCCTTTTAGAAGCAAGTTTGAGAGTCCAATAGGGTTTTTCTTCACTACTCCACCAATGTAGGTCAAGTAAATTGGTGTAGTAGGTTAATGTTAGGATTTTTTGCATGTTTTTATGATTTAAGTATAGGAAAAAGCAAGAATACCATGGTGGAGTTGCTACTACACTAGAAAATAGAGAATTTTCCTACACAAAGTGATGCTACAGTCATGGGTCATGAATAAATAAAGCTTTTAGAGGCTTGGAAATGATGTAGAAGGTCTTGGAAGACATAAAAAAATCATGTTACAAGTGGTGGCTAGAGAAATAGAGGTTTGCAAGAGTATTTTTCACAAAACCCTCCTTGATTTGTGCTTTTACACCCTATAAACCAGGGTTTATTGGATCAGAACATTTTCATGGTTCTCAATCCATATAACTAGTGAAATATTAAGTTATAAGACATGCTTGAAGACTGTTTTGAGGTTTTGAGTGATTTGGAATGGTTTTGAAGAGGTCTCCTTTGTAAAACAGGCCTAATCTACTAGCCTTTCTTCAGAGGATAGACTAAAATCTGATGATTTTCTTTATGTAATTTTGTCATCTATCAACATCTAGTTATTAGTTATGGAATTTTAAGTAATGCTTTGAGTTTGAATGATGTGTAATGCAATGTAATCAACAATATGAATATAAACTATACAAATCTATTAAGTAGAATTCATTAGTTAAGTTCTCTTTATTCTATTACCTCCATGTACGTTTGAGTAAATCCACTGGCACTAGGAGGTGTTTGCTTGAAACCTCCAATATTAGCTTGTTCAACATCCAAAATCACATATTAAAATACCATTTGTAAAACAATGCTATTAACATGTAATAAATTTATAATTGTTTACTAGTTAAATACCCTAATGATAGGTGTATTACAAAAATAAGTAGGTGGATGACTTGTGTATCTAGTCTCAACACTGTGACCTTGCAATTTTATTAAAATAATAAAACTAAATTAGTTAATCTTGCATTTTAGAATCAAAATTTAATAAATTAAATTCAATGAACATGCTGAATTTTACCTGACTATCAATGCCATATGCACAATGCAAAATGTCAGCCGTCCTCTCCATCCCTGTAACAACATATGGATCATGTGTAGCAACATATAGATTCTGCGTAGTAGCATATGGATCCTACGTAGTAGCCTCCTGAGTGTCGGTGGGGTCATATGAACAAGTCGTCCTACAAGATTGACACACATGGGTTCAAAGGCCACCACTTGAAGACTCCCCTGGATGACACTATATAATAGGGCTAGTATGATGGATGACACTCGGGATCAAAGCGTTGATCACCTACAATGTCTCTACATCGACACTCTCCTTCGCAATGGTAGGTAGAACAATGTGCTCATAAGGCGGCCTAGCGAGAGGTTATTTCCCTTGTCGCATAGGATCCAGATGTGCATTGGGCCTATCCTGAGCCGACCCCCCACCTCTCCTTTGGAACTTCCTCATATCAAAATAATTTGGGATTTGGTTCAATAAGAACTCACTATATAGTTTCCTAAGAAAGTATTGGGGGACTTCACAATTGTTGCATGGTGGGTAATCAAAGACCAAGTACCACCTATCATAAAAATGGTTCCTAATCTCTTGGTCGTGGCACCAATGAATAGGAAACCTCTTCGCATTGAGGCTAATATTTTGATTTGTTCTAGGGTCAGTGAATAAAGAACACAAATCACCTTTAGTAATTTTTAAATCTTTTACTTGTTTATATGATAGTTTATTTGCGTAATATGCCCTAGCTGCCTGCCTCCTATTTTTCCATCCCGTTATTTGTTGGGTTATTGTTCAAATCTACATTTTCTAACATCCATTTCATTGAATTTTCTAGTGTCATTCTTTCTGCGATTGAAGCATTTGGATCACTAAACCTACTGATAAGATCCTCAATTTGTTTTTTGTTGTTCTCAATTTCACTCCTCAAATTTTGAGTGCCAGGAGAGTGTTGAGTGATTGGTGGGGGAGGTTGATTTTGTTGAGGAGTATTTGCTTGTTCTTCTTGTTGAGGATTTTGAGGATCATTTGCATCTCCTACAAATTACAAAAAACAATCGAATCTAACTTAAAACAAACAAAATCAACTTGAAACTAAGAAATTAAAAACAAATAGCAAACAATACTTACCTCTTGCACCTCTTCGTCATCACGATGCCATCTTTGCAAAGGAAAAGAAACTATTGTTGATGAATTTTGTAGAATGCATCCTCCTAGAATGTGAGCGTGAAAATGAGGGTTTTTGGCCACAGACAAAGTAGAAAAACAGACAAGAGAAAATGAATCACTTTCACTTTTTTTTTTGCTTTTAAAATGAAATAACGTGAGCGTATTATAACGTTAGCGTGTTATAACGCGCTTGCGTTATGTAATTTTCATTTTTTTTTGGAGTTGGCCACAAAAGTGTAACCCAACTTCATGCACCTTCCCATTACATAACAAGCAAAACAAATGGAAAATATAATATCTATACAACAAATTGAACAAATATCAATACTTACCTCATGTATTTTCCAAGATCATATATAACTTGCTTGACATTGTTGTTGAAGTTTTCTAGGAGAGATAGAGGTAGAATGTACTGCAATAATTATAAAATGATCTTTTCATTATTTTTCCAAAACTAGTAAACATAATAAATTGAAAAGTACATGCAGTATACAAATATATATATATATATATAAAATATACCAGAATAATTACCTTAACGAAGGTATGCCAATCATGTATTTTCATCCTTGACCCAAATTCACCTTTCTTTGTTATGATATTGTTTATGTTCGCAACAAATCCTATGGGAAATTGATTTTTTCATAAGACTTCTTTTATAGCATTGTTTTGTTGCTCCGTTAATAACCAAGGAAGGGTGCTTATATTAATTTTGTCTCCATCACTATTTAATTGAATGACATTTTTCATTGCATAATTGGCTTCCTGAATGTCCTACAAATTTTGACAATTTTTTCTTTGTCATGCCCTCTGTGTGATTGAAAATATGTGCATATTAAAATGAGATAAATAATATTCAAGCACACCAATGAAACTTTAAATAAAAGAAAAACTGATTAAACAAAGTAAAGCAAACTCTCAATGTAGCAGCTCCTTTGAAGACGTCCCATTGTCCTCTATCTCCAGTATTTTTGCCAAAGCTCTCCGATTTGTATGCTAAGCTCCACAAAATGACTACTAAAGAATGAGATTTAAAAGTAAATGCATAATACACTAAGAATGCAAGATCTTGAAGGTTGATAATGGAGGAATATTGGTTGCTCAATTCTGCAGCATAACAATGGAATGATGAAGAATGATGGAGATGGATTGAAAGATTGAGGAATGATTTTGGTAGAATGCGGATGTCTGAAGAAGATCCGATCCAAATGGCTTGTGAAAGGTTAGATTTATAGATTTTTGAAGGAAAAAGCTTAGTTGGCAAGGATCAACAGTTGAGATTCAGTCTGGTAAGATGAACGGTATAGGATTTTCGAAAGTTGAGAGAGAAATAGAAGGTTTCCTCTTCTTCATTTTTTTCCATTTAGAACTAAAGGAAGGTTTCCGTTTTGAAGAACGAGTTAAAATGAATTTTCATAATTAAATAAATAAACTTAATTATATGTGAAGATGAGATTAGAAATTTGCATAATTAAATAAGCAATTTTTAATTATGTGAGAGATAGATTTAGAAGGCATTAAATTAAATATTTAAAATATTTAATTTAACTATGAGATGAAGAGGAGGAATATTCCATTTTGAATATAAATATTCAAACTTAGAATAATATGATAATTAAAATAAATAATCATAATTATTTAATTTAATTAAGAGGAATGTGGAGATGGTAATTAATTAAATAAAATTATTTATTTAATTAAGGTAGAAGAATTAGAAAATGAACAATATAAATAAATAATTAAATTTATTTATATGTAGATGACTCTAGGAGAATTAGTTAAATAACTTGTATTTAATTAATTACCAGACTTATTATAATGTGACCATTTTTACATGCATACATTTTGCCCCTCTTTGAGATGATGTTCGAGATGATGAGATTTATGTCGAGTAACATCATTTCAAAGAAGTTAAGGTATGGATAATGGATAATGATGTAAAGATAGGATGATGGAATGATGATTCCCCCTCGAGAGGATAGGCCGGTTGAACAAACACGGGTAGGCTCTCGAAATGAAATGATAAGGATAGACAAGATGAATGATGCAAGATAGAAAGTGGATGAAGGAGATGAATGATACGTTATGCTGCAATGAAAGTGAGCAACCATGATGTTTGATATAGCACTAGATGTTATGCACCAAGATATAAGGACCAAGGTGACGATGTGTCTCATGCCCCAGCGTAATACAACCTTGTCTAGATGTATGAGGAAGTAGACTTAGAGCATTAAAGTCCTAATGCACAAGAGGTATTATGTGACCTTAGATGCAAAGGATAATGCAAAAAGCTACTCCAACGTACACAAGATATGAATATTAGCTAGAATGATATGGATTTGAAACAAATGCAAGATAAAATGATAACACACACAAGCAAGCAAGCAAGCAAGCATGCACAAATGATACAAAAACAAACAAGGAATTTCCCCTGTCAAGCTGTAAACTGGTGATTGATTGATTGATCGATGATGATGATAGTGTTGTCATTGTGGGGAGCGGCATGTCCCTAGAGCAACACAAGGATGATGATAATTGATTGATTGGTTGATTTGGTTTACGACAAGATAAGGATCAAGACCAAAGGATGTGAATGGATAATTTGACAAGATTGATTGACTTGATTGGTATGGATTAAGGATTGACTTGCATTTGGATTATGGCTTGGATTGATTTGATTGATTTGATTGGATGCAATGGTTTTGATGAAGATGATTGATTTGGTTGTCTAGTTGGATGATTGGATTGAGGTGATGGATCAAGTAGATGAAATTGATGGATTGATTTTATTGCTTGGATTTTCGTTGGATATTTGATTTTTTTTGGGATTTTGGACATTTTATGATTTTTTTTTGACTTTGAAATGTTTTAATTTTTTTTTGTTTTTTTGAAATGTTTTGATTTTTTTGTATTTTGAAATGTTTTGAATTTTTTGTATTTTGAGATGTTTTAATTTTTGACTTTTTGAAATGTTTGAATTTTTGGACTTTTTGAATTTTTTTTTTTTTTTTGGACTTTTGAGATGTTTTTATTTTTTTGGACTTTTGAAATGTTTCAATTTTTTTAGACTTTTTGAAATGTTTTGATCTGTCAAAGGATGAAAATTTGAGTAGCCTTTGTGCTAGAAACCAATGACAAGGGGAAAACCAAGTCTAGGTGCAAGGAGATAGATGGGATTGATGGATGAAAGGGTAGGTGATGGGATAAGGGATAAAAGGCTCATGATATATGGATGGATGGAAATGATAGGTCATAGTGAATGGAATGGATGTATTCATCATAAGAGAGCAAGGATGTGATTTCCAAAGACTTGTTGCATAGGAATAATATGCCCCATTCTAGGTACAAGACTTAGGATTTTTCATGAGAAAGCTTATGACAATAGGATAATGATAGGATTGGTTTGTTTGGAAGGATGAGGCATATCAAGAGATGCCCAAAAAAACATGTTTCAACATTTTTCCCCTATATCTTCATCAAGATCAAGAGAAGAAGGGTGGATGAATGGACTCGATATGATAGGTATGATGGCTAAAGATGGTAGGTAGGATAGAAATGATAAGACATGAAAAGGATAGGTTGGATAGATAAGAAATTGTGCCCCGAAGTGTAAGTGACATAGAAGATCAACCTACACATGATGCCTATTTGCTAGGTTTTCATCATGGTACTTATCCAAGGCACCTGTTTACCAGGTTTTCACCGTTGGACGAAGGGATTTCTCTTTACTTTTTTTTTTTTTTGACTTTTTAGCTTTTTAGATAGGAGAAGGATAATATGGATAGGAGGGACTCAAGTGTCTAGTTGCATGAAAGGTGATAGTCCCACTAGATATGGATGTCATTGCATGGACCATGCCAAGTGTCATTATGCTCATAGATGTTGGTAGGGAATTGCATGAGTGGGAGATGGAGTAGGTAGATGATGGATTATGATGTGGATGATGGAGGAAAATAATGGATTATGATATTGATTATGTAGGGAAGATGATAGGTATTATATGGGACTTATGAAAAAGATGAATGGGGAGGCTTATCCAAAAGCATGGACCATAGGAAGATGGTGGGGGAGATATGTAGGATAATGAGTGAAGGATGAGAAGATGGAGGTATGTGGAATTGTTGTGAAATGGAAGGGAACCATGACCAATGGTTGCACACACTATGATAAAATTTGAAGCTTTTGATGTGGATGGGTTGTAGGAAGCAATGGAGATGTTTGCTTAGGAGGTGGTGGATGAAGTGTTTTAGGTACCCACATAGACTTAGTATTTTTATGATTTTTATTTTTCTTGTGGGTTTTAGGAATTTGAGACTTTTGAATGGATTGAGAATGTGGGGTGGAAGTGGATGGTTAGGATTTTTGTGATGTATATGCCTCATTTAACTTGCTTTCGTTTTTCTTAGGTACCCAAACCATTTTAGTTTTGGCTTTTACTTTTGGAGGTATGGGCTTATATAACTTTTTGGATGTATTTTTCATTGACTTTTTGTATTGATGTCCTAAGGCATGAGAACCCTTAGAATTTTTTACTTTATAGGTAGAGGCATTAAAATTATTGCTTTTGAATCCCATGGGTTTGGTGGAATGGGTGGAAGCTTCATGTTTATACAATGTGTGCATTTGTTGGTCATGATTAGGAATGTTAGGGTATTTATGGATGGAGGGATAAGGAGATTGGATAATGGGGATATTAGGTGTTGGGAGAAGTGGAGGTAGATTAGATGGAGGGATATTAGGAGTTGGAAGCAATGGTGGAAGATTTGATGGTGGAAGGTGTATGGTCACATGCTTTTGACATTTGTAGGATGATGGAGGTGGAATGGCAACATATGTTTTAGGGATACGATAGGCTTTATGATGGAAAGTGGACTTGGGATGCATGAAGGAAGTACCAACATCTTTAGGTTGTTGTCCTTGGGGTGTATGTCCAAGGCCATAAGAGCATGGAGGGACTTTGACATGGATGGGCTCCAAAATACATTGTTCATGAAGGTCTAGACCTTTACCTTGGTGGTTCATGTTTTGGAGTGTGCAATGGATAATGGGACTAGGTGTAAGTGAAACACTAGACACAAGTTACTTATTGGATGGAGAAGATAATGCTTGTTGTTGTTCTAAGGAGGAACATTCATGAATGAGGGTGGAAAGACCAATAGGATATGATGGAGGACTTGCAATGGGGTCAATAATGGATGATGGGGGATCATTAGGATCTTGATTAGCATTGTGTTCACTTATATCCAATGTATTTGTTTGATCTTCTATGTGTGCTTGGGAGGCATATGTCTCATTAAGGGAAGTGGATGTTTGTGTATCATGGATGGGTGAGGTGGAAAGCTCTTGACCATGGAATGCATAAAGTTGGCTAAGAGGATCATCATGGTATTCTTGATCATAAAAGGGGTCTTGATCAAAGATGGAAGATTGATCATAAATAGTATTAGGTATGTTATGAATGGAATCATTGAGAGGGTGTTGATCTTTATGCAGATGAGGGGGTAATGTTTCCACATGTTTAGGATTGTTCTCTTGAAATACCTCATGACTTATTTGAATGGAGGTGGAAGGGGATGACTCTTGAATTGGATCAAGGGATTGTGGATGACATGGTTGGCTTGAAGGACTAGGCATGATGTTTGAGGACTCTTTTGTATGTTCAAGTATATGTGTTGAATGACATGGCGATGTTTGATTCCTTGCTAGTAGCCTTTGGGTCACATCCTTTGTAGGTGCATGGGTGAAAGGTGTTGGCTTAGGGTTTTGGTTTTGATTGGATGATGGTAAGGGTGCATGAACTAGATTGGTGTTCCCCTTGTCAATGGTTGCATTAGAACATGAAGAATTTTGATCTTGTTGCAAGGTATAACTTAAAGTCACATGTGTTTGTTGTGATGTAGCATTGACATGCGAAGAAGGGAATGGATTAGATTGGTATGAGGTGGAAGGGTGATAATGAATGGATAAGGGGTGATGTGGTGGTTGTTGGATTTGACAAGTGGCAATGAATTGATTGGCTTGAGCTAGGAGGTGTTGGATTTGAGCTGATTTAATTTGTTGAAAATTTTGGAAGAGGGTTTGGAGGCTTTGTATGGTTTGGTGGTCTAGGGGTTTGGGTATTTGGTGAAGTGTTTGAAGAAGGTTTTGAAGTTGGGATGCTAGGGCTTTGTGTTTGAATGTGAGCATGGTGTCACACGTGTGTAAGCTCTTGTACATCGATTTGTTCCTCAAAGTATGCAACATAGTTCATGTCATCATTAGAGGTGGTAGGAGAAGCCCCTTGAAGTTTGATTCTATGTTCTGGTTTTGTTTCATGATTTGATCTAGAGAAAGGGACTCCTTGAATGATGATCTCGGGCTTAGGTTTTGTCTCATGATTTGGCCTAGAGAGATAGCCCCCTTGGGTTATGATTTTGGGCTTATGATTAGGATTGGGCTTGTTTATGATTATGACCATTTTGACAAGTGGTGACTAGGATTGCGTTGGTGATGATGATGATGTGGAATGATTAGATTCAATGACTTGATTGATTAGGATGAAATGGATAGGATGTGAATGTGTTGGAAGAATGTGTAAAGTGACTTTTCTTTATGTGTTTGGTGTTTAGCTTGATTTGGAAATGTTTAAATAAATGGTCACACATGCACACACATAAATCACTCACGCAAGACTCATAAGCAAGTTTGAATTTGAAATTTATCAATGTGATTATTAAGCACACATTTGAAGAAGACACATCAACAATCCCTATGACTAGTCAAGTGGTTATGGCCAATTAGGTTTCAAACTAGTTTGAACAAGGTTGACTAAGGATGTTTTGAAAGAAAAATCCTATCACACAGCCAGGAGAAAGGGGTAACCCACCCTTCACTTTCACTTTCCAAAGGTATAAAGTTCTTTGGGGCTTAGCCAAGAGTGACAAAATTTTAACTCCCAAACAAGCGTGTCTTTCGATTCACACTTCAATTGAGGTCATCCCTAGGGGTGATGAAATCCCCTAGCAGGCCTCCTATGTAGGGTTTGACAAAAGCAAACCAAGTGAGGTGTTTTTGATCACACACACACTTGATTCACACTCACAATGATTAATTTCCCTTAGATTAGAAATGAAACGTGTGTAAAAAAAGTTCAAACACTTGTTCCTTTTAGATCCCAAATCAAGATGTGATGGAAGATAGTGGTGAATTTTAGACCTGATTTTCAATATGTGAATGAAGACAATATTCATTTTAAGAGCCCAAATCCAAATGTGTTTGCAAAAAATGATTAATTTTATGCCCCAAATTGAAATGTGTGACAAACAAGATTAAGAGATTAAGAATGAAATGAGTGCACCTAGTTATTTTTTCTTTCCAAATTGATGTTGTGACTGATTCCAATGCTTTTCCAACTCCGTATGATTCACCAACAAGTCACTAAGACAAGAAGAAACACATGCATGCAAGCAAAAGTGTGATTAAATCCCAAAACAAACAATTTTTTTTCAAAAATGTGAGAATTTGAAAGCTGTAAATCTATCAAATATAATAAAAAATTACATCATTAGATAGCTTATGAAATTCTACCCCATTTCAAAAAAAAAGTTTTGAAAAAGACCAACAAATGACCAAGATATGGCCATTTTAAGATTTCCTATGAAAATGCTGCCTATATGCGCTAAAAAACAATCCAGAATGCTAAATAAGCCCCATATGCGCTAGAACAGACACCAGATGCGCTAGAACAGACACTAGATGCGCGTAAAAAAAAATTAGAATGCTAAATAAGCCCAGATGCGCCAGAACAGACACCAAATGCGCGTCAAAAAAAATTTAGAATGCTAAATAAGCCCAGATGCGCCAAAACAGACACCAGATGCGTGTAAACATTTGCTATATGCACCGAAACAATGACTATATGCACCCTAAATTTTTTTTTTTTTACAGATTTTTAATGAAAGGGTATATGCACCATTATTTACCATATATGCGTTGGAACAGTCCCTGGATGCGCCGAAACAGTGACTATATGTGCCGAAACAGTTGCTATATGCACTCCAAAATCCTGTAAAACAAAAATCAGAAAACCCTGTATGCGTGTCAGAAAATGTCGAATGTGCGTAAACGCCAATTTTTTTCAAAAATTCGATTCCAGAACGTGGAAACTGTCAACAAAAACTCACAGGAAATGTTAAATTTGTGGGTTTGAGCCCCATGGTGGGTGCCAAAAATGTGTGATTGAAAATATGTGCATATTAAAATGAGATAAATACTATTCAAGTACACCAATGAAACTTTAAATCAAAGAAAAACTGATTAAACAAAGTAAAGCAAACTCTTAATGCAGCAGCTCCTTTGAAGACGTCCCATTGTCCTCTATCTCCAGTATTTTTGCCAAAGCTCTCTGATTTGTATGCTAAGCTCCACAAAATGACTACTAAAGAATGAGATTTAAAAGTAAATGCATAATACACTAAGAATTCAAGATCTTGAAGGTTGATAATGGAGGAATATTGGTTGCTCAATTCTGCAACATAACAATGCAATGATGAAGAATGATGGAGATGGATTGAAAGATTGATGAATGATTTTGGTAGAATGCGGATGTCTGAAGAAGATCCAATCCAAATGGCTTGTGAAAGGTTAGATTTATAGATTTTCGAAGGCAAAAGCTTAGTTGGCAAGGATCAACGGTTGAGATTCAGTCTGGTAAGATGAATGGTATAGGATTTTCGAAAGTTGAGAGAGAAATAGAAAGTTTCCTCTTCTTCATTTTTTTCCATTTAGAACTAAAGGAAGGTTTCCGTTTTGAAGAACGAGTTAAAATGAATTTTCATAATTAAATAAATAAACTTACTTAATTATATGTGAAGATGAGATTAGAAATTTGCATAATTAAATAAGCAATATTTAATTATGTGAGAGAGATAGATTTAGAAGGCATTAATTAAATATTTAAAATATTTAATTTAACTATGAGATGAAGAGGAGGAATATTCCATTTTGAATATAAATATTCAAACTTAGAATAATATAATAATTAAAATAAATAATCATAATTATTTAATTTAATTAAGAGGAATGTGGAGATGGTAATTAATTAAATAAAATTATTTATTTAATTAAGGTAGAAGAATTAGAAAATGAACAATATAAATAAATAATTAAATTTATTTATATGTAGATGACTCTAGGAGAATTAATTAAATAACTTGTATTTAATTAATTACTAGACTTATTATAATGTGACCATTTTTACGTGCATACACCCTCCATCCAATATTTTCCATACCGTTTCTATAATATTCTTTTTGATATGCATTGTATCAAACAAAAGCACAATTTATAGTTTTTCATAGTAGGACAACCTACTAAATTGTCTAGGATAACTTTTCAGTCCCTGTGGAAGCCGACCATTAATGCGTTGACGACCTTCATGAAGCATATAAGTTAAACAAATTAATGGTCATTGTCAATTATAGCATGAGTAAACAAAACACAATATAAAATTATAAATTCCAAACATATCATATATGATAAACAATTTGATCTGATGTATAACCTTGACAATTAATTCTATTATATTCCAACTTCCATAGGCAAGGTGTCATTCTTTGTGGTTTTGATGTAGTGTCTTCTTTCCCATTGAAAATATATTTTTCAGTAGTTTGATACTTATGATTTATGTGGAGGAAGTGCCTATACTCATCAAACACCTACTTTCCCAAACTTGTTGAATGACGAGATTTCATCTTTGGACCACAAACTAGACATGTGAGTTTTCCCTTTGTTTGAAGATATGCAAGATCATATATAATAATTGGATTAAATATGCCGATTTTTATAATTATATATAAAAAATAGATTATTTAAAAAACATGCATGATATCTACTTCATAAAATTAAATATCATTAAATTGTAGTCGAATGTTATAACATACCACAAAAATGTGTTAGCCCTGGGGCATCAGGAATTGTCCATACAAGCATTGCATGGAATTGAAAATATCTTTTTCCTATTGGTCTAGAGATGTCATACATAGTGACACCATTCCATAACTTTAGTAACTCATTGATAACAGGCTCGATATATACATTCATATTTTTAACTTGGTACTTACCTAGTTGAATGAAAATAAACATTACATAGTTATTATAACCATTTTACTACAATATATATAAATTATTGTACATGACTATTAAATGAAAAAAATATGTCATTATGCAACAAATAAGACAAATGAGATGCTACTACGTTAAAGAAAATTGATGTAAACAAATACTTGGAACAATCATTGCCAACATTATGTGCTCCCTCTTTATTGACATCCATGGAATAATGTTATTGTTGATAACAAAACAAACCAGACTAAGTAAATAGATCTCAACTTTCCAAATGGATTGACACCATCCACTACCAGTGAAAGCCTGAGATTACGAGGTTCTACTTTAAAGTGTGGCCATTTTTCCTTCATGTCCCTAAATGTAGAACCATCTATAGGAATTCGAAGAATGCCATCTCCACTTCTATTCCATGCATGATAATCCATAAATTGTGCTAAGATTTCGCACCTAAATAATCACTACTTACGTGCAATAATGGGAATATAACAAAGAACCTTGTGAGGCACCTTTTTTGTTAGTTGATTTGTTTGATATCTACTTAAATGAAATTTTGGGCATTCTATTACAAATTCATGTTGTTTATGATATATAATATGATCATTGGGACATGAATCTATTGGTTGATACTCTATTCCAATATCTTTCATAATGGTAGATAAATCTCGGTATGAGCGAGGTAAAATATTTGATGGTGGTAACAAAAATTCACCTATTAATCTACAACAAAAAAATAATTTGTTAATATAAAGAATATTAATGGTACATATTTCATCCTTTATTTACTAGTGATGAACTAACAACAAAAATAGATGAAAAAAATGACATATATGACATACCTTAACATCCATGAGATTGCTATGTTGGATAAACAATTCATAGCCTTCAAGTTCACTAGCAACAATACAGAAAAGAGAAGAGTTGTTTGGGAGCCTTCATAAAGGGGCTAGTATTCCTTCTCAAGTATAGGTAAATAATGAACATCATCAAAGTCATCTTGATCATCATGATCAGCTGCACCACTAAATGTGTCATGGACCAATGTATTTGTACCATCATCTTCAACTATGTTTTCTAGTGCATGATCATCTTCTTCCATAGGATCATTAACTTCATCTTCAATATTCATAGCTCCATGTTTCTCTGCTTGCAAAACCACATTCTCCAAGCCATGATAATCCATATGATGTGCCTTAGGGTGCCCCACCTTTATAATAATGATCGAAACAAATAAACCATGATCACGATCAAATGATTTTTTTTATATATAAAAAATGTTAAAATAATATAAACATTTACAAATTCAATCAATATAAAGACATATAATGAACAACTTACCAATGGATGATAATCATGCCCCCCTTCAGCATGACCATGCTGCCTACAATGTTTCTCAGCTGTTGTGATTAAAAGTCTTCTTGTCTTTAAGCCCTTGCAATTATTGCAAGGATAATAATATTTCTCATCTCCCTTTCTTTTCAATCTAGCCCACAATCTAGCAAGTGTCTCTTCATTTTGTTCTGCATTAATATTATCTAACATGATTTTTTTTACCAAGCTTGAATATTTAGATCTTCAAAAACTATCAAACTCACACTCCAATAATTTTTAATCATAGACAGGTAACAAAATCTAATAATTTTGATATTTTACACCAAATTTTTTTGGCCTATAATCTCCACAAATTGTCACAAGTATAGAAAATTCGCAAGTAGGGAAAATTCACAAGTATAGCATGAAAAAATTGTCGCAAGTATAGATAAATTGTCAAACTCACTTTTATTTATTAAAATTTATGCTCGATGTTCATCAAAAAAGCGACAAAAATTACATTAGTCATAATTTTGACAAATGTCGGGCACAAATTTTAAATAAAATTGAAAATTTCACATTAAATACACATGTACCCGATGATTCATCTAATTATACATCTTTCGTTAGAAAATTTTGTTGTATTTTGCAGTCAAATGAGTTAGTGCCACTAATGGGATATTGATTGATCCCATCTATGGAGAGAATGTGATCATAGAAGAATTCTTATATGTGCATGAGCTATATCAAGAAACATATGATAACCCAAAAGCATGGATCAAGACACATAATGGATTTTCTTGCCCTATGATAGGTTCGATAGATCTCCCTTTAAAGGTTGGACTAAAAACATTAATAGTCTCATTTTCTATCATTCCACAATTGAACCAATTTTTTGTGAAGCTAGGCTATCCATGGCTTCACTCCATGAATGTTGTTCCTTTGTTTGTGCATAAATTTCTAAAGTTTCCATTTGGCAATGAAATCTTCACTATGCATCATAGTGAATTTAATCTTGCCTCAGCAAAAGGGAATTTTTTACTAGATTACTCTTGGCCTGAGCCTATGGATCCTATCAAGCCTTGTGAAGATTTATTTTTCAAATCATATCAAAATGTAATGTTGCAGAATTGCACCCAGGGGAAATTCCACTTTTTAGCACTTTTTCTAGCATTTATGATGCCTAAATGCATCAATAACAAAAATCCCATGGGTCAAAATTTCATGATTCTAGCTCCATGCGAACCAATAGTGAAGTAATAGTAACCTAAGGACACATTTCTCGAAAACCTATGCTTTGGACACCTATGTGGTACACTAGTGTCCTGGCGATTTTTTGAGTTTGAAATGAAGAATCTTGACACATGTCCCAATAGTTAGATTTTTGGGTGTAATGGCTCTTTTCCACCCTAGCATGCAACAAAACCCTTCATTTTCTCTCATTTTTGGGGTCCATTCATTCAATCAAGCTTCTCTCTTCAACTTCACTCTTGAATCTATTTCACTCTTGATAGCAACACTTCTACAAGTGAATCTCTACTAGACTGAGGTCCCTCCAACAACCAAAGCTCTCTAGCAAGCATTTAATGATGAATCTATGTGTTCAAGAGGTGGCTAAGGATTATTGGTAATGATCTCACTCTTTTCTATTTGTGAATAAATTAGATCTGTATTTTCATTTACTACTTGGTGGTGTAGGTTCTACTCCTAAAGCAGGTTTTTCTTTCACCACTGCCTTTGTCTATTTTGGTTACACTCTCTTTCTATTTGGCTGTCCATGGAGGTGGGAACACCAAAGTAGGGATCTAACTGTGGTAGGCCCCTATATAGCCCCAATATTTTCCCTTGTTTGTTTTGTGTGTAGGTTGCAAAGCGAAGCTTGGAGTGAAGACTCAGGTTGCTAGTTGAGGGTAAGTTTTCTCCAAGTTCTCCTTGTACTTTTTCATAGTTTTTATTCTCTATTTTATCATTCTATTAAATAGACCTTAGATCTAGGTTAAGAAGTGAAACTTCATCTTGCTTGCCTGAGTTCCTGAGCTCTTTGTTGCTTAGGATGCCAACACTCCATTTTGACACTAGTGTGCCATGCTAGCATCCTAAATCCACATTGTTGTACTTTGGCTGAGAGTTCCTCCATCAAAGGTAAAAATGTGGAAGTTTCACTCTCTTAGACTCTGAAGTAGTCTTCTGTGATAGTTAACTTGTATACACTTTCTTTGCAATTTCTTCATTCAGCTTATGTTGAAGTGGATAAGGGAAATTCGTTCCCTAGGATTCTCTAGAGAAAAAAGAGAATCATGTGAATTGAATCACCCTTATCTCACACAAAAATTCAAGGAAAATAAAATAACAAAATTATCCCTTCGCAATATACCTCAACCTACGATTGAACCAACTATCCTTGATGAAAAAATGATTGAACCAAAAGAACTTCCAAACATAGAAGAACAACCTATAGAAAAACCTCTTGCAATTTCTTACAAGAGACCATGAGTTAACACAAAAAATCTTGTTGTCTCTCCTATATTCAAAAAAGTTTACAAATTCAAAGAGAAAGTAGTTGAGCAACCTACTGTTGTTCCTTCTATTCCTCCCAAGGAAGAGAAGGAACCTATGATTGACAAACCTACTCTTACAAAAACAAAAATTGACAATAGATTGAAAAGGAATTGAAGTGCTAAAGAGTGTAGACGTAGATGTTGTGCTATTTCTCATACATTGCAAACTCAAGAAAATAACAACATAGAAAATAAATATCTAAATCTACTTGAAGCAATGCATGATGACCCTCAACCCTTGCTGCAACATAAACAAGAACATTGCATGGACATTTTTATTCGACTTCCTATTGTGATTAACATAGATGATCACATTGACATTGCAAAGATTGATGAACAAGTGCATGATGAGTTGAATACATTGTTTTCTTCTTCTATGAACTTAAATGACAAATCTATTAAAAAAAGAGAGTTGAACTTGGTGCGTGTCCTAGTTTGACACTTGATGTTGTCACTTTGTCTAGTTGCCCCTCCTTCCATTTATACCGACCGAGATTGGGAGGTAGATGACCTGCTTTAGGTTGATTCGCCTATGCCTTACTAGTCTTTTGCATTTTTCCTATTTTTCTTTATGTGATTGCATGTGCGTAATGTGATCCCCTATGACATTTTATTTGATGTACCTCTCTCTTTTGTGCATTCCTCTATATGTACCTTCATTCTTCTCTGTCGTTAGCATTTTTCATTTTGTATTGTACTTTCCTTTAGGGGATGATGCAAGGTGTCAAGACATTTAGGTCTCTTCCATGTTGACCCAAAAGGATTTTTTTTTCTCTCTTTGTGTCATTCTTCCAATTCAATGAGTATTTGGGGAATCATGATAGTTCCATGCTCTATGACAACATTGTAGCATAGACATACTGACCCCAAATACATAGATCTCTTATGTATTTGTAGGGGAAACACTTCCTTTCTATTTCATGACACAACTTATTTCAGAAACATATGACTTGGCATAGTGTTTTCTGAGGAAAGCTCTCATGTCTTTGGAAAAGCATTGGCTACTTTAAAAAAATTGCTCATAGTGATGGTGTAGCAACCACTTTAAAGTGGGGGCATACATTGATGAAATCTTTTGGAAAAATTTTATGGCGTGATTTTTTTTTTCTCTTGTGATGTGTCCTCTTTTTGGTGGTGTCATTGGGTTTGATGCCATCCAAGAGTGTACAATCTACTGACACATGGAATGATGTGAACAAGGCATCCCATGGGCGATGATCTGACACTTTTTATTTGTCCTCTCTTGGAGACATTAGGCACAATGTTCCCTAAGAAGAAGATCTTTACATGAACAAAGCAAAATCCCCTTTAGCAAAATTTTTACATGGCATTCAAATTTTTTACATAAAGCATTACATTGTGGTGCCTTATCGAAGTTGTTAGGAGGAGAACTTCAGTATGGTATAGGAGGCCAATATGATTCTCTCATTTTACACTTATTTGGGAAAATTCACCTAGTGGATAGACTGAGGTTCCACTACCCTAGAGTGAACAACATATGTTATGGACAAATAGTCCTGTTTCATGTTGCATTGAAATGGTATGTTTGATCCTTTGTTTTTGTTTATTTTTCTTGGCCTTTGATAGGGTATGATTATGTATCTTTGTTATTGTTTCATAATTAAGTGTCTTGAATGTTTACTTTAGTGTGAGTTTGACATGGGGTCATCCTCTCACTAAAGTGGGGGAAAAATGTAGTGTAAAAAAAGTAATCCTTTTTCACACTCAATTTGGATAATTGACATAAAATGAACTTAACTACATCTTGGAGTGGCATTGTAATGTGTTGTACCCATTCAAATCATTCTAAGGCCTTTATTTGATTTAAAAATGGCTTAATTGATCCTTTGCAAAGGTTTTGTGAAGTGTTGTAACACACTTTCACACTTTTCTAAGATTTATTTACCTAATTAAGCTTAATGGCCCCCTTCTTAGTAAATGTATTTAAAGTTGTACCTTATTTAAGTGTTGTAAAGTGTTGTAAAGAACTTTCACATTCATCTAGGGCGGTCTTAATTAATTATGGTTAATTTTAGTTAATTGACCCCTTTAATTAAAATTTAAGCCTTAATTATGACACCTGCAAAAGATCTATGTTGACACCCATGATTTAAATAATATAACATTTAATTGGGCAGATTTAGGTCCTAGAAAATGGTTCTAGGACCCATTCACCCGAGGTGGCGAATGGGTCCTCCCTTAATAAGACCCCCATTTATCAGTTAATCTAAAATGATTTTTTATTGCTCTTTTCATCCCCTAGGGTTAGATCGTAGAAAACTGAGCCAAGACCCATTCGCCCTAGGTGGTGAATGGTCCTTGCTCAATAGGACCACCCTTTTTGAATTTCATTTTGGTAGGAATTTAATAAAGCTTCTTTCCAAATCCAGTGTCGGCCTTAATTGTTTGAATTTTAAGGTTAATCTCCTAATTTAGTATAAATAAGGGGTTAATTCACATTGTTTCTCCTAGCACTTTTATGAAGCTTTCTCACAATTTCAAGAGAGCATTATAAAGCATTCATAAGGCATTTCAAGACATATTTCAAGAGTCTATTGTAGCAATTCAAGATCATATCATCATGACAAGGGTTTGATGCATTCATGTGTGTTGTTGAGCTAAGAAGTGGATGTAGTATTGAAGAACTACTTGCTAGAATTATTCACATGATTTTCAAGGATCCAAAATCTACATTTTTCATGGCCACTACATGCTAGTTTATAGATTTGTTTCACAAGACATCATCCAAGGTGATATCAATTACATATTTCATGTTTCAAGCTTCAATTAATTTATTTCATCATTTGGTTTAATTACCTACAAGGATTTTGATGAAGGAAAACCCCCATTCTCTAACAAACAACAATTTTTTTTTCACTTGAATGTGTGGTTGCAAATTTAAAAGTTGAAAAATCAAGTGGAGCAAGTTTGGAGCAAAATTGTCAAAGTTGTCATTCAAAGTGCAAAACCAAAGATTTGAAGCTACAAAATTATCTACAAACTTCTAGGAGCTGATAATCAGGACTTTGAGAGTGTAGACATCAAAGAACAAGACCCTGATCAAAGTTTCAAAAACCCTACCAGGGACCCATTCACCATTGAAGGTGAATGAGTCCTCTATAGTTTAAAAACAACAAGTTTTCGACAAGGCACACAACTTTTTATGCTCTAAAAACTCCCCTTTTCATTGCTATAATAGTTAGGGTCATTTTTTGATTGTTATTTACATCTTTTGGCACTCATAATTACATAAATAGTTGTGTTTTGTGTGGGAAATTAAGTGGTTCATCACATTGTCAACTCATTGTGGCTAACCCTATTTCTCACCTAGAAACATTATTGTAATTTCATAAAAAAGATGAATAATAAAAATAAATTTCAAACTTAAATCTAAATTTAAAGCTAAAACAAAATAAACTCAATGGAAAGTCAAATATATCTTGAAATTCAAATTTTAATAAGCATAATAATTTAAAAAAATTAATAACAAATAATAAACTTATAAAGTTAAAAAATGGTTAAATAAAAGTTAAAAGATGTTTTAAATTATTAGAATTGAAATATTAATAAAATATGTACCTAAAAAATATAATTAATATATTAAAAAACTCAATATTAACAAATAAAAATATATATCAATATTATTAAATAAATTAAATTTTAAAAAGTAAAACTATATTTGAAATAAAATATTAAAAATAAAAATAAACTATATTAAAATTGTATTGGAGTTGGCTGGAGCTTGGGGTTTGCATCCCTCAAGTTCATAAGGTTGAATCTGCTTCATAGTGGGAAAGGCAAGGGTCAGAAATATTCTACCTATTCTTGCTCTATTGATCTAGGGTATAGGAATAGGCTTTACCCCTAACCTCCTTGAGGTTAGATTTTTTTAAATCAAATTTGTGTGGAGTATTTATTTAGTATCTAATACAGGTTTGTTTAGTACATGGTAATCTTCAATATTGTATGGTAATACATAGCACCAGAATGGAACCTAGAGCAACATGTATAAGGTTTGATGAAAAAGTTGACATTCATAATTGAAGAAATGATAAAATATATCTCACATTGTTTGCTATATCTTGGATGGAAGTCGTCAAAGATTATATGAAATTTCAAAAAAATTGTCTTAACAAAGGTATTTTTTTGTCTAACATGTGTAGTGTGTATGGAAGTAACTCGTATAGGGGATGGGAAATATTTAATTCAAAGTGTGCTTGAAATCCTTTCCACATGTGGCAGAATTCAACTGTTCTTTTGAACTTTTAGAAAAAAGAAATGAGGTTCATTTCTATTAAAGGCTTGGAAGAAATTTTTTCTTTACATTCAAAAAATATTGTAATTCAAAAATGGCAAAAGCATAAGCGATTAAGTTCTATTGGCTTGTTTGCAAGAAGAGAAGCAGAGGAGGCTTATGTTTGCAATTTGGGTATTATTCAATTTCAAAAGTGCAAACTGTGTAGTTTGTGTTCACATGCATTATATTGGAAAATATTCTATGAAGTGTGTAGGCAGTGATTGTGGGCAGTGTATTGGAAAGTAAACAGTGAAGTGGTTATATCTAGTTCCATTTCTTATCGTACTCATCAATCACATTTCTAGTTTGTCGGGTAATAATTTGTGAGGCCCAACCCTGTCTATAAATTGTGACACCTTGATAAGTTCAATTATATTTTATTGGTGAATAATTAAAGATGATTTAACCTGATTTCATGTTTGATATTTTGATTTTCTTATAAACTAGTTTAAATGATCATTTTCATAAATTTTCTTTAGTAAATAAAAATGGGAAAACTTGTAATGCCCCATCTTGTAACCTAAAGAATGTTGCAATGACTACAATAGTGTAATAATTTTTTTTAAAAAAAAATGTATACATGAACTTCACTAATACAAACATTCCCTAAGTTACGTGATGACACACTACATGTAAATCCCATAGATGACAATAGTAATCTAACATAGCATGTGTTTAATTCTCATAAACTTAAGAGCATACATTCATTAACAAATAAATTACATCATTAAAGAATAAATATGATTCTTTATTTACATTACAATTATAATAACATTTACAATACTCATTTCCAAATGAGGTAGGTAATACAAAAGTGTACAATTACATGTTACAAAAGTTCTCCTTGATTACAATTGAGGAGTGATACAAAAATAAGGTTTCCACTGATACAAATGAGAAAGTACATTTTCACATACGAGCTCGCTGTCCAAGATGTACTTGTTGCCATGAACAAGAACTGGGGACCCAACGGTGTAAGGTACACATTCCACCCAACCATGTGGTACCCGTAGGCCCACCCCCCATGCTAGGAGATAGTAAAAAGGTTCCCTAGACATAACCTACAAACCCTAGACATAGGCAAAGCCATAGACAAAACTATACAAGTGAAAACTTAACTTAGTGGTTACATTGCTTCTAGGACTGAATGATCAAATACACTAAGTTCACAAGGATATTGTTATCATAGGTGGAATGTCATAACAATGTTGCATAGGTTACCCAGGTGAATCTTCCTAGGTTCCAGCCTCCATCTTGGGTTACCCTGGTAACCTCTTACGAAACCCGGCCCCACATGCAATTTGTTACGGAATCGAATATCTTTCATAATAACTAGATATTGATTTTTCCATTCCAAGTCTTCTCAACTCATCCCCAAGTTTGAACTAGTCCTTGAGTCCATGAGTGAGGCTTAATTAATCTAGTTAAAGGTTTTAGACTAATTAATGTGTTGATTTAGTTTTCACTGATTAACTAACTCTACATGAGTTACCTTGGCACGACTTTGTGTGTTGGCCCTCATAAAGAGCCACTCCCCTAATAACAACATAAGGAAACTAATTCCACTAACTAAGGTAGACATGGGGCACATATACCAACAATAAGTAACAACTTAATACAATAGACATCATAACTTGTTCATAGAACTAGGTGTCTAAAATCGAATAGAACATTGTGCACTACCCTAGTTTATTCAAAATATGAAACCATCATAAAAATAACTCCCTTTCAAGAAATTACATTTGGAAGACTTATATTCTCAATTAACCCCAATTTTTCCCATACAACGTGCAAAGGAAAATATATAACTTAAACACAATTTAAACAAATAATTATTCTACATTTGGATTTCTTAAATCCAAACAAACCAGTTTTATAATACACGAAATTTAATCAACTTGTCTAAAATTCTTTTCTCAAATAATAATATAAAAAGAAATTGAAACAATTAGTTTAATTCCGATTTTCTCAATTTCATATAAAAATATATATCAATTTTCTCTTTTCAATTTCATTGTTTGAAAATTAGTTAATTTTATCCATTTCCAAGCATCTATAAAAAAAGTCTTATTTAAATACTTAAACATTTTCCTGAAACTATATAAATATATATACATACATATATATATATATAAATGTACAAATTAATATATATTTACATATATATATATAATGTAATTAAAATTAAAATTAAATATTTCGAATTCCATATTTAATAAAGCAAATCGTAATTAACAAATAATTCATACTTGGGGGCGAATGTGTTTTAGGGTCTATGTTCTTTCATAGCCACGGGCAAGTTTTAAGGACTGCATTTTCTTTTACAGCCGTCGGCTCCATACAAGGGCGCTAGCCTGTGTGGGTGGGATGGCATTGGGTTGCTCCCATCGCCACCTCCCTTGGGGGTGGTGGCTGTGGGGACAGCCACAACCCTTCATAATTTTTTTTTTTTTAAAACATAAATTTTAATACAAAATCTTCGTAAAATTAATTTTTTCGATATGGAAAAATTCTCGTACGGATATATGATTTATTGAAATTAAAGTTCCACAAAATCACAATAAAATTTCATATAAATATGTATTAGTATATATATATGTATATATATCATTGTATACATATATATATATATATAACTATACATATAATTTAATCAATAAACAAAAAAAATTATAATTGGGTAATTATTTTTAGAGGGGCCTTTCTACATGAATTTGAGAAATCTACCAATTTAACAATTTTATCATAAATTAATAATTTCAATAACAAAGGGTTTCATTTTCAACCCCAAATTCTCAAAATCTTTTCTACAAGAAACATTTAACAAAGTTTATCACAGAGGTTTCTGTTTCCTCAAACTAATCAATAAGTTTCATTCACAAATCTACAAAGATTTTCTTTTGTTTCCTTTTGAGAAATTTCTATTGTTTAACAATAACCTTCTATGTTGCTCTCTAATTTTACTATAAAATTTTGCTTTGAAATTTAACATAGAGAGGTAACAAATATTCTACAGAATATTTTCAACAAAAATTTACCGAGATGTATAGAAGCTTCAATCAAAATTATTTCTTTAGGCAATCTTTCTATTTTACAAATTTAACAAAACTTCTACAAAAATAAATCTTTATACATGCAATCTTTTCAATACACAATAAACTAAATAAATAGCAAAGAACCTGTATTCCTGTAGCTTGAAGAATTGAAAGTTGAAGAAAATATTTGCCTGCTGAGTGCAACTTCCAAAGCCCTTTCCAAACCTCCACTTCTAGAAAGATGCAAATAACTGAACCAGAAAATAATCCCAAGATCTTCTTCCAGAATTTTAATTTAACCAAAACCCCAAAATAAAAATCACAAATTTTTCAGCAATACTCTATTCCTTTTCTTTTCCGTGAAGTGCCTTCTTGCCTTTCCAAATTCTAGCAATATTCTCCCGAGAAAATCTTCAACAAGAATTTGCATTTAATTTTACTAACACACATGGAAAATGAAGAAAATATCTTCTAACAAACTCATGGATATTTTCTTTTTACAATTATCAAGAATTATTCTATTTAATAGAATTTAAAATTTCAAAAACTAATTTCATTTTTTTTTAAACAATTTTAAAATCTCCATTCACACAAAATCATTAAAACAATAGTTAATCTATTCACTCAATAATAGGAAATTTAATCAATTAATTAATTAATTTAATAAAATAACTTTAATCACAATGATTAAATTATCTTAACAATTAAACTAATTTAATTAATTAAATAAAATATGAAGTTTTTATCTAGAATATTTAAAATTAATTAAATAAGCACTAAATTATATAGAACATTAATCTACCATTAAATTCACAAAATGAACCTTGCATAACAAATAATCAAGACAAACAAAGATGTGACAACCAAACATACCAAACCTAAACTAACGACATACTGTGACTAGGTTTGAGGCTAGACTAGGAAAAACCTCGTTACTATCTCCCAATCAACATTGCCATTGAGTCTGGAAACACTCAAACCTGTGAAACTAGGTGGATTTGGTGTCATGTACCTACAATACTACAATCAGACATATAACATACATGTATATAATCCATGATTCAAACACATGAAGAGAAAATCGCGGAAATCACAGGGCACTCACAAGCGAGTGATGCAACTCCATTCTCGTTACCAATACAATATCACATCGAACTGACAAAATAGATATCAATTAATCTACCATAAACATATATAGCAATAGCATCTCAAATAAACATCTATGCTAACATAAAGCATGTTAAAAATAATCACCACCAAACAGTGTATCATCACATAATAAAATAAATCCACCATCGCTCTACTGTTAGCGATCAAATGCATCAAAACAAAGTATCAAGGTCTATCAAAGTGAAACATGCTATCAGAAAACATAAGAAAAATGGAGGGGTACTACAAAACTATTAAGAATGAATGCGAGAAAATATTATTTAGATTCTTGAACAAGCATCATATGAATAATACACTTAGATTGATATGACCAAAAGGATTTTGTGTACCTACCATTGGTTTGAATCTCGCTAATAAGTTTCATGTTATGATAATAGTTAGGAACAAAGGAGGACTTTGAAGTTTAGGAAGAAGTTTCCAGAAGGATCATTAGCCAAGCACCATCGAGGTAAATTTAAAAGGATAGCTCTAATTAATGAGGAGTATACCTAAGGTAGGATAATTTGAGGAAAAATTATATAAATTAGATATCAAATTGCACGATGAATTTAATTAGAGGAAGGAGTGTCCATGAGTGAATTTAGTAGTGAAAATAAATTATTTAGTTAAGGTTAGGGTTTCATTATTATTTCATGCATGCTCACAATTTCCATTTTCATAAGGAAAAGAAATGAATATATATGTGTATTATGATTTACTAACTATTCAATTTGATCTCATTGATGTTTGTAACAAGTATTTATTATATTTCTAACCTAACATGTATATGGAAAAATACATGTGAGAGTAATGTCAAGGGTAAAAGGGAGAACCATCAAAACCCAAGTTAAATATTTATATTTTGAAGTTTTAAATTTTGACCCTATGACTTAGGAGGTAGTTAGGGTTTTGTGTAAGCTTAAATTATGTTTATTAAGGTTTTAATGATAAGTAACTTAGTGTAAGCATGTTTTGTGGAGATTTATTAAATTAAGTGAAGTGATTAAGGGTGCAAGTATAATCAGGGTTTTGAAATTCTTAGTTAGGTCTTAAATTTCGAATTAGCCTTTAAAGTGGTCATTTTAGAGTGTTTTTTGGTCAATTTTATTGATATTAGTGCAAAAATAGACCCATAGGACCTATACCTATGGAAGGGGGATCTTTTGGACATGTGACTTTGTCCTTAGGGCATGATATGACTTTTCAAAAGTCCACTAGAAAAAGTGTGACGAATTTGAGTTCTTGGGAGTTGGGAGAAGTGACTTGTGACTCTCCCACCACTCTCCAAAGTTCATTAATGAACTTGGGAAGAGCATCAAGGATTTCACATGTGTGAAGCCACCTTGTAAGGGATGTTGGGTAGAGTGTCATTGTACATTCCCCATCTCCCTAAAAGTCTCATACATGTGTGAGAACTTGTGGGGATATGTGTTGAAAGATTGAATGAGAGAGTGACAAGTGTCCTCTCATTCAAGTGAATTCAAGTTGAATTCTTATATACTTGGATGGAAAAAAGGAAATGGATGTTACCCACTTCTCCTCTTGGAGAACTCTATTTTGAAAATTTAAAGTTGGGAAAGGAAAGGAAGGGAGATCGGAAGGAAAGCAAGGAGCTCTCACATGCAAAGGAGAGGTTACAAGACATAATAACCTGGCCAAAATAACCCTAGAAAGAATAACCCGATCATAATAACCCAAGGAAAAAATAACCCAAGGTCATAATAACCCAAGCCAAAATAAACCGTGGTTAGAATAACCCATGGAAAAAATATCCTCATAAGAATATAGAGAAAGGAAAACAAAATTTATAAATTACATGTATGTTGCTAAAAAAACTTTATTATTCAAATTTTCATTTAAAGTGTCAAATTATGAGCGATGCCTCTTATATAATCTAAAATGTTATGGTTTTCATAGCCATCAACCAATCTTTTTAGTCTTTCTTTGAGTTCACGGTATTTTTTCCTACTTGGTTGCCTAGTGTATCCAGCCATATATTTCTCTATTATATTCTCTTGGAGACTTTGTTCTTTTTTCATTGCTTTGATGAATTTCTAGACTGAGCTATGTGATGCTTGAAGAAATTCACTAAATCCTAGATCACATCACCAAATTATGTTTGTGTCATAGTATAGCATCGACTCAAACATTTATTTGTAAAATATTCCACACAATGCCATATCATTTTATTGATGCCTTATCGATGAAACACAAATGTGTAACCATCTACAATAAGTATATTCTTGTTTTTTTGATTTGTTAAAAACTAAAGAGGCATTGGATATATTAAAAATTATGAAGAATGTGTTTGTTCCCTAAAAATTATATTGATTTTTTGTACTCTTTTAGAAAACCCTGGGAAAATTTAAAATAATGTTCAAAAAAATATATTACAAAATATCTTCTTTTATGAATTTAGATTTCTCCTCTTCTTATCACTCTACACACTCTTACTTATTCTCCCCTTCTTTCTTTCTTTACTTCTCTTAATTCTACCATTTTATATATCTTCTTAATGCTTTTCATTTATATCTTTTCATAATAACTCTTAATCAACTTATTCCCACAAAATTGCCTTTATTTTTATAATTATTTACCATTTTAGAGGTTATTTAAGGATATTAAAGATGTTTTAAGGCTATTTTAGGGGTATATAATGGATATATGGTCTAAAAATGACCTAAATAGCCTCTATGGTGCCTCACAATGATATCTATAATTTATTTTATGTCACTTCTAGTTTACTAGCTTGATTTTAAATGACCATGGGTTATTTTGTCCATGGGTTATTTTGACCATGGGTTATTTTGTCCATGGGTTATTATGACCCTGGGTTATTTTGTCCTTGGGTTATTTTGGCTGGGTTATTATGTCCTTATACCCAAAGGAGATGATCAAGGAAAAAAATTTGTGGAGATAAGTTATCCTTCTCATTGTTATCAAATTTGTTTAACTAGGAAAATTGTTGTGTTATTTTGGTTAAAGTTGTCAAAAACAAGTTAGGGAAGATACCAAATCTTTATGTATTGAAATTTAGAGTGCGTTTGATGGATGAATAGTAAAAAAAACATAAATAAATTATTCTTGTTAGTCTTCTTACCAAGATCATTGGTAGAAATTTAATTCTTGCTCAGGGGTATGGCTAGAGCCCAAGAGGCTTCATGATGCCATTATGGTAGGGTGGAGAGAAATCCTAAATTAGTTGTGTGTCATTCTCTTTTTTCGTAAATGTTGGGTACAATATGAAATAGCTAGTATATTGTTGTAAAATTAAAGAACAAAAAGAGCAAGTTGTGTCCAGTGGTATACCTCTTTAAATTCTCATGTTTATATTCTCAAAAATGGAATGAAACAATTTCTTATTCAATGACATGATATATGTTTCCAACTATTGTTTTGTAAATGGAAGAGATAATGGAGCCAAAGACTTTAAAAGTCCTCATATTATATGACATAGATTGTGAAAGGATGTTGAGACCCTATCCTTGTATCTTTTCATCATGATTATGCTTGTAGTAGAAATATCTCTAGGTTGTGGCAATAATTAGACAATGATATTACTTTTGTTAACAATATTAGGTTGTGGCAAGAATTAGACAATGATATTACTTTTGTTAACAATATAAGTTTTCATGTGATATTTAGTATTCTCCATAAATTTCTAAATTATTAGGAACCATGTAATTGTAAAGTCATTGAATATGAATAAAGATAATAATATTTGCAACTTTGTCAATAGTTTTTAAACTACAAATATTTAGGAGTTATAGTAAAACATATATGAAAATTTTTTAGTGCATATATAATTATATTTCTTTTTAACAATACAAAATATGACCTTTTAGTTGATGAATAAAATATTGTTTTAAAATAGAACTATTTTCAAGTTCTTGCTTTAAAGAGAACTAATATATTGGTATAATATGCTTATTTTGGATAAATGGAAAAATCAATTATTGAAGATTGTAAAAGATTACTTTCTAAAATTGTAGTAAAATATTACCTTTTTTAAAACTTTAAACAACTCTATATCTTTGTGGAAATATAATGTAAATTTCTAAATATGTATTAACCAACTAATGATTTTGATAAGAAAGAAAAATAGAAAAGAAAATATCATTACATAATCATGACTAAGTCTTTCTTAAAAACATTCCAAAATTATTCCAAGTAAATCTATCAACCAGTTTTAAAAAAAAAAAAGAATTAGGTAAATCATTTTGAATGAAAATAAATAACTATTATATAAATATTATTTACTTATATTTCACAAATAATTCATTTACATAAATATGTATTCCACCAAAGTATGATTGTGATATTCTAATTTATTATATTATACACACTTGAAAATAATAATAATAATAATATAATTCTCATACTTTTCATGAGATATTATATATTTAAAATTTTTAAGTTTTAAAAATAATAAAACCATTTTTAAAATATATATATATATAATGCGCCCCTAGTACCAGCAAGGAGGGTCAATGCCTTCTAAATAAAATAAAATAAAATTGTCTTCTCTGTATTCCTTAATCAATAAGGATATTTAATCTTTATTTAAAATTTTTATAGCAGAACAAACCAAAAAAAAAAAAAGGTGAAAACAAATCTACAAGCCATCACAAAAATAAAATGAAATGAATAATATAAAAATAAAAATAAAAATGAAAAAGAAAATAACCTTGCATATATTTAAAATGGTAGGGCAGGTTTGAATTGAGGGTTTTAGTTAATATATGAGGATTATGGGTAAATAACCTATAGCCACCACTCCACCACTATGTGGTGTTAAATAAAATAAAATTTAAATCCATCACCTATGTGGATTTTAAACAAAAATTTTGTGCAAATGTAACTTATTTATTTGATAAAAAGAATAGTGAAGAGTCGGATAAAGTTACAGGTCTTCTAACAGAATGAACACCGAAGAGTATATGTGTAACATGATTGTTGGGATTTCAATTCTATGCACACCATTAGAACTACATAAATAAGTACAAATAAAAACTGCATTTATGTTAAACTACAGATTTGTTCTGCCGAAATTGATATATAAGATTACCTAAAAAAACAAAAAAAAAAAAGTGTGTGGTTGTGCTAAAACTTAAACCCAGTATAGATTCAGACATGGCTTGAAGAGTGAGGAAAATGGTAAATTTTCCATGAACAAATACAATTTTTGGGGTTTACTCCTGTGGACCTGCAAATAGGAAACATGGATGGATTTAGATGTCAGATGAGGGAGGATTTAAAAGCGCAACTTCAACAAATCAGTCCCTTAGAAAAGAAATTAAATTAAAATTAAAATAAATAAATAAACCTCAGAGAAGCATGGAAATAGCCAGATTCGATTCATTTCCCTTGGCATGGAATTTGTGGTGTGATCTTAACCTAGGCGCTGATCCAAATCACCCTCAATCTTCCTATGAGTTTGATCGGTGACACCATTCCCCCAAACTTGCAAAATGAGAGACAATGTATGAAGCATGCGATTTAGGGCTTCCTTCTGGATGGCCCGTGCCTTGTTATTTGGTACAATCTTTGTCTTAATTATTGTGCCTTAAGAAGATTCAAAATAGACCCCAACATCTATATTAAATAAATTGAATACTCTGTATTAAATAAATTGAATACTCTGTATTAAATAAATTGAATACTCTGTATTAAATAAATTGAATACTCTGTATTAAATAAATTGAATACTCTGTATTAAATGGAGTTTATACTATCAGTCACAATTAGTAGGCATAGGTGAATATAATAGTATGGTAATAATAATATATGTGGCATATTTTAACTTAGGGTTGCTACATAACAAGATAAATGAGTTCATTATAAGATATTGGAGTTAAAGGTTACATTATAATAGCAATTCATTGATACAACTATTATTTATATAATGTTCGTATAAATTTTAGTGTAATCATGGATTAAGTTAATGTTAATGAAGATATAAGGATTAGCATAACTACTAACCCTATTAATATTGATATAAGGGTTAATATCATTTCTTTTAGATAGATATTATTGTTGGCACACATGATATTATTATTACATTCTATTGGAATATATAGGCAACATCGCTTTATGATGAATATCTAAAGAATAGATAATAATGATAAAAGTGTTGAGGCTAGAAGATGAAGGAGAATGATGAGAACAAATAATATTTTTATTACATAATTTAATTTTCATTAAAATAATTATCATTAATAATCAAGTTATAATCACTATGTCTATCATAAATGCAAAAGAGAGTAACAATATATTAGAGATATTACCTTATTTATGTGTTATTAAATTAAAGTCGATATATTATTAATAAGCAAAGGAAATGTTAGCATGCGAGATATATGGGAATATTAATATAAGTGTTAATATTTGTACCATCAAGGATATGGGTTACTTCCTCTTATATGGAGAATATTATCAATATTGATAGCTCAATTTCTAATTGTAGGTAGGGTAGTAGTACTAATCTTAAGGGAGAGATTACTATTTATGATAATATTAACGTTAGTGTTAAATGATAGAAGAAGTGTAAAAATCAATAAGTAGAAACATTAAGCATAAATGTGTGGGTGGAAATTTAATCAGGAAAAAAAAATGTGTTGCGTTTTCTATCATAAATTTATGGGCATGACTGAATTATGCTCTATTTTTAAAAACAACTTTGTTATTGGGCTTTACTGCTATTAGAGTGCAAGCATAATTTTAGTGGTTGGCTTCAACCAAAGTATATCAAGGCTCAGTGGAGCTTATTTAGAGTGATTCCATTTCTATTAGCATATTGTAGTTATCTTGGACACTGTATTGCTATTTGTACCAGAACAAAAGTTTCTCATTCCTGGTCAGTTTTGAGCAGTGTGGTTTGAATAGTGTGTTTTGATTTCACTTTTTTCTGCCAAAAATTTTATCATGGAGTTCATGCCAAGAAACTACCGTGCACCATTTCCTATACAAGAATGGGAACTTCCATTTTCCAAAAGGTTGGAAAGAGAACATTTGTTGCATGTTTTTAAAACTGATTGCTTACTCATGTTCAAATGTTTGAAAACTTTGATAGGAGAAGAAATTTTACATCCTTCACCTTAGAGGTTGATTTTTCCATTAGATCTGGTGTCCATATTTTTTTCAAATGTGTTGGACTTAAATCCAAACTATCAAGATATGTAGAAACTTTCCAACACTGTCATTCAGGAAGTGTTCTTGTAGGATAATTCTCTACTTAAGAGCATACAAAGGGATAACTTTTGGAAAGGTGAAGCATATGTGGGTGGTATATTTCCCAAGCATTACTTACACCACAAATAATGCTACATAAATATATACATTAAAATGAAAAAATCACTAGAACATTACTCTTCAAGTTACCTTTACAGAGAGCTAGCCCATCATCATTTTGAAGTGGGGTTTGGTGTGGAGAGAAATTTCAAAGAAAAATATCATGCACTTTATTTTCTCTAAATACATCACTGTCATCATGCAAAAAATGTCAACAATCAGACTGCATTGCAAAAGGAGGTGGTATCAACTGCACATTCATAAGCTACCCAAGTGAATTTGGTTGCACAACAGGTTGGGCCACTTCAACACATTCCAAATATAAATGTTACAACAAATTCACAATCAAATTTTCTAGATCATTAGTTTATGCAAAAAGGAAAGGTGGAAAGCTCTTCTATAGGGAATGCTTGACAATTAAAGGCAGTTTTTTGGAACACTTGAAAATATGCTATAGCATGCATATACAAAACATACAAAATAGAATGAAGTCAATTGTTTTGTAATAGAAAAGTTGACATTTTTTAATTATGTATTCATTATTATAGCAATGATATTTAGTCAGGTTGGCATAGATATATAATTATGCAGTGACAACAAGATTAGGGAATTTTGATTACATCAAAGCTATTTACATATAATGGACTTGAAACTACACTTTCAGTCATGAACAATGATATTGTAACCTCTTATACTTTTACACACACACACACACATAGTCGGTTTATAGCCTTTTATTAAAAAAAAATGTTAAAATTTAAAATTATAATTTTTATATTAAAATTACAAGTAACACAAAACTTTAAAAGTGAAAAATAAAATAAAACCTATTCAAAAGATAAAAACTTATTGTTATTTATCTAAAAATTTAAGTTTAAAAAATTAAAAGAAAAAATCAATTCTTATCCTGTGTTTTCTTGATTTAAAGCTAAGACTAGATAAGTTCATGTAGTTTTTTTAATTATATATTATATTTTTTGATATTTTTTAAAAAATGATGGTTGAGATCATTTCAATAGTCTTGCATCTTTCTCTACAATTTTTAACTATTTATTTTAAAATGCAGGTCATTCACACCTTGGGTAAATATATGTAAAAAGTTATATGATATTTATATTTAATAACTTATAGTGTATATAAATATTAAATATATAAAATATAATTTAATTTCATAATATTAAATTAAGAATATTCTAAAAATATATATTTAATAATATAATATAAAACAAAATACCATTGAAAAATATATATTTTTTGAAAATCAATAGAAAATATAGATTATAACAACTTATATTATATAAAGTATTATATATAATAATAATATAATTTATACACTTTGAATTAATAGAAAATTAGAAACAATATCTAATTCTAGTGGAAATGTAGAAAGAATATATGATTCTTTGTTTTCTTTCTTTGTATAAAGTGTTTTATTTTTTTAATATTATTTTTATTTATTTTATATTGGGTTCGTCAAATGGTCAGATGTTTTTTAATGGTCAACCATCATTATACCACATTCTCAATCATCAATCATTAAAGTCAACAGGTAATGTTCATATAGGGAATGCCTTCAACATAATTATATGTGAATACATAATATGTAGATGTTGGTTAATTTATTTAATGAAATTTATAGATCAAGTTATATAGAAGAGGAAATAATTAATCTCTAGAGACATTTTACATGTCCAAAATATTTAGTTTTATTAATGATTTTTAATATACACATAAAAAATTAGACCACACTTAAATGAATTTTTACAAATAGAAAATTACCAAATTGTATTTTAGTTTTAATAAAAATTTTAAATATTAATAAATTTTCTTAAATATACACATAAAAATTAGATGCACATAAATATTTTTACACAATTACAAGTATAATAGAAATGAATCATTGTTTTGTCAAAAGTAAAATAAAATTTCACACATGAAAGAAATAAAATAGTTTTAAAGTAAAATAAAATAAAATAACTTTTAAATAAATAAAATAGATCAAAATTGAAATCTCTAATGCATTTTTAAAATAGTATTATAAAAAATCACATAAATGAATTTTTAAAAATGAATAATAGTGAAAGGGTTGGAAGGTGATTTAAAGAGAGATAAATAAAATTAATATTATTAAAGTATAGATAAAAATGAACATATAATTTATAGCTAAGGTTGATTAATTATAATTTAGGAGAATAAGGACCACAAGATCTTATTGGAGGAAAAGAATGACAATACAAATATTAAAGCCTTGTTTTATGATACCAGAGAAGTGTCATGACATTAAATATTATTTGAAAATATTTAGAGAAATGAGTTCAATTATTTGGAAAAAATCTTCTAATCTAGAATTAGGTATGTGAGACCAAGTGTAAGGACCCTTCTTCGTACTATAGTCAGAATCCTTTAATCTAAACTTATGTTACCTATTATTCATATTAAGTATACAAAATTGAGTTGATACGAGATCAAGTTGTGAATGCTTCTATGATTATGTGGAAAAATGGTAATATTATTACATGCTTAGATTACATTTGTATAGTGTGTAAGTTATTCTCCTTTCTCTTGACTACTTGTTGAACTAATTATTATATGTTTACATTGATTTTATTTAATTTTCATGTGTCATTTCTCCATACTATTATTTAGTTCTATTTGCGAAGTAAAAAAAATGAGTCATTATCATTAAATGGACACTAATGATTATTCAGCAAGAATGTTATTGTGTTTAAGATTTAAATCGAAGACCAAGTAATACTAATAGCAATACTTTTAGTATTGATGTTTAGATGTGATTTAATTGTTAACATTATTAGAGTTCACATTTAATTATGAGATATAATAATATTGAAAATTAGGGATCCTGTTATTGAGCAATTGACCTTAATATTATTATACTACTTTTAGAACTAAACAATGATAATATTATCAAAGTATAATCGTCCATTAAGTATTGTGGATACAAAAAAAGTAACCCTTCTACTTTTTCCCATGTTCAGGCCCTCCTAGTGGATTTTCGCTTGATTTTTCCTATATTTAATGTTGTAATATGGTTAACATGTTCACATTAGGTCTTGGACCCTTGTGAATCATTAAGACTTCTAGGATGTCTTGTAAAGGTGTTGTGAAGTGTTGTAACCCACTTTCACTTTTTTCTAGAACCCTTACATCATAATTCACCTAAATAACCCCTTTTTATCACTTACCAAGTCTTATTTCAAAGTGTTGTAAAGAGTTGTAACAAACTCTCATGCTTTTCTAGACTTGTCATTACTAATTCAACCGTTTCTTATGTTTAAATGTCCCCTTAATGCACTTTCCAACCATTTTTAAGTGTGTTTTTGAGGATATTCCTATTAGAAAACATTTAATGCCCTTTAATTCCTGACACCCACTTAAATTTCTTAAGTGGGACTAAGTCACCAATAGGGATGAATTAGTCCTTTTTGGTGCAAAAATCAAAATTACTTCCAATTTTTGGAGGGATTTCATTCTCTAACCCTTTAGGTCAGCCTATGATGTGTTATTTTTAGGAAATTTATGAAAATAAAATATACATAAGGGTTTTTCTCCTCATTTTTCATCTCCTACAATCTCCTAATTCCTTGGAATATTATTAAGCACTCAATCTCTCAAGCATTCAAACAATCTAAGCATAATCAAGTCATCCATTGGAGCATTTCATTGCATATCTTTAGATTTATACATCAAGGGTTTGGTAAGTTTATGACGTTGCATCTTATCTATTTATCATTCTCTTCTCATTTCATTTCATTTTATAGGGTTTGATTACCAAAGTGAGGTTTAACTAAGGTAAACCCTTATATTCTAACCCTTAACCATTTTCCCCTCTTTGTATGTGTGTTTGTAGACTTTGTATGTGGATTTTTCAAAGAAATAGGTGTTGAAAAGTGGTCAAAAATTCATCAAAGTTATTCAAGTCAATAAAGACTTGATTGAGGCTTGGAGACTCCTTTTTTCCCATTTTCTATAGAATCAAGATCAGACACCTGTCAGAAAAGTAAGTGCAAATCTAAAGCTATAGGATCCTGTCTCAAAATTTTTGAAATCTACAGGTGGACTAAGTCACCACCAGTGGAAAATTAGTCCCACTACCAGGCCTGGAAAGTGGTTTCTGCATTTTTGGATACTTATTTGGCAGATTCCTATTCTGACAAGTTTTCCCTGAAACTGGACTAAGTGACCCAGCTTGGTGTAAGTGTCCTAGCCAACATTTTTAGTCAATTTTATAGGATTCCAAAATCTCTCAACATCAAATTTAATATTCTAGGTGCACCTCTCCAATTTTGTTCAATTATTTCTTCATTTACTTGCATTTTCAGGTGTTTTTGCATATCACAGTGTGTTTTCCATTACTTTGCATTTCTTAGGTTTAGCATCATTAAATAATTTCCTTTTAAGTTTATTACATCATCACATCATATTTAGATACATTTCATTGCATTTAAATCAATCTTGAGTGTAGAAATTTGCATTTTGGACCCAATTCCTCTCTTTGTAGGTGAAAAACCTAAAAGAAACCCTTGGGTAACCAAAATCATTGTTTACAAGTACTAACACCATCGTCAAAGATTTCTTGGTCACTAGGGTATAGTATTAATAATTTGAAGGGAATAAATAATAATGATATTATCATTGTTAGTAAAAAACTTTATTTTGGAATTAATTAACCATGACATTTCTAATGAATATTAAATAGTAATACTTACATGGGATCAAAGGGCATAACATTCATAATGTTAAACAGAGCATACTAGAATTAGAATTGAATTTGATAATAATTTGGATGAACTTAAATGAGATTTTACATGTTCAAAGTTTAGTAACATTTCAATTTTATTATTTTTATAGTATATGTGATTATGATCATGTAATTTAGTTTGACCTTTTCAATCATTGATGAAACACATTTAATATCTAGATCATGTTTGTAAATGGATTTTAATTAGATGTGATTATATAATATTATCGTATAGATTATCATCTGGGTATGTGTAGGATCATCATGGAAAAAATAGACCCTTAAGTGGCAAAAAATTTAGAAAAATTAGAGTTAGGCGACTTGACATAAAAAATTGAATAAGTTATCTATATTATTTAAAAAATATGTAAGAATAGAATCTGTAGTAAATTGAATGTAGTTTCTAAACTACTAGGTTTTTTTTAAAACCTATTTGGTGAAAATTTGAATTTTCAATATAGCTTAAATTTCGGAAAAAATAAGAGGTGTCTGGACCACCTAACCACAAATGATAATATTTTTATAAGATTTTAGATAGAAGTAGAGGACTCATGTCCCAATGTGATTCATATTTTTTGTAATTTTTTCTAAGTAGATAATTAATTATGAATTTTTTATTACAACTTTAAAAAAATATAAAAACTCGTATGTCTGACCACCTTAACTTGGTCAAAACTTCATGAAATTCATTTTTTTTAATCCTATAGTATGTGAAGCATAGAATGTGATACTGTTTGAAAGCTATAGATGTTTTTCAATCAGCCTATCGATCAGGACTTTAGTCATAATTCAAATAGAAAATAGATAATAATAATTTATTAAATTCAAAGTAAACCATAATTTATATTGGTGGAAAGCTGAGAATCTCCTTTAAAAACCCTTTTTGTTTTATCAATTTTGGGTTAAAAAAAAGTCATCAACCACATGGGTCATCATATCCCTTAAATATCGCCACTTTTTGGCCCATCATGATCATGCACATACCCACCTTGATCATTTGCATTATATCAAGGAACACCTAATAATAACAAAATATAATTGAAATCTCTTTAAATAAAATAAAAGAAAATAAAAAGAAAATCATATTTGTATTCTTTCAAAAAGAGTGAAAGAAAAATAAGCAAATAGAGAAATAATAATATAGCAATTGATGTCATACTAGGTAACATCCCATTTTTTATTGTTATTATCCAATCTGAAGTATGTCATTATCTCTAGAAAGGATAGAAAAGGAAGCTCTGCATTAGCTGTGAGGATGCATTAAATTGATGTGACCACACATGTTGATGCATTTAAGGAGGGATGCTCACTTTAGGGTTTGTTTAGTTCGTATCTCATGGAGGTTTTTTGATGGCACTTTAGTTAAATCAATAAGGGAGAGGAGCTGATTGTGGGATAAGGTCTCATCACTGGCATAGTTATGGACAACCTGGGGCCCACCGGTGGGTAATATTTATACCAATAAAAATTCCAAATTTTCTTTTAAATATGATATGGCAGATTCATATTAAATTCACAGTATGTCCTATCATAGGTTGACTTTTTTTTGCCACCTTCTCAATAGTGGGTGAATGCAACTGGACATATATTTTCCTATTTCACAATATCAAGTGAATGCATAATGATAATATTATTTCCATAATATAAAAAATATTTTCCACCTTCCCCATAAAAGGTTGTTGTGAAGGGATATTTTATTATCCAAAATATAAGTTTTCTTGCATTAAAAGTGAGTTGACATGTACATAAGACATTTCCAAGTGATTTAATTCCAAATATATTTGAACATAATACATTTCAACATGTTCCATTTCTCATATTCTTTTTACTATCAACTAGTTCCTGTATGTCCATAATAACCAATCTTTTTTTGAATTTTCCTACAAAATTGAAAAACACGAACTCTCGGGCTCACTATGCATTGGAAAATTTCATTATAACACTTAATTATCACTCTATTATTTACAAATCCACCTAAAAAACAATAATCATATTTTTTAAAAAAAATAGGTTACAATTCAAAAACAAACTTAATATCACTTCAAATCACCAACCAAAAATCCTACGTACCCATTAAGATATCACTTCTAACAATAATCCATTCAATGTAGATCAAATTCCATCCCATAATTAAAATTAATCCACTTGCTACCAATTCAAATTTAAGAAACCTATTTATGCAAGCAATCCTTATTTGTGCAATGCAAGTTACACATTACAGTTTATTCAAATTTCTCACTTTCTGCTGCATGCTCCTGAGAGATGATGAACTCCTCTAGATCAATGTAGTCTCCTCCTTCAGCTTTTATGGTAAGTGATTTCCTAGCTTCGCAAAAATATAAATCACATTTCCATTTTCTACTATCACCAAATTCCTTCTCCATTTACATTTAAATGAATCAACACCTTGGTAGTTTCCATAACCATCCTTTATGTTGTCATTGGCCAGTCTCCCTTTAAGCTCTGTTATGGTAGAAATATTTCCAACCCTTTTGAATACAACATTACCATACATATATATGCTGCAAAAAATGATACATATCCATGCATGTTTCCCATAGCCCTATCCATTTTCATGAAACTTACACATTTATCTATATCTGCAATATATATATCCCTGTTCATTTTAATGAAACTTACACATTTCTCTCTCCCTATATATATAATATATATTTCCAGAGATAGATAGATACCTAATTTGAATGTAAATGAACAAGGTATAAATTGAATGTGCATACCTATATTTGTTGGGTATAAATTGAATGTGCATACCTATATTTGTTGATGAACTATTTAGTAATATATTTATTTCAAATTAGGTATCTATCTATGCAAATATATATATATATATATATATATATATATATATATATATATATATATATATATATATATATATATATACATATATATATATATACATATATATATATATATATATATATATACATGGAGAGAGAAAAGTTTCATTAAAATCATGGTATATATTGCAGATATAGATAAATGTGTAAGTTTCATGAAAATGGATAGGGTGGGAAACATATATATATATATATATATATATATATATATATATATATATATATATTTGCAGAGAGATAGATAGATACCTAATTTGAATGTAAATTAACAAGGTATATATATTTCTATTTTGCAATTTGAAATTAATATATTACTGAACAGTTGATCAACAAATATAGGTATCTACATTCAATTTATACCTTGTTCATTTACATTCAAATTAGGTATCGATCTATCTCTACATACATACATATATATATATATATACAAACACACACACACACAAATAGATATATATTGCATACTCAAATTTATATATTATTGTATAGTTCATCACCAAATATAGATATCCACATTCAATTTATACCTTGTTCAATTAAATTGAACCTAATTAGATGTATGCTTTTTTTGTTGTTCAATTAAAGTGATTGTAAATATCAACCCCTATCCCTTACAGTCAACTGTCATAATGGCTAACTCCTACTTATGTTACATAAAATAATTAAAAACCATGATGCACAAAATTACACACATTTATATGCTGTATGAAGTTATATCTGAGTATGTTGTTTGAGAAATGGTATTAACATAAGTAGAACTCAACCATCATCAAAGTTAGCTATAAGGGAGAGTGGTCGATATTTATGTCACATCAAAACACTCTTGCCCTGCAGTGCATGTAGTTAGAACTGCTATAAAATCCATGGCAAACACCATGACTTATAAATTATTGGAAAATTCCAAGAATTTAAATTTCATGGAAAATTCCATGAACTTTATACCACTTCATTGCATTCTCTGTAGGGAAAAAAAGCTCCTCCATTTCTTTTTTTGTTCTTCAATTAAATTGATAGTCTATAAGTAGGCTTTCACATACCATACCCACCATATGTCATATGTCCAAATGCATACCCATGATCGGCTCCTATGCCCACACATAGCTCCTCTCCCTTTTGTCTATGTGTCGTTTGTTCTTCAATTTAACCGATTGTAATTGACAACCCCTCTCCCTTACAGCCAACTGTGATAGCATATGACTCCTACTTGTGTTATAACCATGGAATGAAAGAGCATAAATGACTTGAAACATCAATAAGATAGATATATAAACATACATACATATGTATATATAGATACACACACACATATATATGTATATATGTATATACATATACATATATACATATATATACATATATACATATATATATACATATATACATATATATATGTATATATATGTATATATTTATATACATATACATATATACATATATATATAAGTTGCATAATGCTAGCTCAACTGTCAAGGGATGTGGCATAAAAAAATTACCCGACTGGGATGCTAATGACATGGACCCCTTGCTCAAAGTTACCCTACCCACTATCGGTTACATTCAACTTAATTAGATGTATTCTTTGTTTGTTCTTCAATTAAAGTGATAGTATGCTAACAATATCTCAAACAACATTATGAAACATTGACACAACTTGAAATAACAATATGGAAGATATATTTGAAACCCTTTCTTGTCTCATAAAGCTATTTGAAGATAAATATTTGTATCATGCTGCTCTTGCAAGTTCAAATATATGTGTATCATAATGTTGTGTCTATTGTATGATACTGTTGTTTCAAATTTATATATAATGGTATCATAATGTTGTATGATGAAGGGTTTAATGGTATCACTGAAATGTCTATAAGAGGTAGAGTTCTACATATGATAGTATAACATGCATTGCTTGATTCATTGCACACATACCCTTTGTCATTTCAAATCAACTCAATTATATGCATGCTTATCTTGTTCTTCAATTACAATCAACAGTAAATGTATGAATTTGTTGTTTCAGTTGGTATCATTATTTTCAATATTAATTGTATGTTGTTTAGTAATCATTGTGTTGGCTCAATATAGAGGAAGATAAATGCACAAACAAATACCAAGTGATCTTCAAGGAGGAAGCCTCCACAAAAGCAGAGGTAGACAACTATGCCCGCAAACAAGAGAGGTGTGCATCTACCACATAGCGATGAGGAGGATGTTGTCATTCATGTTCACCAATGAACTAAAGAACCAAGTAGTGAGGAGGAGGTAGAAATTGTTTTGGAGCAGCCAACCGAATCTGTAGTGCAAGCTAACCCAATTGTATCAACTAAAAAGGTTGCACCAAGGTGGGAATGAACCCAAGATAACATGGACCATGGCCTTGAAGATGCCAAAGACTATGACTGGTCAACTAGAGGTGCAACAAAAAAGTGGGGTATTCCTACCTCAACATTGTCCAATTGGCTAGGTGGTGTGACCACTACAAGAAGGAAAGGGGCCCCAATAGTCCTAACTGAGGAGGAAGAGTCATTGATCATCAAATGGTGCAAGGAGATGGCTATTGCTGGCCAAGGTTTGGAGATCGTCAATCTAAAAATGGAAGTGGCCAAAATATGCGAAACAAGGAATAATCCCTTCAAGAATGGGCTTCCTAGCAAGTCATGGCAGACAAGATTCAAAATAAGGCATCCTAATCTCTGCTTGAGAACAACCCAAGGTCAAGATAGAGACTGTGCTATGAATATGAGGCAACCAGTTGTAAGTGCTTTATATGAGACTTTGGAGAAGGAATATGCAGGAGGGAACTATGGACCGTAGAGGATTTGGAACTGCGATGAGACAAGGCTGCAAGCTGGCTAGAATGGTAACATGAAGGTGCTTTCCATGAAATGAGTGAGAAGTGTTGCTTACATTATCCCAAAGAGCTGGGAGTGGATCACTATTCTAGCATGTGTAAACGCTGTAGGTCAAAAAATTCTAGGTTTTTATTTGTTCAAGAGAAAAAAAAATGTGCAAAACTACATAGCTAACTATGAGCCAAGAGCATTGATGGATGTTCAACCTCACGCATGGATGACCAAAGAGATTTTTATCAAATGGCTCAAGTTTTTTGCTATGCAAGTACTTTGGGGTTGCTTACCCACCCATAGACACCTCTTGATATTTGATGGGCATGGCAGCCATGTAGCCTTCTCTACCATTACCAAAGCAAGGGAGCTTGTTATTGACTTGCTCACCCTACCCGCCCACACATCACACAAGTTGTAGCCTCTTGATGTGAGTGTTTTCTTGTCTTTCAAGTGTAATTTCAAAAAGGAAAGAAAAAATTGGACCATTAGACATCCAAATTTGGAGATAAGAAGGGTAGAATTGGCTACACTTGGCAGCCTAGCTTTTCAAAAGTCATTGACTTTTTCAAACATTATAGCTGGCTTCAAGAGGATAGGTATTTGGCCATTTGATCGAAATGCTTTGGATAATGACATGAGGGTTAGCGAGACATTCCACTTTGCTACCCCTAAGGAAGCATTAACTGCTACAAACATTCTAAGCCTTTTCAACAATGGTTTGGAAGTCAATGAGGGTGATTCTAATGTTGGAACTACAGAAGTTGGAGATCAACAAAATGGGATGAATGGTTAGTATGTTCTGCAATTGTTGTATGAAGTTAAATTTCAGTATGCTGTTTGAGAAATGGTATTAACTTAAGTAGGAGTCAACATATGGTTAGTATGTTCTACATTTGTTGTATGAAGTTATATTTTAGTATGTTGTTACACTATGTACCATTGTTTGATATGTTGCTTATTTCCAATCACCTCAATTAGATGCATGGTTAGTTTGTTCTTCAATTACACTCAATCTTACATGTATGAATTTTTTGTTACACTATGTTCTACATTTGTTGTATGAAGTTAATTTCAGTAAGTTGTTTGAGAAATGGTATTAACATAAGTAGGAGTTGGCATATGCATATATGCATATGTTGTATGAAGATAAAATTCAATATGTTGTTTGAGAAATGGTATTATCATAAGTAAGAGTCAGTATATGCATATGTATATGGATATTGTTAGCAATTTCCTTCTCTATTTGCATTTAAATTACATGGATTGAATTTTTTTTTCTTTAATTACTCTCAAACTTGCATGTATGAAATTGTTGTTTTAGATTCCAATGAACCACTTGAACTAGCTGTATTGGGAGACCACAATACTATTGGAGACATATCTCTTTCCTTGCCAACTCCACCTAAGCAACCCTCCTAGCTCTTAGATGGTGCCATAAATATTGGTATGGATATGCATGTGGATGAGGAACAAAGTCTTTCAACACCATCTCCACCGCACAACATGGGTTCAAATACATTAGCACATTTCTATGTTGATTGTGGAGACAACGACGATGAGAAATTAGGAGATAGAATGGATGCTACATATAGTGAGATTCTAGAAATGAATAATGCTATTTTGATTGAACCTTTGGGAGGCCAACAAACTTCATACATCTCATAATTCTTGAAACTACCAGTTCATGTGGTGAAAGACAAGTCTAATAAGATAGTTGATCGTGGGATAAAATTGCAAAGAGGATCCCAACTCCTAACTGATGATGACTTCATGGAAATGCTAAGTGAGCAAGACAAAAAGAAGAAGGAACTAGAAGAACTAAAATTGAGGAAGAAGCAACAAATTGCAGAGCGCAAGATAGAAAGGATTGCAGAATTGGAGGCGAAAAGTCTTATGAGAATTGAAAAGGAAAAGCAATGAGTAGCAGCAAAGGTTGAAAAGGAGCTACAAAATAAGGAGAAGGAAAAAAAAAGGGAGGACCAATGCAGAGAAAAGGAAGCCACAAAAAGGGAAAAAGAGTTCAAGAAGGCACAAGAAAATGGTGCAAAGGAGAGGTGACTCAGCAGCCCTCTAAATCCTTTGCTTGACCGCCATAGGATCTTCATAGATTTTGTATCTATTCAATGCCCCCAATATTGTCTATCACCTACCCAAGCTACCAACCAAACATTCTAGAGTTGGAGTTCTTCTCACTCGCTCTCATATACACACTCACCTAGCCCCATAAGAAGCAAACCATATGAGAGTTGGAGTCCTCGTTTACATGCCTATAAAACCTCACCCACCCTAAGCATAATACAACCAACTCAATCATGGAGTCCTTCTCCATTATAGGCCACATCCAACTCACAAGAAAACTTTCCATCAAATTTTAGTTTTCCTACATTTTTCTATTGATTTGAATGCTTGGTTGTTAGTTTTTTGTTGTGAACTTCTTGATGGATTCAAAACAATGTATGAACTATTTTTGTTTTGAATATTTCTAACTTGAAACATCAGTATGGATACCATAGAGACAACATATTCCATCATGTTACTGTCTATCTCTATAATATGAAACTTATGTATCTATCTATCATAATCTATATACATATGTATCATAATGGTGTATCATTCTATTGTTTTAAGTTAATTTGAAAATTCAGTATGTTGTATCATTCTGTGCAGCATACATATGTATGGTAATGTTGTATTCGAAAGGTTTGGAGATATTTTGACCATAACAGAGCTTAAAGGGAGACTGGTTGATGACAACATAAAGGATTGTTATGGAAATTAACAAGGTCTCCACTCATTTAAATGTAAATGGGCAAGGAAATTGCTGATAGTATGCACATATATATGCACATGCTGACTCCTACTTATGTTAATACCATTTCTCAAACAACATACTGAAATTCAACTTCATACATCGTATGCATATATGAATACATGCAATATGCATATTCATATGCATACATGCAATATGCATATGCATATGCATATCAAATAATGGTACATAATGTAACAAAAAATTCATACATGTAAGATTGAGTGTAATTGATGAACAAACTAACCATGCATCTAATTTAAATGTAAATGGAGAAGGCAATTGTTGATAGTATGCACATGCACATGCACATGCACATGCACACACACATGCTGACTCCTGCTTATGTTAATACCATTTGTCAAACAACATACTAAAAGTTAACTTCATACAACAATTGCATATATGCATATGCATATTGCAAATATGCATATTTGCATATATGCAATATGCATATGCATAGATGCAATATGCATATGCATATCTAACAATGGTACATAGTGTAACAAAAAATGCATACATGTAAGATCAATTGTAATTGAAGAAAAAACTAACCATGCATCTAGTTCAACTGATTCAAAATGAACAACATATCAAACAATTGTACATAGTGTAACAACAAATTCATACATATAAAGATTGAGTGTAATTGATGAACAAACTAACCATGCATCTAATTGAGCTGATTGGAAATGTACAAAATAGAAAACAATGGTGCATAGTGTAACAAAAAATGCATACATGTAAGATCGATGGTAATTTAAGAAAAAACTAACCATGCATCTAATTGAGCTGATTCAAAATGAACAACATATCAAACAATTGTACATAGTGTAACAACAAATTCATACATGTAAGATTGAGTGTAATTGAAGAAAAAATTAACCATGCATCTAATTAAGATGATTGGAAATGAGCAACATATCAAACAATGGTACATAGTGTAACAACATATTGAAATATAACTTCATACAACAATTGCATATATATGCAGATTTGCATATGTATGCATATCTAATAGTGGTGCATAGTGTAACAACAAATGAATACATGCAAGATCGATTGTAATTGAAGAACAAACTAACCATACATCTAATTGAGCTGATTCAAAATGAACAACATATCAAACAATTGCACATAGTGTAACAACAAATTCATACATGCAAGATTGAGTGTAATTGAAGAACAAACTAACCATGCATCTAATTGAGGTGATTGGAAATGATCAACATATCAAACATTGGTACATAGTGTAACAACATACTGAAATATAACTTCATACAACAAATACAGAACATACTAACCATATGCTAACTCCTTATGTTAATACCATTTCTCAAACAACATACTGAAGTTTAACTTCATACAACAATTGCATATATGCATATGCATATTGCATATTTTGCATATATGCATATTCATATTGCAAGTATGCATATGCATATGCAACATATCTAACAATGGTACATAGTGTAATGACAAATGCATACATGTAAGATTGATTTTGATTGAAGAACAAACTAACCATGCATCTAGTTGAGTTGATTCAAAATGAACAACATATCAAACAATTGTATAGTGTAACAACAAATCCATACATGTAAGATTGAGTGTAATTGATGAACAAACTAACCATGCATCTAATTGAATTGATTGGAAATGAACAACATATCAAACAATGGTACATAGTGTAACAACAAATGCATACATGTAAGATTGATTGTAATTGAAGAACAAACTAACCATGCATGTAGTTAAGTTTATTTGAAATGAACAATATATCAAAAAATTGTACATAGTGTAACAAAAAATTCATACATGTAATATTGAGTGTAATTGATGAAAAAACAAACCATGTGCATCTAATTGACCTGATATTAGCATAAGTAGGAGTCAACCATCATCACAGATAGTTGTAAGGGAGAGGGGTCGATATTTACAGTCACTTTAATTGAAGAACAAACAAAACATACATCTAATTAGGTTCAATGTACACATGTATATGCATATGCATATGCATATACATATAGGAATATGTATATGTACATATATCTATGCATATGCAATGGTACATTGGATGGAGAGTTCAATGAATGGAAGGTACAATGCATTATATGATGGAGACTATAATGCTATTCCTAGTTATGCTTATGCATCGTTCCTTCCTTCATTCCACTCTCCACCTAAAATAACAACTTCACTTTTTCCTTTTCATATGCATATATACATATACATATACATATGAATATGTACATGCATATACATATGATCACTTGAATAGACATGAAATTGTAGACCTACAACTTGCATATATATAATGGCAGTATTAGAACACTATCATCCACTCCATAGTTTTGGGTGGCACGCACCTATGTTTTGGCCAAAGTATGCATGTATGCTTGTATAGTATACACACATACATGTATGCATGTGTGTATAGTATACTAGACACGCATACATGTATGGATGTGTTTATACATACTATACACACATACATGTATGCATGTGTGTATACATACTATACACACATGCATACATGTATGTGTGTATAGTATGTATAAACACATCCATATATGTATGTGTGTATACATACTATACACACATACATCTAGGTATGTGTATATAAGTATGTATGTCTATGTCTCAAATACAAACATACATACATACATACATAAATAATTATGTCGTATGTATGTATGTATGTGTGTATACATGCATACATAATATTTTATTGTTTAGTATAATATAAAGATGTTGAATATTATATCAATTTAAAAAGAAATGTTTTGTCAATTAAAAATTAAAATGATTACTAAATTGACTAGGAAAATTGTATAAATGATTAGTCAATTAAAAAAATAAAATGATTACGAAATTGACTAGGAAAATCCTATAAATGGATATGATTGTATTCCCTAAAACTCCACGATTCATGCAGAGATGAAGGATAGGGAAGAGTGGAGGATGGGGGTCAGGAATTTTTGAGTGAGGGGTTCATGGAAATAGTTGAAATAGTCAGCTAAAACATAGGTGCATAAAACCCTTTACAATTGAGCTGCAAAAACACATGAAGGGTATGTATATGTATACATAGTCAAAAAAAAAATACACATACTGCTACTATACATATGCAAATTACAGAGGTATAAAATTTAAACAAAGCTCTATATGAATGGAAGACTGTGTATATGTGTGTATACACACATACATATGCATATATATTCCAATTACAGAGGTATAAAATGAAAAAAAACACATATTATGGTGGTACATGTGTATATGTGTGTGTAGACATATAAATATGGATATATATAGACATATACACATAAATGTAACTATATACACACATACACACATATTGGGCCATTTATATGCATATATATAATTGTATTCTCACATATAGAAATAGTCTGCCATTATATAGTTCTATTATTGTTGGAAAATTACATTTGTGGTTCGTTGCTATGTGTATATGTGTGTATACACAAATATATATGCATTATATTTGTGTATACATACATTTACAAACAATCGGCCATATATATGCATATATATATATATCTGTATAGTGACATATACACATAGTTGGACATAATATACATAGTAGCAGCCATGAATAAGCTGCAACAAAGCTTAATTACATGATGAAAGCATTACAAATTTTTCTTTCTATTTTAACAAAAGAAAATTGCAAGAAAAACCTAGAAAAATCTTGCAATTCATAGTTACTGCCTGAGTGAGGTTGGAAGACAACCTCACCTACATAGAAAGAAGTTATATAGTTTTCTTTTACTGAATATGGTGTTGATAAACACAAAAGGCACAAAAAATGTATCACCACCACTTGACCATGGCCTCACCACTATTGGCGTCCATCCTAACTAGAGCTGGTTCTGAATGCAACCACTAAAAATCAATGATGTCTCATGAATGGGTGTTTCATGAACACAAAGCAAGACCAAGTGAATCGTGTGCATGTCGAGGTGGTAGGTGTTAAGATCGATTGTGGGGAATGTGTAGCAGTTAATGCACATTAACTAGGAGTGCTAGTTGCAAGTACTGGCATGGCACCAAACAACCATTGGTCATATAGATGTTTGTGATAGGTATACGCCTAATTTTTAGACTTTTTTGGCAGTTTTTGGAAATCGCCCCTAAAACCTTGGAAAGCATGCTTGAAATCTCCCCAAATTTTTATTTCAAACTGCTAGCTCGACAGTGAAGGAATGTGGCAAAAAAAATTTAGTCGACTCGGATGCTAATGCCATGGACCCCTCACTCAAGGTTACCCTACCCACCATCAGGCCCTCTCCCTTACCATCAATTGAAGTCTCCTATGCTTAAGGTGATCTAAGATTTTATGTCAGTCACCTTGGCAGACGTCTTGCCATGTTTCTTTGCATGCTTGATACCCCAACATTTATTACCTGCTTACTGACCATGTTGAAATTCCTGTACACTCCATGCTTTTTTGAATTCCAATAATCTACTTCAACTTGGGGGAGTTAATGCTCAAGGAGTTGGCTGCAAGGATGGGGTAGAGATCAATTGAAAATTATGATCATTAATGGGTGCAGTTCGGTAGTTGGAGGAGAGGCTTTGAAAATGATGTTTTGACTGCTATTTATAGACACTTTGGCTTGGCTCAAGCATACACATCATTATGATTTTATTTTTATTGCAAATCTTGAGGCTGCAGCTGCGATGGAAGTGGAAAATGCATTGATACTAGAAGGACTCTCCATAAAATTAGGGAGAAGGCAGAAAAAGGTTGCAGAATTTGGTTTTACACCTACCGATTGCATTTTCTTGAAAGTTCTAAAGCCTATTCAATAAATCCATTTTGTGCATATCCTACAATCATTTGCATTCCTTGAAATCACATTCTTGAAATCATTTTATCAAGTAGTTCACATGTCTTGTTTATGCTTCTACATTTCACATACACATTTGTTGTGGGACATGGGAATTTTGCTTTATGCCTACCAATATTTCACTTTCTTGAAAGTTTCTAATGCCTCTTCAATAAATCCATTTTTTTTTTTGCAAACCTACAATTGCATTTTTAGGAAATCACTTTTTCTTCAAGGAATTTTGTCCCAATAGTTGACATGCCATATTGATGCGTCCTATCTCGTATACATATCTACCACTACAATTGCAACTCTAACATTGGGAAAATAACCCCATCCTTTATAATTTTATGGGTGCTCATATCCTATTCAAAGAGCTCCCATTTTGATGCAGGAAAAGTAGGAGGCTGAAAAGGCTACAAAATTTGAACTTGCATAACCCAATTTGTGCAAATATTGAGGTAAGTTACTAACCATTTAAACTTTCAACAAGTTACTACTATGGAAAATGTTACACTTTTATCTTTTTCAGTTCAAGAACACCTACATCTCAAGGTAAATTTGTTGTCATGTTTTATTGATAGCTCATACTAAGTGGAGCTAAATTGTCCCTTTCCTTTTAGCGTGGTTGGAACTTTCCTTTTTGTTGTCGAATAGCTCCTTATCATTGATAAAATGAAAAAATATATTTTATATATATTACAAGTAGGCATAAAATAGTTTGTTCAAATATTTTAAAGTTCAATAGTGTTTCATAAAATGCAAAGAGTCCTCTCTAGTAAATATCTACTATACAAAATGTTTATGTAAAAAACTTCTCTCAATAAGTTTGTCTTTGACAGGAAGAGTTTTTCTTTCTTTTAACGAGTGACATGCTATTTCATTGAAGCATATCTTTCAATCTTTGGGTGAATTTTTTGTACCATTGGACCATGGTTTCTTCATGGTTCTTGTAAACAAAGATTTTGGCACCCTAATACTTTCTAGCACTTTTAGGGTTTTTCACCTAAAAGGGGAAAGATGGGCCAAAATGCAATGTAAACATTCAAAGATTAATACAAGGATGGATGAAATATGCTTAGATACAATGTACAAATGCAACAAATTGATAAAATATATGGCTTATTAATGTGAAATCTAAGAAATGTAAAGTGTTTGAAAACACATTATGTAATGCAAAAACACCTACAAATGAAAGTAAACTACAACAAAAATGAATGAAACTAAAGAAGTACACTTGTAAAATTTCTAGAGACTAGAAATGAATTTTGAAATACTGTTGATGTTAAAAAATTTTCCTACAGGGATTCATTCGCCATTCTAGGCAAATTAGTCCCTGATCTGGGAAATTGTTCTAAAGCCCATTTTGGACAAATGGGTATCCATAATTGTAGAAAACTTGTTTCAGGGCTGGTAGTGGGACTCATTCACCATCAATGGTGAATCATTCCACTTTTGAATTTTTGAAAATCCAAAAGTGGAAATTGAAGTCCTCGATTTGCACTTCGGTTCCTAATAGGTGTTTGCCTTCGAAAGTCTTATTTTCAGGCCTAAAAGTGAATTTTGGTGGATATTTTGACTTGATAAAAAAGGAGATGTCTTCAACAACTTTTCAACTTGATCTTTAATAATTTTCAAGCCTTCAAGATGCCTAAATCTGCAAACACACAAGAAAAGAGAGATAAATGTTGGATGTTAGGGCATGGGGGTTTTCCTTGGTCAAACCACTTTTTAGGTAATTAAACCAAATGAAGAAAGAAGGTAATGAAGCATGCAACAATAGATTTAATACCTTTCCATGATTTTTTATCTTGATTTTCAATAGCAAAACATAAAGAATTTTCCCTTGAATGTCCTTGGAAGCTATCTTGATGACTTAGAATGATAAAACCCTAGCTTGTTTGACTTGAGGTGGAAGAAAAATGATGAATGAATGATAAGATATGTGAATTATGGTTTAGAGGCTTGATTTTATAGGCAATTCTCCTAATTTTCTTGTTAATTGGATCCCCAAGGCTGACATGGAGAAAAATAAAACTTAAAATCCAAAATTTCCAGCTCAAAACTCAAAAATGACTCAAATGGGACTAATTCGCCATGCTAGGTGATTTAGTCCCACCTGGTAGGGTCTCATTCACCCAAAGTGGTGAATTAGTCCCAAAGGGGTCCTTTTGATATCTGGAATGTTGGAGAATAAGAAATTTCAGTTCTTATGTTGATTTCATTAGGTATTTGATCAAATTATGCCTTGGGATGCACAATATGGGGTTATAGGGGCCTATTAATGATGATGTAAAGGTTAATTAAGGATTGGGACATAAAGTTCAATGTGAAAGTGTGATTAAATACACTTTACAACACTAAAAAGAGGTCCATATAGCGTAGAAAGGCACAACATCCAATGTGCATGTGTAAGACACATTACAACGCTGGATTAGAGTTAAGTTTAATTCACAAGCCTTCTAGATTAATGTGATAAGGAATTTAAATACATTTGATAATGTTGAATTAAGAGAAAATGGGTTTATTAATTCTAGAGAGATGTGAAAGTCTTTTACAACACTTTACAACATCTTTACAAGACATTTTTAGATGCATTTTATTTTGTTTGCAAGGGTTCAAGACCTAGTGTGGATGTGAAAGACACCTCACAACACCAAATCAAGACCTCATTAAGTCCAATTTTTCATCAATTATCCCCAAATGAATCAAGCAAAAAGGGATACTTTTTTTGTGTCCACAGTTAGCCCCCACTTTAGTGAGAGGATTAACTTGCTTCAAACTCATAGTAAAGTAGACATTCAAGAAAGGTCCAATTGTACCAATGCGGATGAAAAAGGATGAAAAAGATCAAAGGATGTTGTGCAAGCCCCTAGGTTCAAAGATCCTAAGTCAAACCAACATGAGTGCAAAAGGACATGCATAAGGTGAATGATATACATCAAAATAATATGCATGATCATGCAATGGAAAGAACTAGGAAGAAGAGAAATGAAAATGAGAATCAAGCTTTGACCATTTCTCCAACATGTTTTGGATTAGATATAGGTTTTTTTGTTTGGAAAGAAAATGTATACTCACTATGGGGTTACAAAACTCATGGTTTTCCAATAGGTGAGAAGGCCCAAGTATACTCACTCTAGGGCCACAAAACTTTTGGTTGTCCATGGGGTGAGAAATCAGCAAGGTGGCTATGGGGAAAAGTAATGCCTCAAAATGGGCTTTCCTGTTGAACCATACTAAAGTTATACCTCTTGATAAATTTAATAAGGTTCCATAAAGGAAAATGTTGTTTTGTGCTTCATGAGACAATCAAAGTTGAGAATGCTTGGAACTCATGAGCAAATGCGATGGCACCATAGGCATGCAAGCTATGTTATGCAAAATGTAACATGCAAAAGAATGTTCAAAGGTATTTTTCTTAGTTCATGCAAGGTATCATCTTAGGGAAATTATGCTTAATGTCTCTAGGAGAGGAAAAATGAAAATGGTCCCATCTTGTTTCCAAGACAAGACAAGTGCAAGATCTCATCCTGGGAAACATTATATCTAATGTTTCCAAGAGAGGAAAAATGCAATAAAAAGAAAACCACACAATGAAATGTGAGTGTCAATGTATGCCCCCACTTTAAAGTGGTTGTGGACACCATGAATGTGATAAATTGATTTAAAGTAGAAGAGGAAGACATGAGAGCTTACTTGGAAAGCCCTATGCCAACTCATATGTTTCCTATAAGCTACGTCATGAAAGAGGTAGTATGTCACATGCAAGCCAAGTTAAGGCATATTTTCCACATCCTAAGCTTGCTCTTATATGTTCATGAAAAGTTAACGACTAGCCAAAGGAGGCAATGACAAGTGACATACAAGGACAAGGTTGTGTAACCCCTTGCCCCCACTTAGTGTAGGACAAAGGTGAGCTGAAATGATTGAGAAGATGCATGCTAGAGTGAAAATCAGTATCAAGTAGAGGAATTAGGTGCCCCCACCATAAGGAAGAGAAACAAACTCCTTAAAATGTTGGATTTTACTACTCAAAGCCTTACATTCATTGGTAGAATGACCATCAACTCAATGATAGGAATAAAATGAAGTATTGTAATAGAATTTCTTTTGAGTTCTTGGAGGAGTTTTGAAAATATCCTCTCTTAATCAATGGTTGAAGGTGGTCTTGTAGTGTGGGATAAAGATACCTCTTGCTTAGTATTAGATATCATACCTATGCAAGACCCTTTAGATTGTGAGATTTTGTTCTCTCTTTTATAGGATGGTGTAAAATCTAATGAATTCAATTCATGAGTGTTTTGCGAGATAAAATTGATAGTAAGCGAAGAGTTTTTTGTTTGTTTCATGTTTTGTAAAGAATAATTTTCAAGACCACTAGTGTCGAGGAGTTTAGGATGTATGACTATTAAGGTTGGTTTAGGAGAATTTTGTGTGAGAGTGTTGATGTTGAGTGAAGGCTTGGAAATCTCTACCAAAGGAAAATAACCAAGACCCTAAATTGTTTGTTGTGTGTTAGGATTTTTGGGCACATGGATACCTTGTTCGTTAGCACCACATCCTTTTCCACTGTATCCAAGTTGTTTCATAAATTCATAACCTTTTCCATAAATATTTTTCATTGCTATTGGATTGGGTTGTTGGTAAATGTTGTGCATGTCAAAGGTTGTTGTGTAATTGGTTTTTTTTTGGGTCTAAAGTGGTTGAGATGGGTGCTTTCAAAGGATTGTCCATGAGTGGTGGTGAAAAGTCTAATAAACCCCAATTATCATCGAATAGCTTTGTGAATTGTTCAATATGTTGTTGTTTGTCATTTTGTTGGATGGGTTCCACTTGTATAGTTGGTGTCAATGTTTCCAAAGGATTTTCTTTTCCTTTCTCAAGTTGTAAGACATTATAAGGCTTAGGATTGGTGTCAAGGCTGTATACTTTGTTATTGTGAATGTATTGCATTTTTTGATGAAGAGTGGAAGGCACACTATTCATTGCATGAATCCACAGTCTGCCTAAGATTAGATTACATGAAACTTCATGAGGCATAACATGGATTGGTGTATTCAATGTGGCCACTCCAACTATAAAAGGAAAAGTAATTACACCAAGTAGTCATTTTGCTACATTGTCAAATCCCTTAATAGATAGAGAATTAGGTTGAATTTTTGATCTATCCACACAAATCCTATCCAATATTTTTACACTACACACATTAAGAGTGGAGATATTGTCAACAAGCATTCACATTATCCCTGCCGTATTGTATTGAGATATTATTTGGAAAGCTTCATTTTTTTTTTTCGTGTTCAAAGGGGGAAGTTCACTTTGGTGGAAAACAATGCTAGAATTCAATCCTTGAATTATGGCTGATATGTCATTCATTTGCACATTAGAATGGAGAGGAACTTGTTGTAAGGCCGTTTGAAGCATAGTGTGATAGGTAGGTGAAGTCTAAAGAGGGTCCCAAAGGGAGATCTTGGCGGGGTTGCTCTTAAGTTGTTCAACAAGATCATATTCCCTTAATCGAGGGGCACTAGGAAGTATAGAATTAGGAAAAGGTAAAGAGGTTAGGGTTGGTTGTTGCGGTTGTAGATTGTTTCTAGTGTTGTATGTATGAGCAATGATACATGAGGAATCAGTTGCTGCGACACATTATTTTGAGGTGGGTCAAGGGTAAACTTGGGTTTAGGTGGAGGTGGAGGTTTAGGTGATGATGGGTAAAGGATAATTTTAGGTTGGTTTTGAGTTTGTTGTTTGTGTGAAGGGGGATAAAGGGTGATTTGAGGTTGAATAATATTACATTCCTTGGTGAATGAGAGTCTAACATGGGCTCTTCATCTTCTTCCAAGAGTGTAATATTTTTATTTTCAATGTTATCCTTATCTTGTATTGTGATATCCTCCCTAGGAGGAGAGTTTTTAGGAGAACAAAAAACACATATTCTTGACATTTGAGGGTTGTTTCTTCTAAAAGGAATTCATCAAAAGTAGGGGAATGATCAATGGTTCAATTGTTTTTCTCAATAAGGTTTTTCTTAGGTGAAAGGGGATAGCTAAGATTCTCATGACTATCATTGGTTGTGTTTTCTAACATCAAAGCATCTTCCTTACAACTAGGGAAGATGCTAGGAGAACAAGTATGATTATCATGATCATTTATGAATTCATTCCTTTGTTGCCTAATGTCTTCCAAAATAGTATAGGTAGATGAAGGATCATAAAGAGGGTTGTTATAGACCAACATATCCTCATCATTTATAATCTTATCTTCTACAAGACCATTCACACAAGCCAAAGGAGAATGGAAAATAGGTAAGGTGATGTTTATGAATGTGTCTATGATTTCATTTTCTTGTGCTAAAATATCTTCCCAAAGGGGATAAGGAGAAGGACAAACAAGATCCTCATGATTCTCAATGATTGTATCTTTTTTTGCCAAGGTACCTTTGTCATTAAAAGGAGAGGTATTGTGAGAATAAAAAATATGATCATCATGGTTATCTATGTTTGTATACTCTTCTATCACACCATCCACACAAATAGGAGAGCTAGGAGGGGGTGTAAGTTTAAGGTTAACATTGTCATTTTCACTCTCTTGCACTCAGATACTTTCATAACTAGGGAATGCATTGAAGGAATGACTATCATGCTTATTGAATAACTTTTTCTTTGCAAATTTAGAGGAGATTGAAACTAACATTTGAAAAAGAGTAAACTATGCAAAGGGTATGTGCAAGATCATCATGGAAAAAATAGGCGCTTAAGTGGCAAAAAATTCAGAAAAATTAGTGTTAGGAAACTTGATGTAAAAATTTGAATAAGTTATCTATATTATTTAAAAATATGTAAGAATAGAATCTGTAGAAAATTGAATGTAGTTTCTAAACTACTAGGTTTATTTAAAAATAAATAAAATCCATTCAGTGAAAATTTGAAATTTCAATGCAGTAGTACTTAAATTTCAGGGAAAAAATAAGAAGTAGGTGTCTGTCTGACCACCCTAACCATAATAAAATGATAATATTTTTTTATAAGATTTTATATATAAGCAAAGGACTCATGTTTGAATGTGATACATATTTTTTTGTAATTTTTTTCTTAGTAAATAATTAATTATGATTTTTTTATTACAAATTTTAATAAATATAAAAACATGTGACCACCTTAACTTGCTCAAAATTCATGAAATTTAATTTTCTTTTTAATCCTATAGTATGTGAAGCATAAATGGCATGTTTTGGATTCAAAATTTGATACCGTTTGAAAGTTATAGATGTTTTTCAATCAGCCTATCGATCAGGGACTTTAGTTAATTTAATAAAATGAATAATAACTATTTATTAAATTCAAATTAAAGCATAATTTATATTGGTGGAAAGTTGAGAATCTCCTCTAAAACCTTTTTCGTTTCATCAATTTTGGGGAAAAAAAATGTCGTCAGCTACATACCCTACAAATACCAATAATATTGCCACTTTTTGGCCCATCATGATCCTGCACATACCCCAAACTTGAAATGCAATGTACAAATGTAAAATGAAATGCAATTTTCAGTATTCAAGCAAGATAATTTTTTGATTACATAATATAATGATCTAAAAATGAAATGTTGTGAATACAAAATTGAAATTAGGAAGTGCATAAAATGAGCTAATTTAAGATAAATCTAATGAAATGAATGTTACAAAAACTCAACCAACTAATACAACTATGTAATGGCACCAAATAGAAGATTAAAAATAGAGTTTTCAGCTCTGTAAAATGCAATTTCAGGGGTGAAAAGGGACCGATTCCCTCAAGGTGGTGAATGAGTCGTAGTGGGGATTTTTTTTTAAAGAATTTTTAGAAATTTATGACTAATTTTGATGTTTTATTTGTTGTAAGATGCAAACCTACAATGAAAATGCAAAATATAAAAAAAAATTAATGATTTTAGATGCCAAAAATGCAACCTAAATGCACTTTTCATGAATGCAAAATTTGAAACCTAGCATGCAAATTAATCCATGCAAACCCTAATGCAAGGTCAATGCAAGCTAGATCTATGATGGACTCTAAATTAGAAAAGAAAAGTATTCTAAAGTCAGGTTCACCAAAATGTAAACAAAGATTTTGGCACCCTAATACTTTCTAGCACTTCTAGTGTTTTTCACCTAAAAGGGGAAAGATGGGCCAAAATTCAATGTAAATATTCAAATATTAACGCAAGGATGGATGAAATATGCTTGAACCATATATTTTAATAGTTAGGGATGCTATGACTCATTTACTCAATTAGGGTCTTTCACCTAATGGAAAGAGATAGATCCCACACCTAAAATCTAAGTGGTTCACTCAAATTAAGGAATGTATGGTGTAATTAAGCCTAAATACAATGATATAAATTTCAACTATTTGATAAAATTGATTGATTAAGAATGTAAAACTATTGAAATGCAACTTATTTGAAAACACATTATGTAATGCAAAACTGCCTAGAAATGTGAACAAAACTAAAAGTGTGCACCTGAGATATGGATGGAGACTAGAAATGAATTTTGGAATTCTACTGATGTTGAATTTTAGGCTTGGTGGGACTCATTCACTATTTTGGGTGAATCAGTCACAGTTCTGTAAAACTGTTCTAGAACCTATTTTAGACAAAAGGGTATCTAAAAATGCAGAAAACAAAAAAAATGACCTTGGAGTGGGACTCATTTTCCACCCATGGAAAATGAGTCCACTTTTGAATTTATAAATATTCAAAGGTGGAATCCGAAGCTTTCGGTCTGCACTTTGGCTTTCTACAAGTGTTGACTTCTCAAACCTTGATTTCTGAACCTGAAAATGAGTTTTTGTTGATATTTTGACTTGTTGAATGAAGAGAAGGCCTAAAAAACTTTGCAACTTGATTCCTAGTGATTTCCAAACTTCCAAGAGACATAAATCTACAAACACACAAGACTAGAGAGAGAAATATTGAATGTTAGGGCATGGGGATTTGCCTTGGTCAAACCCCTTGTAGGTAACTAAACCAAAATAGAGAAAGAATGTAATGAAACATGCAATAATGGAGTTGATTACCTCACCATGATGTTTGATCTTGGATTTATACAAAAAACCATGAAGGATTTTCCCTTGAATGTTTGAAAATTGCTATCTTAATGACTTGAAGTGATGAAACCCTAAATTGCTCAAGAATTGAGATGGAAGAATGATGGATGAATAATGAAGAATGAATGTAATTTAGGGTTTAGAGATTTTATTTTATAGGAAATTCACCTTATTAGCCTAAAAATTGGATCCCTAAGGCTGACATGTGAAAATAATAAAATTAAATTTTAGTTTTTCCCACTCAAAGGTCATAAATGAGCCAAATGGGACTCATTCACCACCCATGGTGAATGGGTCCCACAGGGACCATTTTGACAACTAGGATGCTAGGAGATAAGGAAATAAGGTTTAAATTGCAACTTTGTCAGGCATTAATCAAATATTTCCTTGGGATGCACAATATGGGTTAAGAGGGGCCTAAATTAGTGATGATGTAAAGGTCAATTAGGGCCCAAGACACATAATTCATTGTGAAAGTATGATTAAATACACTTTACAACACTAAAATGAGGTACACACAGCCTAGGAAGGAACAAGAACTAATGTGAATGTGCAAGACACATTACAACACTAGTTTAACATTAAGTTTATTTTACAAGCCTTCTAGATTGATATAATAATGTTATTAAACACATTCTATAATGTTGAATTAGGGAGAAATGGGTCATTAAGTCTAGAAAAGCATGAAATTCCTTTACAAAAAATTACAACAACTTTACAAGACATTGTTAAATGCGTTTGAAAGGGTCCAAGACCTAGTGTGGATGTGAAAAATACCTCACAACACCAAATCAAGGCCTCATTAAATCCATTTTATCATCAATTATTCCCCAAATCAAGCAAGTTGCCCTTTTTATATGGTACAATGCTTAGATACAATGTATAAATGCAACAAATTGATAAAATGAATGGCTTATTAATGTGAAATCTAAGAAATGTAAAGTGTTTGAAAACACATTGTGTAATGCATAAACACCTATAAATGAAAGTAAAATGCAACAAAAATGAATGAAACTAAAGAGGTGTGCTTGTAAACTTGCTAGAGATTGGAAATGACTTTTTAAATGTTGTTGATGCTAAAAATTTGGCCTACAGGGACTCATTCACCATTCTAGGCGAATTAGTCCTAGATTTGGGAAATTGTTTTGGAGCCTGTTTCAACCAAATGGGTATCCATAACTGCATAAAACCTATTTTAGGCCTGAAAATGGGACTCATTTTCCATAAATGGTGAATTAGTCCACTTTTGAATTTCTAAAAATCTAAAAGTGGAAACCAAAGTCCTCAATCTGCACTTCAGTTCTTGATAGGTATCCACCTCCTAAAGTCTAATTTCTAGGCCTGAAAGTGACTCTTAGTGGAGATTTTGACTTGATCAATAAGGAGATGTCATCAAAAACTTTTCAACTTGATCTCAAATGATTTCCAAGCCTTCAAGATGCCTAAATTTGCAAACACACAAGAAAAGAGAGAAATGTTGGATGTTAGGGTATGGGGGTTTGCCTTGGTCAAAAACCTTTTTAGGTAATTAAACCAAATGAAGAGAGAAGGTAATGAAGCATGCAAAAATGGAGTTAATACCTATTTTAGGCAGCAAAACATGAAGAACCTACCATTGAATGTCCTTGGAAGCTATCTTGATGACTTAGAATGATAAAACCCTAACTTGCTTGACATGAGGCGGAAGAAAAATGATGAATGAATGATAAGAGATGTGAATTAGGGTTTAGAGGCTTTATTTTATAGGAAATTCTCCTAATTTTCCCACTAATTGGATCCCCAATGCCGACATTGAGAAAAATAAAACTTAAAATCCAAAATTTCCTGCTCAAAACTCAAAAATGACCCAAATGGGACTAATTCACCATGCTATGAAAATTAGTCCCACTTGGTAGGGACTCATTCACCCAGAGTGGTGAATTAGTCCTAGAGGGGTCCTTTCGATAGCTAGAATATTAGAGAATGAGAAATTTTAGTTCTTATGTTGATTTCAAGTATTTGATCAAATTATGCCTTTGGATGCACAATATGGGGTTATAGGGGCCTATTAATGATGATGTAAAGGTAAATTAGGGCTTGGGACACAAAGTTCAATCTAAAAGTGTGTTTAAATACACTTTATAGAACTAAAAAGAGGTCCATATAGCCTAGAAAGGCACAACATCCAATGTGAATGTGTAAGAAACATTACAACACTAGATTAGAGTTAAGTTTAATTCAAAAGCCTTATAGATTAATGTGATAAGGCATTTAAATAAATTTTATAATGTTGAATTAAGAGAAAATGGGTTTATTAAGTCTAGAGAGACGTGAAAATCTTTTACAACACTTTACAACACCTTTTATAAGACATTGTTAGATGGATTTTATTCTATTTGCAAGGGTTCAAGACCTAGTGTGGATGTGAAAAACACCTCACAACACAAAATCAAGGCCTCATTAAGTCCAAATTTTCATCAATTCTCCCAAAATCAAGCAAGCAAAAAGGGATACTTTTTCTGTGTCCACAATTCTGATCAAGATGGCCGAAAGATATAGGACACCTCGCTTTTCTTGTGCATCTTAGTGTTGCTTACAGTGAACAATATTTGAACATAGTTACACAACTCTTTAATCTTGTTCATGTTTGTACCTATATGGTTATAGGTGGGGGGATATATTACTCTTGCTAATCTAGTCAATTGTTCTAATAGTGGCATCAAAGTAGAACATCCCAAACTAAGCATTGCAGTACAAGAAAAGTTGGATTGTTAATTGCACCATTTTCTCCTATAGGCTCCTATCCATTAAAAGTATAAGAGTTTTTAATATTTATTAGCATAATAGTATTTTAGGTTGATAACAATTTTTATTGATCTGTGCCTTTTCTGTTGGTATGTGGCGACTGATCATGCTATATTGTACACCTCAAAAAAGGAAAAATCAATGAAAAAAGGAAAAAAATGACTTTGTAGAACCCTAATCTAGAAGCTTCTAAGCTTGTTAAAAGGGGGTTCGGATGGGGGTTATAGTATAATAAAAAACATGATTATTCACAAGATTGTATAGGTTTTTGCACCAGATAATAAAATCATTGATGGTTGCGCTTTGCGGATGTAGCCCGACAGTGAACCATAATTTCTATGTTAAGTGATTTCTATTCTATGTGTTTTTAGTTTCTTTGTTTATTAATTAAAACTACATTTAATTGTTAGATATCTTCCTTTCTAACCCTAACAAGTGGTATCAGAGCGGGTTGTGTTTCGATTATCATCTGTAGGAAGGTCTCACAATTGAGTGGGAGTAATGGCGCACGGTTGCAAGAAGGTTGAGAAGTTTAATGGGAAGAACTACATCGCTATGGAAGATGCAGATGGAGGACTACCTCTACCGAAGATTTATTATGCCATTGGAAGGGAAACCAAGAAACCCGTAGCAATGTATAATGAGGACTAGGATATTTTGGATAGAAAGGATCTTGACAGCATTCATTTATGCCTGGCACAATCGGTGGTGTTCAATATTACAACAACAAAGGAAACTCAAGAGTTGATGGAAACCCTAGTGAAGTTATATGAAAAGCCTTCCACTTCAAATAAGTTATTTCTTCTGAATCGTTTATTTAATATGAAAATGGTAGAAGGTGGGTTAGTTACTGATCATTTAAATGAGTTTAATAAGGTCACCAGTCAAATAAATTCTATAAAAGTAAAATTTGATGAAGAAGTTAGGGGTCTTTGATTCTATGTTCTTTGCCTAAAAGCTGGAATAGCTTGGTAATGGTTGTTAGAAATTCTATTTTTGGTTTGAATACATTGAAATTTGATGATGTTGTTGGTGTTATTTTGAGTAAGGAAATTCAGAGGAAAAAGCTCGTGGAAACATCCACATCGTAGTGTTTTGAATGTAGAAAGGTGGGTAGAACAAAGGAAAGAGGAAAAAATTCTTAGAAACGGGTGGAAGTCACGAGGAAAATCAAAGGAAAGAAGGTCCCAATCTAGAGACAAGAGGGATTGCTGGTACTGTGGTAAGTCGGGTCATTTAAAGAAAGATTGTTGGTCTTCAAAAAATAAAGGAGACAAAAAGGAAGGAAGTAAAGAGGCAAATGTGGTAAGTAATAAATCTGATGAGGATGCTTTGATTCTTTCCCTTGATAATGCTGATGATTCTTGGGTGTTATATTCAAGGGCTTCATTTCATGCTAGCCCCCATAGAAGTTATTTTCTTGATTATGTCCAAGGGGATTTTTGGCTAGTTTATTTAGGAGACAATGAACCCCTATCGCATTGTTGGAAAGGGAAGAATCAAGATTGTTGTAGAATGGGAATCATTGGCTACTAGATAATGAAGGTTGTGCCATTACATTTAGTGATAAAATTGGAAGGTCACAAAGGGTGCTCTTTAGTGGTAGAAAAGTGTCAAAGTAGGCACCTTATATCTTTTGTATAGGTCATAATGTTCCTTCTACTTTAATTGTTACGAAAAAAGGTCAATGTTCAGGAACAGTTACTGCAGTTCAACAGGTAGAAGATTATATAGTTGTTGTGGACTCTAAATCAGCACTGTGGCATAATAGACTTGGGCATATGAGTGCAAAAGGTATGAAAGTACTTCATTCAAATAATGTTTTGCTAGGTCTAAAATGTGTTAATATGGATTTATGTGAAAGTTGTGTCTATGAAAAACAAAAGAGAGTAAGTTTTCTCAAGGATGGGAAGCAAAAGAAAGATGAGAAATTAAAGCTTGTGCATCTAGATGTATGTGGACCAGCTCAGGTATCTTCTCTCGGTGGCTCCCTGTATTATGTTACATTCATTGATGATGCAACTAGGAAGGTATGGATTTATTTCCTTAGGTAGAAATCTGATGTATTTGAAACTTTTAAAAATGGAGAAGCTTGGTTGAGAATGAGATGGGTAAAAGCTAAATGTCTCAAATCTGATAATGGTGGTGTGTATTGCAGCAAAAGTTTGAAGATTATTGTTCCTCTAATGGTATTTGTAGGATAAAATGGTTCCAAGGACTCCATAGGAAAATAGAGTGGCTAAGCGCATGAATAGAACAATAATGGAGTGTGCACGGACTATGAGATTGCATGTTGGGATGCCTTTAAAAATGTGGGTAGAGACTATAAACACTGTTGTTTATTTAATTAGTAGAGGTTCCTTTGATCCTTTGGGTTGTGGTCTTCTAGAGGAAGCATGGACATGTAAGAAGGTGAGTTATTCTTTTTCTCAAGACCTTCGGTTGTGAAGCATTTAAACATGTAGATTCTAAAAAATAGAACCAAGCTTGATGCAAAATCAAAGAAATGTATATTTGTTGGATATGGTATTGATGAATTTGGTTCTAGGCTTTGGGATTTTTAAAATCAGAAATTGTGAGAAGTGGGGATGTCATATTCAATGAGAAAGTTTTGTACAAAGATCTGTTGCTGTAGCATGAGAAGAAAGAAAATGATTATGCAGTGTTGGATGATATTCCAAACAATAATGTTTCAGTGGTTCCTCATGCTGGGAAACAACAACAACAACAAATACCACAAACTCTTGTTAGACAATCTTCAAGGATAAGTAGACCTCCAAAAGATTCTCTCCCTCTTTGTATACTATTTTGTTAACCCATGCTGGTGAAATGGAATAATATGTGATTAATCTATGCAGGTGGATACCAAGGTTCAGTGGGAGCATGGAATGGAAGAAGAAATGGACTCCTTGCTGAAAAATCAGACTTGGGAATTATGCAAGTTGCCTACAGGTAAAAAGTCTTTACCAAACAAATGGGTTTATAGGCTGAAAGAGGAGGATGGAGGTAAGAAGATATTTAAAGCCAAATTAGTTGTAAAGGGATTTGCACAGAAAAAAGGGTATTGATTTTGATGAGATTTTTTCTCTAGTTGTTAAAATGACTTCTATTCATATTGTTCTAAGTATTGTGGTTGTTGAAGATTTGCATTTCTAGAATAGCTTGATGTTAAAAACAACATTTCTCCACATGGTGATTGGGAAGAGGAAATATATATGGAACAACCACAAGGATTTGAATTCAAAGGTAAGGAGAAACTAGTGTGTAGATTGTAGAAAAGTTTATATGGCTTGAAGCAAGCACCTCAACAATGATACTTGAAATTTGATAGTTTTATGGTTGAGCAAGGCTACAATAGGTGTAATTCTAACCATTGTGTTTATTTTAAGAGGTTGGATAATGATAGCTACATTATTTTATGTTTATATGTTGATGGCATGCTTAGAAGCTAGGTCTAACATGGATCACATAATGAGCTAAAACAACAGTTAGCAAAATCTTTTGCTATGGAGGATTTAGGGGTAGCAAAACAAATCATTGGTATGAAAATTTGTAGAGATAGGAAAATAGAAAATTGTTTTTATCTCAGGCTAATTATGTTGAAAAGGTGTTGCAGAGATTTCATATGGAGAATGCAAAAGTTGTTAGCACACCTTTGCCTAGTCATGTTAAATTGACTAAGGATATGTGTCCAAAGACACAAGAGGAGGAAGAAAAAATTTCCAAGGTACCATATGATTCAATTGTGGGCAGTTTAATGTATGTCATGGTATGCACAAGCCCAGATATTGCACATGTCATAGGAGTTGTTAGCAGGTATTTGAGTCATCTCGGAGTTGAGCATTAGAATGTGGCAAAATGGATTCTCAGGTACTTGAGAGGTACATCCAATAAATGTTTATCTTTTCGGGGCTCTAATACTGATTTAAAAGGCTACATTGACTCAAATTTGGTAGGGGATATAGATACCAGGTGGAGTACCACAGGTTATGTATTTACAGTTGGTGGGACAATAGTGAGTTGTATTTCTCAATTGCAAAAGGTGGTTGCTTTATCCACCATAGAGGCAGATATGTTGCTGCAACAAAGGCGGCAAAGGAGATGATATGGCTGCAACTTTTCATGGATGAGTTGGGCAAAAAATAGGCTAGAAATTACTTTTTTATAGATAGCCAGAGTGCTATACATCTTTCAAAGAATTTTCCCTTGCATTTTAAAACAACACATATAGTTGACATATCATTTCATTTGTTCGGTGTTGGAGGATGGACATGTCAAGCTAGACAAGATACATACAAGTGCCAATCTAATGGATATGTTTATGAAGGTGGGGACAAGGGAGAAGCTGAGCTCCTCTTCAGCTTCGGTTGGACTTCAAGGTTGAATTCAAGTATAATAGAGCAGCAGGGTCCAAGGTACTTATTTTCTAGTGAGAGTTGTAAGTGCAGCAGTGTTGTCTAGGATCAGTCTCTAAGTGGGAGATTGTGTTGGTGTGAAGCCTGATTAGTATCCAAGTGGGAGATTGTTGGTATGTGGTGACTGATCATGTTATATTGTACACCCTAGCGTGCATCCTTGCTAGGGTTCGGGGCCAGGCCGGGCCCCAGGTGAGGGTTGCCCCTGAGAAAAAATTTCCTCCTACTTTTTCGCATCGTCACCAGAAAAGGAAAAATCAATAAAAAAGGAAAAAAATGACTTTGTAGAACCCTAATCTAGAAGCTTCTAAGCTTGTTAAAAGGGGTTCGGATGGGAGTTACAGTATGATGAAAAATGCGATTATTCGCAAGATTGTAATAGGTTTTTGCACTAGATAATAAAATCATTGGATGGCTATGGTTTGGTTGATGTAGCTCGGATTGGGTCAACCATGTTAAATTCTTTGTGTTATGATTTATTCTATGTTTGTTTTAGTTTCTCTATTTATTAATTAAATCTGCATTTAATTATTAGATATCTGCCTTTCTCACTCTAACATTTTCTTTACCATAGTTTCTAGATTTCATTCACTTAGAATTTCTTTTTGTTAGTGTGATACATAAGGTGAGTTGTGTCCCTTTTGAAGAATCCAACAATGGTTATTAAGGAAGCCATTTATGAATCTAACCGAAATAAAGTAGATTTTGTTCTTTTAGATGCAGTTGGGTGATTACAAGATAATAAACCATTGATGACTATTTCCTTCCTATTTACTTGGTTAATGGTTATGGTTTAGGTAATTGATTTTTCCATTGGATTCAAACATATGATTTCTATTTTTTTTATCTCCTCTCTATTATGTTCCTTTTTCATATATAAGTTTTTGTGCTTTTACTTGGGTCCCGTATGTGTTCTTTGAAATATTCACTATGTTTGTTTCTTTCTCTGATGTTATAGTTCCTAAGGGATTTCAAGGGAATTTCCACATCTTAGTTTATGTAATGGGAATACATTAGCCTTTCTCATCGGAATTTTTTTTGAATGAAGACACATTTCTATTTTCTTTATATGCAAACATGTAAACTAGATAAGTTCTATTTTGTTTGAGGTGGACTATTCTATGGTCCAAAAACATTGCATGGATCTATTGAGTTAGGTGTGAGGAAGACTCTTCTTTCAATATTTAGTTCCCTTCAGTCTCTTTTGTAGTGGTATTTAAAAGATTGAGATACCCAAAGTTAGATAGAATTTCAATAATTTAGCTCAATTTAATGATTCAAATAAATGGTCTATGTGCTCAAGAGGTAATCTATTTTCCTATCTTTTTTTTACCAAAACTAGGGCAAGGAAACATGTAAATAAGGAATTAGACAAATCTTATCTTATTTGAGAAGCATTTAAAATTTCCAAAGAGCATGACAAGTGGTTTTATTTTATTATTTATCATTTTTAATTATCATTATAATGATCATGTTATCAATTTAGTTTTAGAGGTCATTTGGTTTAAAACATTATTATATTATTAGGATCAAGTTGGTATGTTGAGTCATTTGATACGTTATTATAATCTTCCCTCATTATCAAAATGTTTATTCTTTAGTATTATTTTTTAATATTTTTATAGATGTTATCATCATTATTGTTCTCTCCTTATTGATTTGATAAGTATTGAGATGATTTTCTTATTAGATAGAATTTAAATAGTTTTTGATATGTTAATTATTAGTATTTCCTTAACAATCCCATTGTATTATTGTTAAACCAATTATTGGTGGAATTGAACATAATTTAAGGTGAAACTATCACTTTATGTGTACTTGGTAAAAATCCTTGTCTCAACTTATAATTACTATTTGTATGTATTTTTTATTGGTTTCTTTTGTATAATTAATTATTCTATTTTGTCATAGAGAATTCATTTTAAAAGAAGTATATATATTTATATCCTATACATGTTTATACTAGACCTGGTTATAAATTTTATTTGGGTATTTGTATCTCAATATGACTTTCTTAAATAGGTTGGTATAGTATAGTATTATATCACTTGTAGATTATTTGGTTGATTATATTATGATACAAACAGAGGGTGTTAATAATAAGAGAGATCCCTCTATGGACCTATCCTACCACTTCATTATATAGTGAGAATCCTCACAGTTTAACCAATAATGTTTATTCATTATATGTATTATAGTATTGTGAAACCCTTTGTGAGTTAAACCTAGATGGTAATATGAGTTGGAGAAAACTTGGATTGTTTTACAAAATTCTTGAGGAATCCTATGTGTAGGTCAAGTATCAATCCTTGACCTTGAACTATTGTTTCCTATTTTTTTCTATGAAGAGAGGTGTTAGTGTTTGTGATTGGAATTGATGTTAATTCATCATTTTAACTCAATGATTATATCCTTTTGTTATCCAACCATGGGTGAGATGGTTGAAGTCTAGTTGTCAAAATATAGTGCCTTTGTGAAATATATATGTAGGCAAGGCCGCCTAAGACAAGCCCTTGAGGACTAGGTCTAGCCCCTAGGATTTGTTTTCTTATTATTTTTGTGATTACTACTGATATATATATGTTATTGTTGGCATGTGACTTATATAATGTTTCACATTAATTTTGGGTTGGTTGAACTATTTAAGTCTACCTCAGAGATGTGGATTCCATGTCTCCTCTTGACTTGGCCATTATGGTCTAAGCAATTCAGTTATCTAACTAAAAGAATTATAGTTTATGATTGGTCAAAATTTGTATGCTTCTTGTAGTTCCTGCTTGGGTAGAAATTTTTTGAGAGCTTTGCAAGTGTAAGTGAATGAAATTTGGAATTTTTGTTTTGTCTTTAACTATATTTTGGTGTAAAGTTTTGGGAATTACACCAAGTTATTCAAAATAGTGCATATTTTGGTTTTGAATGAAAACAAGAATTGAGCATTTGAATTTTGAGAAAAATAACAATTATGTATCTATGTTTATGCTTTAACAAATAATTTTAGTGAGATTCTAATGATCTTCCTATCAAAAAAGGACTAATTAAATTCTTCCTAACAAAAAATATGTTTCCTCTCACCAAGAATGAACTCTCCCTTATCCTTTTACATAGTAACTATCCACCAAAAGTGTTAAAAAAATCACACTGTAATTAGCAATGAGTATTTGAAAGACAAATAATAATATGCCAAATACTTGTTAAACCATCTATCAATCAAATTGAGATTGAAACATTAAGTATATCTCTACGAGTAGATATTTTATCCCATACATGGCTACACTAGAATATGATACATTCCTCATGGCCTCCAATCCTTTGCAAATTAAGGACAATGCTCCAAACTCAATTTTGTGCCAGCTAATAAGGATGTACTCACTAAATTACTCTCCTATATTACAAACCTTCATAAAATTACTATTGACTATTCAACCATTAAAAATTTGAAGTAGATGATGTTTAAGTAGAGTGTAAGTTATCATATGCTATTTTTTTATAAATTAGAATGATCATATTAAGTCATTGCTTGATATGCTTTTAATTTGTAAAATTACATATCATGCTTTCTTTAGCTTTTATCTTTGCAAAGATTTTAAGCTTTTGGTGACTAGTTAAAACTACAACTTTTTATATTACTTCATGATGGTTTTGATCCATCATTTTCTAGACTATTTTGAGAAATTTTATAAGATAACTTGGTTTGTGCAATTAATTTATATTGATATTGGACTATCAATACATATAAGAAGCCTTGGTTAGTAGTCATGGTATTAATACATTTTACAATGCATTAATTATCCTAAGTATTAAAAGACAATAAATGTTCAGTATGGAGAATTTTTATTTTAATATAATTTATTTGGATTTTACATTCAATACTCAAAATAATGATTTTATTTCTCATTTTTAAAATAAGTAGAACATTGTACTAGATAACATGACTTTATATATGGAGATATTAGATGACACCATTAAAAAATATAGAAATGTGATATAATGGACTATGTTTTAACTTTTTTATCCTATCATAGCTTAGTTGTGATATTATTTTTCATCTTTCATATTGTTAATCATCCCTACAAATGTTAAGATGGTTTATGCTATCATCATTGCAATTGATTGTGGTGTTAGTTGTAACATTCTATTTATTATTTTTTATTCACTTAAAATTTAATATTTTCTATTACATTTGATAATGTTTGTATTTTATTTGTGTTCTCATGACTTATTATATTTTAGCTGACAGTTAATAGTCAATATCAAGTCTATGTGGCATAAATTGAAGTCTATGTTATGTAATTTATCTTTTATTAGGTAAATTTTTTTTGTTAATTATTTAGAAAGGGAGAACTCTTTAGTTATATTTTAGTCTTTGCTAGGGTGATATATACCACTTAGGCTAAGGAGTCATCCACCACATCATATTATTTTGACAATGAGATTTATCTAATGCCAAATCTTTGATAGCTGCTTAGATACTAGATCATAGGAATAAACAAGTGGATTGATTTAATTTATATAATATTTACATAATTGATTTTTTTCTTAATATGATTTTTTTTTTATGCAAGGAATTTTTTGTAAGAGTTTTAAGATCAATGCTTAGACCACCATGAGATCCTATACCAAAAATGAGAGAGGACACCCTTGAGACAAGTTGAGACATACTTAGAATAAAGATAGACACCTAAAACAAATGTATAAGCCACCACAATCACAAATACAATTGAGAAAAACCTAGACCATGGATACAAACCCCAACCACATAAACATTTGAAACCCTAATGTAGGACTTCTCTAATTCATTATAATCATAGGGTTCAAAAAATAAAATAGGAGAAAAAAATACTGCAAAATCATAAGGGGTTCCATAGGGCCTCATTTACTCTATTACAACAATCAAAGTTCCATTCAATTGTCCAAAAATCAAATGTTTCATGCTAGAACAAAGCATATTGAAGTCTATTACCACTATGTAACAAACACTTCATCCAATAATGGGTGATTCATCTTTAATATTGTGGGGAAAAGGACTAGATATCTTATTTTTTCACTAAGGCCTCATGTGATATTGTTATCATAATTTTATTATCTTGAAGGTCTATTAGGATTAAGATAAGCCACATGATTATTTAATGGTTGTCATTTACAAGAGGATTGTTATGAATGTCAACCATGGTATGTAAAAGTGAGTATTTTTTGTTGTAACTCATCTCATATAAAGATTAACATTAAAAAGAGATGTCAACATTTATAATATCATAAATAAATGAGCTAGAAAAGTCAATATTAGTAGTTTAAAAATTAAACAAATAACTAATAAAATAATTATATCTATATATAACATAATTAAGATGAATTTTATATAAAATACCACTCTTAAGAATCTAAATTGTGTAAGAAACCAAGATTAATATCATTTTAAAGGACATGCTTTTATTTTTAGCCATTATTTACTTACCATGTTGTAACTGAATGCTATTTCATTTATAATTAAATCAATTTCCGAAATAATTTTAATATTTCAGCCATAATAAATATTAATTGCTAAAGAAGATTGAGCCACACATAACAAAAATATAATCACCATTCTTATTTTGTTAGCCTATATGGCCACCTCTTCCATTTATTAACTTAGGAATGATAAATAAAGAAGCTAATACATGAACTTTCCCTGAATCAAACAAATGCTTTATTGTTGTGGAAGGTCTCGGTCAATAGACCATCTAGGATGGAAGGATTCACTGTAAAGAGAGGATTGACAGTAACTTGAACTTTAACATTTTGGTTGATTGACCTAGTGATGGACACTGCATTTTGCTGCCCCACATTTTACTGGAAAATGCATATCTTCTAAATATTGTTAATTTATTCCTAATTTTTAGTGGGTTTTTGAAGTGTTAAGAGAGGATCATACTCTAAAATTTTTAGAGTAGTTGGAGCATAATTAAGTGATTTATTGCATAATAAGGGTTTCCAATAAATTCAATCTCAAGGTTGCAAAATACCTAATTTTAAGAGATTTTTCTAGAAAAGTGCAACATAGGCCTTGGTAAGATATAAAAAAAATGAGTATTTTGACTTCTTTTGTAAAATTTATTGCAAAATTATATTTCTAGAACTTCATGAAAATAAGTAGCCACAAAAAAGAATAAAAAGAAAAAGAACAAGAAAAAGAGAAAGAGAACAAACAAGGGCAAGAACAAGAACCCGAGGAGAAAGAGAGAGAAGAAAAAAAATAAGACCATGAGAAAGACAAGAGTAGGAAGAAGAAGTAGAACATTCTAAGTAGCAGTAGAAGAAGAAGCGGAAGTACAAAAAGAGATGAAGAAGAAGAAAAACAAAAGATAGCCTTGAGGACAATGCTTTTGTAAAGAGGAGAAAAATGTTATGCCCCTATCCCCAGATAGTGTGTATAGATGAGTAGTCCACTTGTGGCTACCTTAATTCTTAATTAATTCATATTAAATACTTATTGTATTATTATTTACTTATTTAGACTAGCCTTGGGCTTATATAGGGTTATCTAGGTCAGCTTGGGTAATATCTTAGGAATAAGTGTGGTATATAAATGAGGTATCTAGGTAGGTTATTAGCATCATGCTGAGTATTGAGTTCTTATTGAAAACTATTGGAGGTATTCCCCCTCAAAGTGGATTAAGAGTTTTCCCCCTTGAAGTGGCATATTATTAAGTATTTGAAACATATTCCCATTATATTATTTTACTGTGCAAGTTATTTCATTACAAAAGAAATCTAAATTTTATAAGTGATTTTTATTGTATTGGTCCTTTGTCTTGGTTAATTGTTCATTTATTTATATTAAATTATATCAAGCTCAACCAATAACAATTACAGGTGAACAATTGACTATTGATTCAACAATCCACTCATGTTTCTTAATTTTATGAACTTATAAATTTATATGATTACTACACACCTCAAAAAAAAAAATTGTCAATATTATTAATTTGGTAAAGAATATTTATTATGGATAAAAGTGTTAATTAAAATTCTCTAATTTGTCATTTTTTATCTTTGTACATTGAACAATATTAATGTTGATTTAGAAATCATTTGGAACAAAATAAAATAGTTTCTCTAATATTAATACATCTAAAATTGGTCATTCAAACAAATATAAAGAAATTACTAACTTCTATATCATGAGTGATAAAAGTTCGACTATTTTCTTCACCATTTATTGATAAATATTGTAACACCTAACTTTAAAAACCATACTAGTAGAGGTCAATTTCAAGGAAATTTCATCTTTAAGAGATGATAATGGTGCTATGTAGATTATTTTAAACATCATTTATACCATGGATATAATGCATGCGTTTATGGTAATCCCAACTCCTCCATGAATGTATAGTGATTTTTTTTTCTTGTTATGCATGTTGTGACCTTGTAACTTTTTATGTATATAGGTGGCACCAAAATATGATGTCACTACTTTATACATTATTAGGGTAGAGGTTTGATTTTTTGATTTTTGAATTTTTTTTTTAAGTAAAAATAATTATAAAATAGAAGGAAAATATAGACTTTGTTCATATGTCAAGAAGAATTTCATAATCATTTTATCAATTAAATCTAATTGGGATTGAGTTCTTCAAGGAGGCTATTATTTCTTCAAAATATTGAACTTTTCATGAAATATTGGTATGTATATATATTTTTTAGAAGATGCTCTACTTTGGATATGGATGTATGTTCTTTCATAGGAGATTTGTCCCCCCTTTTTCTTTGAGACTATTTTTAGTTGTTTGGGAATGATTGTTGATATCTCAAAACCTATCTATAGATATGGGCAGTTTATCTACACAAGAGTCTATTGAATTTATCTACACAAGAGTGTGTTGAATTCCAGAAAAGTATTATTTTATGTGTTGGAGACTTTGAATGGTCTTAGACTTTAATTTTTTGTAGATTTTGAATGGCCAAAAAGTAATTGATTTCTCCAAATCTATCTTGTTCAATTAAAAACTAGAAAATATTATTTTTGTTCGTCACTATAGATCCAAAGAATACATACACTCCAAACAACAACCCTTCCACCCCCAATTATCCAAAACTGATCTTGAAAATGTATTAGAAAAAAAATTATTTGAACAATAAATTCAACCTTAGGAACATGAACAAAATAAAAAATAGAATAAAAAATATCCAAATAACATTGTAAATTGTAACCATGTTGGCATCCAAGCAACACTATGACTACATTATTGTCCATCAACAATGAACTCTTCAAATTCGGAATGTGAATTATGTAATCATCATTTCAATTCCTTATATTTGTAGAACTTTGTTATCATGAAAAATCAATATAAAGAGGATTTTAATGTGATGAAAAACATGTTTTCATTTTTGAGGGAGCTTGATAAATATTGTAGAATTCTATTGTAATTATCTTTGAATTTTATTAATTGTCTTCTCAAGATAATAAAGGAAGATAGCAAGCCCATTGCACTACAATAAAATTATACTTTCTTCTACATTGAGGGTTTATAAGATAAAAATATGAGTTTTATAAGTTTGTTGTTGTTTTCTTTTTTTTTATTTTGTTTTAGATTACAATATTATTTTTTGTAAGTTGACTTCATTTACACAAGAAATAGCAAATATATTATTTTTTCTTGTTACTCATTAAATTTTAAGTTAAGAGTGTAGAGATCAATTTTGGTATTAGAGTTGTTTTATTTTTGTGGTTTTGTGAGTGTTTTGAATGACAACTTTCAATTAAAATTTATAAAGATAGTTATGGAGGAAAATTTAAATATAAGAATAATCAAACTTGATGTCCACATAAAGAGCATCACATAAAGTCAACAATAAACAAGGAAACAATAAAAAGAACATTTTTCATAGGTGATAATTTCAAAAATCTATTTTATAAATTTTTAGAATTTGTAAAAAGGATGAGATTAAAAATATATTTTTGAAAGAATTAAAGAGAGATAAATGATTTTTTTTTTAATTTTATTTCATCAAATCAAAAGATTTAATAAAAAAGTTATAAATATTTGAAAGTCAACAAAAAAAAAGAAGGAAAAAATAGAGAAGTATAGATAAACTATTTTTTCTAAAACCATCCTAAAATTTTACATTAGATAAATGATCATTGTTTCTATTTGAACCATTCCCATAGAAAATAAGTGTTTAATTTCATACACCTTTTTTTACTAGAATACAAAGACTTTTCCATACATATTTAATATCTCCCATGGTGGTCGATAGCATTTAAATTTTCAACTTGATCCTTCAAAATGTATTTACAATGCTCCACATCAATTTAGATGTAATTGAAATTGTTATCATTGTTATTAATGAGATGCTTGAAAGATAAATTCTAGATTTCAAGGGTATGCAATCAATCATTTATAAGCCTTATGAAAAAAAATCATCCATAAACACTTCATCTCATGGAGAAGATGAACATTTTTTTTAATAAATCTCCTTTGATGGTTTCTTGTAGACATTTTCTATGAGCTTAGTAAGAGCTAGTTGTCACTTGAATATAATATGAAATTTCTTACATAGATATTGATATAGAAAGAATACATTTTTAAAAGAGAAATGAGAGATTCTCAAACTTGACACAAATTAAGGGAGAATCTATATGGTGGAAACCTTAAAAAAGAGGAACCAAGAGGTGGTCACATGCAAGAAAGAAAAAATAAAAAATAAAAAATAAAAAGTGGCATTTGAAGCAACAAAAAATGACCAAAATGTAAATTAGAAAAAGTCAAACATCCTTTACATATGCAAAAAAGACACATAAAAATTCCAAAAAGGAAACGACAAGAATTAACCTAATTAAAGTGGAGCGATAACTATGAGAACACAAAGACAAACATCCTTTACATATGCAAAAAGAGATATGTAAACATTCTAAAAAAGGAAACAACAAGAACTGACCTGCTTAAAGGAAAGTGATAAATACAAGAACAAGATGGAAAGGTAGCAAAAAGTAGAAACAAGGTGAAAGGAAATGAAGTCAACAAGCAACTAGAAATAAGATGCCCAAAAAAATGCAGTACTAGAAGGAAAAGCCAAATGAAAGCCCCATTATAAACAAAGCAAGAGTAAAGGTGAAAAGAGCACAAAAAGCTAGGGTGTATAAAATATTGAAGAAAAAATTTAGCATAAATCCTAATCTCTTAAAATGAAACAAGGATAAAATCTAACATGAAAATCCAAATACTAAAAACCAAATTAGGAAAAGTTAAAGAGAGATTTGTCTTCATAAATAAGAAAGTGAGAATATTTAGAATGCTTAAATTTTCTTAATTCAATATTAATTTGGGAGAATAAATTCTTTTTTTTTAAATTAATATTTTTCATTATTTAGTTGTAGTGTAGAAAAATGTATCCCTTTACATTTTCACACTTTGTTTGGGCCCTCCTAATTAAAATGGACTTAATTATGCCTTAATAAGCCCTATTTTAATCTACAAGCCTAATAAATTAAATTTTTCGAAGGGGAAACCCAACAATAATTAATTCTAACATATAAGACTTTACCTTGAGCAATGTTTGTTCCAAGAATACGGACTTGGGACCCATTCACCCATGGGCGAATGGGTCCTCCCTAGGCCTTTGTACCTAAATTTAAAATATGTTTTTGGAGGTATTTTAAGGTCTCTAAATCCATATTTCAATGCCATCTTGTAATATTTGAATTTTGGGAAATTAATGATACATACCTATAAATACAAGGTTATTTCACTGAGTTTCACGTAGCATTTTGAAGTGAGAAAAAATATAGAAAAGTTTATGATCAAGAACATTCAAGAGCATAATTATCAGAGATTTATTACAACAATCAAGATCCAATCATCATGTCAAAGTATTCTTGCATCATACATGTATTTGGAGCTAACATTGTGATGTAGGTTTCAAGATCAAGTCAAGTATTCAAAGCATTATCTCAAGCATCAAGACCCACATCTATTGAAGCAATCTTATGCAAGTTGCAAATCTCCATTCAAAGGTTTATCCAAGGGTTTTTTGAGTGGTAACATATCATTATTCATTAATCTTTCCTTTCAAATTTCACTATTTCAATTCAACATTTGATTACCAAAATGAGATTTGACCAAGGAAAACCACCATTCACCAAAACCAAACAAATTTTCTCTCTTGTGTTTGTATTGTATATTTTAGGTTGAAGAAGGATTGAAGATCTTTTGAAGAGAAAGATTGGAAAAGTTGTCAAATCACGGAATCTCACCTACAAACCTAATTTCTAACTTTCTAACACTAAAACCTATAAAAATAAGAAGCTAAATATCAGTATCAGAGGTTCTCAAAAGTTGATTTAAATCCCTAGACAAAAGACCCATTCGCCCATGGGAAAATGAGTCCTTGACAACTTCTAGAAAGTGACTTTTGGTGATTGGTACACATGCCTTTTCCCTTCTCAGATCTACAAAAAGCTTTATGTTTCTATTAATATTGAGCTTTTTATTATTGTTGCAAGTTTTAATTCGCATAATTAAGTTGATTTTATATTTTTAGTTTTTCTCCCAAAAGTGATGTTTGAACTTTACCCCCATCCTCAAAGCATAAGGAAATATGAAGATTCTCACATTGAGTTTGATTCACCTAAGGGTTGTTAGTCAATTCATTGTGGGTATCTCATTTCCTAATGAAAATAGAAAGATGGGTCCATCATAACCCCCTTGTTACCATTTCATAATTTGATCCCCCTTATTTTTCTGTTTCATTTTGGTGAACCCAACTTTTGAGCATCATAACTTTCTAATTTTGTAGTCCATGTCAGCCCTATATCTAGGATTTGCATTACTTTTCATTGCACTGGTTTGCATCACATTTAGGGTTGTTTACTTGCATTAGTTTGCATCTCATATTACAATCTATATGAAAAAGGTAGATGAAGTTTTCATCTGGATTAGAGTTCTCGATGGAAAACTCAAAGAACTAGAAGTGGTAAAGAAAATTCTCAGAACTATTCCTAAATCTTATAGTCATAAAGTTTTTGCTATTGAGGAATTTGCAAATTTGAATCAATATACCAGATATTAGTTTCATGGTTCCTTAACATCTTTTGAGATGAGAGAATTTGGTACAAATAATGGCGCAAAAGTTGAGACTACTTTTAAGGCTGACAATTTAGAGGAGATCAAGGAATCAAATCAGGAGGATCTTGATGATATAGAAGCTAAATTTGTAAGGAGAATGAAGAAGGGTATTGGTAAGTGCAATGGTAAGCTCCCTTTCAAAAAATTTAGTTGTGGAAAGATAGGTAACTATGCTTCAAGATGTCCAAACAAAGTTTTGAATAACAAAAATAAGGAGAAAAAAGGTAAGATGATTAAGAAAAGTTATTATGTTAGAGAAGATGCAAGTATTTCTAATGATGTATTTGATTATGGAGGTGAAGATGATGAATTCTTGTTCATGGCTTTAAAAGATGAATCTGTTTCTGCTAACTCTAAGAGATGGAGGAAGGGAATCCCTCTAGAGATAAAGGATAAGACTAGAGGTACTTTGGTACTTTCTTTTCATGCTAGATAGTAGAAGAACTATTGGATCATTGATAGTGGATGCTCTAATCATATATCTGGTGACAAGGGTAATTTTTTAAAACTTGAAAAATATGATGGGGGATCTATTGGATTTGGTGATGATACATTTGCTAAGATATGTGGCAAAAGTTCTACCAGTTTTGATGGCAAGCATAATATTAATGATGTTTACTATCTTAAGGTTTAAGGCATAACCTCTTGAGGGTTGGAAAAATGAGTAACAAAGGATACAATATTATGTTTCAAGATGATGGATGTGAGATCAAAAAAGGATCTAGAACCATGGTTGATGCTAGAAGAAGGACAAATGGAAATGTTTATTAGCTTAAGGGTGTTGATGGTCATCACTTTATGACTCAAATTAAGGAAAGTTGGCTATAGCATAGGAGGATGTGTCACATCAATTTTGATAACTTAGTAAGAATCAGTTTAGTTCAAGCTATAAGAGATCTACCAAAGATTACAAAGCCTATCAATGCTATATGTAAAGAATGTCAAATTGGAAAGAAAGTAAGAAGAAGCTTCAAAATCAAGGAATAATCTACTATCAGACTATTGGAATTGGTACATATAGATCTTTATGGTCCTGCAAGAGTAAGAAGTCTTCAAGGTGATAGGTATTTCATGCTATTAATTGATTATTATTCTATAATGACATGGGTTACTTTTGTCAAAGAAAAATAAAAAGCGAGCTAGACAAGTTTAAAGCATTCAAAGTTATGGTTGAGAATGAAATAGATATGAAAATAAAATTTTTGAGGTTTGAAGAGTTGGAGAGTTCACCTTCAATGATTTTAGTATCTTTTGTGAGAATCATGGCATAAAGAGGCACTTGTATACCCATTGGAATCCTCAATAGAATAGAGTAGTTGAAAGAAAGAATAGGACTATTCAAGAAGTTTCAAGAACAATGATGAAAGAGGAAAATCCACTAGAAGTGTACTAGGTAGAAGCAATTCATACTGCTATTTATATACTTAACAAAGTTCAAGAAAGAACAAACAGTACAAAGACTCCCTATGAGCTATGCTATGAAAGGATTCCTACAATCAAGTACTTCAGAATGTTTGGGATCAAATGTTATATTAGAAGAGATGAAGATAACTTAGGAAAGTTTTATGCAAGCTTTGATGAAGGTATCTTCCTTGGATACTCTACTAGAAGAAAAGATTTATGATGCTACAACAAGAGATTGAGAAAGATTGTTGAGAATGCAAGTGTAAAAGTTGATGAAGACTTAAAAAAGAATTCAGTGATGATAGATGGATATGAATCAGATGATTCCTCTTATGAGGCAGAGAATAAAAATAAAGAAATTACATATTAAAGAGGAAGGAAACAAAGAAAGACTCCTAGAAACTCCTAAGTATGTGTAGTGAAGAATCTGATACGAAGATAAAATAATTGGAGATAAGAGAAAGGTATATTGGCAGAAGTAAGTTGTTGAAGAGCAATTAAATCTATTAATGATAATAGTTTCCTATTATATCATTTTATCTTTGTAATACGGATTTTGATTGTGTTCAAAGATTTTGCATCAGATTTTGGATCACACTACGTGATCCATCATGAGATAGAGAGATGAGAAGAAATGAATGAATGCAGACTTGAAGCGGAGATAAAAAGAAGGAGGGAAAGGTTACTGAGACAAAAGGTCCAAAGAAAGGATCATTCATTCATTTTCTTGACTGGCAGTACTAGATATTCCCCCCTCTCTTTAACATCTAAATCTGCGACTATTCTTCTCATCTCTCTCATCACGATGATGAATCACAATGTGATCAGCAGATGATAAAATACAGGCTACAATCAAATCAGAAAATACAAACATGGAAAAGTAATCTATGTTTAATTTCTGAGATTAACCTAAAATGATGGTTAAAAGGCATGCAAGATGCATGTTGGATAAAGGATATGAAAGAAGAACTATTGTAGATTGATAGATTGAGAAGAATCGGACTTCAAAACTTGTCCCAAGACCTGAAAACAAAAGCATAATTGGAACTAAATGGGTGCTAAGAAACAAACTAAATGAGAATGGAGAAGTGGTAAGGAACAAGGAAAGTTGTGTATAAAGGAGCTCTTGATAGAAGTTGAAGGAATAGATTTTGAGGATACATTTCTTTGTGATGAGTGGAAGCTATCAAGATGTTTTTAGTTTTTTCAACACATAAGGATTTCAAAGTATATCAAATGGATGTGAAGTCTGCTTTCTTCAATGGTGAATTAGAAGAAGAGGTATACATAGAAAAACCAAAAGGATTTTAGTTCTCCGAGGAAAAACTGAATATGGTCTCTGATTGAAGAGGCATTATATGGATTGAATCAGAAGCTCCTAGATCTTGGTATGCAAGGTTGGATAGGTATTTGATACAAGAAGGATTCAATAAAGGTACCGTAGATAGTAATCTCTACTTCAAAGTTGAAAAAGATTAAATCTTGATTGTAGTTGTGTATGTTGATGACATAATTTTTGGAGGCAATGAAACTATGTACAAGAAGTTTGTAGAGGAAATGCATAAAGAGTTTGAAATGTCTATGATTGGGGAGATGAATTTATTCCTTGGGCTACAAATAAATCAGACAAACAAAGGTATTTTTATTTCACAATCAAAGTATGTCAAGGAAATGTTGAAGAAGTTTGGGATGGAAGATTCTAAACCGTTGTGTACTCCTATGGTTATTGGTTGCAAGCTGAGCAAGAATGATGAATCTCTAATGTTGATAAGAGATTAAAGTATGAATAAATGATTGGTGGAATGTATATTTAACTACTACTAAATTGTATATGATCCATGTAGTTTGTCTTGTAGCCTAAATTCAAGAAGATCCTAGAGAGTCACATGTTTATTAATGAAAGGATATTCTTAGATACTTAGAAGGAGCACTCTAGATCATGGCTTGTGTTATCCAAATGATATTTATTTTACTCTAAGTTCTTACATAGATGTAGATTGGGTTGGTTGTGTGAATGAAAAGAGTACAGAAGTGGTGGTTCATTCTTTCTTGGATGTATATTGGTGTTGGTAAGCAAGAAACAAGATTACAGTGTCTTTTGCTCCTACTGCCCAGGCTAGAATGCATTGTAGTAGCAACTTGTTTGCACATAAGTGTTGTAGATGGGGGCAAACATTGAATGACATTAGAGTGGTATGTATAAAACCAATTTCTATGTTCTATGATAATACCACGTTCTATCAATATTTTTAAATAATTTTGTAATGCATTCAAAGGATAAAACATATCTAGAATTTGAGTATCACTTTCTAAGAGAGAAGGTTGTAGAGAATGAAGTTAAGCTTGAATATTTACCCAAAAAGGATCAGGTTGTTGATATATTCACAACGGCTCTTCCTAAGGATACATTTGTGTATCTCTAGGAGAAGTTGGGGGTTATTTCCCCTCTTTCTTTGAACTATATACATAAGGAGATGCATTAGTACTGAATAAAAGGGAAATGGGTGTCCACCTTTTAAGAGATGGAACTTAGGACCTATTTCACACTTTAGTTCATTAGGAACCTAGATCCCTCAACCAAGTGACCTGATTAAGTAATGTGCTAGAGGATTCCTATTGAAATTGGATGGGGGTTCACCATTAAATACATCTTCAAAAGGAGAAATGCAAACTCTTATTGACAAAACCCTAGAAACTTGAAAGCATGAAATCAAAATGATAAAAAAATGAAATAGAAAAGTACCTAGAGGAGTGGAGATGCCAAAACAAGGTCTGTAAACCCTAGAAATTGCTATCTCAAATTATGTTAGGACTAATATCCTAGGTTGGGTGATTTGGTCCCACTTTAGGGTTTTCAGGGTAGGATTTGGATTCTCTGAGAGTTGATTAGGATCAGCTGAATGATGGTAAAATATTGTAATAGGACTAATACACTAGGTTGAGTGATTTAGTCCCACTCTATGTTTTTGTGAGGATATTTTTAATATTTTGAACGTAGATCCGACATTGTTGAATGTTGTCGAAAGGCTATATCAAGTAATAAATCACCAAGTTGGGAAAATGAGTCCCATTCACCTAAATCTATAAAATACACATCACAAGAGAGAGAAAAATATTTTTTTGTTAGTAGATTAGGATTTTCCTAAGTCAAACCCCACTTGAGTAATTAAACTTTGAAATAAATTGAAATAACATGAAGGAATGACAAATGAACAAATTAATGTAATAACTCACCAAACCTTGTTGAATCCTTGAAGCATAGATCTGCAACTTGTATGAATTGGCTTTATTGGATGTAGATCTTGATCATGAAACTTGAATAAGATAATGGATTTGAATGCTTGAACTTGATCACCAATGCTTACATCATCACATTATCTCAACAACATGCATGATGTACTAAATATTTGACATGATGAAATGGATCTTGATTGCTGCAATAACCTTCTACAAATTTACCCTTGAATATCATCTTGAATGCTCTTGAATAATCTATAATGCTCATGTGAAATATTAGGATACTTGACTCAAATTTTCTAGGAGAAGTTATGCAGAATAACCTTGTATTTATACTTATTTGTTCCTAATTTCCTAAAATTACAACACTACAAGCTGACATCAGATATAGGATAATAAAATCCCACCAATAATTTGAATTAAAATAGGTATAGGTTAAAGTGGGACTCATACGCTAGGTTGGGCATATGAGTCCTAGTGGATTAAACTTGGGGCATACATTTCAAGAAGTCTTAACTTCAGCACAACATTTAAAATCAAGCCCTGAGACCTAGGTGGGACCCACATGCCCAAGGTGGCGTATGAGTCCCAAATTCCTAGATCCAAAACGCATAGCCAAAGAAATTGGATTATGATTTTCCATTTATGATATGTCAAGATTATCCATAGGAAAATGCATTTAATTAGGCTTGTGGATGAAAAATAGGACCAATTAAGGCATAAATGAGCCAATTATTAATAGGGATGGCCCAAAAAAGAGTGAAAATGTAAAGGGATACATTTTTCTACATTACATTTAGGCCCCACTTTAGTGAGAGGATGACCTTGCATCAAAATCACACTATAAAGTAGACAAATATGCATCAAAAGGGGTCCAAGTGTACCAATGTGGATGGTATAGGATGACAAAGATCAAAGGAGGGATGCACAAGCCCCCAGGATCATGATCTTATGGAAAACCAACATAGGCACAAAGAAACACACATGTGAATGATGTATGAAGCAATAACAAGATAAAAACATACACTATCAAAGACATAAAGAAGAAAGAAAAAGAAAAAGAAAAGGGTGGATCAAGCCTTGATAGTCTATCCAACACAATGTGGACTAGGTCTAAGCTATTTGTCCAAAAAAAATTATAGGTGGAACACTATGTCCATTATGCAAACAAAACACACACACGGGCTAGTGGAATCCTGTATTCATTAGGTGATCCAAGTGAGACACTTGTACACATGTAGCTGGGATGCACCCACACACACAAGAAAGTGGCTATGGTCAGCTTCCATGCATACTAACCATACCAAAGCTATCATTCTAATAATTTCAATAAGGTGCCACAAAATGAAACTTTGAGCTTATGAACAACCTACAATTAAAGATTTGTTCAAAGGGACTTTGCTTAGTTCATGTAAGGTCTCTTCTTAAGGAACATTGTGCCTAATGTCTCTAAGAGAGGACAAATAAAATAAATATCATGCTTTCATAGGAAATCAAACCTAATGACACCACCAAGAAAAGGATGCATTGCAACAAGGAAGAAAATCACACAATGAAACATGAGAAATGTTGAAAGATAATGTCAATGTATGCCCCCACTTCAAAGTGATTGCTAATACCATTGTTGTGAGAAATTTTGTTTAAAGTATCTAATGAAGACATGATAGCCTATTCAGAAGCCCTATGCCAAGTCATATGTTCCTAAATGAAACCACATCATGAATGAAGGGTTGCCCCCAAAATGTAATGCTAAACATAGAAAGAAAATTACATCATATGCAATCCAACTTAAAGCATGTTCCCCACATCCCAAGTTTGCTCCTATATATACATGGAACGAAATCAACTAGCCCAAAGAGACAATGAAAAGTGCCATATGAGGACAAGGCTACCTAACCCCTTTCTCCCACTTAGTGCAAGACAAGAATGAGCTAAGATGATTGATGAGAAACTTGAAAATAAGTATCAATTAGAGGAACAAGGTTCTTCAACGCAAGGAAGAGTACCACAATCCTTAAGATGGTGAATTTTATCCACAATCCTTAAGATGGTGAATTTTATCACTCAAAGCTTTACATTCATTAGTATAATGACCATGAACTCTATGAAATGCACAATATGAATTCTTGTAGTAAAATTTATTACGTGCTCTTGGAGGGAGAGATATCAAATGATCTTGGAGGATTCTTGACAAGATACTAGATCTTGATCAAAACTAGAAGATGTTCCTTTATTTTGTGACAAAGATATATATTTCTTAGTACAAGGTGTCATACTTACTCAAGACTCTTTAGATGGTGAGATTTTTATCTCTCTTTGATAAGAGGGTGTAAAATCTAAAAAAATCCAATCATTAGTGTTTTGCGTGATGGTATTGATATTAAGTGAAGATTTCTTTGTTTCCTTCGTTTCTTTCAAAGGACAATAACAAGGACCACTAGTGCTTTCTTGTGTGTTAGGTAGTATGGGGACACATATACCTTATTCTCTAGCACCACATCCTTTTCCACTATAACCAAGTTGTTTCATAAGTTCATAACCTCTTCCATAAAGCTTTTTCATTTCTTCTAGATTTAGTGGTTGCTCATAATCAACTTCATCAAATTTTGTTGTGTAATTTTCTTCTCTTTCTAAAGTTCTTAAGGTGGATTCTTTCGAAGGTTCATCTTAATTTGGTGTTGAAATTACTGTTGGTTCTTTTTTATTTTTAGATTCTTTTGTTATGTTCTTGTATTCACCCATGAATGTAGGTGTGAAGTCTAAGGAACCTCAATCATCTTCCAATAAATTTGTAACTTCTTCAATATGCTTTTCTTTGTCTTTCTCTTGCATGAGTTCCACTTGTATGGTTTTTGTGTCAATGTTTTCAAAGGAATTTGTTTATCTTTCTTAGTGTGAAAACAACTTTTAGGTTTAGGATTAGTGTGGACTGTGTAAACTTTATTTTTGTAAACATACTTCATTTTATGATGAAGAGTAGAAGGAATTGCTTGCATTTCATGAATCCATGGTCTACCTAAAAGAAGACTATATGAAATATCATGAGGTATAACATGGATAGTAGTTTGTAATGTGGCCTTTCCAACTGTAATAGGTAATGTGATCATACCAAGTGATTGTTTCCCTACACTATCAAACCAACAAATAGATAAAGAATTAGGTTGAATTTGGATTTTGTCTACTATGATATTATCAAGAAGGTTTACACTACACACGTTAAGTGTTGAACCATTGTCAATCAAAGTTCGTTTTATCCTCCATGTATTAATCTTAGCTATTATCATGAAAGCATCATTTTTTTTCCACTTCCAAAGGAGGGATCTCACTTTGGTGGAAAAAAATGTCAGCATTTATTCCTTGAATTAGGACTTCTATATCATTTGGCTTTGCACTAGGGGGAACCACAACTTGTTGCAATTCATTTTAAGGCATACTATGGTAGCTAGGTGAGGTTTTAATAAGGTCCCATAAGGATATCTTAGCAGTAGTATTCTTAATTTGTTCAACAAGATCATACTCCTTTCCACTTTGTAAATGCAAACAAGGAGTAGTAGGCAAGATAGACTGAGGCAGTGGTAATGAAATAGGAATGGTTTGTTTTTGCCTATTTTTCCTTGTTGTAACCGAGTGGTTGTTGTGAAACATTATCATTATCAAGTTTCCTTGTAGGTGGTTCTAAGATAAGCACATGCTTCTTTTGAACTCGTGGTTGTTGTGAGGGTGGATAAAGGATAATAACTGGCTCAAGAGATCACTTCAAGGGATATCTAATTTGCATAACGTCAAAATAATCATCCTTATTGTGATGATCTTTTGGCGAAGGAGAGTTTAAGGTTACCTCATCACTTTCATCAAATGAAGCCACATTACTATTGTTTGAAATACATGCATAAATTCTGTCATTCTCTTGTACCATGATATATACCCTAGTATGAGAGTTTTTAGGAGAGGAGTAAAGAAGATGTTGATCATATTCAATGGTTATGTTTTGTAAGGTAATTCATCACAAGTAGGGGAGGCATCAAGAGAAGAACAATTATGATTAATTGGATTCTTTTGTTCAATTAGACATTTCCAAGTGGGAGAAGCATTAGGAGAGGGAGAAAAAATACTCTCATGACTCTCAACGAGTGTATCTTCTAACACCAAACTATGTTCTTCAAAAATAGGAGAGATATTAGGAGAAGAACAAATGTGATTGTCATGTTTATCTATGATTTTTTCCTCTTTCACTAAAACATTCTCAAAAGCAAGAGATTAATGGAAACTAGGTAAGGTTATGTTTAGAAATGTGTCTATGATCTCATTCTCTTGTGCCATAATATCTTCCAATGTAGGTGAGTTTATAGAAGAGGAGCTTTCAACTTTGTCATGATTCTCAATGGGTGTATCTTCTAACACCAAAATACCTTCGTCACAAGTAGGAGAGGTATTGGGAGAAGAGAAACTATGATTATCATGATTGTCTATTCTTTCATCTTCTTCTATCACATCATTCCCACAAATAAGAGAGATATGAGGGGGTGTGGAATTAAGGAATGTGTCAATATTTTCACTATGTTGCACTAAGAGACTCTCATAACTAGGACATATATTGAAGGAATGACTAACATGCTTGTTGATGATATTTTTATTCTCATACTTCGAAAGCAAAGATACAAACATTGTGAGTGTGTGCCTAAAATGAAAAGTAAGTTATCTAATTTATGCAATGCTTCAAAAATGTAAACAAATTTCCTACATATCTAAATATTTTCACTATTGAAATGAGTCTTGGAATGCTTTTTAGAAATGGCTACACTAAATGGATGATTTGACCTAGATACGTGAAACAAAAATTCCTAAAACTTTCTAGACTAATATAGTAGGTTACCTGCAAGCCTAGGAAGTATAGAAAATCACCAGAAAGCTCAAAAAAGTTGGTTTTTGTAGGCCTCCAAGGACTCATTCTCCCAGATGGGCATATTAGTCCCAGTTAGGGTTTTTGATAGGTTCAGATAGTGAAAAATAGAGAACACAGAATACCCAGAAATCTAGAATAAAGACCTATATAGGGACTAAATCGTCCAAGTGGGTGAATGATTCCAAAATTAAGGTTTTTAGACCAAACTCAAAAAATTGTGAGTTGATTTGTATGCTCAATTGACTATTTGCAAGTATATATTTCCAGTAAAATTGAATGAGGCAAAATGAAAAAATGCAACTTGTATGCACTTTTCACTAATGTAATATTTAAAAGTCCTTAAATGCAATTCAACTAATGCAAATCTAATGAAAATTTAATACAATCTAGATCTAGGACTATAACATTCTCTAAATCAGAAATTCAAGGGTTCAAATGTTGGTTTCACCAAAATGAACAAAAGGGAAATGGGTGTCCACCTTTTAAGAGATGAAACTTAGGACCTATTTCATGTTTTAGTTCATTAGGAACCTAGATCCCTTAACCAAGTGACTTGATTGAGGAATGGGATAGGGGATTCCTATTGAAATTGGATGGGGGTTCACCATTAAATAAAGCTTCAAAAGGAGAAGTGCAAATAATTATGCACAAAACCCTGGAAACTTGAAAGCATGAAATGAAAATGAAAAACAAAATAAAATAGAAAAATGTTGGCTCATATTGCATCGAGACTAATACACCAAGATGGGAGATTTAGTCCCACTCAAGGGTTTTCAAGGAAGGATCTGGGATTCTCTAAGAGTTGATCAAGATCTGCTAAACTATGATAAAAAATTGTAACAAGACTAATATGCCAGGTTGGGTGATTTAGTCCTATGAATGCTTCATCCTAGACCTCTTTAAATATGGAAAAACAAACAAATATTAGTCCTCAAATAAGTTCAAACCAAGCATTTCCTATGAAATTCATTCAAGCATAAGAACAAGGAAACAACATAAAATATCCAATAAAAGCTAATGAAATCTCATTCAAATGCTCAAACTAGCATCCCATAGGGGAATTGGTGCTTCTTTGACATGGAAAGAAGCCCTTTACCAATTCCTTGATAAGCTTTATGATGATTGATTGATCCTTGATGAAAAATTCCAATAACCTAGCTATGGATGATGAATTCTATGATGACTTGGATGATAATGTGGATGAACTTGCATAAACTTGTGGATAATAACCTTGCATCAAAATCTAGATGATTGTCTCCCCTAAATCAATAGAGAAGGCCTCTATTTATAATGGAGTTGAAGATTGAAGAATAGGATGAATGTGGGATTAAAGAATGAACCAATGGCATTGTGCCCCTTGTCAACATGCTAATGAAGGAAGGTGGAGCACATTTTGAACAATGTGCATGTTAAATGCATGTAGTTGAAATTTGAATTTGAAGAGGTGACTTGTGCAAGAGGGGATGTAAGAGGAATTAATGCCAAGTTGGTTCAAGGAGAGGACATGTAAGAGATTTTAATGTCAAGTTGGAGGACAAAAGTCTTTTGGGGGGGAGAATTCAAATAAGTGGAATATTCCAAGAATATGCTATATTTGAATGAAAATAGGATAATTAGTAAATCAAATAAATTGATTTACATTGTCAACTTGCAAAAGCTAGAGGAATGGAGGATTAGTGTTAGGAGCTAATTAATCTAGGATTAATTAACTTAGAGGAGATTAGTTGATTGTGATATTTAATTTAAATGCCTTGAATTTATTTAAATCAAATGAGAGGATATTCGAAGATTAGTATTTTAATTAAATAAATTTGATTTATTCAATTAAATGAAGAACATTAGGATTTAATTAAATAAAGTTGATTTATTTAATTAAAGGAAGAATAAAGGCACCGATTTAATTAAATAAAGTTGATTTATTTCATTTTATTTTAACGAGGGGAATCGGGTGCAGCACAGCCCCCCATATAACCCCCCACCACCGGTAAACTTTTTACTGTGAGCGGTAGTGCTGGCAGGACACACTAACTGGTACCATGGGAGCGGCAGAGAGTCGAACCCATAGTGGGCGCCCTGCTATAGTGAACACCTTAACCAACCGAGCTCAGACCGGTGCCCCAATAAATTTGATTTATTTAATCAAACGAACAACATTAGAATTTAATTAAATAAAGTTGATTTATTTAATTAAAGGAGGAACATTAGAATTTAATTAAATAAAGTTGATTTATTTAATTAAAGGAGGAACATTGAGATTTAATTAAATAAAGTTGATTTATTTAATTAAAGGAAGAACATTAGAATTTAATTAAATAAAATTGGTTTATTTAATTAAAGGAGGAACATTAGAATTTAATTAAATAAAGTTGATTTATTTAATTAAAGGACGAACATTAGGATTTAATTAAATAAAGTTGATATATTTAATTAAAGGAAGAAGTTGATGAATTAATTAAATAAATATTATTCAATTAATTGGTTAGTAAAGAAATGATCAAGGAAGAATCAATGTTAGTCAATCAAGATCGAGCACATGATATTAATCAGGATATTTCAAGTGTCTACATTTTGCCCCTCTTTGAAGCAATGTACATGTTGTGTTGGCTCAAAGAATAACCTTGCCAAGATCAAAATCCAATTTTATTTTTATTTTTTCAGATGCCCCAGTGGAAGGAAGTATACTGGTACACTGCCCCCTCGAGTGATCAAGTGAAAAGTTTGATTTGAGAGTCGATCTCATGAAAAATAGGTTCAAGATGGACGTATGGATGGTTATGCAATGAGATGCTTAGATGAACATATCTATATTATGATGATGATGCAAATGAGAAGAACTAAGATGCTGAGAATAAAAAATCTATATTATCCTAAACATCTTAAATGATGATGTAATGCATGTGATATGCTATAATTGTAGACATCGTAAATATATTGATTGACATCATGCATCTGATCCTGACTTACCAACATCATTTCTTAGTAAATCATCCCTCGGTCTAACCGTTTAATCAAATTCCCTTATCTAATTAAATTCATCAATATTTGTCTCTTAATTAAATAAATTATTTTGTCTAATTAAGTCACTTTCTCTTGTTAATTAAATCAATCCATCTGATCTAATTATCCCTATTTAATTAAATAATCAATTTATTTGATTAAATCTCTAAAGTCTATCCATTAAATTAAATAAATTAAAACCTTATTTAATTTAATCTAACACCATCCCTTTTAATTAAATAAATCAAAATCTTTATTTAATTACCCTCTTATCATATTCCTCTCTTATCTGATTTAAATAAATCCATAAATCTAAGTCAAATAAGTCACATCATCTAATCTCCTGTTAAATTAATCAATCCTTGATTAATTTAATCTATCTCATTCACATCCTCTAGATAATGCAAGTTGCACATGAAAATAGATTTAATTCATTTATTAAATCCCTATTTTCCTCACATGGCATCTTTTGGAATATTCTCTCAATTTGAATTCAAAAATTCCAAGTCAACATGTACATCCAACAAGGCATTTAAATTCATCTTACATGTCCTTTGCCTTGAGCCAAGTGGCATTTATTGCATTTTCCCTTCCCTCTTACATGTCATTTCAACAAATTTGAATTTCAAATATTGGCATTTATTGGCACAAACCCCAAATCTTGCACAACCATCATCCATTCATAGCTTGACAAGTGGCACCATATCATTGGATGAAAGTTAATCCCACATTGCTAAAATTTGGACTTTCATCCATCTTGAAATCCTATAAATGAAGAGCTTCTCTCCTCATTTTATCATCCATAATTTGAGTAAAGTTACCATGCTCAAATATCTATCATATTTCACACCATTGAGTTCTTAGCTAGGTTCTTTTGCAGATTTGGCTTGGAATCCTCATCATTCATCATCAAAAGTGGATCCCATTTCTTCATCAAGTCTACATTCGAAGCTTGTAATCATAGGAATTGGGAAAGGGCCAAATTTCCACATGAAATTAGCACCAATTCCCCCATGGGATCAAGTGTTTGCTATTTAGATTAGGATTTCATCTTTGTTTTATCTTTTGTATTGTGTTCTTGCATATTTTCATTCCTAGTTTGAATTGTAAATGGATTCCATGGGGAATCCTTGTTTATACTTGCAATATCTAACTTAGGGTGTTTAGTCTCTTTGTTTTGCAAGTACGATAGATTGGGGTTCACATTTTCGGGCTAGAGGGAGGGAAAACATCATAAATTCTAACATTTCCTCAAAATTTCTGCGTTTTCTTGACACATAGGAAATTCTGACGTGGGCTCCTTAGCATCACTGTTGTTAGCATTGTGAGCTCGTCAATGTCGTTGTTTTAGCATCGCCGGCTCAACAGCCTCGCTATATAGCATCGCGTAAATGTAAACTCCGCTGCTGGACTCATCCTGCCAAGAAATTTCAAATTTTAAACTGCGATGCTAGACTTGCCGATTTGCATCAGTTTGAAAAAATTCTAAACTTTGACGCTTTCAAAAACTGCGACATTGGGCGAAAAGAGGGACGCTATTGTGCTCTCTCTCTCAACATAGAGCGTCACTGACTGGTAAAGCGGCACTGTAAGAGCGACGCTAAGAGGAAAAAATAGCGATGCCTTCATGAGTTGTGATGCTGGAAGACAGTAAAAGGGAGAAATTAAATTTTTAGTACGTGCTTTAATTTATGATTTCTTCTTCCTTTGTTTTCTGCTTTTTAATTTCTAATTTTTTCTAGAATCTAATTGTTTTTCTTCTTGGTAGGTTGGAAGCCAAAAGGAAAGGAAGAAGGAGCATGGTGATGATATCTTATTTAATCAAAGTGTTTTTAAACACTTAAGTGTTGTTTAACACTTCCTTAAGGAATTTTTCATCTTTTTTCTTTCTTTAGAACACTAGCTTTCATTTGGGTTTAAAGAGGATTCTTTTTGTTTATTTCTTGCAAATGGATTTAAAAAGAATCTTGGGATCTACAAACTTACCAGATTTTGTTTATGGATTAAACAATTGAACAAATGTCTTTCACTTGTGATTTGGTGCTCTAAAATGAACTCACATATTGCTTTGAGGGTTTAAAAAGAACAAGTTTAGTTGTGTTTTTCATGAGGGCTTACTTAGACTAAAGCCATTGGAAAAGGACATATGCACTTCTCTCGTGCTTTATAGCGATCTTGAGAATTAAAAGGTCTTTTCCATGACTTTGGATTAAGACAAAGCAATCACCTCCACACTTCAATTTGGGCTTAAAAATTGAACAAACTATTGTGTGAGTGTGAGTGGAGGCATTTTCGCGTATATTCTCTCTCTTTGTTGCTATCAAAGATTGATTGAGTTATGGATTTTTTTCTTCATTCACTTTTGTTTATCTTAGAGGGCCTGCCTTGTGGGAAAAAGTAATCACCCAAGGGAACGACTCAACCGGTAACACTCTAAAGCCAAGAGTATTTCCACCCGGGATATAAATGTGGATATTGGGAGAAACACCAATATCACGCGGTTGACTCTGACAAGATGGATCTGAAAGGGGACTCTTGCCAGGTTGGGTCAACTCCTACAAATGAAAAGTCCTTACTAGAACCTATGTGCTAGAATTTTCAAAAATCCTTTTATCTATTTGTTGGTGCAAGAACGATCGTTCTGAAGCCACCCCACACTTTTACGGTCTTTTAGTAGAGATGGAAAGCATGCCATGGGAGTTTCATGGGTGTTTATGCTTGGCTGCCCCATATAAGTGAGTGTCATGGAGGGGAGCCAATGGGGTTAAGCATCTAACTATATGCTAGAGATAAGCGTAGCTGTACTTGTCCAAGTGGGAATCCAACAAATATTGTCTTACACATCCATAGGATTGTACTTATTCTTGGGTTACAAAATGCATTGCTTGATCGAAAACATCATGGGAACAAACACTTAACATTATCCAAATTTCAAACCCTTTTGAGGGCAAATACAATTGACTCAATCCACATGTTATTGCTTTCCCTTGGAATTCACATCCTTAGAGGTTTCTAAACATTGGATTATATCTCAATTTGTCTTCTTAAGTAAACAATAGGAAACCCTTGCCTTGAGTTCATTAAATTTCCACATAACATATCTTGTGGGGTTTGAAGAAATTAAGACATTGGACATCTTAGTTTGAAAACCTAATTGAAGAAAGTGTTTTTGGTAAAATAAAAACATTAAGCAAAGCTAAGAAAAATGAACTTTCATATGTGTTGAAGACCCCAAAACCCCAAAAGCACAAATCATTGATTGGAAATCTAAATGTTCAAATCATTTCTTGGTTGCAAAGGTCATTAGGAAGCATTAGCATGCTCTTCAAAACCTAGGTCTAAGCAAACAAAGTGTATCTTCTTAGGTTCATCTTAGGATCAAAACATATCAAAATCATTTTTCATCCATCCTCCAAACCATCAAAACAAAATCCATCTCATCATCACCTTTTGGAAAATCTTGATATCATCCTAGATACTAGGCTTTGTGGTAAAATCAAAATCATCAATATCATTGAGACAAAATCCTTGAGAACATTAGCAAAAACATCTTTGGCTAGGTATGTGTAGATGCAACATTTTGCATATACTTAGTCAAAATTATCAAAATCATATTGTCTAGCTTGGTGTATGTAGATGAATCCTTCTTCATATGCTTAGTGAAAAAAACATCTTGTTTGAATAGGTGTGGGTAGATGCATCCTTCTCCTCACACATATTCAAATTATCATCCTTTGAACAAAGTTATCCCTTAGATCATCATCCAGCATCTTAGGGTCTTTTTGTTCAAAAGTTTAAATCAAAATCAAAAATCAAAAATCAAGGACAAAATCTCAAAATCTCAAAATCCAAAAATCAAGAATCCACAAGTCCTAAAAGCCTAGTGTCTCATTCAAGATCTATCAAAAGCCAAAACATCCATATCATCCATCCCTAAAACATAATTATCATATCATCACCTTTGATCCTCAAAGCATCCTAAAATTTTTCACTTTGGAACATAAGATAAAGATTGATCCAAAGAATCAAGAGATTCATCTCCATATTCTCAAAAATTGATCCTTGTTTTATGGTTCAAACGAGATCTCAATATAAGAAGAGTATGGAAGCCCACAAAGAAACTCCTGCTTCAAGTGATCTTAGCCAAACAAACACAAAAATGAATCCCATCGAATCAAGCAATCCATTGATCCCCTCATCATCCCAAAATCCACAAGAAGAAAATCAAGGGGAGGACCTTACCTTTGGAATGTCTCACGAGGAAATGACAGAAATGCTCCAAAATCTAGACAACCATATAATCATCAACATCATGATGAGACTCAACCCTTCATTGTACATACATGAACTAGCAAAACAAGGGGCCAAGTTGCCTTTGGATTTTGATGTGAGTACTATATTGGATACTTCATTTCCTCCAATCTCAGCCACCATACCCATCTCATCTACACCTCCATCCCAAAATATCACACAAAACATTCTGCAAATCACAACATCATTTGCTCCAACACAACCCAATGTCAACAAGGGAAACACATTCCTTAATGCTCTTCAATCACATCCCCTTGTTAACAATCAAAATTTGGATGCAAGCACCACCATGGAACAAAACACAATCAACAACGCATTACACAAAAATGTTCCTCTCACTTTACATTATGACCCATCATCAACATCTTTTCATGGAGCTCCACAAACACCTCTTCTCACAAATTAACAAGAAGAGGGAGATACGTTCGAACTAGGGGGCTTATTCGACACCATGACATTATCACAACTCACACCTCTCACATTTCCACCTCTTCTGTCATTTCCATTATCATCCACACCACTCCTTGGTTTAGGGCTCCCTCCCCTACCAAGTATCAATCAAACCTATATCGCAACCATCAATCAAAGCATTGCACCAAATACACAAAATTTGTCATTGATATCGCAACAACAAATGACAAACACACAAGCAATGGCAACATCATCGAACATCCCCCTAACATCACAAATCATGGTCTCTCAAGGACCAACCACATCAATACCATTATCCAACACGCAAAACATCAAAAAAACATCATCATCCACCACCATTCCAAATCCACCACCACCCCCACCACCACCAACGTTCACCACATCAAACCAACTTGACATAGCATTGCAAGTCACTTTCCAAAGAGGATACCAACAAGTTCAAAAACAAAAAGTTGTACAACAAGTTGATCAAGCTACATAAGCTTCTCAAGCTGCACAAGCCGCATTACAAGCGCAACAAGCACAACAAGCTCAAGCTTTACTGCAATAGAAACAACAAGCTGCCCAAGCTGCACAAGCATTGCAAGCAAAAAGGGTCACTCAAGCACAACTTTTATTACAGCAACAAGCAGCACAAGCGCAAGCTCAAGCACAAGCTCAAGCACAAGCTCAAGCACAACTTCTTGCACAAGCAACACAAGTGCAAGCATACCAACAAGCACTAATGCAATACCAAGAGTAACAAGAAGCAGCAGAGTTGGTAGCCCAACAACAAGCATTGTGGGAACAACAACAAGCACAACAACAAGAGTTGTTAGAGCAGAAACAAGCGCAACAACAAGCACAAATCCTAGTGCAACAACAACAAGATCAACAACAAGCATTGTTCATCCAAAAGCAAGTAGAAGCCTACTTCGCTCGCCACAACATACCAATACCATTGAACAATGCACCGATGTATGCTAATGGTTTGTGGATGCATGATGGACGCTATATTATGTTAGTGTGAAAACAGGATATAAGAATGAGAGGGATCAACCCTTGATTCCAAGAAGATGCAAAATTCCAATAATTCTATGAGTCGTCAAGACTTTATTAGATGTGATGATGATGTATTGCTTATCAAAAATTGGAATTTTAAAAGAGCTTACTTACCTTATGTTTGATAACACACATAGACACAATGCATCAAGGTATAAAGAACTAGGATGGAATTGTACCTAGTGTGATAGAATTTGACTTGACAATCAGATAGGAGTATCCTTGTTCCACCTGACATACAAAACCCTATTTAGGACATAGTTCAGATATTTCAAACATCTCAGACCGAAACATAGAAAAGTAGAGCCTTCCCATGTGGTCAATAAGATACCCAAAACACCCTCCCTACAAACTAAACCAAGTAAGAATGACCAAGGTTATATTAGAAGAATATCCAACAAGCACAACAAATAAAAAGACAATGATCGTTGCCCCATTCATTTCTCTCTAAATTGTTTTAATTAGACATCATCGAGAGGTCATTGGAATGAGCACAATAAGATAAGTCAACAAAACAAAGATCAAGTAAACAAACAAGCCAATGTTCTTCATACCTCTAGCCAAGACTAAACTACAATGATGCCTAATGTTGATATCCATTGTAGGAAAGATGCATCCTAGGACATGATGTTATCAGATGATTTGGGAAAAACTGGATGATGGGATATTGATACCAAGAGATAACCAACTTGTTTACCTACTGACCTAGACTTGAGACCTTAGCATTTGAGTTTTTATTTTCAAATTGCTAGACTTGTTTTTTATTGTTTCACCAAAGGTTGAGGATGACCATGATTTATTATGAGTGAATGTTTATTGCGGGTGAATGTGAAATGGGATGGATGGAATTTTTCAAATATTTGGATGTTTTTGAAGTTTTGAAATGTTTTGAGGTTGTTTTGGGTTTTTTTGAGATGTTTTGAAAAATTTTTGGTTTTCAAAATTTCTAATGTTTTTGTGTTTTCTGAGATTTTAACCAAGAACCAAACCTAAAGACCTATCCTAGGGGCCTCAGGGGCTGATCAAAGATTAGCCTTGCCTACGTTATAAACATAGAGACCACATAGTTTGATTGACACAAACTCGTTTATTGATGAGATATGACCAAATGGATTGCTAGTTTATTATGACAGAACCCTAAAGGAATGACCTAAGGTGTCTCAGGGGATGGTCAAAGATCAACCTTTCCTACATTCAAAGCTTAGAGACTCGTAGTTCGACAAGATGATTCTATTTTTTACTTTTTTTGACTTTTTGACCTTTTTTTTAAAAAAAATTTTATGATGTTTTTGGATTTTTTGCATGATTTTGACAATTTGGATATGGATATATGTGTGATGATATCAATTCTCTATTTTGGGATTTTGTTGAAAACCAAGCTAAGGTTGACTGATTAGATTGATGGATTGATGATGATAACATTGTTGAGGATACACAACAAAGCAAGGATAGTGTTAAGAAATGCGAGGACTGGGAAGGATATCCCAAGATAACGATGGATTGATTGCATTTGATTGATAAGGATTGATGATGATAACATTGTTGAGGATACACAACAATGCAAGGATAGTGTTAAGCAACATGAGGATTGGGAAGGATTTCCCAAGATGATGATGGATTCATTGGATTTGATTGATCAAGATTTGTGAAGCTTGGTTTGGAAAAAAAGTTGGTTTTGGATGATTTGTTGTGATGTTGAAGCACACATTAGATGCAATTGATATTGATTGTTTGGATTGATGTTCAATGAAAGATAAAGCTTGATAAGAAATTTCTTCTCGTAAAAATGTGCCATGGGCTAGTGATTTGGATTTTTTTCTCACAAGTTTTTTGACCAATTTGATTTCACATTTTCTAATGTTTGGATCACCACATAAGTTGGAAGATATAGATCAAGATTTATTCCTAAAGCAAGATATAAATATCTACCCCTAGTGTCTAGCAATGTATGGAATGCCATGGGTGGATGCTTTGATAGGTGTATGGTTGGATGGATATGGATTATCTTGCGATAAGATAAGGTGTTCAAACAAAGGATGCTCATTTGGATAGTGCTTCATGGCTCAGATAATGTTGGGTAGGATAGGATCAATAGAAATGACCCATATCATGATGTTTACCATAAGCAAGTGAAAAGTTTGCACCAAATGTTTTTCAAGATGAAGATAATGCGAAAGATGCATGTAGATGGATTGGATAAATGGTTTGTGGATGAATGGTTTTATTATGGATGAGATGGATGGAATGTTGAATTTATTATGGATGAGATGAGATGCTTCCACCTGAACTAGCACACACAGATGCTTGATTCTACACATGATGCATGTTTTCTCAGTTTTCATCATGGTATCTACCCAAAGCACTTTTCACTGGAGGATGATTTTTATATTTACTATTTTTATGATTTTTTTAATTTTTTTGAAATATTTTAAGCTCATGTTGAACCACCTTGTGGTGTTGATGTAGATGCTTATGTGATATTGTGCCATCGATATCCTACTTGGAGAAGCTGCTTTGCTAAGATACGTGCACTTGAATGCAACTTTTGAGATTCCTGACCTGCTTTGTTTATAATGGAGTTAACTTTGTCTTTGTGCTCACATCGCAATAGGATGCCTTTTCAATTCTTATGATGAAGGGTGGCTACCAATACATGGCTAATGTGAGAATTGGATATCATGCATGGAGGTGTGGATGGTGTTGTGTGTTTAGGAATAGGAGATGGTTTTGTTGATAGTTTGGAACCTTTGACTCTCCAAACTTGGGATGATGAGTAATAATGGGTGGATATTGAAGTGAATGGAATTAGAACCAACTGCTTGATATAATTTGTACGTTTCTTGAGAAGCTTTCTTTTTCCTTTATATACATCTTTGATGGATACTTTTCCCTTTTTTTATTTTTTCCCATAGTTTCTTTGACTAATGGAGTTTGATAGGGATAATATTTCTTTGTATTCTTTGGTATCCATGTGTATTTGATTTGTCCATTATGCTTCGCTACTTCTTTTCCTTTGATGATGTTCTTATTTATTTGATTCTCATCCTTCTTTTGATGTTGGTCCCAATTCATGGATGGGGTGATGGGTGGATGAAGATTCATGACATGACTGGTTGTAGTATTGGCATCGGTTTCATCATAAGGATTCTTTGTGCTCCCTATGTTGATGTTTGCACTAGATAAAATTTCTCCCAGTATTATAGATGTATCATTGATGTGTTTAGATCCCTTAATTGTTGAATAAACACGACCTTGATGCTTAGGATTTCCCATAATCTACACTAGTTCTAGGATACCCTACTCATGTAGGCCTAATCCTTTTCCTTGATAATTCATCTGTTGAAACATTTTATTTGCAATAGGATATGATTTTCCTTGGAAACAAGGTGCTACTTCTTCTTTGATTTGTTGTGAATCTTCAAAGGTGATAAACTCTTCATTGATAAGATATCTTGCCCTAAAAAAGGTAAGTGATCCAATGTATAAGTGATAGGATCCTCCATAAGTGGGGTAACTTCCTAATTCATATATTTCGCTTCATCTTGTGAAATATCAAATTTTAATGCTTCTTCAAGAGGTGTTGATGATTCACTATCCACGTAAAAGTCTTCCTCATGATTCATTTTTGATATGCCTTCATAGGATGTTTCTGATTCACAACCTCTGTAAAAGCCTTCTTCATGACCCATTTCTGATATGTCTCTATATTTTTCTATATCTTGATCATGTGTACAAATGTTAAGAGTAGGAGACTCTTGCTCCTTGGTAATGATATCAAGAGTATGAGACTCTTGTTTTGAATGAATATCATCTACATTTTCATCCAAAGAAAGAATCTCATGGGTAGATGGAGGATTATGTGCTATATGGATATGATCATTATTTTTGACATCTTGTATAGATAGGAGAGTGTCCATTAGATCATTGTAGTATCTTGGAGATACAAATCCTTGATCTTGATTAATTTCAGAATTAATTTTGGCATGCTTTGGATCAAGTTCTTGACATGGCTCAGTTTCAAAGAATGGATTGCTTATAAAGGGTTCTTGGATATCTTCATTAGGAATGGGAAGTGGCTCAATATCCTCTTGAGCTTTGAATGAATTTGGATCAAATGTTGAGTTGAGGATCCCTTTAGTATCTATAACCATGAGGTTGAAGGATGTCAATATGTCTTGGAAAGGACCATTTCTAGACTTTGGTAAAATATGTTGATCATACTTTGGAATAAATTCTTGAGATATGTCCTCAAACTCATTGGATGATGTAAAGTATTGTCAAAATGATCATTGGTGGAAGGATCACTGATTATATGATCAAATAATGTTAACACTCCTTGAAATAGATCAATATCAGATATTGTTGAGGGGTTTTTATCATGATCAAAAAGTGAATCTTGATGTATGTTGAGTTGATCTTCAAATGAGGTAGAAACATCTTCAACGTGCTCATTGATGGATAAATCTTGATCATTGTTTTCAAAAATTGTGGTGGGGAGATTGTCAATGCTATCACTAATGGTTGAATTTTCATCATTGCCCTCAATAGTTATTAGTTTTTGATTAATAAGGTATTGGATGAGATTTTTAAGTCAAATACAATTTGTTTTTGTGTGTCCCTTTATTTTATGAAAATCACAAAGGTTCTTCTTGTTATACCATGGTGGTTTAACTTGAGGATCTTGATAATTTTCATAAATGGGGATTTTGATGAGATTTTCTTGTACCAACTATTGCATGACTAATTCGATTAGTTCCCCAACTGGTGTGTATTTTCATTTGTTACCTTGTGAGATTTGTACTTTAAATTGACCTTGTGGTGATAGATTTTGGAGATGTGGTGATTGGGTTTCTTGTTGATGTTGTTGATCTTGATATCCAACCTCTTGACATTGGAGATATTGTTCTTGATGTGGTTGTGGACACAACCCAATGTTTTGATGACATGGTTTAACCAACGGAATTAGAGTGTATTTATTTTGGGATGGAGATGTCTCTTGACACAGTGAATCAACTATTTTGTTAAGTGTAGCAATTTGATCTTGATTCTGATCTTGGCACCCTTAATATAGTTGATTTGGTTTTTGTTCAAGCAAATTTGGAATGTACACTTGTGGTGTTTGTAGGGGAACATAGAAAAATTAATTTTGGACAATGTTCTAATTTGGGTTGATGTTTAAATTTGGCATTATAGGTTGAAATTGAACCTTGTTGTGGTTGGGAATCACATTGCCTTGATTTAGGTAACTTTGATTTTGCATGGTGTTACCTTGACTTGGATGAATACATGGAGTTTTTAACATATTGTTTGGACTTTGAACAACATTTGTATGATTCACAAACATATCTATCCCAAAGTTTACCAAGTGTGGATTTGAAATGTTCATGTTTGGTAAAATTGTACTTGATATATTCAATTTTGGCATGTATGGATTTGTTGGGATAATGTTGTTTTGTTGAAGACTCATGCATTGATTGTTTGGTTGATAGATTTGTAAGTTTGGACTTTGATTTAAATCTACCATAGGGAAAGGTGTTCCAAAATTTAGATTGGGCATACTCATATTTGTTGTACCATTGAGGTTTGTAGGAGATAATGATCCCATGTATAGATTTTCTAAGTGTTAGTTTTGATAATCAGTTGGCACTATAAGTGTAACAAATATTTTGGCTCCCCAAGATCTCTAGCTCCTTCTTAGGGATTTTCACCTAGAAGGAGAGGAAAATGGGCAAAAATGACTTTGTTTTACATTAGAAGAAATGGAAAGAGGGGTGTGAAGTGTGTGAAGATGTGTTTAGATGTTGGAAACTTAATGAAAATGTAGATTAAGGAATGAATTCTAACCTAATGCAAATGTGTTGGAAAACACAATGTGTATTCAAATAACTTGGCTAGGAATGTAAACAAACAGAAACAGAAAATGACCCAATTAGAGATATGAACCTGGAAGCTAGAAGAGGCTAGAATGAGACTTTGAATACTTGTAGAAGACACCAAAAATTCTCACTAGGACTGATTATCCATGTATGGCGAATGAGTCTTGTTTTTCCTAGAAAGTGTCGAAGCCAGTTTTAGGGAATTAGGTATCCAAATCAATATAAATCACTGTTCAAGCCTAGGAATGGGACTGATTTTCCATCAATGGTGAATGAGTCATCTTCTAGAAAATAAATAAATATGGACAGGATTATGTGGCTTAGGATCTACAACTCTATTTTTGATGAATCCCTAGATCTAAATCTGCAAAACTTGACCTATAGACTCTCCCCAAGCTTGAAACAAGGCTTGAAACACCTTAAATGACTTTGATGAGATGTGCACACCTTTACTCACCTTCTCATTTGATAAATATGCATACAAAATCACATGCAAAGGGGAAATTTTTTTGAAGGTCAGGATATATAGGGGTTTGCCTTAGTCAAACCCATTTAGGTAATTAAACCAAAGTGATGAAATAAAGTAATGAAACATGCAACAATGGAGATGATTACCTTGTCATGATGATTTGATCTTGAAATTATGTAACAATGGAGGAAGATTCAACCCTTGAATGCTTTAGAAAGCTAACTTGAAGACTTCTAATGAAGAAACCCTAACTTGCTTGACTTGGACGAGAAGATAGAAGATGAATTAATAATAAGAGATGTAAAAATGAGTTGTTAGATGTAAAATGAGGATAAAAACACTTATTTAAAGACAATTGTGCCTTGGTATCCCAATTATACCTCATCACAGGTCGACATGTAGTGACATTAAACTTTAAATTTCACTTTTTCCGGATCTAAGGTATAAATGATGCCATATAGGACTCATTCACCATACATGGAGAATGGGTCCCCCCTGGATGGGACTGATTCATCATGAATGGTGAATGGGTTCCATAGGGGCCATTCTGATAGCTAAGAAGCTAGGGAATAAGGAAATAAGGTTTAAATTTAAACTTTGTCACGTATTTGATCAATTAAAGCCCCAGGATGCACAATATGGGTCATTAAGGACCTATTAGTGATCATGCAAATGATAAATAGGGATTGGGTCACATAAATCAATGTGAAAGTGTGATTTAATACACTTTACAACATTAAAATTAGGTCCACATAGCCTAGAAAGGCACAAAAACTAATGTGAATGTGCAAGGCACATTACAACACTAGTTTATCATTAAGTTTACATTAAGAACCTTCTAGATTGATGTAAACACATTTTATAATGTTTAATTAGGGAGAAGTAGGTTAATTAAGTCTAGAAAAGTGTGAAAGTCCTTTACAAGACTTTACAACACCTTTACAAGATGTCGTTAAAAGCATGTTATTCAATTTGAAAGGGTCCAAGACCTAGTGTGGACACATAAAATGCCTCACAACACTAGATTAAGACCTCATCAAGTCCATTTTATCATGAATTAATCCCATGTAAAGAAAAGGGTCCTTTTTTCTATGACACAATAAGACTTTGATAGTTTGGTTGATTTAGATTACCCATGATGTATGAATCAAGTTTATATTCCATGTTCTTCTTGTGTTTTGACCTTGTTGGCCTCTAAGGGATTTTGGACCAATGATCAGATGAAGGATGAAAGGGGTGAATGATATGGGTATTGAACTTTTAGGAGCTTTGGATCAATACTAGACTTTAAGACTTTTGGATTTTTTAATTTTGGATTTGATTTGGATTTGAGTTTGAATTGATTTTGATTTTATTTTGATTTTATTTGGATTTAATTTGGGTTTTATAATGAACACATAAACTCCAAGAGGCTAGATGTTGTCTTGTAATAAACTTGGCCACAAGGTGATAATTTAACCAAGTATATGAAGAAGGATTCATCTACACACACCTAATCAAGCAAGATGATTTTGATTTGATTTAAAGGATTTTCCAAAATTCTAGTATGAAGGATTTTTCCAAGATTCTAAGAGTTGTTTGTGAGATGGGTTTTGATTGATGTTTGAGATGGATGAAATGATTGGTTGTTTTGATCCTAAATCAACCTAAGAGGGACTTGTTTACAAGACCAAGGTTTTGAAGAAAATGTTTTTCCCTAAGAGTAATACAAGCCAAAAGATTAATGTTTTCTCAAAAGACCATAAGACAAAAGATAAACAAGCGCATGTGTGGGGTTCAATTGATTTCATCTTGATTAATGAACTGATTTGACCACATCCACTTTCTTGCTTATTTCCAAACTGAATGTCTATGTCTCAATTCCTTTTCATCCCACAAGGTCCGTTACGTGGAAATCAAGAGAATCAAGGAAATAGTTCCCTAATGTTGACTTTAGAGAGAGAAATTGAGATATAAATTCAAATACTTAGAAGCCTCTAAGGATGAAATCCCTAGGGACAAGCAATAGCATTTGGATTTTTCAAAGGTATTTTCTCCTTCTAAAGGTTTGAAATTTGATGTCCTTGTTGAATGTTTGTTTCCAAGTTTTGAGATTTCAAGCAATGTGTTTGACTAACTCAAAGATTGCACAATCTTAGGATGGAAAAGAAAATATTTTTTGAATTCCCACTTGGATAAATCTAGCTATGCTTATTCAAAGTGGATGACTAGAAGCTTGACCACACTAACTCCCCTCCACGAAACTCACTTCTATGGGTCATCCAAGCTTCAGTTCTCATGAATCTCCCATGATGAACTTTTCATCTCTTCAAAGAATCATAAATATGTGGGACGGCTCCAGAGGTCCGACCTCCTGATGCCAACAAATATAGGGATTTTGGATTCTAAAGAAAGGTTCGTAGTAAGGGCATCCAGTTTAGGTACATGATAAACTCCTTGTGAGAGATCTCCCAACCCTTAGAACAAGGGATTTATGCATCATAAAGACATTGGAGGAGAGTTATCATGCACCGCTTCCCATTGTTTACAATTTTCATCACAACCACAAGTTTATATAGCGGTTTGGAAGAGCTTGGCTTATGCTCATTACCGCTTGTCTTGTTCCCTTGGGGTGAGTACTTTTTCCCACCAAGGCAGGCCCTCTAAAGTTTAAAAAAAGTGAGTTGGCGCATCTATAGTTCAATCAATCTTTGTTTGTGTGAACAAAGAGAGAACACACACAATGTCCTTTCTCACACTAGGAAGCTTTGTTCAATTTTAAGAGCCCAAATTTGAAATGTGGAGGCAATATTTTAGACAACATAATATCAAAAAAGTGCTTTTGATTCTCAAGATCATCGTGAGGCATGAGAGAAGTGCATACGCATTTGGATGGTATTATTTTGTAAAAAAAATTACAAAACAAGATAGACACAAGTTTGTTTTAAATCCTTGAAGACAATAGTGAGTTCTTTTTAAAGCACCAAACTTGAGTGTGGATTTTATTATTCAATTTTTAAAACCCAAAATCAAATCTAGTGAGTTGCTAATGTTCTTTTTAACCAACTTTGACAAAGCTTGTGTAGATGGTTAATTTTAAGCCCAAAGTAATGCTAGTTGGTCCTAAAGCATGAATGAAAAATAACATATTATGCGTTATTTTTCCATGAGTGTTTGACAACACTATTACAATGGATATCAAATGATTTTTCTTTCACTTCAATGCTCTATGTTCCTCTTAAAACCTACAATCAATACTCAAAATGTTAGATGAGATCAAGAAACAAGAAGATATGAGGGTTAGATGAATGATTAAGCATAAAAACCCTAAAACTTAGATAGAGTTACAATGTGATTTGAATTTAGGTGTAAAATTGAAAATTTTAACTCTACAAAAAATGAGAAACACCTATACCATTACATAGCTTATGAAATTCTACCCTATTTCAATAAAGAAAGCTTCAAAAAAGACCTTTGTATGACCAAGATATGGCCATTTTAAGTTTCTACAAATAAAGGTGTATGCACTAAAACAAAGAGCATATGTGCTAAAATAGAGAGCATATGCACTTAAATAGAGAGTATATGCACTAAAATATCTTATATATATGCTAAAACAAGAGGTAAATGCACTGGTCTGGGCTGTGGATATGCTATAATAGGGATTTGATGCACCAAAAGTCACCACTAACACACTGAAATAAACAATCGATGTGCTACATCAGAATTCATGAATGGACCTATTGATGAAACTTACAAGAAAAATATTAAAAATGCGGCTAGTCCCCACAGTGGGTGCCAAAATGTGAACACTTTAGCCTAGACTTGTTCAAATATGGACAAACAAACAAATATTAGTCCTCAAATAATTTTAAACCAAACATTCCCTAAGAAATTCATTCAAGCATAAGAACAAGCAAACAACATAAAATATCAAATAAAAGCTAATGAAATCTCATTTGAATGCTCAAACCAGCATCCCATAGGGGAATTGGTGCTTCTTTGATGTGGAAAGAAGCCCTTTCCAAATTCCTTGATAAGATTGATGATAATTGATTGATCCTTGATGAAAAATGCCAATAACCTAGCTATGGATGATGAACTCTATGATGAATTGGATGAAAATGCGGATGAACTTGCATAAACTTGTGGATAATAACCTTGCATCAAAATATGGATGATTGTCTCCCCTAAATCAATAGAGAAGTCCTCTATTTATAATGAAGGAGTTGAAGGGGTATGTGTAGGATCATCATGGAAAAACTAGGCCCTTAAATGGAAAAAAATTTAGAAAAATCAGAGTTAGGAAACCTGACGTAAAAATTTGAATAAGTTATCTATATTATTTCAAAAATATGTAAGAATATAATTGGTAGAAAATTGAATTTAGTTTCTAAACTAATAGGTTTATTTACAAAAAGAAGAAATCTATTTGGTGAAAATTTGAAATTTCAATGAAGTAGTACTTAAATTTAAAGGAAAAAATAAGAAGTAGGTGTCTGTCTGATCACCCTGAGCACAATAAAATGATAATTATTTTTTATAATATTTTAGATATAAGTAGAGGACTCATGTGTAGATGTGATGCATATTTTTTTGTAATTTTTTTTCCAAGTAAATAATTAATTATTATTTTTTTATTACAACTTTTAAAAAATATAAAAACTTGTAAGTCTAACCACCTTTACTTGATCAAAACTTCATGAAATTCATTTTTTTATTTTTTAATCCTATAGTATGTGAAGCATCAAATGTGATTGACATTTTGGATTAAAAAAAGTTATATCATTTGAAAGCTATAGATGTTTTTCAGTCAACCTATCAATTAGGACTTTTATCGTAATTCAAATAGAAAATGAATTATAATTATTTAATAAATTCAAAGTATAAAATAATTTATATTGGTGGAAAGTTGAGAATCTCCTTTAAAAACCCTTTTCGTTTCATCAATTTTGGGTAAAAAAAAGTCGTCAGCCACATACCCTACACATACCCATCATATCGCCACTTTTTGGCCCATCATGATCTTGCACATACCCGAAGATTGGAGAATAGGATGAATGTGGGATTGAAGAATGAACCAATGGAATTGTGCCACTTGTCAACATGCTAATGAAGGGAGGTGGAGCACATTTTGAACAATATGCATGCTAAATGCATGTAGGTGAAATTTGAATTTGAAGAGGTGAATTGTGCAAGAGGGAATGTAAGAGGAATTAATACCAAGTTGGAGGACAAAAGTCCTTTGGGAAGGAGAATTCAAATAAGTGGAATATTCCAAGAATATGCCATATTTGAATGAAAATAGGATAATTAGTAAATCAAATGAATTGAGTTACATTTGCAACTTGGAAAAGCTAGAGGAATGGAGGATTAGTGTTAGGAGCTAATTAATTAAGGATTAATTAACTTAGAGGAGATTAGTTGATTGTGACATTTAATTTAAATGCCTTGAATTTATTTAAATCAAATGAGAGGATATTGGGAGATTAGTATTTTAATTAAATAAATTTGATTTATTCAATTAAATGAAGAACATTAGGATTTAATTAAATAGAGTTGATTTATTTAATTAAGGGAAGAATAAAGTTGATTTACTTAATCAAATGAAGAACATTAGAATTTAATTAAATAAAGTTGATTTATTTAATTAAAGGAGGCACATTAGAATTTAATTAAATAAAGCTGATTTATTTAATTTAAGGAGGAACATTGGGATTTAATTAAATAAATTTGATTTAATTAATTAAACAAAGAACATTAGAATTTAATTGAATAAAGTTGATTTATTTAATTAAAGGAGGAACATTAGAATTTAATTAAATAAAGTTGATTTATTTTAATTAGAGGAACATTAGGATTTAATTAAATAAATTTGATTTATTTAATTAAAGGAAGAATTTGATGAATTAATTAAATAAAGATTATTCAATTAATTTGTTAGTAAAGAAATGATCAAGGAAGAGTCAGTGTTAGTCAATCAAGATTGAGTGCATGATATCAATTAGGATATTTCAAGTCGCTACAAGTCCCACTCTAGGTTTTTTTGAGGATCCTTTTGAATTTTTCAAACCTAGATTTGACATTGTCGAATATTGTCGAAAGGCTATATCAGGGACTAAATTTCCAGGTTGGGCGAATGAGTCCTATTCACCTAAATATACAAAATACACATCAGAAGAGAGAAAAAGAATGTTGTTTTGTTAGTGGATCAGGGTCTACCTCAATCAGACCTCGTTTGAGTAATTAAACTTTGAAATAAATTGAAATAACATGAAGGAATGATGAATGAACAAATGAATGTAGCAACTCACCAAACCTTGTTGAAACCTTTGAGCGTAGATCTACAACTTGTATGAACTGGCTTCAATGGATGTAGTTCTTGATCATGAAACTTGAATAAGATAATGGATTTAAATGCTTGAACTTGATCACCAATGCTATATCATCACATTAGCTCAACAACATGCATGATGCACTAAATCTTTGACATGATGAAATAGATCTTGATTTCTTCAATAATCTTGTACAAATCTTCCCTTGAATTCCTTCTTGATTGCTCTTGAATTCTGTATATTGCTCTTGTGAAATCTTAGGATGCTTGAATCAAAATTGCTAGGATAAATTGTGTGAAATAACCTTGTATTTATACTTGTTTACTCCTAATTTCCAAAAATTACAACACTACAAGCTAACACCAGATTTAGGATAATAAAATCTTGCTAAGAATTTGAATTAAAATAGGTTTAGGTTAAAATAGGATTCATACGCTAGGTTGGGTATATGAGTCCCAATGGCTTAAACCTAGGATGTGGATTTCAAGAAGTGTTAAGTTTAATGTAATATTTAAAGTCAGGCCCCAAGACCAAGGTGGGACCCATACACCCAAGGTGGCATATGAATTCCAAATCCCAAGATGTAGAACACATAACCAAAAACATTTAATTATGATTTTTCATTTATGATATGTCAGTATTATCCATAGGAAAATGCATTTAATTAGGCTTGTGGATGTAAAATATGACCAATTAAGGCATAAATGAGCCAAGTTTAAATAGGGAGGGCCCAAACAAGTGTGAAAATGTAAAGGGATAATTTTTTCTACACTACAAGTACAATAGATTTCATTTGGTCTAAACTGGTGTTGGTGGCTACCTCTCAGGGGGAGTAGGTAGTAACATTGTTGTTTGTTGTAGTAAGGGGAGTGTGTGTCGTCATTATGTAGTGATTGTTGATTGGTACATTATGGTGTGTTCTCCTAAGGGGGAGTATACTGAGTTGTAAAGAAATAAAAGTCATAGGGAAGTTTGTAGAAGGTCAATTGATGTCAAAGGAGAAACATAAGTGATGCAAACCTTTTTTCCTTTGCCATTGATGTCAAACAGAGAGAGAGAATCATGTGAAAAAAATTTAGTTGTTAGTTAAGAAGAGGGGAGAAAATAATGAAGAGCATGTGTAAAAGATAAGTTGAAAGGGAGAGTGTGCAATGAGAAAAGAGAAGGAAACAGGTATGGATCAGAGCTATTGTTGTTGACATTTTTTCACATCATGTGTTGCCATCAATGACAAAGGGGGTGATTGTTGCAAGTATGAGAAGTTGGTGCTTTCATTGATTTCAACAAGATTTTGTTGTCATTGGTATCAACTATATGAGAAGAAGATTGTTGCAAGAGCATGTGTTGTCTATGTTGTTGCATTGATGACACTTTGATTAGTTACATTATGTTGTCATTCGTAAGTTACTAGTGTCAACCTCTAGTGTTAATTTGATAAGATGAACTGTCTATGGTTGAGAAAATGATGGAGATGATGAGAATGTGTTCATGATGCTTGGTTTCCAAGTGCTTTTGAGAAAATCTATTAAAAAGAGGAAACAATGAGTTGCAGTGTGTTCTAATTTGAAGAGTAGTCTTCTAGTGTTGCTCCACATTTCTTCTAGGTTGAATATTTTCCTATGCATTTTAGATATGTTGATTAGAGGTTTTCAGAGGTGTTGTATTCAAAATATAGTATGTTGGATCATTATGTGGAAGAATTTGTGTGAACACTGTATTGTAGAGGTGTTTGGGAGAAATGTTTTTGCTCTGTGTTTCTCTGTAATTTGGTTTCAGATCTTACAGATCTATAGGCATGTTGATAATGTTGGTATCTTTCTTTAGTCAAAGTTGTTCAAGGTAGTTAGTTTCTTAAGTTGCATTGTATGGAAAAATTATTTGAGTGTACTGAGTGTGTACATTCTTGAGGTGAAATATGTTGCAAAAGAGTTTGTTGGTTTTTAGGGTATTTGTAGAATATTCTAGATTGTGTTTAGGTGGTATTTGTTGTCTGCGAGTTTTTTTTGAATCAGAGGAAGTGTGCACTTAAAATTTTAATGGTGTTTACAAGGTAACAACTGACCTTGGCGTTTACACTAATTGTGGTGGATGTTTGTTGTTTATAGAAGCATGTTGTAGCATGGTGTTATAGATTTGTTTCCTAGATAAGGAGTTGTGTGGTCCATCTTCACTTATATATGCAACGAAAGTGTTTTGGTATCGACCTAGTTTGAATTTACATGGTTGAGGTGCATAGCCAACCTTGTAGAATGTTTTCAAGGTTGAAGATGATATAAATATGTTTTGAGTTGTTGAGGGATGTGAAGATAGATAAGTATGATGCAAATTGTAGTGTTAGAGTGTGAATTTGAGAATTTTAGTGTGAGTTTTCATGTGTTAGATTGATGGATGGAGTGAAAAGAAGGTGTCTATGATTCTTCAATCAAGTTGTGAAGTTGTTGGTGATATTATGGAAAATTTCTCTATTACATTGAGATGGATTTCTCTATGTAATATTCTTCTCTATCTTCTTTCCATTATGGTATTAATCCTTGCTTGGGTAGTGAGCCCTTTGTATTTAGTGTTGATATTACTTTATATTCTGAGCTAATCCTCATCATGTTTTTTCCTATCTTGGGTTTTCCACGTAAATCTTGTGTTCTCTTGTGTATGGTGTTGACCAAGTTTTAGTTTTTTCCATTTTCTTTTCATGCTAAATCATTATAAAAGATTAAGGGTTAATGGAATGAATGTGGATCTGAATGTTTTGAAGTTTTAAGGTACAACCGATTCACCCCCCCTTCTTAGTTATCTTGTGCATTCAAGATAAACTCATAGATATGACATGTACACATGAAAGGATGATGAAAGGGTGTGTTATATAGGGTCTTTCCTAATTCAAAACTCATTTTGGTATTTCTACCTCCATGCATGGAAAATGATGATAATCAAGAGGGCATACCCTAGGTCGGGTAGAGGCCAAAACAATGATAATTTACTGAAATGATAAATGATAAATGACAATGTTACCTTGGTGTGAAATCCTTGATGAAATAATGTCACACCACAAGTTGAAACCAATGTTGATTGATGGATGCCTTGATTGCTCGATAGACCAAAAAAAGGTTAGTCCCAAAACATAATAGATTGTTGTAGATACCATATAGAGGATAATTGAATACATCTTCATAGTTTGGCATGATTGATCATAATAGCTCCTTGCACCTAATTTTATTCATTCATCTTGATGTCTTGCAAGCTTGATCTTTATTGATGAAAGCATTGTAATAATGTTGTTAATTCTACCCTTGAATTTCCTTGACAGATTTTAGGAACTTCATTTTTTCTCAATAGAGTTTTTAGGATTTCAAATGATGAAAAAGACTAGTATTTATATGCAATTATTCTAATTTCTCAAAAAAAAAAATACTGATGGAAAAAAAATGAAATTATATTTTCAAATAATAAAATATCAACACTGGCATATTCAAATTTGAGCCAAAAAGGGTTGGACAAGGGCATTGAGTGCCCTAGTCTAGACCCATCTTTTTTAGGGCCTTAAATATTAGGGGAAAATATTAAATGCTTATTTTCATTCCCATTGTTTGATTTTTCCAGAGATCATTATAAATCAAGCAATTAAATGCATAATTAGGTCTAAAAAAGTAGGAGGGAGCTAAACCTAGTGTGAAATTGTCAAGGGTGACAATTTTTGATGTTGCAAGTAACCCCATTTTAGTGAGAATATGAACTTACTGTCATAATCACACTAAAGTAAGAATAATCCAAGAAGGGCCCAATTATCAAACATTGAATAGATAGGACAACATTGAATCTAGGGGATCCACTAGCCCCCAGGCTCAAGTTCCTATGACAAAACAACATAAGGACAAAGAAACACGGGCATGAGGTACAATGCAACATAACAAACATGATGATAACATGATACAAAATGTAATGCCATAAAATTGCACCCCTTGCAATTTCACATACATTCTTGCATCTACTTTAGTGTCCACTCCCCTAGCATTTGTGTAGGCTCATTTTTAGTCCTTACATCATCCTTTTTCCTTCTCAGGATGCTCAAAGGCCCCTTTTCAATAGCTACCCTCACATGTCAACTTTGCATTAAACTTGGGGCTTCTCTCATGTTTTTAATTTTGTAGCATGATGTGTCTAGACACTAGCACGTCGTGCGGACGTTTGTGTACTGTGCTAGCATCTTGCAACATTTCAACATTCAAATGACCATTTTTGTGCATGTTTGCCACTTGTCAGCCTCTTTTTTTGATGGTAAAGGTTGGGAACACCTTATAGTTCTGCTTGTGAAGCTTCTTTTTGCTTCTCTTCTCTCCTTAAAATCTATCTCTTAAATTCATTTGGTCTATCTCTCCTTCTTGGTTTCTCTCTCAAGTATTCTACCATCTTGCTCTTGCTTGCACAACTCTCTTATTTGTTACAAAAACCTCATTTCCAGCTTATAGCTTCTTCTTCTCCTTCTTGGCTTCTATCTTGGACATTTTCCCATATTTCTCAAGCTTGCATAGCTCCAGTGCTTGCTACAACATTGTCTAAAGTTCTCACAACAGTCTTAGAACACTCTTAGCTCTTGCAACTCTATGTCTCCCTCTTTGGCTTCCTTAAGCCTCACAACTTCATCTCCTTCATTTCATGTTTGTGAGCTTACTGGGATTCTACATCCCTTATCTATTGCATTTTTACTTCATGATACAGGTTCTCCTCCTCGAGTGGGGATTGCTTTTATGACTTACATTTTTTTGATACAGGTTTTCCTTAAGTGGGGATTGCTTTTATCACTCTTACTTGGTGGTGCAAGTTCTACTCCTGAAGTGGGTTTTTCTTTCACCACATGCTTTATCCATTTCAGATCATCTCTCTCTTTCTATCTAGCTATCGATGGAGGTGTGAACACCAAAACAGGTGTTTGACTAAGGAAAACCTCTATACAACCTCACAATTTCTCTAGATATTGTGCATATAGGTATTGAAGAAATTTATGTGTTGAAGTTTCATCACTTGTGTGGTTGTGAGAATTTCCTTTCTTCTCCTTATCTTTATCATTTATTTTTCACTTTCTTTCAATTCTATTATATTCTCCTACTTTCTCACATTCTAGGATTCCTTAGCAATTAGAGTAGAAGTAGAGAATTTTTGTCATATTTTGTGATAAACTCACTTTTTGTTCTGTACGAGATGCCAATGTGCCACATTGTCATCTTAGTCCTGCACTTTCATCCTTTGGTTGAGAGCTTGCCTGTTTGTCCAGAGAATCTTCGTGACTTGCTCTTTCTAATTCTAGAACTCTCGCATTGTTACTTGAGGTAGTTTAGGGCAGTTTGCCCCGTGAAGCTCTCTGAGTGAAGAGAACTAGTGAGTAGCAAATCCCCCTTCTCTAAATTTTGGTGAACCTAATGTGAACAAGGTGTTTTTTGAAAAACTAAGAATTTATTTACCCCTACTTGGCAGGGTCATAACTTTTGACTCGATGTTCAAAATTCAAAACCATTTGCACTGTTGGAAAGGTCTCCAAGAGGACTAATTCAGTCCCTAAAATACTATGTCTTTGACAACTAAATTTTAAGGACCGACACAAGTTTCAACCCTAAGCTCTTAAGACATCTGAAAACACAAATTACTAGAACCTAGAAAATACCAAAAAAAATTGAAAATTTGGATTTCTAGTTTTTCTCAATTCTATCACCCAAAAATGAATTTAATATCTTCTTTTATCAGTTTAGTAGCTATTTTTATTCAAAATTTTAATGATGTTCCATTCCATGCATGTGATGGTGACTTGGCTTTGCCCATGTCACTTGGTGTCTTTGATCCTTCTCATGAAATTCTTCTTGCATTAAAGGATATTTTGTTGCAAGAAGATGAAATCATTGATACTTTTCCTAATGTTACTCTACCTTACCTTCATTCCAATACACCCTCTTATAGAGACATTGCATTCGTGAATGATGAATCTTGTCTCTATTCCAGTGCACTCTCTCCTAGAGATGATGCATTAGTGAATGATGATTCTCATCTTTGTTCTAATGCACTCTCTTCTAGAGATGATGCATTAGCAAATGGTGAACCTCCTTCCACATCTGATCCTCCTTGGATCGATGTTGAGAATATGAATTCAAATGATTATTCCACTAGTTGTGATGATTATGTAAATGTAATCTATGTCTCTGCTACCCCTCAAAGGCCTAAGAGACCTATCATTTGTGTGACTCCAGCTAGTCCTCTTAAAAGGATTTTTTCTATTGATAGTGTTCCATTTGATAGTGATTCTCTTGATCCTTCTATGGCTCCCTCTTATAGAGCGATAGCCCATACTTATGAGGATAGAATGAATAAACAACTAAGCCTTATTCAAGCACCTAGACCTATGACTAAAGAACCTAGAGGTTATGATCTTGTTGAGTGACTTCAAGTTACTTTGACTAAGATCTCACTGTGGGCCTTGCTTTAGTTTGCTCTGATTTACCAAGGTATGCTCCAAGAAGCTTTACAAAAGATCCTTTTGCCTTCTTAGATACTAGATTGGTAGATGTTGATGCATTGATAGCTCATATTCATGTAGTTTCACAGAATATTATGTTTTATCCACAAGAACTCCTGCCTCCAAAAGTACAGAAGCAAGCGAACCCTCTAATGATCATAGTTAAAATTAATAAAATTGGTATTAGACATACTCTCATTGATACTGGTTTGGTGGTCAATGTATGTAGCATTTTTCTATTTCCTAAGATTAATATTGATTCATCTTCTTTTAATGCTTCTTTTGTTGACATTTGTGGGTTTGATAATGTCGGTTGATAAGCCCTAGGCACGGTAGTCTTTCCTTTGAGGTTGGGACCCATTACTATACCTATCCTTGTGTATGTTATGTCAGAAAAGTTACCATATAACCTTCTTCTTGGTAGACCATGGATTCATGCTATGGGTCCAGTCCCGTCTACCTTGCATAAATCTATTAAGTTCATTTGTAACAATTGAGTAGTCACAGTTAAGGCTGACCCTAAGGCTATCCACTTATGTGAGATGATAGCTGTCAGTTAGGTTTTGGTTGTTCTTACTCTTATTCCTTTAGTTTCTTCCAATGTGTCAATGATTACTCCAACAATATCTACTACAAAGGATACTCTTGAGATAGATGGATTCCTGAAGAAGATCCTTCTAAAGCAAGAAATCTTAAGTTTTCTTCTTCTCAAGAGAATGTATGTTTTGGTGATGATTGGGGTTCTCTATACTTTATGGAATCCTTCAGTGGAAAAAATAAAGTCACCTCGATCCACTTAGACCTTCCAATAACGTTATCCACACCCGCTATCGAAGATGGTTATTCTTTTGTATCGCGAGATAGTGTGAGCATACATTGTACTATTCTTAGTGTTGATCCTCATTCCAAGGAAGATGATTATGCTTCTGCTAGAAAGAGGATAATGTTGGCATTTCTGTTAAAAATAATGAAGGTGATCCCATAGAAGAGTGTAGTCCCCATTGCTAGAATATCACTCTCTATAGAGATGGACTCCTCCATTGTCTTCTATCTTTGTGCCTTCTTTAGGTGAGCAGTCGAGTCTTTCTCCACAAGAGAAAGGGTTACTTCCTACTCCTCACTCTTTGTATAAGCAAGAGTGTGTCTTGTTGAGGCTTCTCAAATCCCACTTGATTACTCTTCCTCTTCCTACATGTAAGAAATTTCATAAGCATGATAAAGAAAAACATTATTTTTGTGCATACCATCAAGTGTTTGGCCATTCCACTAGTGAATGTAAGGCCTTGAAAAATGAAATACAACAACTTCTTGATTCAGGTGCCATCACTCATTTGTTTTTTGATGCACCTACCTTTTCTTCACATGACAAGGGATATTGAGGTTTACCTCTATCTTGTGTGTTCTAAGTATCTTGCATGGTTCTCCTCCCTTGTATGTTGGGGGCTGTGATAACTTATTTTGGAGATGTGTGTCCTTTTAACACTAGTATAAAAACAACAATAAATGACTAAAAAACCTATGCAAAATTGGTCACATGACCATTAGCTTGGTCGCATGGTCATTAGTAGTTTATTGATAGTCATTTATAATATGACCAAATTCATGACTAAACCAATTTTAGTCATTTATTGGTTGTTTTGATTGATCAATTTGGTAGTATATTTAGTCATTAATTTTTTTTAACTGGATATTTATTTAGTCATGGTAGTCACTTATTTAGTCATGGTAATCGTTTATTTATTCATGGTAGTCATTTATTTAGTCATGGTGGTTATTTTATTTAGTCATGATAGTCATTTATTTAGTTATTGTAGTCATTTATTTAGTCATTGTAGTAATTTATTTATTCATTGTTTAGTCATTTATTTAGTCATTTATAAACTAATACTTTCAGATGTTTATGTAAACTCCTATGTTTGGAGAATGTTGTTACAATAGCTAGTCTATGAAATTGCAAACCAAGAGAAGTTGTCATTGAAATTCTATTGTGATTGAAATATAAAAAACTTTAAAGCTCTTATGTTATACTAGAAAAATTAAACTAAAATAATCATAAAACTTCAACAAATCAACTCAAAGGATTGAAACAACAATGTTGAAAAATAATTCATTGTATATTCAAACTATATATAAAATATGTTACAAAGAACTCTATATATAGAGTTTTGAAGACAAAATCTTTCACAATATGCAAACTATTGATTTATTATACTTTTAAAACTAAAAAAAGCTAAAACTAAAGCTAAAAAGTCATTGGTGTGAATGCATGTCTTTAGTGATGTCATTGTTGCACATGGGGTGGATTGTAAATGCATCTAGAAGGAACTGGTTTTGAATTTTCTCCTTGCTTTGTACCTATCCACAATATAAAAAAATACAAAATTTGTTAATATTTTAAAAAGATTTATGAAACTTTCAAATATGAAAAACAAAGTTGGTATGATAAGGAATTTCATAGCAATATCTACATATATTATGAAAGTATTCAAGAAGAAACACATATACAGGTCTAATAGTAAAACTCCACAGTTCATTTATTCATATTTGACTAAAACATGGTATGATCTATGCAAAGGTAACCCCCAGTCATATACAATTTCAACTAAACAACATTGAGGACTGATGTTCAAGTTTGACTGACACAAATAAAGCTACAATAATATGAAATTTACTAGTAAATACTAATTTTTCTACAATAGCAAATGACAATATTCAAATAAATACTTTCAAACTTGTAAGTGCTCATGCCAAGAAAGACTTTTCCTTTGTGAGTCCTCACAACTAATGATGGTAATATGAACTTAGAATGCTTATAATTACAAATGATTTCCACAATAATAAGTGCATTCAAAAACAATCTTCAATGACAACAGTAGCAAATACACAATTCCAGATAAATACCATATACATGAAAATTTACTATTAGGGTGATCCCACAATACTGGTTTACAATTTTTGGCCAAACTGGACACTGAACTTATTTTTTCTAAATAAATTTTCACTTTTGGGCACCTATAGTGGCTAAATCATGAGTAATGTGAAGATGATGCAAACTAGTGATTTGTGACATTTTTTTCTATAGATTCTAAATATATATTTTTTAATTTTTTTGGAATTAGATTGCACTTCTTTTTCCATCTCCTTCGAAAAATAGTTTTTTTTAGTAAACACCATTGTTAAGGAGTGATGCTCACCGTATAACACATAACTTTTTTTCATGAAGGATAAAATTCTAATTTTTTTGAATTTAGATTTTTTACTACAATATCTAGTGCTTCCAATTGGTTTCATAATGTTTTATTGAATATTTTTTCCTAAATCAAGTTTCAAAGTCAAACCAATTACAATTCAGACATAGGTGGATTGTATAACACAACTTTTTTTGTATGTATCAAAATTCTTTTTTTTTTGTTGGATCAAGGACTTCAATATCTAGTGCACTCATAGTTTAAAAAAAAAAAATTGATAATATTCTATTTTTCCACATGTGTAAAACAAAGAGCTTGATTTTTAGTGAAAAACATGCATTCACAAGAAATACAAAATAAATATAATAATTAAATTAAATTTATTTAAAATTATACTTTTGGGAAGCTTATAATAAGGACTACATACTTTCAAAAAAAAAAATTAAATGAATTCATTTGATCCCCCAAAAGGTAAATCAAAAGTGGTTTTTGATCACCATTTTGATAGGTGTAAAGGAGACCCTGTTATAGGTATGGTTTAAAACTAATGGGGTTCTATCCAAGTGGGTTTGATCTAAGGTAGTTTGATCAAACCATCTTCAATTGGAATGCTTTAAATGGATCTTTTTAAGAATTAAATCATTATATTTTCTAGAAATATGTGATTTCAACAAAAATTAGAATCTCCCAAAAATTGTAAACCAATTTTTTGGGATCATCCATTAATATAGAAAACGCTATAAAATAAAAAATTATATAATATCCCTGAACATTTACCATTAAGAGTATTAAAAAATAATAATTAATGGAGGCATTTTTGAAAGCCCTTTTCAATAAAACCATTTTGTGCATATCCTACAATTAATGCATTCCATGAGACCACATTTCTTTGAGGTATTCTATCAAGCAGTTCATGCATCTTGTCTCTACCTTCCTCCCTAGTATTGAACTTTCACTTCTTCAAATTGGTGAGCTGTAACCTGAAAAATAAGGTTTCAACAAGGGTTTTAGAGTATTTTTGTTAAAATGAAATTACGGCCAAGATTTGATAATGAGCACATTTAGGTTTTTTCCATTATGGCATCTTTACCTATTTGTTTTTAGTTTGTTTTGCTAATTTCCTGACTGCTATTGGTTTCAGCTCCTCCAAATGTCGCTATTGGTTTTGGCTCCTTCCTTGCAAGCAAAAATGTGTGGTGTTGCCATTTTCTACTATTTTTTGTTGCTTTCCCCACCATTGCCACTATTGGTTTCAACTCCTAAACTCTTCCTCACTGGTATTGACCTTTCACTTATCCAATTTGGTGAGTTGTAGCCTAAAAATAATGTTTCAGTGAGGATTTATTTTCCCGTGCTTGCACCCAAGATTAAAATGAAAATTTCAGCCAAGATTTGCTCGCACCTGCACATTAGGGTTTAGCTATTTCCTCGGTAAAAAAATTTCAAAATGGAATCCAAAACTAAATAAACTACAATACATATTATATTATTACATAATATTAAATATATTATAATATAATATTAGGGAATGTGCAGGATCATCATGGAAAAAATAGGCCCTTAAGTGGCAAAAAAATTAGAAAAATCAGAGTTAGGCAACCTGACATAAAAATTTGAATAAGTTATTTATATTATTTCAAAAATATGTAAGAATAGAATCTATAGAAAATTGAATGTAGTTTCTAAACTACTAGGTTTGTTTCAAAAAAATGAAATCTATTTGCTGAAAATTTGAAATTTCAATGCAACAATACTTAAATTTCAGGGAAAAAATAAGAAGTAGGTGTCTTTCTGACCACCCTAACCACAATAAAATACTAATATTTTTTTATAAGATTTTATATATAAGTAGAGGACTCATGTCCTGATGTGATGGATATTTTTTTGTAATTTTTCCAATTAAATAATTAATTATGATTTTTTTATTACACCTTTTAAAAAATATAAAAAATTGTATATTTGACCACCTTAACTTGGTCAAAACTTCATGAAATTCAATTTTTCTTTTTTTAATCCTATAGTATGCAAAGCATAGAATGTGACACATGTTTTGGATTCAAAAAATATGATATCATTTGAAAGCTATAAATGTTTTTCAATCAGTCTATCAATCAAAACTTTAGTCATAATTTGAATAGAAAATGAATAATTACTTATTAAATTCAAAGTAATGAAGAATTTATATTGGTGGAAAGCTAAAAATCTCCTTTAAAATCCCTTTTCGTTTCATCAATTTTGGGTAAAAACAAAGTCATAGGCCACATACCCATCATATTGCCACTTTTTGGCCCATCATGATCCTACACATACCCATTATATAATAATATTATATTATAATATTTTTTTTATATGCAAGATTAGTATATATTTTATTAATATTAACAAATTTACAAGTGTTTCCCATGTAGGGAAAAATTTTACTCAAAAAACCAAATATCCATTTGACCAACATATCCACCTTCTGTAAACCAGCGTCCAAAATAAACTAACTACCAAATCGACATATTATCCAGCTAGAAAAAGCACCACAAAAGCCATTTTAATGGCTATATCGATTCTAGGGATTTCAATAATACTGATAAAAAACTAACCCAATCTCTACAAATCACAAAAATCTACCCAAAACCCGACTTATAGAAACTTGCTTAATTTAGCAAAATTCTTGAATTCATATTTCCACTCCACTTCGCCAACTGCTAGCAACCCAAATAATTTCTTTAGAAATTCAACCACTACCGCCACTAACATCCAATGTCTCATGAAACCCAACCCATGCAGATCTAGGAGGAATGGAAATATCTTCACCATCTCCTCCGTGTGAAACCATTCCAAATCGCAAGGCCTCGGGCAAACCTTGCCTTCAACCACTACACTCAGAACTTCATCCACTCCTTCCACCAAGTCCTCCCTAAACATTTTAACCAACAAACATTTCACTTCAGCCTTCAAAAATTTAATGTCTAGGAGAGATGCTAGAAAATGAGAGGAGACATGCAAATTTTCCCTCATAGTCCATGCATTCCAAATGACCAGAGCCTAGAACCATCTAATTCACAGCCACCACCACCAATGGATCATTATTTAACATAATTCACTTTAATCTTTGATTAGTGACCTCCCTGAATGATGCTTTCCTCACCGATGACCTCAGTTAAATTAGAGTATCAGCCACAAAATGAGTGAGGCCTATCACTGATACCTCAATTATAAATTTTGAACCCTTCACCATTAGCTATCCAACATTGATTGCACCTGACTAGAGTGAGAGAAGGTCGCTCACATACACTTGCCTACAAAGAAATTCGTTCACCAAAAATGATGTTGGCTTTCAATAAATAAAGAACACAAACCACAAGACCGTTGTCATCAACCATGAATGGTACCTCTTATCAATCAGATATACACCCTTTGTCAGATTTGTAGAAATCAGACTATCTATTGAAACATGGAAACTCTTTTCAGATGTGGGTGATCTATGTGAAAAGAGAATCTCTAGAGTGAGCTAGTTCTCCAAATGATGAATATTATTCTAAGTGATTTTTTGAGGGAAAGAGTTAGAAAGATGACTGAAATTAAAATCTATGACTAACATATGATTTTCAAGATTTGATAATGATTTAATGATGATTCTGGTTTCCACCTCACAAACAGCTTTTAGAAAAACACAATATCTCGAACAATTAACACAAATAATTTTCATGAAGACCTGCTTTTAAATACAACATGCAACCTATTTTTAAACTTTTTGCATCAATAATTATAGTCTTAGGACATAACAAGGACTTTGTGAACAGAAATCACAATATATATAACATCAAACTAAAACTACAAGTAGACACAAAATTGAGAAGTAGGAATGATGTTTTTATTCAACTGAAGGAGTATGCCAAAATCTATCTGAACTGAGTAAAAAATGAGTTTTCAACGTCCAAAATGTGTGAGAGCCAGAAACTAAAATCTAAACTGAAAAGAAGGAGGAAAACTAACTCTTCTTCAAGATATAACTCTCTAAAACCCTAATCTGAACTCACAAAGAAAGCTCAAGGAAAATGCATCAAATTGTCTCAAAAGTCTGCACAAAAGTAGAAAAAACTCACTTTTTCCATGCTCATACTGTACAACCCCTAAAAATAGACTAAATATTCTTTTAAAGCAAATAAAAAACCTTATCCATCCAAGAGTAATCTCAAATCTGACCCAAGAAGACTCAACCCCAATCTGCTAAAAATAGCAAAGAGATAAAAACAATCTACTTTATCTTTGCTTTACATGATATGCACATTTTCACAATTTGGCCTATTTTCTCAATTAAAGATTTCTTTGAGATCTTTTGCAAAATACAACTTAATCCCTTTCTCCAATACAAATCTTGATTTTAAAAAAAAAATCATAAAAATATGAGACTATTTTAACACTGAATATTAATTGATTTCTAGAAAATCAATTGGAAAATAAAGCTAAGGCCTAAATAAATATCTCTAAGGCATAACATAGACATTAAAATAAAAGGCCTTAGGTATTTGAACTTTGATATATAGTATCAAAACCTAAACTAAAATCTTAGATTTATAAAGTCAAATAAAACCTTCAAAGCTCGAACTAGAGCATGCATATATTATCAAATGACAAACATTGAAGGCATTAAACTTCACATAAGGTAATAGGGTTACATTCAAATTAGGGAGAGTGGGAAACCCTAATAACAAAAACTACCAAACCTAAGCTTTGAAACATCATTTTGACTCTTCATTTTTTAGAGAAAGCTCTGCAAAACGGCACCCCCACCATGAACTAGGATTTGATAGTTTAGAGCTCATCATTCAAACTTCTTGGGGCTGAATCTTCCTTCAAAATGTGTGGTAATATTTCCTTAAACCATTTCATGGCTTCCTCTCTTCATTTTTGGATATTTTGACCTTAAAGCCATGGCTACACTTGTATCTCTCCTGACTTCTTCTCTCTATTCTTGCTGTGTTTTATTGTTTTTGTCTTGGGTCTCCATACATGAGCTCAAACTGGGCATTTTGGTTTGATTTTGCAAGAGAAAAAATGAGGTTTCCTCTCAGCTTCATGGGTAAGAATCACAAATTGTTCATTCTTCATTCTTTGAGCTCCTTCAATGGGAATAAAAGCCTCATTGGTCACGGCCATGAGATAAATATCTGATGAATCATAACCTTTTGTGCTTGCTCTTGATACTTTTGTGGGCATTCACCCACTAGTCGACAAGCACGAGTTGAATTGAGTGCTTTGTTTGGATTTTGAAAGCTTTATAGAGCTCTAGCTGTAGCTTATATGTTCTACTATAGGCATTAAGTGGTAAGCTCTTGTTATTCTATTTGTTTTTCTGCAAAACAAAAGCTTAAAAGCTCCATATACTCCTACAAAGATGTCATTTTCATTTATAAATTTAAAGGCCATCTACAGGTCGCGCCATGCTAATGCATTACTATTGCATTTCGCTTAAGAAATTTTTTTGATATCTATTCTTTACCTTATATCTGGTGACCATCATGCGTAATTGAGAGCCTTCTGTTTTTAAAAAATGAAACTTTCAAGCCAAAAATCCTCTACTGGGCCACAACCATTCATGCACCAAATGGGTTTTTGTATTACCTTCTATGCTCGACCCAAGAGAGCATACTATATATTCTTTGTATCTGGAACAAAACCACATATGGGTAACTCAGAAATGGTGGCAAATCTGCATTTCAACAAAAACCTTCATATGGTAATTTGATGTTTTGAATAAATCTTTGTTTAATCCCACTAGAGCTTGACCCATGTCGATTCTCTACCTTCTTTTGCATTTGCTTATAAAACCCTCACAAGGGTAACTCAAAAAATTGGAAAATCTTGTCTTTAAATTCGAAACCCCAATGTGGATATGATGGGAATTTGAAATTTACCTTGCATTATTTTCTATTACTTCTTTAAAGACCCTCTCATGGGTGTCACTACAAGTTGTAATATTTGTATTTTAATTCAAAACCCCAATGTGGGCATTCTGAAAAAAATAAACAAAGTTGTATTTTATCATGTATTCAAAATTTGAGCTTGTTCCATTATGGCTTTTGTTACATTCAGAAATTCCTCAATTTTCAAGATATGGGTATTTGGAAACGTAGAGAAATTTGTGCTATTTTTAACACGAGTACACCATAATATGATAAAACTGAATATTTTCCAAAAACCTTCATATATCTGCACTTCAATTACATTTTGTACTGTCATTTGAATGTTGTTTTGAACCCTACTTTCACAAAGAATTCCTTTTACCTTAACATTGTAGACTATTTGTTTGCTTTAGTCTCTCATGCACTCATAGCTACATTCTTCAGGGACACACTCCAAACCTTCATTCATATCATTTTCAATGCATACATGTTGTTCGTTCTGAAAATGAATTTATGTATATGAATCCTTGAAAACCTGCCTGATAATTGTAATTTCTTTTTGAAGGTATAGTTTGAATGAAAAAACAATTGAATGATAGAACAACAAAGATATCCAAAATAGTGTATTCTGATTGTCTTCTTTTCAAAACAGTGAGGTATTTTGCATTCTCAGCCAAGCTGAAACTGGCTATCTTGTTGAATCATTCACTAATCAGTTGGCTATTGGTCACTGTATTGATCTTGTCTCCTTCCACTATTCTAATTGAAATCTAGAAACCCTTCACATGTCTCCATGCTTGACTATCCTTTAAAAGTGTGTATGTGCAGGATCATGATGGGCCAAAAACTGGCAATATAATGGGTATGTGGCTGGCGACTATTTTCTTGCCCAAAATTGATGAAACGAAAAGGGTTTTTAAAGGATATTCTCAGCTTTCCATTGCTATAAATTATGCTTTACTTTGAATTTAATAAGTAATTATTATTCATTTTCTATTCAAATCATGACTAAAGTCTAGATTGATAGGCTGATTGAAAAACATCTATAGCTTTCAAATGGTATCATCTTTTTTGAATCCAAAACATGAGTCATTCTATGCTTTGCATACTATAGGATTAAAAAAAGAAAAATTGAATTTCATGAAGTTTTGACCAAGTTAAGGTGGTCAGACATATGAGTTTTTATATTTTTTAAACACTTGTAATAAAAAATTCATAATTAATTATTTACTTCAAAAAAATTATAAAAAAATATGCATCACATTCAGGCATGAGTCTTCTACTTATATCTAAAATCTTATAAAAAATTATTCTCATTTTATTGCAGTTAAGGTGGTCAGATAGACACCTACTTCTTATTTTTTCCTTGAAATTTAAGTACCATTGCATTGAAATTTCAAATTTTCAACAAATAGATTTTTTTTTTAAACAAACCTAGTAGATTACAAACTGCATTCAATTTGCTGCAGATTCTATTGTTACATATTTTTGAAATAATATAGATAACTTATTCAAATTTTTACGTCAAGTTGCCTAACTCAGATTTTTCTAAATTTTTTGCCACATAAGGGCTTGTTTTTTCCATGATGATCCTACACATACCCAAGTATGCTCTTCTACCTAGCACTCTTCATGCATTTTTATGCTCCATTTAATAAAACTATTTCATGCTCTCTTCTGAAATGAGAATTTGTAACATTTCTTTTCATTGAGGCATTATGTATGCTTGTTCACTATCCTTGATTATGAGAAAGAACACTATTGAACCTTGCATAATATCATGAACATGACAAACAAATAATACTATAGCAGAAGAATATAACCACACAACAGTATTTGAGATGAATGTACTCAGTTGAATTAATCAAGATAATTTAAATTAATTGGCCCCCTGTAGCTTTCTAGAAGTACCTACTTGATTTTTATGAGTGAATAGTAGGTTTGATGGTTTAATGAATGATTACTCCTTACTCTTTCAGTTGTACAACATTTCCTTTCTTGATGAACATGATGATTGCACTCTCCTTCTCAACCCACTTGTAATGAATAAGGGACAACATGCAGAACTTTACCCTTGTACAAGCCTGTTTTCCTCCACATGCTTGATCTTCAAATGATAATTAGCTTCATGATTTTCCCTATACCTGCACAAAGAAACAAATGATGTTAGCATAAAACAATAACAATATATGATGATGTTAATGTATCTATATCAGCTCATATTTCTACGCTTTTCTTGATTGTTTCAGTTTATGATCAATAGCATACTACATTATCATTGATGATTCATGTAGGTATATTCATATCCAGAGCTCTAACATCCCTCTCTTCCTTCCTACAGGTCAATGGAGCTCGAAGAAGACAAATGGTCCACCACCTCTGCGACAACCATCAATCAACACATGGAAATGATGATTATGTTTATACTTATGTGATTATTCCTTTTATGTATCTTACATAGTGTAGTGTAATTCTTATGATGCACTATAATAGTTACATCCATGGCTTGTGTGGATATTTGATTTCAATCTTTTGCTTTTCATTTTGAAAAGAAAAAAATGCATTTCAATGCAAATTTATACTATCATTTGAATTCTCACAATAAAATGAAATTCTCTAAATATGAATTACTTTATGAAATAAATGAAAGCATTCAATCATGCTTTGTTGTTTGTATGCTCAATTCTTTACTCCATTTGATTGTAAAATGATAAATAATTCTTGAAACTCTATTTCCTCATCTCAATGCATAATTGTCACTTGATGGATAATGAACAAAGTGAAAACAACACTTAAGCATAACACAGAAATAACTATAACTTCAGTTAAGACATAATAGTATTTAATCAGCTCCATTGATTGAGTTGTAGCAAAAAAATTGTAACATTTTGGCAATTTCCGCTAAATGCTTGTCTTTTAAGCATAGATCAATTGCCTTAAAACACTCTATTGGGTGTCGAGTCAAATCTGCCCCTTCATGAAACTCAGAAAGCTGAACAATAACACTCAAAACAGTAGCAAACCAAAACAAGGCAGAACTGAAAGCAAACTAAAAGGCCCTAATGGCCAACAGAACATGCACAATAGTGCTTAGGGAAAAGAAAAGTACTTAAAGTAAATGTGCGTAACACACTTATTTGGAATACTATTCTACTTATTACAAGATAGAACTTATCTCAAAGGAAATGCTTGAAGTGGATCCCATTAACTGGGATAGACAACACCTCTCCAGTCAACATAGAAAGTTGGAACGCGTTGTGTTCCTTGCACTCCGTAATCACATAAGGCCCATCCCAAATAGCATCAAACTTGGAATTTCACCTCGGTTTTCTTTTAAATTCATTCCATTTAAAAACCAAATCTCCAACAATGAAGTCATGTGGTCTTACTCTTTTGTCAAAAGAATTCTTCATCTGAGCTTGATGTATCTCGAGCCGCCTTAGCTCGCTTCTTTCCTAGTTTCCTCCAGCTCTACTAGTTGTGTAAATCTCACCTTAAGAGGCTATTCATTCATCAATTCCAGTTCTTTAACATAACTTAAATTCGACAACTAAATGGAAATAGGTAACCTAGCTTCTTTACCATAAGTTAGAACAAAGGGAAAACAACCAGTGGCCCTTTTAGGAGTGATTCTGTCACCCCATAGAGCTAACTTTAGCTTTTCATGCCATGTCCGCTAATTATCCAAATCAAATTCTTGTTTGTAGATTATGCCTGACCATTGCCCTGTGGATAATAATTAGAAGATGAGTTCAAATAAATATTATTTCTAACTGACCAATCATAAATCTTCAAACCAATAAAATCCAAACCATTGTTAGAAATGATTGAATCTAGAACTCCAAATCTGGAGACTAGGTCTTGAAAAAAGTTAAGTAGAAAAGTCGTGTTTGCTTCCTTTAAAGCAACCGCCTCAATCCATTTAGTAAAATGGTCTGTGGTAGTAAGTATCCACTTATGACCCATGCTTGAAGGCAGATTGATAGGACCAATAAAATCTAAGCCCCACTTAGCAAAGGGTTGTTCCACCTGAATCAAATGCAAGGGCAAGGATGCAAGCCTCTGTTTCCAAAAAATAAAGCACATTTCTCACATTTTCTGACCCAAGCAATAGCATCTTTAAACAAATCTGGCCAATAATAACCAAACCACATAATTTTTCAGGGTTGTTCTTGTGGCAAAGTGACCTCCTGAAGGTCCATCATGAAATTATGCTAAAAGCTTGTCAACTTGATCAGGTCGAATACATCTCAATAAGATACCTTGGCAATCTCTCCTATAAAGAATGCCATCAATAATTGCATAAGGAATGGCTTGTAATCTGTAATACCTTCTTTTCACTTTGTCTAAGCCTTCGGGGCACTCACCAATTTGCAACTAATGCATCATTTGCTGCAACGAGGTAGTAGGAGATGCTAGATCATTGACTGCTCCTTGCTAGGTATCTCTTGGCCTCTTTACAGAATCTACATTTTAGGGTGTACTATAGTGTTAACATTTGATGACGAAATGGGGTGCTTACTGTTCATAGGTTGCTACTATGAATTTCCAATTTGCTACCCGAGATCCATAGCTCTCTTTTTTGATCTGGTATTGGCTGAAATAGTCAGACTTTGTTGATCCTGGCCATTCACACCACAAAATTCAGAGCTCTGCCAGTCCGAAAAGGAAACTTCCATGTTATCTTGTTGTTGTTGATTCGGATCTGCAATATTTTTTGAGCCAGCATAGCTGTTCTGGACCATTAAAGCCTAATTTCTCATACCATTAGTGCACGTTGATTGGTTATGGGGTTGATTGCACGGATAACACCAATCGCAATCCTGGGCAACATTATTTTGGTGCACAAGTTCCTTTGACAAACTGGTTGTGTTTGGATTGTATGGTTGGAATGGCCTAGGGTTAAAATTCATTCTTTGGGCTTGGTAATCATTCTGAAAGGAAGGCCTATTTGGCTAGTTTGCTGATAAGGGGCTTGATAAGGCTTATGTTCTTAACCAACATGCCTTTTAATGGTCACAAGATCATTCCCAAAGGTCTTTAGTATTCTTTTAATCTCTTGCATTTCCTGATTTAGGGTTGGAGCAACAATTTCTTTGGTTGTGTTATGATAACCAATTGCTGGAACTGGCAGGACAACAGCTAAGGAAGGTACAACAATAGGGGTAGGTAGTTGTATTTCTGGAAACAAAGGCATAGGAGGTTGAGGGGTTATGTCTCTAGCTTGGATGAGACAGTTCTCAGCTCTAATGGCTATGTCATAAGTGTTAGGGAGTATATTCCCAGCCTTGGATAGAGTCATGAATGGAATCTTACTATTCAAAGCTTTTAAGTAAAATAGAAAAGCATGTGCTAGTAAAGGTTTTACCATTGTAGAAATCATGTCCCAGGTTCTCTGAAATTGGTAGTTGAAATCAGCCAAGTACTTGTGTGGCACCCTCTAAATAATGTTCAACTGCTCTAATAGAGACAGATTATTAGATTTATCAGCAAAATATTGATATAAACCATTCCCTAATGCATCCCATGTCACGATTGAGTTGGTTGCAAGACCTTTGAACCATTGTAACACTTTCCCTTTGAGCAACGCAGCCAAGAACCTTAACGTGATGTTCTCTTGTGTGATGTTATGAACCGAGCATAAGGTGGCTACGTCATGAATATGCTCAACCAGTGTAGTGAGATCCTCACCGGTGAATTATGACAGACTTCTAAGGGCTGCAACTAGGATTTCATCATGTTGAGCGATGTCTAATGGGTTGCCTCCATTAAAAGGAACGAATGGGTGCTACCTTGGCACTGCCATTGGCGGTACTTGTGATATTGGGACCGGTACTCCTGGTGATAAAACCAAGGAGCTCAAAAATAGGTGTTGACTTTGATCTTGTAGGTGTCTCAAAGAGCCTCCTTGTTGTTCTACCTCTTCCTCATGGTGGAGACAACTCTCGATATTCGAAAGGTGTAGTACTTGATCTGGTTTGTATTTTTCTCATGCATAGGTTGCACTAAGTCTGCATGCAAAATTAGGATCGAAGTCACTAGGTATATTGAAATGAGCCTCCAAAACACTGAAAAATCTATTGCATACACCAAACAACAAGTTAAAAACTCTAAAATTTCTTTGAAATGACTTTTAGAGTCCCACTGAGCCTGCCAAATATTGTTATCAACCAGATATGCACCCTTTGTCAGATTTGCATAAACTAGAATATCTATTGAAACATGGAAACTCTTTTCAGATGTGGGTGATCTATGCAAAAAGAGAATCTCCAGAGTGAGTTGGTTATTTGAATGATGAATATTATTCTAAGTGATTTTTTGAGGGAAAGAGTCAGAAAGATGACTGAAATTAAAACCTATGACTAACATATGATTTTCAAGAATTGATAATGATTTAATGATGATTATGATTTCTTCCTCACAAACAGCTTTCAGAAAAACACAATATCTCACAACCTCTCATGAAAAATTAACACAAATAATTTGCATGAAGACCTAATTTTAAATACATGCAACCTGTATTTTGAACTTTCTACATCAAGAATTACAGTCTTAGGACATAACAAGGACTCTGTGAATAGAAATCAAAATATAACATCAAACTGAAACTGCAAGTAGACACAAAATTGAGAAGTAGGAATGCTATTTTTATTCAATTGAAGGAGTATACCAAAATCTATCTGAACTGAGTATAAAATGAGTTTTCAACCTCCAAAATGTGTGAGAGATAGAAACTAAAATCTAAACTGAGAAGAAGGAGGAAAACTAACGCCTCTTCAAGATATAACTCTCCAAAACCCTAATCTGAGCTCACAAAGAAAGCTCAAGGAAAAGGCATCAAACTATCTCAAAAGTCTACATAAAAGTAGAAAAAACTCACTTTTTCCATGCTCATACTGTACAACCCCTAAAAATAGACTAAATATTATTTTAAAGCAAATAAAACACCTTATCCATCCAAGAGGAATCTCAAATCCGACCCAAGAAGACTCAACCCCAATCTGCTAAAAATAGCAAAGAGATAAAAACAATTTGCTTTATCTTTGTTTTACATGATATGTAGATTTTCACAATTTGGCCTATTTTTGCAATTAAATATTTCTTTGAAATCTTTTACAAAATACAACTTAATCCCTTTCTTCAATACAAATCTTGATTTAAAAGAAAAAATCATAAAAATATGAGACTATTTTAACACTAAATATTAATTGATTTCTAGAAAATGAATTGGAAAATAAACCTAAGGCATAAATAAATATCTCTAAGGCATAATATAGACATGAAAATAAAAGGCCTTAGGTATTTGAACTTTGAAATATAGTATCAAAACCTAAACTAAAAGCTTAGATTTATAAAGTCAAAAAAACCCTTTAGAGCTCGAACTAGAGCATGCATATATTATCAAATGACAACATTGAAGGCATTAAACTTCACTTAAGGTAATAGGCTCACATTCAAATTAGGGAAAGTGGGAAACCCTAATAACAAAAATGACCAAACGTAAGATTTGAAACATCATTTTGACTCTTCATTTTTTAGAGAAAGCTCTGCAAAAGGACACCACCACCATGAACTAGGGTTTGACAAATTAGAGCTCATCATTTGAACTTCCCAGGGCTGAATCTTCCTTCAAAATGCATGGTAATGTTTCCTTAAGACATTTCGTGGCTTCCTATCTTCATTTTTGGATGATTTTTACCTTAAATTTGTGGCTACACTTGTATCTCTCTTGACTTCTTGTCTCTATTCTTGCTATGTTTTATTGTTTCTCTCCTGGGTTTCCATACATGAGCTTGAACTGGGCGTTTTAGTTTGATTTTGCAAAAGACAAAATGAGGTTTCCTCTTAGCTTCATGGGTAAGAATCACTCACTATTCATTCTTCATTCTTTGAGCTCCTTTGATGGGAATAAAAGCCTCGCTGGCCGTGACCATGAGATAAATATATGATGAATTCATAACCTTTTGTGCTTGCTCTTGATACTTTTGTGGCCATTCACCCACTATTCAATAGGAACGAGTTGAACTGAGTGCCTTGTTTGGATTTTGAAAGCTTTGTAGAGCTCTAGCCGCAGCTTATATGTTCTCCTATAGGCATTAAGTGGTAAGCTCTTGTTATTCTATTTTTCTTTCTGCAAAACAAAATCTTAAAAGCCCCATATACTCCTGTAAAGATGTCATTTTCATTTATAAATTGAAGGCCATCTATAGGCCGCGCCATGCTCATGCGTTACTATTGCATTTCAGTTAAGAAATTTTGCTAATATCTATTGTTTACCTTAAATCTGGTGACCATCATGCATAAGTGAGAGCCTTCTATTTTTAGAAAATGAAACTATCAAGCCAAAAATCCTCTCCTGGGCTGCGGCCGTTCATGCTTCAAATGGGTTTTTTTATTACCTTCTATGCTCGACCCAAGAGAGCATATTGTATATTCTTTGTATCTGGAACAAAACCCCATATGGGTAACTCAGAAATGGTGGCAAATCTGCATTTCAACAAAAACCCTCATATGGTAATTTGATGGTTTAATAAATCTATGTTTAATCCCACTAGAACTTGACCTATGTTGATTCTCTACCTTCTTTTGTATTTTCTTATAAAACCCTCACATGGGTAACTCAGAAAATTGGAAAATCTTGTCTTTAGATTCAAAACCCCAATGTGGGTATGCTGGGAATTTGAAAGTTACCTTGCATTTCTTTTTGTTACGTCTATAAAGACCATCTCATGGGTGTCACTACAAGTTGTAATATTTGTATTTTAATTCAAAACCCCAATGTGGGCATTCTGAAAAAAAATAAACAAAGTTGTATTTTATCATGTATTGATATTTTGAGCTTGTTCCATCATGGCTTTTGTTACATTCAAAAATTCCTCAATTTTGAAGATATGGGTATTTGGAAACTTAGAGAAATTTGTGCTATTTTTAACACGGGTACACCATTATATGATAAAACTGAATATTTTCTAGAAACCTTCATATATCTGCACTTCAATTACATTTTGTAGTGTTGTTTCAAAGTTGTTTTGAACCCTACTTTCACAAAGAAATCCTTTTACCTTAACGTTGTAGACTTTTTTTGCTTTAGTCTCTCATGCACTCACAACTACATTCTTCAGGGATGCACTCCAAACCTTCATTCATATCATGTTCATTACATACATGTTTGTTCTGAAAATGACCTTATGTATATGAATCCTTGAAAAATTTCTTGATAATTGTAATTTCTTTTTGAAGGTATAATTTGAATTAAAAAACAACTGAATGATAGAACAACATAGATATCCATAACAGTGTATTCTAATTGTCTTCTTTTCAAAACAGTGAGGTATTTTTCATTCTCAGCCAAACTGAAATTGGCTATCTTGTTGAATCATTCACTAATCAGTTGGTTATTGGTCATTGTATTGATCTTGTATCCTTCCACTATTTTGATTGAAATATGAAAACCCTTCACATCTCTCCATGCTTGACTATCCTTTAAAAGTATGCCCTTCTACCTGGCACTCTTCATTCATTTTTATGCTCCATTTAATAAAATTGTTCCATGCTCTCTTCTAAAATGAAAATTTGTAACATTTCTTTTCATTGAGGCATTATGTATGCTTGTTCACTATCCTTGATTGTGAGAAAGAACACTATTGAACCTTGCATAATATCATGAACATGATGAACAAATAATACTATAGTAGAAGAATATAACCACACAATGGTATTTGAGATGAATGTACTCAGTTGAATTAATCAAGCTAATTTAAATTAGCTGTCCACCTGTAGCTTTCAAGAAGTACCTACTTGATTGCTATGAGTGAATATTAGGTTTGATGGTTTAATGAATGAATATTCCTTACTCTTTCAATTGTATAGCATTTCCTTTCTTGATGAAAATGATGATTGCACTCTCCTTCTCAACCCACTTGTAATGAATAAGGGACAACATGCCGAACTTTACCCTTGTGCAAGCCCATTTTCCTCCACATGCTTGATCTTCAAATGATAATTAGCTTCATGATTTTCCCTATACCTACACAAAGAAACAAACGATGTTAGCATAAAACAATAACAATATATGATGATGTTAATGTATCTACTTCAGTTCATATTTCTATGCTTTTCTTGATTGTTTTAGTTTATGATCAATAGCATACTACATTATCATTGATGATTCATGTAGGTATATTCATAGCCAGAGCTCTAACATCCCTCTCTTCCTTCCTACAGGTCAATGGAGCTCGAAGAAGAGAAATGGTGCACCACCTCTGCGAAAACCATCAATCAACATGCAATGATGATTATTTTTATACTTATGTGATTATTCCTTTTATGTATCTTATATAGTGTAGTGTGATTCTTATGATGCACTATAACAGTTACATCCATGGCTTGTGTGGATATTTGATTTCAATCTTCTACTTTTCATTTTGAAAAGAAAAAAATGCATCTCAATGCAAATTTGTACTATCATTTGAATTCTCGCAATAAAATGAAATTCTATAAATATGAATTACTTTATGAAATAAATGAAAGCATTCAGTCATGCTTTGTTGTTTGTATGCTCAATCTTGTAGTCCATTCGATTGTAAAATGACAAAGAATTCTTGAAACTTTGTTTCCTCATCTCAATGCATAACTATCTCTTGATGAATAATGAACAAAGTGCAAACAACACTTAAGCATAACATAGAAATAACTATAACTTCACTTAAGATATAATAGTATTTAATCAGCTCCACCAATTGAGTTGTAGCAAGAAATTGGTAACGTTTTGGCAATTTCCTCTAAATGCTTGTCTGCTAAGCATAGATCAGTTGCCTTAAAACACTCCATTGGGCACGGAGTCAAATTTTCCCCTTCATGAAACTCAGAAACCTGAACAACAAAACTCCAAATAGCATCAAAACAAAATGAAACAAAACCAAAATCAAACTAAAAGGCCTTGATGGCCAACAGAACATGCACAACAATGCTTAGGGAGAAGAAAAATACTGAAAGTAAATGTTTGTAATAAACTTATTTGCAATATTATTCTTCTTATTACAAGATAGAACTTATCTCAGAGGCAATTCTTGAGGTGGATCCCATTAACTGGGATAGACAACACCTCTCCAATCAACTTAGAAAGTTGGAACGCATTGTGTTCCTTGCACTCCATAATCACATAAGGCCCATCCCAAATAGCATCAAATTTGGAATGTCGTCTTGAGTTTATTTTAAATTCATTCCATTTGAAAATCAAATCTCCAACAATGAAGTCACGTGGTCTTGCTCTTTTGTCAAAAGAATTCTTCATCTGAGCTTGATGTATCTCAAGCTGCCTTAGAGCTTCTTTCCTAGTTTCGTCCAACTCTACTAGATGTACAAATCTCACCTCAGGAGGTTGTTCATTCAGCAATTCCAGTTCTTTAACATAACTTAAATTTGGCAACTAAATTGGAACAAGTAACTTAGCTTCTTTATCATAAGTTAGAACAAAGGGAGAACAACCAGTGGCCCTTTTAAGAGTGATTTTGTCACCCTATAGAGCTAACTTCAGCTTTTCATGCCATGTCCATTGATTATCCTCGACAGTCTTCTTGATTATCTAAATCAAATTCTTGTTTGTAGATTTTTCCTAACCATTGCCCTATAAATAATAATTAGAAGACGTGTTCAAATAAATAATATTTCTAATTGACCAGTCAGAAATCCTCAAACCAATAAAATCCAAACCATTGTTAGAAGTGATTGAATCTAGAACTCCAAATCTCGAGACTAGGTCTTGATAAAAGTTAAGTACAAAAGTCTCATTTGCTTCCTTTAAAGTAACTACCTCGATCCATTTAGTAAAATATTCTTTGGCAGTAATTATCCACTTATGACCCATGCTTGAAGGTGGATTGATAGGACCAATAAAATATAATCCCCACTTAGCAAAGTGTTTTTCCACCTAAATCAGATGCAAGGGCAAGGCTACAAACCTCTATTTTCTAGAAAATAAAGCACATTTCTCACATTTTTTGACCCAAGCAATAGCATCTTTGAACAAATCTAGCCAATAATAACCAGCCCACATAATTTTTAGGGTTGTTCTTGTGGCAAAGTGACCTCCTAAAGGTCCATCATAAAATTTTGCTAAAAGCTTCTCAACTTGATCAGGCCGAATACATCTCAATAAGATACCTTGGAAATCTCTCCTATAAAGAATGCCATGAATAATTGCATAAGGAATGGCCTGTAATCTATAATACCTTCTTTTTGCTCTGTCTAATCCTTTGGGGCACTCACTAGTTTGCAAATAACGCATCATTTGTTGCAACTAGGTAGCAGGAGATGTTGGAACAGCACGTGCAACATCATTATTTAGCATTGTATCCATACTTTCAGTTTGTTTTAAATTTTTGTCTTAATTTCCAGTAATCTGTTCACACAAACCTTTGCCTCTAATGCGCTTGGTTACCTTTATATCAACGTCAAATTCCATCACTTTGGTTATCCAACCAGCACGTTTATCATTAATATTTTTAAGTAAGAAATTCTTAACAGTTGAATGAGCTTCCAACAAATGGATCTTGTTGTTGGATAGCATATTCCTAAATTTTTTTAAGCTTCTTACAACATCAAAAACATGCTTCTCAACAAAAGAATAATTCCCCTCATAATCATGTAATACCTGGCTGAAAAATGCTACAGGCTACTCCAAGCCTTCATCATTTTGTTGGCATAATATAGTTGAAATTGTATCTACTCCTCCAAAGACATATAGAATGAAGTCCTTGTCAAAGTTTGGATTAATGAGAGTAGGAGAAGCTACAAGGGCTTCCTTAATATGCTCAAAGCTTCTATTACCTTCCTTGGTCCAACTGAATGGCATATTATTTTTAACCATAGAAGTGAGAGGTTGCAACGAAGCTGCAATATTCAGTATGAACCTCCACACAAAATTTATTCTTCCAAGAAATCTTTGCAAGCCTTTCTTGTGAGCTGGTAATGGTAATTCAAGAATTGCAGAGACTCTTTCAAGATCTATAGAAATACCTTGCTTTGAAACAATATGTTTGAGGAGTTTACCTTCATGTATAGAAAAAATACACTTCTTCAGATTGAGAGACACTCTGAACTCCCTGGATCTCTGAAAAATATGCTCTAAATGATCAAGATGATCATTAGAATTTCTAGAAAAAATAGTAATATCATCTAAATATACTAGAATGAACTTGTTCATAAGGTCGTGAAAGGCTATATCCATTGCTCGTTGAAAAGTTTCCCCAACGTTGGATAAGTCAAAAGACATCTTCTTGTAGGCCATTGTGCCCCACTTGGTGGTAAATGTTGTCTTGAATTGATCTTCTTGCTTAACCAGAATTTGGTTGTAACCTAAGTAACCATCTAGCAAAGAAAATATGTCAGAACCAGAAACTACTTATAGAATTTTCTCCTTCGAAGGGAGTGGGTAGTGGTCTTTCAATGAAGCCTTATTTAAATCTTAGAAATTGACACATAACCTGATTTCCCCACTTTTCTTCCTGACTGGCACTAAATTTGACACCCAAGAGGTGTGTTTGATAGGAAAAATAATACCACTCTCAACTAATTTATTCAGTTCAGCCTTCATAAGGTGTTCTAATTTGGGATTAAGAGGTCTCTATTTCTACCTTACTAGTTTTTCACCAGGTTCTAATTCAATAGTATGTTGGGCTAGTTTTGGGTTAAAACCTCTTAAATCCTTGTACTCCCAAGAAAAAACATCACTAAATTTCTAACATAACATAATAAATGCTTGTTGTTCCTCTTTATTACATACATTTCCTAGCTTGAGAAGCTTTCCTTTGAAGATTTCAATGGTTGCATAATGTTCTTCCTTAACGGTCAGCCACACTTGTCTTTCTGTGCTTGGTCATCTGAATTGAACATAGATTCCAAGGTCGCCAATCCTTTTGGTAGCTTGTTAGTCTTCAACTGCACAATCTGTTCATCATATTGCTACTACCATTTTTGTTGGTTTCCATCTACAAACTCAACTTCAACAATCAAGAAATTTACAATTTGCTTATCATTGTCAAAAACATGCCACCTTACATTATTGTTAGGCATGAAAGGTTTGACCACTATTTTCACATATTGATGTGCCTCTACTTTATGAATCTCATTGGGAATATCAAACTGGGCTCCTATGGTAGCGAACATATCAGCATGCTTTTTTTCATTTCTAAGAATCAAAACAACATTAAAAGCATCAAAATATTCCATCAAATCCCATACATGATGCTTATATTTCTTAAGCAAATCATTCTTGGTAGCATTTAAATTTCTGATCTAATTTACAATTAGTTATGAATTAGCATATACTTACAAGCATTTAATACCTCTTTTGTGGGCCCATTTGAGGCCATGCACCAACACTTCATACTCAGCTGTATTATTCAAACAACTTAAACCAAATTTGTAGGCTGAAAATTATTTACCTCCCTCTGGTGAAATCAACATAGCCCCACCTCTAGCACCAATACTGCTTCTTGAACCATGGAAATAAAGCTTCCAAAGCTCATTTTCTATTTCTCCAAACTGTTCCTCCTCTTTACAAAGATTATGCATATCAAAATTAGGTTCTCAAATCATATAGACTCCTAATCCTATCTCATCTGTGTGTCAGAACGGATCAAGCTCATGATCTTCGGCTGCCCATTCATCTAGATTGATATTTTCTATATGGGTGTTATAGTCTGAGATCATGGTTTGCTCTTCCAGTACAAGGGTGGTGTAGAGGTTAGTGTTTATAGGATTTGGTGAATATGGTTCGATATGGTCTTTGGCGACAGGCTCAGACTTTATGGTCACTTTCGTACCATACCTTGTTCTAAAAAATAAATGAGACCAATCAAAATATAGAAACCCACCCAACTTGGCTATAAATCCCTTGAGAGACAAATAGTAAAATGTAATGGCAAGTCAATAACATGTATATCCTGATGAATAGAAAAACTTGGCGATGCGTGTAAAGTAAGAGCCAAATTTTTGATAATACTAGCAATTTTAATAGTAGACCCATCTAATTGAACTACGCCTTTCTAGGGGTTAGGCTCATAAACAAGAGCCAACTTATCAGCTAAGCTTTTAGGCATAACAGAGCTACTGGCACCAGAATCAACCATACAATTATGAACAATTTTATCACCAATAATCAGACTTAAGTAAAATGGAAGAAGTTTTACTTCTTTACCCTTTTGCTCATTCTTAACCTCTAGATCATTTGCAAGCACAACTTTAGCAGCCCCTCGATCAGCACCATAAAAAATAAATAGCTCAGCTAAAGTGTTTTGCAACAAAATTTTATGACCTCAGATGTGCAAAGCACCTAATATCAACATACTAATAGTAGCTTTTCTGAGGTGCTCAACAATATTAAATGATGTAGAATTTAGCTTCTACTGGTTTTTAATGACAACAACATTGTTTTGCCTTTGCAAAGGCTGCGAATACATTTTTGACTGCTCCTTGCTAGGTATCTCTTGGACTCTTTGCAGAATCTGCATTTTAGGCTGCATTGCAACATTAACATTTGATGACAAAATGGGCTACTTACTGTTCATAGGCTCCTGTTGTGAATTTCCAACTTGCTGCCCCAGATCTATAACTCTCTTTTTTGATCTAGTATTGGCTGAAATAGGAGAACTTTTTGATCATGGTCATTCATGCCACAAAATTTAGAGTTTTTCTAGTTTGGCGAGGCAACTTCCACATTATCTTAGTGTTCTTGATTCTAATCTTCAATATTTTCTAAATCAGCATAGCTGTTTTGGACCATTAGAGCTTGATTTCTCATACCATTAGCACACACTGATTGGTTATGGGGCTGATTGCACGGATAAAACCAATCACAATCCTGGGAAACATTATTTTGGGGAACAAGTTCCTTTGATGAACTAGCTACATTTGGATTGTATGGCTAGAATGGCATAGGGTTAAAATTCCTTCTTTGGGCTTGGTAATCATTCTGAAAGGTAGGCCTATTTGGCTAGTTTTGTTGATAAGGGGTTTGATAAGGTTTATGTTCTTGGCCAACATGCTTTTTAATGGTCACAAGATCATTCAAAAAGGTCTTTAGTATGCTTTTATTCTCTTGCATTTCCTGATTTGGGGCTGGAGCAACAATTTATTGGGCTACGTTATGATAACCTATTGCTAGAACTAGCAGGACAACAACTAAGGGAGGTACAACAGTAGGGGTAGGTGGTTGTATTTCTAGAAACAAAGGCATAGGAGGTTGAGGGGTTATGTCTCTAGCTTGGATAAGATAGTTCTTAGCTCTAATGGCTATGTCATAAGCGTTAGAGAGTGTATTCCCACCCATGGATTGAGTCATGACTGGAATCTTACTATTCAAAGCTTTTAAGTAAAATAGAAAAGCATGTGCTGGTAAAGGTTTTACCATTGTAGAAATCATGTCCTAGGTTCTCTAAAATTGGTAGTTGAAATCAACCAAGTACTTGTGTAGGGCCCTTTGAATGGTGCTCAACTGCTCTAATAGAGACAGATTATTAGATTTATCAGCAAAATATTGATATAAACCATTACCTAATGCATCCCATGTCACAATTGAGTTGGTTGCGAGACCTCTGAACCATTGTAATGCTTTCGCTTTGAGCGACGCAGCCAAGATCCTTAATGTGACATTCTCTTGTGTGATGTTATGAAATGAGCATAAGGTGGCTACATCACGAATATGCTCAATAAGTGTAGTGAGAACATCCCCGATGAAGCATTACAAACTTCTAATGGATTCAACTAGGATGTCATCATGTTGAGCGATGTCTAATGGGATGCCTCCATTAAAAGGTGTGAACGGATGCTTCCTTGGTGTTTCCATTGGTGGCACTTGTGATATTGGGACTGGTACTCCTGGTGATAAAACCAAGGAGTTGAAAATAGGAGGTGTTGACTTCGATCTTGCAGGTGTCTCAAAGAGCCTTCTTGTTGTTCTACCTCTTCCTCATGGTGGAGACAACTCTCAATATTTGAAAGGTGCAATACTTTATCTGGTCTATATTTTTCTCATACACAGGCTGCACTAAGTTTGCATGCAAAATCAGGATCAGAGTCACCAGGTATATTGAAATGAGCCTCCAAAAGGCTGAAAATTTTGTTGCATACACCAAACACCAAATTAAAAAATCTAAAATTTCTCTGAAATGGCTTTTAGAGTGCCACCGAGCATGCCAAAAACTATTATCAATTAGATATGTACCCTTTGTCAAATTTGTAGAAATCAGACTATCTGTTGAAACATGGAAACTCTTTTCAGATGTGGGTGATCTATGTGAAATGAGAATCTCCAGAGTGAGTTGGTTCTCCAAATGATGAATATTATTCTAAGTGATTTTCTGGGGGAAAGAGTTAGAAAGATGAGTGAATTAAAACCTATGACTAACAGATGGTTTTCAAGACTTGATAATGATTTAATGATGATTCTAATTTTTTCCTCATAAATAGCTTTCAGAAAAACTCAATATCTCACCTCTCATGAACAATTAACACATAAATAATTTGCATGAAGACTTGATTTTAAGACAACATGCAACCTATATTTTGAACTTTCATCATCAAGAATTCTAGTCTTAGGACATAACAAGGACTCTGTGAATAGAAATCAAAATATAACATCAAATTGAAATTGCAAGTAGACACAAAATTGAGAAGTAGGAATGTTACTTTTATTCAACTAAAGGATTATGCCAAAATTTGTTTGAACTAAGTACAAAATGAGTTTTCAAGCTCCAAAATGTGTGAGATCCAGAAACTAAAATCTAAACTGAGAAGGAGGAAAACTAACTCTTCTTCAATATATAACTCTCCAAAACCCTAATCTGAGCTCACAAAGAAAGCTCAAGGAAAAGGCATCAAAATGTCTCAAAAGTCTGCAAAAAGAAAAAAAAATCACTTTTTCCATGCTCATATTGTACAACCCCTAAAAATAGACTAAATCTTCTTTTAAAGCAAATAAAACACCTTATCCATCCAAGAGGAATCTCAAATATGACCCAAGAAGACTCAACCCCAATATGCTAAAAATAGCAAAAAGATAAAAACAATCTACTTTATCTTTGCTTTACATGATATGCAGATTTTCACAATTTGGCCTATTTTTGCAATTAAAGATTGCTTTGAAATATTTTGCAAAATACAACTTAATCCCTTTCTCCAATACAAATATTGATTTTAAAAAAAAAAATCATAAAAATGTGAGACTATTTTAACACTGAATATTAATTGATTTCTAGAAATCAGTTGGAAAATAAACCTAAGGCCTAAATAAATATCTCTAAGGCATAACATAGACATTAAAATAAAAGGCCTCAGGTATTTAAACTTTAAAATATAGTATCAAAACCTAAACTAAAAGCTTAGATTTATAAAGTCAAATAAAACCTTCAGAGCTCGACCTAGAGATTGCCTATATTATCAAATGACAAACATTGAAGGCATTAAACTTCACTTAAGGTAATAGGCTCACATTCAAATTAGGGAAAGTGGGAAACCCTAATAACAAAAATGACCAAGCCTAAGCTTTGAAACATCATTTTGACACTTCATTTTTGAGAGAAAGCTCTACAAAACGGCGCCGCCACCATGAACTAGGGTTTGACAGTTTAGAGCCCATCATTCGAACTTCCTGGGGCTGAATCTTCCTTCAAAATGCATGGTAATGTTGCCTTAAGCCATTTCATGGCTTCCTCCCTTCATTTTTGGATGACTTTGACCTTAAAGTCGCGGCTACACTTGTATCTCTCTTGACTTCTTGTCTCTATTCTTGTTGTGTTTTATTGTTTCTCTCCTAGGTCGCCATACGTGAGGTCGAACTGGGCATTTTGGTTTGATTTTGCAAGAGACAAAATGAGGTTTTCTCTCAACTTCATGGTTAAGAATCATTGACTATTCATTCTTCATTCTTTAAGCTCCTTCAATGGGAATAAAAGCCTCACTAGCTGTGGCCATGAGATAAATATCTGATGAATTCTTTACCTTCTGTGCTTGATCTTGTTACTTTTGTGGCCATTCACCCACTGGTCGACATGCATGAGTTGAACTGAGTGCTTTGTTTGGATTTTGAAAGCTCTATAAAGCTCTAGTCATGGCTTATGTGTTCTCCTACAGGAATTAAGTGGTAAGCTCTTGTTATTCTATTTGTCTTTCTACAAAACATAAGCTTAAAAGCTCCATATACTCCTGCAAAGATGTCATTTTCATTTATAAATTTAAAGGCCATCTACATGCCACTCCATGCTTATGCATTACTATTGCATTTCACTTAAGAAATTTTGCTAATATCTATTGTTTACTTTAGATCTAGTGACCATCATGCGTAATTGAGATCCTTCTCTTTTTAAAAAATGAAACTCTGGAGCCAAAAATCCTCTCTTGGGACATGACCATTCATGCACCAAATGGGTTTTTGTATTACCTTCTATGCTCGACCCAAGAGAGCATACTGCGTATTCTTTGTATCTAGAACAAAACCCCATATGGGTAACTCAGAAATGGTGGTAAATCTACATTTCAACAAAAACCCTCATATGGTAATTTGATGTTTTGAATAAATCTATGTTTAATCCCATTGGAGCTTCACCCATGTCGATTCTCTACCTTCTTTTGCATTTTCTTATAAAACCCTCACATGGGTAACTCAGAAAATTGGAAAATCTTGTCTTTAGATTCAAAACCCCAATGTGGGTATGCTGGGAATTTGCAAGTTACCTTGCATTTATTTTTGTTACTTCTTTAAAGACCCTCTCATGGGTGTCACTGCAAGTTGTAATATTTGTATTTTAACTCAAAACCCCAATCTAGGCATTCTAAAAAAAAAAAGTTGTATTTTTTCATGGATTCAAATTCTAAGCTAGTTCCAGCATGGCTTTTGTTATATTCAAACATTCCTCAATTTTCAAGATATGGGTATTTGGAAACTTAGAGAAATCTATGTTATTTTTAACACAGGTTCACCATAATATGATAAAATTGAATATTTTCCAGAAACCTTCATATATCTGCACTTTGATTACATTTTGTAGTGTCATTTCAATGCTGTTTTGAACCCTACTTTCACACAAAAATCCTTGTACCTTAACATTGTAGATTTTTTGCTTTAGTCTCTGATGCACTTAAAACTACATTCTTTAGGGATGCACTCCAAACTTTCATTCATATCATGTTTAATGCATACATGTTGTTCATTCTGAAAATGACTTTACGTATATGAATCCTTGAAAACCTGCCTGATAATTGTAATTTCTTTTTTAAGGTATAGTTTGAATGACAAAACAATTGAATGATAGGACAACATAGATATCCAAAATAGTGTATTCTGATTATCTTCTTTTCAAAACAATGAGGTATTTTGCATTCTCACCCAAACTAAAACTGGCAATCTTGTTGAATCATTCACTAATCAGTTGGCTACTGGTCACTATATTGATCTTGTCTCCTTCCACTATTATGATTGAAATCTAAAAACCCTTCACATGTCTCCATGCTTGACTGTCCTTTAAAAGTATTCTCTTCTACCTGGTGCTCTTCATGCATTTTTATATTAATAAAATTGTTCCATGCTCTCTTTTGAAATGAAAATTTGTAACATTTCTTTTCATTGTGGCATTATGTATGCATGTTCACTATCCTTGATTGTGAGAAAGAACACTATTGAACTTTGCATAATATCATGAACATGATGAACAAATAATACTATAGTAGAAGAATATAACCACACATCAGTATTTGAGATGAATGTACTCAGTTGAATTAATCAAGCTGATTTAAATTAATTGTCCACCTGTAGCTTTCAAGAAGTGACTACTTGATTGTTATCAATGAATAGTAGGTTTGATGTTTTAATGAATGAATACTCCTTACTCTTTCAATTGTATAACATTTCCTTTCTTGATGAACATGAAGATTGCACTCTCCTTCTTATCCCACTTGTAATGAATAAGGGGCAGCATGTCGAGCTCTACCCTTTTGGGAGCCCATTTTCCTCCACATGCTTGATCTTCAAACGATAATCAGCTTCATGATTTTCCCTATACCTACACAAAGAAACAAACTATGTTAGCATAAAACAATAGCAATATATGATGATGTTAATGTATCTGTTTCAGCTCATAATTCTACACTTTTCTTGATTGTTTCAATGTATGATTAGTAGCATACTACATTATCATTGATGATTCATGTAGGTATATTCATATTCGGAGCTCTAACATCCCTATCTTGCTTCCTACAGGTCAATGGAGCTCGAAGAAGACAAATGGTGCACCACCTCTGCGACATCCATCAATCAATAGGAAATGATGATTATGTTTATACTTATGTGATTATTTCTTTTATGCATCTTCCATAGTGTAGTGTGATGCTTATGATGCATTGTAACAGTTACATCTATGACTTGTGTGGATGTTTGATTTCAATCTTCTACTTTTCATTTTGAAAAGAAAAAAATGCATCTCAATGCAAATTTGTACTATCATTTGAATTCTCGCAATCAAATGAAATTCTATAAATATGAATTACTTTATGAAATAAATGAAAGCATTCAATCATGATTTGTTGTTTGTATGCTCAATTTTGTACTCCATTTGATTGTAAAATGATAAACAATTCTTGAAACTTTGTTTCCTCATCTCAATGCATAACTGTCACTTGATGAATAATGAACAAAGTGAAAACAACACTTACACATAACGCATAAATAACTGTAACTTCACTTAATATATAATAGTATTTAATTAGCTCCACCAATTGAGTTGTAGCAGAAAATTGGTAATAGTACCTTGTCCAGCATGCAAGCCGTCCTTGCAAAAGGAAGAAAATCTTTCACCATTATATGCACTCATCACTATGCATTGGAGAGGGAGCCATTGTTGTCCTCAACTATGAGTCATATGCCTTGCGAAAGGACAGGCCACCTCACCATTGCCCATCATGATTGTTGATGTAGCGCACCAAACCCCTTCTCCCAGCCATCGTTGCATCAAATGCCACTTCCCTCCGCCAAGTTGGATGGGCGCATGCCCTTCCACCCACATAATATTATAATATTAATAATATAATATAAATATTAGATTATATAATAATATAATATAATATAATATATAAGAATAATATAATATATATATTATAATATATATTATATATATTATATGTTAGATAATATCATATAATATTATAAAATATTATATTATATTGTATTGTAATATGATATATTATTTTTATATTTTATTATAAAACAACCCTCCCTCAATTCAATTTTTTTTTTAATTACCCAGTTTAATATCATATTGTCTAATTTTTATTTGTTTAGCTAATTATTTAGTTGTGATTTTTACCCGATCATCAAATTAGTTACTTATGATGATCATATTAGTCAATTATAGTTGTGTTGCAAAAAATGAGTAGAATTTAGTCATCTTTAGTTGTTGTGACTAAAAATTTTAGTCACGTAGTCATTTATTTGTCACATTCTACTAGTGTAAGGACCCCCTCTATTCTCTCTATCTTTCAATTGGTGTGTCCCCTTGAGTGGGCCATTTGCTATCTTGGAGGGTTCCCAAGGAACCCCCTTTGAAAGCTTTTCTCTCAAATGAAATCTATGACATCTAGCTTGGGGGTAGCCTAACTAGACCTCACTTCTCAAATGTAACGCATCCCTTGAGTGGACCCCTCTTCTTTTAAAGGGTTCCTAAGGGACCCCTTTGAAAGCATTCCAATTTGTTGATGGTCTACATGACTGTTCGCTTGATCACCTACGTGGTTGCTTTGTTTTCGGACATGCTTTATCTATAGGTAAACATGTCACTTTGCAGGTGTGCCTATGAATCCACTTTCCAATCAGAATCTATGGAGTCTCCTCCTTTGGGTTTCCTCCATGAAAGAGATCTTGGGAGACGCCTCCTTGCACGTCTTCGGGCTTGTAATGCACTTTCTTCATCTAGGTTTCCTTCATGTGAGAGATCTTGGGGGATACCTTCTTGCAGGTTTGCAGGCCTATAAAGCGCATGCTTCACGAGGCTTCCTTCATGTGAGAGATCTTGGGGGTTGCCTCCTTGCAAGTCTGTGGGCCTATGAGATGCTTTCATCCTAGAGGATATGTCCATCATTGGTCTACGAGCCTTCAATGTGCTCTATTCAAACTCTCCTTTGGTTTGAGGACCTGTGAGCCATCTCTCTTGGAATTTTCATTCCTTTCTAGCTTCTCCATCTTCCTCTTAAATTCTTCTCTTCTCTTTTGTATATACTGGATTGAAGATCTGCATCTTCATCATCATGAGTATATGCCCTTCCTCTCTTTGTTTTAGAATTCTTCTATGTGTTATTTCTTAGTTTGGGGATGGCGCATAGTATTGAGACAACCTTCTACATCGAGATCTCTTTACTTTGCTGACTTGAATCCTTTAGTTTTTTGTGTGCTAACATTGTTGTTTGGTGCAAGTTTTTCTTGTATAATGCATTTTTTTGCAGGTCTTTAGCCTAGGGGCAAGCTTCCTTGGTTTGAAGAGATGTCTACCTCCTCTACAGTATCCTTTTGGCATAATGATGTTATCTATGTTTAGTAGATTTCCTTTAGCATGCGTATTGGTATAGATTCATATGCTTGCTAAAGTGGGGGGAAAATGTAATGTCATAAAATTGCACCCCTTGCAATTTCACATACATTCTTGAATCTACTTTAGTGTCCACTCCCCTAGAATTTGTGTAGCCTCATTTTTAGCCTTTGCATTAGCCTTTTTGCCTCTTAGGATGCTCAAAGGCCCCTTTTTAGTAGCTACCCTTACATGTCAGCTTTGCATTAAACTTGGGACTTCTCCTATGTTTGTCATTTTGTAGCATGATGTGTCTAGACACTAGTGTGTCGTGCGGACATCCACACACCATGCTAGCATCTTACAACATTTCAATGTTCAAATGACCATTTCCATGCATGTTTTCCACTTGTCATCCTCTTTTGTCAGTGGTAATGATTGGGGACACCTTGTAACTGCTTGGGAAGCTTCTTTTTTCTTCTCTTCTCTCCTTAAAATTTATCTCTTCAATTCATTTGGTATCTCTCTCCTTCTTCGTTTCTCTCTCAAGCATTCTACCATCTTGCTCTTGCTTGCAAAATTCTCTTATTTGTTATAGTAGCCTCATTTCTAGCTTCTAGCTTCTTCTTCTCCTTCTTGGCTTCCATCTTGGACATTCTCCCATATTTCTCAAGCTTGCATAGCTCCATTGCTTGCTACAACAACATTCTCTAAAGTTCTCACAACACTCAGAGTGGCTCTTGCAGCTCTAATTGCCTCCCTCTTTGGATTCCTCAAGCCTCAAAGCTTCATCTCCTTCATTTCATGCTTGTGAGCATCCTAGTATTCTACATCCCCTATCTATTGCATCTTTACTTTGTGATGCAGGTTCTCCTCCTCAAGCAGGGATTTCTTTTATCACTTACATTTTGTGATATGGGTCCTCCTCCTTGAGCGAGGATTGATTTTATCACTCTTACTTGGTGGTGTGAGTTCTACACCTAAAGTGGGTTTTTCTTTCACCACACGCTTTATCCATTTCGGTTCATCTCTCTCTTTCTATCTAGCTATCCGTGGAGGTGGGAACACCAAAATGGGGGATTGACTAAAGCAAACCCCTATACGGCCCCAACAATTTATCTACATATTATGCATGCAGGTATTGAAGACATTCATGTGTTGAAGTTTCATCACTTGCGTGGTTGTGAGCATTTCCTTTATTCTTATTATCTTTATCATTTCTATTTCACTTTATTTCAATTTTGTTATTTTTTTTACTTTCTCACGTTCCAAGATTTCTTAGCAATTAGATTAGAAGTAGCCACTTTGTCATTTTCTATGATAAACTTATCTTCTAGTCCATACAAGATGCCAGCATGCCTATTGGACACTAGTGCGTCATGTTGCCATCCCAGACCTGTGCTTCCATCCTTTGGCCAAGAGCTTTCCTATTTTTCTAGAGAATCTTCATGACCCACTCTTTCTGATTCTAAAACTCTCACGTTGTTCCTTAAGGTAGTTTAGGGTAGTTTACGTCGAGAGGATCTTTGAGTGAAGAGAACTGGTGACTAGCAAATCCCCCTTCTCTACACAAAATAAACACAATGTATACACAATGACAGCATAATGCAACACACACAAAAGAAACAAGGAATAAATGATACCATACACAAATTAAACACGTGAAAGACACATAAAAAACATAATCCAAACAATAAAATTTTTGGAAATAGGTTGCCATTCAATTGCAAATCCTAAACATTAATTATTTCATCTATCTGCTAAATTCTTGAAATGTGTTCAACAACACTAAGATTAAGATGAGATTAATATTTGATGAAATAATCATGATTATTGACATTTTTAATTAATTCTAAATGTAAGAAGCATGTGAGGGCATCCATAGTGAGTTCCTAAATAATATGGATACATGGAACACTCACATGGTAAGGTGACACTCACCTTGTGTTCAGTTAACTATACAGAGTAATAGTTAACACTTCTGAATGCATGTAAAGATCCTAGGAGTTAGGATTTGATGTTTGCATGTTTGAAGTTTAGTTTAGATCAGTTCAGTTCAGTTCAAAATCAGTTTAGTTTAGTTTAGTTTAGTTTAGTTCAATTCAGTTCAGTTATAGTTCAGTTATCTTTAGTTGCATGCAAGTGCATGTTGCATGCATGTTAGTTATTTTTAGTTGCATGTAGTTAGCTTCAATTAACTTGGAATGCATGGCTAATAACTTGAGTTGTATGACAGATAACAGGGACTACCTCCAGTTAACACGGGATGACCATTCTTGCATGAATGGTGTTGAGTAAATGTTTTAGTTAACTATAAATCACTTGGAGCCAACTTGGGTGCCCAAGATGCTTTATTGGATTTACCGCTCATTCATGATAAGATAATTTTCAAGGCTCAGTTAAGTAGGATTACTTAAGGGCGCCAACTTTGAGGAAGAGCTTTGGAATTAATGCCAAAGTGAAGGAGAAGTTGTAGCTTCAGTTTGGGACACCCAAATGCATGAAGCACATGTTGTAAGCTTTAGTCTTCACTGAATAACTCAACTTGAAGGAATATGGTGCACCTTTTCAAGGGATTGAGCTTGTGCATTGTAATCATCACCATTTGGAGATTACAAGGTTGCATATTGTCTCTAAATCTCATTCAAGTTGAATAGAGTTTTCATAATTGTTATTGCAGGTGTGAAGAAGATTGGTAAAGATAGAAGAAGCATTCTCAAGCAAGAATTGGAGCTATTGTAATTTAGAGATTTAATGATAGAATAATTCTTGGTGGAGTTTTTTCCCGAAAGGGTTTCTCCACAGTATATCTTGTGTGATCTTTCTAATATCCTGTCTAGTTCTTCTATCAACTTCTATCTACATTCTACAACAGTAAAATGGATTAATCAAGATAATCACCCATAAAGAATATATGTAACAAAGAAAAGACTTACTTAGATTAGCAATATTAAAGTTTTACAAAGTATTAAGCTAAGAAAATACCTCATTTTTCAACATTTGGTATCAAAGCTAAGGTTGGGTAGAGTATTGGGAAGCCTCTCTCTTAGAGTTTGAAGGATTTATTGGCTTAGTGGGAGCTCTTATTATTTTAGTAATTTTCTGATTTTGGAATTAAGTTTTTGTTGCAATGAATTCAAGGTTAGATATTGAAAGGTTCAATGGTTCTAACTATGAAATGCAGAAATAAAAAATGGAAGATCTTCTTGAAGAAAGAGATCAATGGTTAGCAGTTAATAATAAGACAAAAACACCTACAACTATGTTAGATGAAGATTGGGCTAAGTTAGATAAAAAGGAAAGATGAACAATTAGATTGTGTCTTGTTGATGTTGTTCTTTTAAATGTTTCAGTGGAAACTAGCGCATATAAATTGTGGAAAAGAATAGGAGACATTTATCAAACAAAGAGTCTAACAAATAAGTTGTATCTAAAAAGGTAGAAAACCTAGACATATTAAAAAGGATTGTAAGAGAAAGAACAAGACTACTGATGCTTCTACAACTGATGATAGTAATGATGCATTAGTCATTTCTTCTAATACTATTGTTGATAACTCTTGGCTTCTAGATTCAGGTTGATCCTATCATGACTCCTAGAAAGAAGTGGTTCTCTAAATATATTGCATATGATGGAGGAGATGTCTTCTTTGGAGACAAAAACACAACAAAATTTGTTTGCAAAGGAGAGGTAAAATTGTGTTTCAGTGATGGTAGTGTTAATACCCTTAATGATGTTTTACATATTCTAGGACTTGCAAGGAATCTACCTTTTGTCTCTAAGTTTAATGATTTTGGAATGCATGTGACATTTGACAAAGGTGGTTGCGGATTGGTGAAAGGGAATATGGTGGTTGCTAAAGGATCTTAGATTGGGACTTTGTTTAAGTTGAATACCTCCAATGTAAATATTTTATCAAATGTAACTGAAGCTGAAAATACATGTATGCTATGGCACCATAGATTGGGCCATATAGGTGAAAAAGGTCTTAGGACCATTCTTAATAAAAATTTGGTTGACAGTATTCCTAATTATAATATTGGCAAAGTTGAATTTTGTGAGAACTGTGTGTTTGGAAAGCAATCTAGATCTAACTTTCCTAGTGGTACAAATAGAGCTAATAGATTATTAGAGATTATTCACTCAGATGTAATGGGTCTTGTGGATATTGACTCTATTGGAAAATCTAGATACTATGTCACATTTATTGATGATGTCTCAAGATACACTTGGATATATTTTATGCATAACAAATTTGATGTGTTTAATAAGTTTAAGGAATTTAAGGCTTTGGTTGAGAAACAATCAGATTATAAGATAAAAGTGTTGAGATTAGATAATGGTGGTGAGTATTGTTCTAAGGAATTTGATTATTATTGTAAGCATGCAGGAATAGTGAGACATAAAACTATTCCATATACACTTCAACAAAATGGAGTAGCAGAAAGGATGAACTGAACCTTAATGGAAAGAGCTAGGAGTATTTTAAGTAGTGCTAGACTTGAACAGTCCTTATGGGCTGAAGTAGTATGTACTTCTTGTTATTTAATCAATAGATCCCCTAGTTCATCTATTGAAGATAAAACTCCTTATGAGATATGGTTAGGTAAGAAACCTAGTGTTGCACATTTTAGGATCTTTGGTTGTAAGGATTTTGTTCATGTGCCTCAAGAAAAGCAATCTAAATTGGATCCTAAAGCACATAAATGCATATTCATAGGTTATGGTGAAAATGTAAAATGATACAAGCTTTGGAATCCACTAAGAAGAAAAGTTTCTTTATCTAGAGATGTTATTTTCAAGGAATTTAGAGCTTATTCAGGAGAAGAACAACCAAAGGAAAAGGATACTTCTCAAACAATACATTTTGAGACAAATACTGAGAAGCAACAAGATGCACATGTTTAAGAACAAGTTGATGAATCACAAGAAGAGAGTTCAGAGAGTTCTTCTAAAATAGAGGCTCAAGATGAGCATATTGAGGAACCAGAAGAAACTCCTTTAAGGAGATCCACAAGACAATGAAATCCCATTGATAGGTATATCCCACTTATTTTTCATTGTATTTTTGCTTTAATGAGTACTAATGATGAACCCAGTTCTTACAGGGAAGCTTTGTCCTCAGACGAGAACAAGCTTTGGTCACAAGCTATGCATGAGGAAATGGAATCTTTGGATACTTGTGACACATGGGATCTTGAGAGTTTTCCCAAAGATAGAAAGGCCATTGGTTGTAAATGGATCTTTAAAAAGAAGATTGGTGCAGATGGTAATCTTGAAAGGTACAAGGCTAGATTAGTAGCCAAGGGCTACTCCCAGAGAGAGAGAGTTGACTTTAATGAAATATTTTCTCCTGTTGCTAAATTAACTTCTATTAGATTCCTCTTATCTATTGTTGCTGCTTATGATTTCAAAATTGAGAAAATAGATGTGAAAAATTCTTTTTTGCATGGGAGTATTGGTGAGGAGATTTATATGAAGCAACCTAAAGGTTTTATTGTAAAAGGAAAAGAAGAATTGGTTTGTAGGTTAAAGAGATCTTTATATGGATTGAAACAGTCACCCAGAATGTGGTACCAGAAGTTTGATGCTTTTGCATTAAAAATTGGTTTTGTTAGGAGTGAGGAAGATCATTGTGTTTATATAAAAATTATTGATGATCAACTTTTAATTATTATCTTGTATGTTGATGACATGTTGTTTATTAGTAATAGTAAGGTAATGATCAGAGAATTGAAAGCACAACTCTCAAGCACATTTGAGGTGAAAGATCTAGGGGCTGCAAAATATATCCTTGGTATGGAGATCAGTAGAGATAGAGGTAATAGAAAGCTTTTCTTAAGTCAGAGTAATTATGTTGATGCTATTTTGAAAAGATTTAACATGCAGGACAGTAAACCGGTTATTATTCCTTTACAAGTTGGCATGAAGTTAAGTTTAGATATGAGTCCTAAATCTGATTTTGATTTTGAGGAAATGTTTGAAATTTTGTATGCTAGTGCACTTGGTAGTTTAATGTATGCAATGGTCTATACGAGACTAGATATAGCACAAGCAGTGGGAGTTCTTAGTAGGTTTATGTCTAACCTTGGTAAAGAACATTGGACTTATGTTAAGAAGGTATTTAGATATTTTATGAGGAACTTAAGATTACTATTTAGTTTATCATGGTTCAAATAATATTGATATTATGAATAGATCATTGGACATACAAGGGCTTGTTGATTCAAATTGGGCAGAATATCTGGAAAGTCAGAGGTCAACAAGTGGTTATGTGTACACTTTGTTTGGAGCTGTAATTAGTTGGATGAGTAAGAGGCAGCCCATGGTTGCTTTGTCCATCACATAAGTAGAGTACATGGCTGCCACACATGACTCTAAAGAGGCAATTTGGTTAAAGAGGCTTGGTTCAGGTATTGGTTTTAATTGCAAGCAAGTTACGCTTGAATGTGATAGTCAGAGTGCTATTTGTTTGGCCAAAAATTCTATGTATCATGCTCGTACTAAACATGTAGATGTTCAGTATCACTTTGTGTGAGAAATGGTTGAGAGTGGGAAAGTATTAATTGAAAAAGTTCACACTTCGATTAATGTTGCAGATTATATTACGAAGCCAGTTCCTACAGATAAGTTCCCGTGGTGCAGGAAGGCCATTGATATTGATTCTTGTACTTGATTTAAATTTATTATTCCTTCTTTAGAATAATTGAAATGTATAATTTCAAGTGGGAGAATGTTGGTGTAGATACCTTTAAAAATCTGCAAACACTATACTCAAACAAGGGTTAGTATCAACAAATCCTTCAAGAATACCCCTATGAAATACATTGCAAATGTTCCAAAATGCCACAAAAGATAAAAGAAAACCAAATGCATAATGAAAACATTCAACAAACTACCTATTCCATAGTTGGATTGGTGTCACTTGTGCTAGTGACCCTTTCCCAATCCTTGATAAAAGCTCAAATTGAAAATGCTATGAAGATGGTGGAGTGATGATGAACAAGATTAAATCTCAAGTGAAGAGAGTAACCTTGCATGAAATTGTGAAGATTGTGAAGGATTTGCTTGAGGATGATGCTTGTATTTAAAGATTTTCAAAATGTTGAATGTTGAAGAGGGACCAATGTGGGATAAAAAATCAAGCCAATGATAGAAGGACACTTGTCACCATGTGATTGATGGATGTGTGTGCAAGATTTGGGAAGAGTGCCCAAGAGGGGGAAAATTTGAATTCAAATTTTTCCATAAATGCTGAGAGGGGGACAAGGAAAAACAGCAATAAATGCCCTGTTTGACTTGTCATTGTTGAGAGAAAATGATGATTTAATAAATCAATAAAATTGATTTATTGTGCAAGTGGGATGTGATTAGTCTTAGATTAGGATTAGATTAATTTAATGATGATTATGCTGATTTAATGCTGATTAATTGATTTGACATTTTGGACTTTGATATTCTGATTTATTGAAATTAGAAAATGATGGAATATGATTTAAGATTTGATTTAAAGGAAGTCCTGATTTATTTAATTAAATGGAATATGATTATGCATGATGTAATTTTGACATGTCTACATTTTGCCCCTCTTTGAAGCAATGTACTTGTTGCGTTGGTTCAAAGAATAAACTCGCCGCAATCGAAATTAAAAAATTTCATGATTTTTCGTGATGCCCCAGCGGAAAGAAGTACACTGGTACATTGCCCCCTCGAGAGATCGAGCGAAAAGATTCGATTTGAGGGTCGATCTCGCGATAAAGAGGTTCAAAATGGATGGTTGTGGATGACGATGCAAATGAGATGATTTTAAGATGCTTAAAATAACAAAGCTATATTATCCTAAACAACTTAAATGATGATATGATATGAGATGGATGAGATTGATGATGTGATATGCTATGATTATGCAATAGATGGTTTATGAAATGCTTAGACTAACAGATCTATATTATGATGATGATTATGCAATGCATGTGAAATGATCGATGTTTCCTATGATGTATGATATGAATGATATGTGGTATGCAGATATTGGATGGTTTGCAGATGGTGATGGATGCATGATGGATGCATGATGGATGTATGATGTTAGTGCGGAAATGAGATGATGACAAGAGGATCCAACAAGTCCATGATTGGTCGAGACTTTATTAGAGATGATGATGATAATAAAAGATGATGATGATAAATGATGATGATAGATGAAGATAGATGGATGATTTGCTACCGGATTGGGATTTTCAAAGGGTCACTTACTTTATTTTTGATAACACACCTAAGCACGATGCATCAAGGTATAAAGGACTGTGATGGCGTTTGTACTTAGTGTGATGGACTTTGACTCGATAAACAGATAGGTATTCTTGTTCACACTTTACATACGGAACCCTTGCTAGGGCTGCATCTAACAGCAAAGCGCCGCCGCTATTTTATAAGAACGTCCAACAAGCACAACAGACAAAAGGATAATGATCGTTGCCCCATTCCTATCTCTAAATCCTTCGTTCGGATATCATCGAGAGGTCCTTGGAAAGAGCGCAATAAGATAAATCAAAAGAAAAGATCAAGTACGCAAACAAGCCAATGTTCTTCATACCTCTAGCCAAAGGAATGTGTTTCAAAAGATGGGAGCCAAAACTCATTGCCAAAAGATAATGTCCATTGTCGGAACGGATCCTAGGACATGTTAATGACACGCCGTTTTGTTTACCCAAAGTGGTTGATTTGATAAAAGTGCCCATTGTCGGAACGGATCCTAGGACATGCTTTGTATAGGATGATGATGGTTTGATAAGTTGATTGATAGGCTGTTGATATAAGGTCGACTGACATGTTTGCGACTGATCCAGAGTTTGATTTTGTGTTTGAAAGTTTGTTGTTTGCTTTTGATTTTACGATTGAAGATTGATTTTGCTGACTGTTGTGATTGTTTTTGTTTGCATTGCCAAAGGATGAAGATGATGATCAGTTTATTATGGATGATTGATTATTGTGGGTGAAAGCGAAACGGGAATGGTGGATTTTTCAAATATTTGGATGTTTTTGACGTTTTTGAAATGTTTTGAGGCTGTTTTTGGTGTTTTTGGATTTTACGATGTTTTGGGATTTTGATGTTTTTGAATGTTTTTGGATTTTGATGTGATTCGAATGTTTTGGATTTTGATGTCTCGGGGGCAATCGAACATTAGCCTTGCCTACGCTTTAAGCTCTAGATGACGTAGTTCTGGTTTCCAATGTTTTTGATGTTTTCTGATTTTATGAATGTTGTTGGATTTTCGCATGATTTTGACGATTTGGATATGGATGTGTAATGATATCAGTGCTTTGTTTGGGATTTTGTTGAGAACCAAGCTAAGGTTGAACGGTCGAGGTTGATGGATTGATGATAATGATAACATTATTGAGGATACAAAACAATGCAATGATTTGATTGATTGGGATTGATGATAACATTGTTGAGGATACACAACAATGCAAGGACTGGATTGATCAGGATGGATAATGATAACATTGTCGAGGATACACGACAATGCAAGGATAGTGTTAAGCAACACAAGGATATCCCGAGATGATGATTTTTTTGATTGGATTTGATTGATCATGTTTGATGAAGCTTGGTTTCGAACAAAAGATGTTTTTGATGATTTGATGTGATGTTGAAGGATGCGTTTAGATGCAACTGATAATGATTGTTTTGATCAATTTTTGATGAAAGATGAAGCGTGACAAGGAACATGTTCTCGTCAAAATGTGCCATGGGCTAGTGCTACAAATGCTTTGACCAATTTTATTTCATGTTTTCCAATGTTCGAATTGCCACATAAGTTGGAGGATATAGACCAAGATTTATTCTCGAAGCAAGATGTAGATATCTGCCCCCAATGTCTAGCAATGTATGGAATGTCATGGATGGATGCTCAGATAAGTGTATGGATGGAGGGACATGGATTATCTTGCGATAAGATAAGGTGTTTGCATCAAGAAAGCTCCTTTGGATAATGCTTCATGGCTCAGATAATGCTGCATAGGATAGGATTAATGAAAACGGCCCATGTCAAGATGTTTGTCATAAGCAAGCGTAAGGTGTGGTCCAAAATTTCATCAAGATCAAGATAACTTGGACTATGGATCATGAAGATGGATGAAAATGGATTGGATAAATGGTTCATGGATGGATGGATTTATTATGGATAAGATGGATGGAATGCTTGATTTATTATGGATGGGATGAGATGCTTTCACCCGAAGTGGCGCACGTAGATGCTCGATTCTACACATGATGCCTGTTTGCCAGGTTTTCGTCATGGTCTTGCCCAAAGCGCCGCCCATGCGGTTTTCACTAGAGGACGATTTTTATCTTTACTATTTTCAATCCTTTTTTGATTTTTTATTTTTTTATTTTTGCTTTTTGATTTTTTTGTATTTTATGAAAGATTCATCTTTGAACACAGTGGTGTTAAGCGTAAAACGGCTTATGCTTAATGTGCCGCCGGTATCACGGCGAGAGAGCAACGCTAAGATCGATTACGCCCAGATGCAACTTTTGAGATTCTTGATGCTGCTTGATGCGATGCAGTTACCTACGTCACAATAATGAGTACATGGCGATAGAAGTGCACGAATCCTTATGATAAAGGGTCGTTGCCAATACATGGTCAATATGAGAATTGGATATGTCGTGGGCGTCGGATGGAGTGCATTTAGGATAAAGAGATGGAATTGGTTGGCAGGTTTGGAATACTGACTCTCAAACTTGGGAAGATGAGCAATGATGGGTGGATCTGGAAGTGTGCATGGAATTGGGACCAAGCGATATACTTTGTGCGTGCGCTTGAAAAGCTACGCTTTTTGATTTTGCGGACATCTTTGATGGATACCTTTCCCTCTTTTAGTTTTCCCCATAGTTTCTTTGACTGATGGAGTTTGATAGGGATGATCTTTCTTTGTATTCTTTGGTATCCATATGTACTTGATTTGTCCATTATGCTTTGCTTCTTTTGCTTTGATAGCATTCTTCGTACTTTGATTTAAATATTTCCTTTGATGTTGGTCCCAATTCGTGGATGGGGTGATGGGTGGATGCAGATTCGTGACGTGGTTGGTTGTAGTATTGACACTAGCTTCATCATAAGGACTCTTCGTGCTCCCTATGTTGACGTTTGCTTGAGACGAAGTCGCCCCCAGTATGGTGGAAGTAGTACCTTCATGCTTTGATTTCTCCTGTTCTAAGAGTTCTTGTTCAATAAGTGTTCTCTGATAGATGGCCACCGTAGGTGACTTTCTTTCAATTTGCTGCTCCGCTAACTCTGGAATATATTGTTCTACTTGATTTTCTTCCTTGAGTGGATAATGCTGGATATCTGTATTCATGATGTCCGCAATCTGATTTTGGGACATATTTGATCCTGATGTTGACAACTCCGTTTGACTGTAGGAGTTGATAATCTGCTCTTTTTGTGTAACAAAATCTTGTTCTAGATGAAGATCATCTTCATGTCCATCCATAGAAAGCATCTCATGGGTAGATGGAGGAGTATGTGCTACATCGATATGATCATCTTGCATAGATAAGAGAGTGTCCATTAGATGATTGTAGTATCTTGAAGATACAAATTCTTGATCTTGATTAATTTCGGAGTTGCTTTCGACATGCTTTGGATCAAGTTCTTGACATGGGGCGGCTTCAAAGGATGGATTTCTTACAAAGGACTTTTGGATGTCGACATTAGGCATGGTCAAGTTCAAGGTTCCTTCAGCATCTGTAACCATGAGGTCAAAGGGGATCAACATGTTTTGAAAATGACCATTGCTAGACTTTGGTAAAAGATTTTGATCATGCTTTGGAATAACTTCTTGAGATATGTCCTCTAACTCATAAGGCGATGTAGAGATATTTTCAATATGATCATTGGTCAATGGATCATGCATTATGTCAATTGGATCAAATAACCCTAACACTCCTTGGAAGAGATCACTAAAAAGTGGCTCTTGATGTATGGTGAGTTGATCATCGGATTGTGTAGATACATCCTCAATGTGTTCTTCGATGGAGAGATTTTGATCATTGTTTTCGACAATTGCGGTGGAGAGATTGTGAATGTCTTCGACCATAGAGTCAAGCGATGTTGACATTTCTTGAATTGGCTCATTGTCGAGTTTTGTTGGTGGATTTTGATCGTGATTCAAAAGTGACTGTTGACATTTGTCAATTTGATCATTGGATGAAGTAAACGTGTGCTCAGTGATGGATTGATCTTGATCCTTGTTTTCAATAGTTGTCATATTTTGTGTTTGTGCTCGTGTTGGTTGGGTAGCTTGAGAGGCTTGGGAAACTTGAAAGGATTGTTGCACTTGTGGAGCTTGTGTTGCTTGTTGTTGTTGCAGCGATGTTTGAGCTTGATTTTGCTGTGAAGCTTGAGAAGCGTGCATGGCTATAGGCGCTTGCCGAATTGTTTCATATTGTTGGAGCAATTGTTGGTATGCTTTGAATGAAGCATTGTAATGGCTTACTTGGCTTAGTCGCAATGGTGATGGTGGTGGGATTGAAATTGTGTTGGATGTAGTGACAAGTGTTTGAGATACGCTCGGAGCGATCATGGTAGTGAGGGGTTGAGATGTGATGGGAGTGATAGTGGTGTTTGGAATGATTGAAGGGATAGTGATGGTTGGATTGACCGAGGTGATAGGCCCTTGGGAGACCGTATTTTGATTTGGGATCAATGTTGTTGTTTGATTAGATACCATCCATTGGTGTGATGTCGATGGTATATTCAAAGGATTTGTCGTGATGGTTTGATTGATGTTATGTGGATTGATTTGGGTGGATTGATTGGTGCTAGGTAAAGGGGGAAGCCCTAAACCAAGGAATGATGTAGGTAATGGTGGTGGAGATTTCCCTTGGCGCAATGCCTCAACTATTTTGGAAAGTTCCGCAATTTGATCTCGCCAAATTTGTTCTTGATTTTGATCTTGACTCACTTGAGATAGTTGATTTGGCTTGTGTTCAAGTAGTTTTGGCATGCATGCTTGCGATTTTTGAATGGGATTATGGGAAAATTGACTTTGGATAATGTTCTGATTTGGCATGATAGGATGAACAATGTTGGTATTGGGAATCATTTTTCCAAAGGTTTCCGAGTTAGGATTCATGTTTTGAAAAAATGCATTTGGTACATCCACATTTGGTTTGTAGGGATTTGGTGGAATGATGTTGCTCGTTTGAAGACTCATGTATTGATTGTTTGGAGGATAGACTTGTAAGTTTGGACTTTGATTGAAATCTATCATGGGGAGATGTGTTCCAAAATTCAGATTGGGCATACCCACACTTGTTGTACCATTGACATTTGTCGAAGGAAATGATCCTATGCATGGATTTTGATAATTGATAGGCATTGCAAGGCTTTGAAGATTCAACTGATTTGGATTACCCAAGATGTATGGATCAAGTTTATATTCCATGTTCTTCTTGTGTTTTGACCTTGTTATGAAAGTGACCTCTAAGGTGTTCTAGGATCAATGACGAGATGGAGGATAAAGTGTGAATGATATGAGTGTTGAACGTTTAGGGATTTTGGATCAATGCTAGACTTAGGGCTTGATTTTGATTGTTTGATGTGGATGATGAACTTGTAAACCCTAAGATGTTGGATGTTATCCTTAGGATGAATTTGTTCAAAAGGTTTGCTAATTCAATTAGATGTATGAGAAAGGATGCATTCCCACACACCTAATTAAACAATTGACTTTGATTTGGTTTAAGGATGTACCCAAGTCTAGAATGATGTTTGCAAAGATCTAAAGTTGTTTTGGTGAGATGGATTGATGAATGTTTGGAAGATAGATGAAAGTTTTGATGATCCTAAGAGACTTAGAGAGACTTTGTTTACTAGGCCAAGGTATTGAAGAACACACTTTTCTCTAAGAGCAATCAAAAGACCAATATGACCAAGAGATATCAAGCACATGTGTGGGGTCCAATTTCTTATCTTTGCTTAATGAGTTCTTTTTACAAAAAACACTCTCTTGATTATGTTTCAAACTAAAGATGTCCTATGTCAAAATTCCTTTTCTTCCCACAAAGTGTTGTGTGGGAGTTCCAAGAAATTGAGGCAAAGGGATTTCCTAGGTTAACCCTAGTTAGAGAAAATGACGATATAAATTCAAGTGATGAGAAGCCTCTAAGGACATAATCCCAAGGGAAGGCAACAACACTTAAATTCGTCAAAAGGTATTTGCTCTATCAAAAGGGGTTTGAAATTTGCGTGAGTCATGTTTAAGTGTTTGTTGCAAAAATGTTCGAATACTGCTTGTGTTTTGAACAAAAATAATTACAAGCCCTATGGATGTGATAGACAATGTTTGTTGTGAGTCCCCACTTGGACAAGTCATTCACATGCCACTTTTTAGCGGATGGTTAGATGCTTGACCCATGGCTCCCCTCCACGGCACTCACTTATGCAGGCGACCAAACATCAACACCGTAAATTCCCATGGCATACTTTATCTCTACTAAAGCGTGCATTGTGGGCGGCGAGCGACCGTTCTTGCCAACAAAGCAGTCAGGATTTTATTAATTCTAACATAGGTTCCTGAGTAAGGAACCGTTCGTGGGAGTTGACCAGCGTGGCAAAGAGTCCCCTTCGGGATCCGGCAGCCGAATAGCAGCACGTGGAATTATGGCGTTTAACAAAATCCTCATTTTATATCCCGGTACGGAAATACTCTTGGCTTTAGAGTGTTACGGTTAATTAAATTAGCAGGTGATACTTTTTCCCCAAAGACAGACCCTCTAAGATAAACAAAAGCGAAACAAAGACACAATCCGTAACTTCGTCGATCTTTGATGGCACAAAACGAGATGTCTGTGAAAATGCCCCTACTCACACTTTCGCACAAGATGTTCAATTTTAAACCCAAAATGAAGTGTTTTAAAGCAATAAAATGTATTTTGAGTGTTTCTCTTGCACCCTAGATCGCACGAAGCGCAAGGGGAGAGGATACGCACTCAAAAGACAAAATAACACAATCAAGCACTTGTTCGTTTTAGCCTCAAAGCAATGATGACTTCATTTTAAGCACCAAAATCAAGTGTGAAGTTTGCCTTGTTCAATTTTAAACCAAAACGAAATCTAGTAAATTTGTTCTAAGGTTCGTTTTAAGCCCTTTGCAATGAAAATGAAATTGTTCGTTTTAGCCCCAATTGAAAACTAATGTTCTAAAACGACAAGGAAAACAATTTCGTGAAGTGTTGAATAAACACTTAAAGTGTTAAAGAACACATTGTGTTTTCAAAGAAAAGAAAAAATCTTTCCCTCCTTTCGTTTTCGTTTTGTGAAGTAGTTTTGATCAAAGTGTTAAAAAACACATTGTGTTTTCAAACAAAAATCCTCCTCCTCTCGTTTTCGTTTGATAGCCCTCTCTTTCGCCTTGCACCTTTTCGCCTTTGTTTGCTTTTGTACCTCCTTCGTTTTTTCTTTGTTCGTTTTTGTACCTATGAACAAAAAGACATTTATGTGAGGATCAAAATATTAAATTGATTTTGTTTTAATCATTGATTAAAAGAATGATTTCAATTAATAAGGACTCAATGATTTTTAGACTAATAAATGAATCATTAATAATAATCTTGCTTTCCACAATGCAATGATCATTGATAGAAATAAGATGGTTCATTTGTCCTCTTTAGGATCTTGGCTGCAAACAACATAAAACAACAATAAGAATGAGAAAATAAAGTTGAATAAACAAATGATGAATGACTAACATGCTGATTCACACCGATGTAAAATATGTGTAATAAAAATTGCTAGGCATGGTGGTTAGCTCAAATAAATGTTACTCTAGCACCTGAATACTCTACTTTCATGCTGGCACATCCAAATACTACCCTTGATAGTGGATATTACTGAGAAATCTGGTTGATGTTGACTGTAAAACTCGCCTTCTCATTGATTCACACTCCGAGGAATCTTGATGTGACACGAGGGAGGACAAAAGTGCTGGGGAAGATCTTAATCTCTACTCCCTAGGTAAGCCTCCATCGAGCATTGAGAAGACATGGCGTAGGTACAAATTGCAGAATTTTGACATAAAGAGAGTAATGGAGACAAGGCGTAGATGCAGATAAAGCTTTCAACATTAATTCTTTTATCTGTCGAAAAGGAACTTTATAACCAGCCACAAATAAAGATCTTTAAGACATTTTAAGCAAATGCAATTGTTAAGTGCCCAGCTGTATTCCACTACCATTCAAGGAGCTGCGCAAATTTTGTGGCACAACTAAGAGACGATGCATGAACGCCAAGCTGCATGATAGCTGTAGACAACTGAATAATAGTTTAATGAGCGCAAATTTGGAGGATGCATGATAGCTGCAGACAGTTGAATAATAGTTGAAAAATTTATGAAGAATTAATACAACACAATGTTAATGACTGTCTTATATGTCTCTTCATAGCTCTCAGAAGGCGTTTTGGCACTTAGCATTTAAGAAGGCGTGTGATTTTTTAATAAAATGCACCAGATTCCACAGTAAAAAAGAGAAAAAGCTTTGATTATCAATTTGTCAAAACCTTTAAGGCACTCAGATATTGCCAAAAGTGAAGCCATTGGGAAATTCTGCAAGCAGTAAATTAGATTTTTTTTATCCTCATTTGCCTTTAGGAAGAAAATTTGACTATCACAGCCGACGCTAGTGAGAGGAAAACAAAAGATTTTTCTGTCCTCACAGCTGTGGAAGTTGTTGACCACGTTCCACTGCCTTGTACGCCAGATTTTCAACCTGAAAATGTAGATCAGCAATACAAACTTGTTAAATCCATAAAAACATAAAACCACAAATTATCTGGCCGCATAATGTGGACATCGCCCCCACACATTAAAAAGTCTTTAAGCAGCAGTCAAAGGACAGCAAAAGACAAGGCGTGTGAACAGTTTTTTGGAAAAAAAATAAAAATGTGGAAGCATAGGCAGGGCGCGTGAACTGTTCTCTGGCAACTTATTGCAAAAAGCATAGAGAAGGCGTGTGAACTGTTCTTTGGAAAAATGTGTAGGCATAGACAGGGCGCGTGAACTGTTTGACAGAATACTTCAAAAGAGTCGATGCCGACTGGATTTGAAAAAGGCTTTAGAAACTTTTAAGCAAATGCATTTGCAGGTGTAAAACCGAAGTCTACAACCTTTCCAGCGTCCTCCGTGCCTGCAAAATGAAAGTCTTTGGCCAGCATCCTTTCTGCCTATCTCATAAACGTATTTAAAAAGCATTTATCTCATGTATTTCAAAGTTTTCTCATGCATCATATGGATTTGATGTCTAACAACAGGTGAGTTTATCGGTGAGAAACAGCAAAAGAAGAGATCACTATAAGATATAATCCCCGATGTATACACGCCTGGTTTGGTCAATTTGATTCATACGCCATTTGGTGCAGCCAGCAAACAAATATTACACAGAATCCTGAAGCACAGAAAATATGAAAAAAGGATACAAATTACTTTGGTAAGATGCTCATAAATAGTGATTCTTCGATGTGTAATCTACTCCTTCCACCAGATTTTAGATTCAAGAAATGACAAAATGCAAAAGCTGGAATGGGGGCGCAGCTCATTTAACAACAGCAATTTCTTTAGACAACATTATCAATAAAGAAACGGACGCATATCTGCAAACTACGAGTTTCAAACATGATATCAGGAAAAAGTATCACTCCACGAAAGATTGCAACGATTTTCTCAGGAAGAGCATCCCTATTTCATGCATGAACAGAGATAAATGGCTTTATGTTCCCATCACTTTGAAAAGAAACAAGACTTTACAATCCAAACTATCATGATCTATGCTTCATACTTAAACTTCTGCTTATACTACAGAGACTCACAATATGCTGGTACAGAAATCCAATTAGTTTAAAATGTAAAACATGTGATTGTGATTACTGTGATAACAAACAAACATACACATCTCTTTGTGAGCCTAGGTGGGCTTGTATTTGAGCATAAATTGAAGAGCAACTTATGTGTATCTATATCAAGTAAACAAAAACAGTGACTGTATATTTGCCCTCCTTCTAGCGCCAAATGTAGATACCTTTAAAAATCTGCAAACACTATACTCAAACAAGGGTTAGTATCAACAAATCCTTCAAGAATACCCCTATGAAATACATTGCAAATGTTCCAAAATGCCACAAAAGATAAAAGAAAACCAAATGCATAATGAAAACATTCAACAAACTACCTATTCCATAGTTGGATTGGTGTCACTTGTGCTAGTGACCCTTTCCCAATCCTTGATAAAAGCTCAAATTGAAAATGCTATGAAGATGGTGGAGTGATGATGAACAAGATTAAATCTCAAGTGAAGAGAGTAACCTTGCATGAAATTGTGAAGATTGTGAAGCCCTTTGCTTGAGGATGATGCACCTATTTAAAGATTTTCAAAATTCCAAATGTTGAAGAGGGACCAATGTGGGATAAAAATCAAGCCAATGATAGAAGGACACTTGTCACCATGTGATTGATGGATGTGTGTGCAAGATTTGGGAAGAGTGCCCAAGAGGGGGAAAATTTGAATTCAAATTTTTCCATAAATGCTGAGAGGGGGACAAGGAAAAACAGCAATAAATGCCCTGTTTGACTTGTCATTGTTGAGAGAAAATGATGATTTAATAAATCAATAAAATTGATTTATTGTGCAAGTGGGATGTGATTAGTCTTAGATTAGGATTAGATTAATTTAATGATGATTATGCTGATTTAATGCTGATTAATTGATTTGACATTTTGGACTTTGATATTCTGATTTATTGAAATTAGAAAATGATGGAATATGATTTAAGATTTGATTTAAAGGAAGTCCTGATTTATTTAATTAAATGGAATATGATTATGCATGATGTAATTTTGACATGTCTACAGTTGGAAATAGGTTGCCATTCACTTACAAATCCTAAACATTAATTATTTCATGTATCTCCTAGATTCTTGGAATGTGTTCAACAACACTAAGATTAAGATGAGATTAATCTTTGATGAAATAATCATGATTATTGACATTTGTAATTAATTCTAAATGTAAGAAGCATGTGAGGGCATCCATAGTGAGTTCCTAAATAATAGGGACACATGGGACACTCACATGGTAAGGTGACACTCACCTTGTGTTCAGTTAACTATACGGAGTAACAGTTAACACTTCTAAATGCATGTAAAGATCCTAGGAGTTAGGATTTGATTTTTGCATGTCTGAAGTTTAGTTCAGTTCAGATCAGATCAGTTTAGTTCAGTTCAGTTAAGTTTAGTTAAGTTTAGAATCAGTTTAGTTTAGTTTAGTTCAGTTCAATTTAGTTATAGTTCAGTTATCTTCAATTGCATGCAAGTGCATGTTGCATGCATGTTGGTTATTTTGAGTTGAATGTAGTTAGCTTCAGTTAACTTGGAATGCATGGCTAATAACTTGAGTTGTATTCAATAGATAATAGGGACTACCTCCAGTTAACAGGGGATGACCATTCTTGCATGAATGGTGTTGAGTAAAAGTTTCAGTTAACTATAAATCACTTGGAGCCAACTTGGGCACCCAAGATGCTTTATTGGATTTACCTCTCATGCATGATAAGATATTTCTGAAGGCTCAGTTAAGTAGGATTACTTAAGGGTGCCAACTTCAAGGAAGAGCTTTGGAATTATCACCGAAGTGAAGGAGAAGTTGTAGCTTTAGTTTGGGACGCCCAAATGCATGGAACACATGTTGTAAGCTTTAGTCTTCATTGAATAACTCAACTTGAAGGAATATGGCATACCTTTTCAAGGTCTTGAGCTTGTGCATTGTAATCATCACCATTTCAAGATTACAAGGTTGCATATTGTCTCTATATCTCATTCAAGTTGAATGGAGTTTTCATAATTGTTATTGTAGGTGTGAGGAAGATTGGTAAAGACAAAAGAAGCATTCTCAAGCAAGAATTGGAGCTATTGTAATTCATAGATTGAATAATAGAATAATTGTTGGTGGAGTTTTTTCCTGAAAGGGTTTCTCCATGGTATATCTTATGTAATCTTTCTAATATCCTATCTAGTTCTTCTATCAACTTCTCTCTACATTCTACAACAGTAAAATGGATTAATCAAGATAATCACCCACAAAGAATATATGTAACAAAGAAAAGACTTACTTAGATCAGCAATATTAAAGTTTTATAGAGTATTAAGCTAAGAAAACACCTCATTTTTCAACAAAAAACACAATAAAAAACAAACACAAGGTTAATACTCTAAAAATGGATTCAATTCTTTAAGGTAAAGATACCATAGTCTTAAATTTGTCTCAAATACCAAACATCATTTCTCGGATGTGTTAGAAAAATAGGTTCCCTCAAAAAGGATTAGCAAGTTATGTTATGCCAAATCACTCATGAAACACATGGCTCCACTCAAAAGCAAGGTTTGACACACTAGGTGGTCATGTAAAAATAATCACATTCATTAATAAAAAATCTTTGTTATTTCCAAATCGATGGAATATTTTTCTCATCATGCTTCAAGGAGCATACAAAGGTTTAATGTCATAGGGGAGAAATCAATGCTCATCATAGGGGATGAATTGATAACCACACCTCAAGGGGTATGACGAATAATACCATCACCAAATGGGTATGTCAATAAGTCAATCTCACAATATTTCAATGAAATAGGATAGGATGATATGCTCCCCCTTAAAATGTCAATATACTTGCTATATTGGTATTTTAAGAAAGAAAAGGGGAAGAGTGGATACTTGAAAAGAATGCACACCTCCAAAACTATTTATCCTTTCCCCTCAAGTGTAAAGGAAAAGACAACCATGATACAAGGGAATATTGTGTTGCTACCATAGAAATAAATATGATAGAACTTAAGATTGTACCACCATGAATGGAAATGAGAAAACACATGAAGCTACAAATGTCACATAGTGAGGAGCAACACCATAGTAGAAGGATTATTATTTTTTAGAGTGATTAGTTGTATCAACATGTGGAAGAGCACCATAATCATTAAGTTGTATTTTATTACTCAAGGCTTGGAATTCATTGGTGGAATGACCATGCACTTGATGGTATGCACAAAAAGAGTTATTGCTATAAAATTTATTTTGATTTAGAGGACGAAGAGTAATCAAGTGGGCTTTGAGAAGCCTTGAAAAAATATTCTCTTGCTATGATAAAGGTCAAGGAGGAAAAAAATTCTCTTGTGAAGAAAAAATTGCTTTCTTACCACATGATACACTCTAAATAAAGTAGATTATTGAAGTTGAGACATAGACAAAGGAGAATAAGGCTGAAAATTTAAACTCTTTTTTGAGAGATACAACATAGAATTCATATGATCCTTAACTCCCTATTCCATGTTTTCATTATATCCAAGTTTAGAAATAATTTTATATCCAAGACCATAACACTTTTCAAACTTTGATGGAAAAGCCTTATTTGAATTCTTTTGAGAAAAATTGATTCTTTCACAAGAATGTAAATTATTTTTTATTTTTTTAAAGTTAGGAATCACCAACACATGAGGAACGAAAGCTAAAGAGCCCCCATGACCATCATGGGATGATTTCTTTGTCTTTTTTATGTAGAACAAGATTGAGTGAATGAAACACAAGAATCATTAGGTTTTGATTGTGAGATTTGGTACTCTCCCACAAAGGAGGGTGTAAAATATAATAAACCACAATCATCACCAAAACATTGAGTAGGAAAAGTGATCCTAGATCCAATCAAGTTAACTAGGAATATCTCCTTTTCACTTTGACTCCACATTAAAACATAAACTAACTAGGTTTTATGATTGGCTTGCTAACACAAGGGATAACCAACCTCCTAGGGTTTACATTTTTCTTGAGTTGTAAAAGAGATAAATTTGATGTGTGATTTAACAATCCTATTGACATATAACCCTTGATCGAAATATGTAATTTATCACATAGAAGAAAATAGAAAGTACCAAAACCTCTTCAGATCAAGATTGAGATATAGAGAGGAACTTGTGATAGAAATTTAGAGTTGATTTGACTTTTCAAGGGTGTGGGACACCCTAGAATGGCTTCGTTCTTTTTATAATCTACAAATTGTGAGATGCAGGTAACAATTTGTAGTGTACTTTCTAGAATTGTCTTCTGCTAAAAATTCTTGATTTGACCTGCACAGATGAAAAGAGGGGGAATGGTTGTGTTGTATAGGGTATTGCCTAAGAAAAACCACATTTTGGTATTTCTACCTTCACATATAACAAATGATGATGGTCAAGAGGGCATACCCTAGGTTGGGTAGAGGAAAAAAGAATGATCATTGATTGAAATGATAAATGATAAATTACAATGTTACCTTGAAGAAATAATGTCACACCACAAGTTGCCACAAATGTTTATTGATGGATGCCTTGATTTCCCGATAGACCTGAAAAAGGTTAGTTCCCAAAACATAATAGATTGTTGTAGATAGCATGTAGAGGATAACTCAATACATCTTCATAATTTGGAATGATTGATCATAATAGATCCTTGCACATGATTTTCTTTATTCATATTGATATCTTGCAAGCTTAATCTTGATTGATAAAAGTGTTGTAATAATGTTGTCAATTTTACCCTTGAATTTCCTTGATTGATTTTAGGATCTTCAATTTTTCTAAATAGATTTTTTAGGATTTCAAATGATAAAAAGACTAGTATTTATATGCAATTATTCTAATTTCCCAAAAATAAAATACCAATGGCCAAAAAATGAAATTAGATTTTCAAATAATAAAATACCAACACTAACATATTCAAATTTGAGCCAAAAAGGGCTAGACAAGGGGCATTGAGCACCCTAGTCTAGACCCATCTTTTTTGAGGCCTTAAACAAAAAGGGAAAATATTAAATGATTATTTCCATTCCCATTGTTCAATTTCCAAAGATAGTCATAAAGCAAGAAAACAATTAAATGCATAATTAGGTCCAAACACATAGGGGGGAGCTAAACCTAGTGTAAAATTGTGAAGGGTAATAGTTTTTGATAACCCCCACTTTAGTGAGAATATCAAATTATACTTAGACTCACACTAAAGTAAGAATAATTCAAGAAGGTCTCAATTATCAAACATTGAAAAGATAGAACAACATTGAATCTAGAGGATCCACTAGCCCCTAGGCTCAAGGTCCTATGAAAAAACAACGTAAGGACAAAGGAACACACACATGAGGTAAAATGCAACATGAAAAACATGATGACAACATGATACAAAATAAACACAATGAAGACATAAAAAAAACACACAAAAGAAACAAGGCATACATGATACCATACACAAAGTAAAAACATGAAGGACACATAAAAAACATAAGACAAACTATAAAAACACAATAAAACACAAACACAACGTTAGTACTCTAAAAAGAGATTTCAGTTAATAAGATAAAGAGACCTTAGTCTTAAATTTATCTCAAATACCAAACATCATTTCTCGAATGTGTAAGACAAATTGGTTCCCTCAAAAGGATTAGCAAGTTGTGTTATTCCAAATTACTCATGAAAGTCATGGCTCCACTTAGAAGCAAGGTATGTTGCATTAGATGGCCATGTAAAAATGCTTAAATTCATTAATAAAAAATATTTGTTATGCCAAATCAATGGAATATTTTTCTCATCATACTTCAGGGAGCACACAAAGGTTTAATATCATGGGGGATAAATCAATGCTCATCATCCTAGGGGATGAATTGATAACCACACATCAAGGCCCAGAATTATGAATAATACCACCACAAAATGGGTGTGTTGAAATAAGTTGAAACTCACAAGATGCCAATGAAATAGGATAGGGTGATATGCCCCCCCTTAAAATTTCAATATACTTGCTATATTGGTATTTTAAGGAAGACAAGGGGAAGATGAAATACTTTAAAAGAATACACACCTCCAAAACTAGTTATCATTGTCCCTCAAATGTAAAGGAAAAGACAACCAAATAAGGGAATATTATGTTGCTACCATAAAAATAAATATGATAGAACTTAATATTATACTACCATGAATGGCAATGAGCAAACACATGAAGCTACAAATGCCACATAGTGAAGAGCACCACCATAATAGAGGGATTATTTTTTTTTAGAGCAATTAGTTGTATCAACAAATGGAAGAGCACCATAATCATTAAGTTTTTGTATTCTATTACTCAAGGCTTGAAATTCATTGGTGGAATGACCATGCACTCGATGATATGCACAAAAAGAGTTATTGCTCTAAAACTTCTTTTGAGTTGGAGGAGGAAGAGTAATCAAGTGGGCTTCGAGAAGCCTCAACAAAATATTCTCTTGCTCTAATAAAGGTGGTGGAGGAAAAATTTTCTCTTGTGAAGAAAAACTTGCTCACTTACCACATGATGTGCTAAATATAGTAGATGATGGTAGTGAGATGTAGATGAAGGAGAAGAATGCTAAAAACCTAAACCCTTTTTGAAAGATATAGCATAGAATTCACATGATCCTTAGCTTCTTGTTCCATGTTTTCATTATATCCACTTTTAGAATGAATTTTATATGCAAGCCCATAACACTTTTCCAACTTAGATGGAGAAGCCTTATCTGAATTCTTATGAGAAAAATGATTTTTTCACAAGAATGTAAATTATTTTTAATTTTTTTAAAGTTAGGAATCACCAACACATTAGGAATGAAAGCTAAAGAGCCCCTATCGCCATCATGTGATGATGTTTTTGTATTTGTTGATGTAGAGCAAGATTGATTGAATGAAATGTAAGAATTTGTAGGTTTTGCTTGTAATATTTTGTACTCTCCCACAAAGGAGGGTGTAAAATCTAATGAACCCCAATAATCACCAAAACAATGAGTAGGAAAAGTGATCCTAGATCCAATTAAGTTAACTAGGATTAGATCTCCTTTTTCACTTTGACTCCACATTCAAACATAAACTAACTAGGTTTTTATGATTGGCTTGCTACCACAAGGGAGAGCCAACCTCCTAGGGTTTATGTCTTCTTGAAGTTTGTAAAAGAGATAAATTTGATGTGTGATATAACAAGCCTATTTGGCATATAACCCTCTAGATTTAAATATGTAATTTATCACATAGAAGAAAATAGAAAGTACCAAAAAATATTTAGATCAAGATTGAGATACAGAGAGGGACATGCGATAGAAGTTTAGAGCTGATTTGACTGGTTAAGGGTGTGGGAAACCCTATAATGGCTTCCTTCTTTTTAGAATCTACAAATTCTAAGATGCATGTTATAGTCTATAGTGTGCTTTGTGGAATTATTTTCTGTTAAAATCCTATATCTGACATGCACACATAAAAATAGGTGAAAATGTTGTTATGTATAGGATATAGCCTAATTCAAACTGCATTTTGGTACATCTACCTTCATGTACAACAAATGATGATAATCAAGAGTGCATACCCTAGGCCGAGTAGAGACCAAAAGAATGATAATTGACTTAAATAGTACATTATGATAAATGAAAATGTTACCTTGATGAAATAATGTCACACCACAAGTTGTCATAAATGTTTATTGATGGATGTATCAATTTCTTTATAGACCTACAAAAGGTTAGTTCCCAAAACATAATAGATTGTTGTAGATAGCATGTAGAGGATAACTCAATACATCTTCATAATTTGGCATGATTGATCATAATAGCTCCTTGCACATAATTTTCTTCATTCATCTTAATGTCTTGAAATATTGATCTTGATTGATGAAAGTGTTGTAATAATGTTGCTAATTTTGACCTTGAATTTCCTTGACTAATTTTAGGATCATGAATGTTTAGATTTTTGGCTTGTAACTATGTGTGATTTTGATGTTAAAAATCACACACAGTTACAAGCCATAAATCTAAGCATTCATTATCATGGATTGTGAAAACTACATGCTATTAATTTTAGGATCTTCAATTTTTCTCAATAGATTTTCTAGGATTTCAAATGATGAAAAATACTAGTATTTATATGCAATTATTCTAATTTCCCAAGAATCAAATATTGATGGCTGACAAATGAAATTGGATTTTCAAATATAAAATACCAACATCGACATATTCAAATTTGAGCCAAAAAGGGCTAGACAAGGGTGTGGGGAACCCTACTCCAAACCCATCCTTTTTGGGGCCTTAAGTATTGGGGGCAAATGTTAAATGATTATTTTCATTTCTATTTTTTTAATTCTAAATATTCATAAAAAAAATTAAATGCACAATTAGGTCCAAGCACATAAGGGAAGCTAAACCTAGCGTGAAATTGTCAAAGGTAAACATTTTCAATGCTACTTGAAGTTATTGAAAAAGTGTAGAAACATAAGTGTTATGGATACACAATAGAAGATTTAGGAGTAGGAATTTTATAGAAGGTTACAAAGTTTATTTAAGAAACCAATAAGATATTTAATGGTCTAGAAGATAGAAGAAATAAATTGATGAGGATATTATTGCCTCAAAATCAAAAGAATCTAACTAGCTAAAAGTGGACAAGAGACTTGGAAATGATAGATTTGGGAACATATAAACTAGTCATCAAGAGTAGATTTTAACTTATTCCAATAATATTAGATACATTATTTGGAAAAAAATTATTGAATGGAAGATAGTCACTCTTAAACAAAATATTCAAGAATATAATAAGTTGTTAAAAAAATATGATCAAGTTAAAATGAATATTGAGAATGACCTTCTATCTTTTAATATGAGTGATCAATTAGTTCTTTAGGTTGTAAAAGTTGAAACTAGCATAGATAATTTGAAAGAAAAGATCAAGGAATTGTTTAGTACACAAACCTTTTGCATCAACATGGAGAATTTAATTGCTATCAATACAACAACTTCATTCAAGGTATGGGTCATCTAGCAACATAGTGAATCAAATCAGAACAGATCAAAGGCAACAAAGAATTATGGAGACTAAGAACTGATAATGTTATCATTATAAAACACAGTGAATTGGGGCATGTCATTAAGGTGCTTTGGGCATACCAAAAAAAAACATTACACAAACACCTTGGTCACCACAAAAGAGTAAAAACAGCACTAATGTTGATGACATACTATCTTAGATTTTTTTTAATTTCTTGAAGATTTGTTAGGAATTAGAAGTCCCTTGAATTTTATGGGACCTCTTTTTAGTCTCTTGAATATTATTTAAAATGTATAGTTACATTTCATGATATATATGTAATTAGGATAGACAAAGAAAATATAGATATTTTTTTGGATGTGGCAATTTATGATTAGGGAATGATTGTAAGTCTATGAAATCTATAAATTCATGAGTATTTTGAATAAAGAATCTTAGAATTTTGTGCACCGGTATGGTTTTGTGTTGTCATTTCTTATGTGAATGATAGTTATTTTAGGTTTTCAAATATCCTTGTATTGTTAATTATCATTCATTTTAAAATTGTGAGATTTATTTTAAGATAGTAAATTAGTCTTTGTGTTGGTAACTATTTTCGAATTGAATCTCTAGTAGACATACATGTGTACTTAGTATTATAAAAATAATTGTCTATGAGTTATTATTTCATCTTATCCATTTAGAAGTATTTTTATTTTAAATTGATCCTTCTTAAAATTTATTATAGGAGGAAGCTATACCTCTAAAATTTAGAGGAAATTTATGTTTTAAATATATATATATATATATATATATATATATATATATATATATATATATATATATATATATAACTTATCCAACTATTGGTACATTTTTGCCTTGAAGAGAGAATTATAGAGTTAGAACATAAGATTTATTAGTAACAAATCTGTAAACCAAAATATTTTTAGTGAATCTATTGGAGAGAATCATATCCAAAATAATTAATTGAATCTTAAAATGTGTATTTCTTTTTTTGTGAGAAATCACAGGTTTACAATGTGAAGAAGCACATGTAACATAACTTGGAAGAAATTGGTGGGGTTGCACACTACCAAAAGATATCATTTCAAACTTTTATGTGGTCACCTAGACAAATAGAAGGTCTCATCAATAATACCATAAAATGCAAGTGTTAATTATGGAGGAAGAAAAATGTGGGAGAGAAATTGCTTAAAGAGAAAATAGAAAATCTTAAGGAAGAGATAACATGGTTGAGCTTGTTATTGACAGTAGAGTAGAAATATTTGTTTTGTCCAATAGACATGAAGATTCAATGGAAGACTCTATTTTGGTCCCAGATGCACCAAAATTTCACCCACCTCCAAAATTTACAAAAAGAGCAAAGGGGATTCTAGATATGAAGCTTGTAACCCTTGTTGAAGAAAAAACCTCATAAATTATCGAGAAGGGGTTTGCTAAATCGAAACTCTGATACCATGTTAGAATTGAAAAAAAAAGAGCCACAGGATTAAACAACGAGCAAAGACACCTTCTATGCAAGAGATTTGCAAACAATATATGCAATTCCTCAACAAGAAAAAGCTACAAAATGAACCTCAAGAGTCTTCAAGAAAAACAAGAGTCCTCAAAGGTTATCGAAAGGTATAATAATACAATGCTCGAGTTGAGTGCTATATAGGAGCAACCATAAATGAGAAAGGGATTAGATCATGACAAGTGTCAACATCTCATGTAATGAGATAGAATGATCTTGTAATAGCTCTTTAGTTAACATAGTAAATCACTCCTCTGAGATTTATCCTTGAGGACCATAAGAATGATTTGTTATGTTCGTTACGTAATAGCCTTGAGGACCATAAGAAAAATACCAAGAGGTACCCTATTCTTCATCCCAGTCTTATTAGGTTAATATATGAACACTATGATCAAAGTATGTCGGCTTTATCCAAACCTATTGCCTCCATGACATCTGAGGACTATGACACAGATAGTGGGGGTTCGAAGAATCAACCTTACTAGGAGAGAATTGTTGAAGCCCACCCATCCTCTAAGATGTCTGGTAAGAAAACCCATCCTAGAAAATCCCAGCTTGCTAAAGTTAACCATAAGACCTACCTCAACTGCCATGTCCCTTAAAGAATCATGTTCTCAAGGGCTCCCTTGCCAACAAGTTGGTTTCCTACTCTACAAACTCTTTGGAGGACAAAGCTGAGAACCCTGAAGCTAGCAGAAATTTTGTGCCCTCCCCTCCCGCCTCTTTTAGAGCTAATGGTACTAGATTTCCTAACCCCCCAACCCAGATGATGTTAACCTCATCTTAGACCGGGCTCAGTTTGGCGATATTCTTGCCTTTGCAAGAAATGGCATTGGTGAAATTTTTAAGGTTTTGAAATGGGCCTATCAAGAAATTAATGAGCTTAATCAAAGAAATAGGGCTCTGTATAACAAGTCAGAGGAGCTAGAATTGAAGTTGGCCGCTCTCAAAAATGAAGAAGGAAAACGAAAAAAGAACATCACTGGAACATGAGAAGGTGACACTGAGGATAAGTACAAGACTCTGGAAGCTAAAATGGTCAAAATAACATGAAAAATTTTGTGGAAAAAAACCATAAAATGGCTAGGCACAATGCCATCATCATCAATGCTATCTGAAAAGCTAGAAAAAATGCAACAGGGTTCGTTGGTTGTTGACCTGGAAGAGAATGAGGAAAAAAGAAAGAACGAGGACCAAGGTATTTCAAAAAGGACTTGTGCCAACCTTAAAAGGAAAGCGTCTCCCACTACCCAGATGGTTCAGATTTTAAAGAGGGGGTTTAGGATATGAATGATTTGGAAGCTGAGACTGCAGAGTTATTAAAGGCCAAAATTTAGTAGTTGTTGGCTTTTAGTTCTATGGCCTTTGCTGGCCTTTTTTGGTGGTTGTGGACTTGTCTTGTTGTTTTTTAACAACCTTTTTGCTTTTGGTGTCTTTAACGATCTTATCTTTTGTTTGTAAACTTTGCGGTTTTGGGTCCCTGTAAAACCCATTTTTTCCTCTTTCAAAAACATAGTAAATCACTCCTAAGTTTAGCTTAAGTGCATGAGAATAAATTAGACTAATAATTAATTAAAGGTTAATTAATTGTTAGCTAATTCATGATTACTCTAATAGATAATTTAATGTTGTCTTGGGAGACTATGGAATGAGCACATCAATCAAACCAAAATGCTTTGATAGTCAAGTTAGACTTTGATAAAGCATATGATAGAATTTGTTGGAGTTTTATCCTTGAATGCTTCAATGGCTAGGTTTTGATCCTAAAATTCAAAAGCATGTTCAAATATTATTTCAAGATGCTAATTCCCATGTGATTATTAATAATGATATGTCAAACTCTTTTGAATTACAATGTTCTACAAGGCAGGAATGTCCCCTTTCTCCCTTCTTGTATGTTCTTACAACTAATGCTTTGAGATATTTCTTCATAAGGCCCATCAAATGAAATTTATCAAAGGAATTTATATTCTTAAAATAAAGTGGTTATCAATTCCCACTTTGCAGATGATAGCATGTTATTTCCACATAGCTCTGAAGAGGAGGTGAGCAATACTTTGGAAATTGCAAAGTTGTATTAAATGACATATCTGGTTCTCTTATAACTCATAATAAAACCGAGTTCTTGATGACTCAATTTTTTCCTAGGCCTCAATGGATACCTCAGGAATGGACGCAGATCAAACATGGTGAGATAACTAGATATTTGGGTATTCCTTTCGATTTGGGAGTATCTTTTTCTCAAATGTGGACATGGTTCTTAAATAGAATTAAGAGTAAGCTATTCAATTTTGGCAATAAATTTTTGTCCTTAGTTGAAAAGATTCAAGTTGCTAATAAGATTCTCATTGTGTCCCATACATGTACTACTCCTCTTGTTGGATGTCATCCAAGCAAGGTTATGAAAATCTCAGTAGAATAATTAGTAAATCTTTGTGGTCCAAAGGGGATGGTAATAGTAGGTTTATTGTTTCTTCATGGTTTCATTGCATTCAACCAAAGCATAGAGGAGGTTAGGGGCTTATTAACCTCCAAACTCAAGGGACTTGTCTTGCTGCAAAATGGATTATTGGAGCTACTAGTGGAGATGAACAATGGAAAATTTTAGTCTATCAACGAATAATGGAAGCTTCTATAAAGAAAAATGGCAAGATGTTTGTTGGTTGGATAAACATTTGTTTTTATCTCCTTTCTTTAAAATCATAGTTTCTTTCACTTTACAACCTATTTGGAAAGCATGGAGAGTCAATAAATTTTTAAAATGGAATAACTCATTCTTGCAGACGAGGTTCAGTTTTGCTTCAATGTCAATTTGGTGGAACAAACTAATTACTTATCATGATCAACCATTGGAAATGAGTTTTCCAAGACAAGCTCACTACTTATTTAATAAGGGAGTTAGATAGTTTAAAGATATTTGGGATTTTGATATATTCAAGGAATAGAATAAAAAAATAGCATGGGTTTAGTAATAAATATAAACAGTTTCTATTTTTTTTATTAAATCCCATGTTTTGGTTGATCTAACTATGAAATTATACACTTCAAGGGATTGCTATTTCTTTACATATTGGAAATGGTTGTCTTGTTGTCATTTCAATAATTTTCCATTAAAGAATATATATTTGTAGTTGCTTCCCATTTGGAATCTTTCCTCTCATTTGAATCACAAATGGAAATGTAGATTTAGCTCCAAATTTTGGTCTAAATTAAGTGCTCAAATATGGCATTCCAAAATTGATTTTGATTCACAATTGTTGGTTTGGAAATACTACACAACAAGCTACCTATGGGGGATAGATTGAAGTGTCTTATGGTCCAACCAACAAATTGTCCTTTTTGTCATGGTGTTGAAAGTTTGAAACACTTTTTTTTGAATTGTTTATACGTTAAAAAATTATGGTTTTACAATTTTTAGAGATTTCTCAGTGACTTTTAATCACAAACTAAACTAGAAAGAAGCCATTCTTGGCTTTGGTATGCAAAAGGATGTGATTGTTGATTCTATCTGACATGTTTTTAAAAATATATGAAAAAATAGATGTGATGCAATGTTTTCTAATAACTATTATCAGGTAATTGACACTCCAAGGCTTTACTCTGACATATGTTTTCGGATAGTTGTTCTTTTTTCGCAGATCCAAGTATTATGTAAGAAGAATGAGAAGGCCAAACAATAGTTACAATAGATTAACGATCAGATTGTGAAATTTCAGCTGGTCTATAAACTTGTTCATTATAAAATATTATACAACTCTTGTAAGTGTGTCTATATATTGTTGTACAACTCTTGTAATTTGTACCTTATGATTGGTTTGTTGTACATTTATTGTAAAAATGTTATACAATACTTCTTATAATTGTGTCTATATATTGTCGTACAACTCTTATTATATGTATAATCTAGATGGTTTTTGGGCTAACTATGTTCTCCAACTACTTTTCTAACTCTATTCTTATAAATTTTTTTTTTGTTTTGTTCAATATAAAAAATAAAAACGAAACGCCAAAGTTAATTTTAATAACTTTGCTTTTTTGAGGATTTTTCCGCTTCAGATCCGATCGGCAATGAGAATCATGTGAACAAATAAGGCAATTTAGGCGGCAATATTGATAAAAATTAGTAGATTAGTTCCGTAGTCAAACTGCCAGAGTTTATAAAGACAGGTCAAACAAACAAGAGAGCACCACACAAATCTCACTCTAAAAATAGCACTCTAAAAATAGCACAAAATAATACTGCCAAACAGCAGCGCACGGCTCACAGAGGACATTATACTGCAACAGTACATGTTTGCTAGTGCCTTTGTAAGCATATACGTCACCCTGTTCCAATGGAAGTACATTATTTGAGGTGATTTGCGCAGTTGCTGATTGCATCCAAGCTGGATGCTCTCGACTAAGTCATGATTTTGTAAATTCCTAAACAGTGAAAAAGATAACTACAAATGTCGGGGATGCTCTCCACTAAGTCATGATTGGTAAATTCCTAAACAGTGAAAAAGATAACTACAAATGTCGGTCATGAGTCATCGCCTTAGTCTACGTAGCATAATGGAAATGTCCGTCATTGACTTCTGCGATTGCCTTCGTAAGCATTACGTCACGTAAACATCACCATTGACATAACACGAACATTTTCACCGACTTCGGTGATTGCCTTTGTAAGCATAGCGTCACGTAAACATCACCACTAACATAACACGAACATTGTTATTGACTTTTGCTCGTGCCTTTGTAAGCATAACGTCACTTAAACATCACCATTAACATAACACGAACATTCCTCTACAGCCATACGGGAAAATACTGATTCCACTTTTTAGCGCAAAATCAGGAATTTCGAGAAGAGTTCAATATTGCCAGCTACCGTATGTATCTAGTCACATTTCATCCCCATGCTGAATAATGACTATTATCTTTTTACTCTTCATTAAAAAATGGGTGAAGGTTGCTTTAAATATTAGGGCAGGGCCTCACTTCTTATAATACATCTCTAGCAGATTTTGGCAAAATTAAGAAATTCTCTGGAAGATCTAAGCTCTGTATTCTTTTGCAATGGAGCAGGTTCCTGCGCTCTGTTTGTTTTTCCTTCTCTCCGTGTCGCTTGCTTGCGCTGAAGTAGAGAATGATCTGTCTTTAAATGCAAACCCTCCTCTGGTACATGGACTGTCATGGACGTTTTATAAGAGCACCTGCCCCAAACTGGAATTCATTGTCCAGAAACGGATCAGGTTTTATTTAAAAAAGGATATTACTCAGGCCGCCGGGTTGCTACGTTTTCACGTTCACGACTGTTTTGTTCAGGTTGGGATTTAAGTAATTTATTTCTTTCGCTATGTTCGTTAGTTTGTTGGGTTGTTGTTAAATGTTGAAAGCTGTTGCACAGGGCTGTGACTTTTCGGTTCTGTTGGACGGATCAGCAAGCGGGCCGAGTGAGCAAGAAGCGCCTTCAAATTCAATGCTGCGGCCAAAAGCCTGCGATGTCATCATGTCTTGCGCAGATTTCTTAGGCAGAGGTCTTATTGATGGACAGGGAGAAAAACTGTGGGCTGGCCAATGTAAGCGCTTCAACGAACAACCTTTTGTTCAGGTAGAAAGAGCCGAGATTGTCTTACCTTTATTTTTGTACTCAACTACGTTTTTGTGCATGTAAAAATTCCAAGTTTAACCTCCGGTCGCATTGTTGAAATTTGATCGCATCGTGGCTGGAATTGGGTTGACGTCACTTGCCACATATGTCTGGAACCGCTACTATTCTTCGTTTTCTCAATCATGCCTCACCATTTTTCTTTTCCTCTCCGTATTTTATTTTCGTACCCATATAAAAATATCAAGTTTTTCCTCCGATTGTGTGAGTGGAATTGGGTTGGCATCACTTGCCATATATGTCTGGAATAGCCACTGTTCTTTGTTTTATCAATCATGCCTCACCGTTTTTATTTTCCTCTCAGCGAACTTCAAATGTAATATATAGGAGTAGGGCAAAAGAAAACAAGAGATTTTTCCTTTTATTTTGTGTGAGATCATTATTTTAAGGTAACATGCATTTAAAAATGGCTTTATTCCATAAATAAATATTTATCTCCAACAATTTTAATGTTCTTGTGTCTTTTGTGTGCAGAAAAGTGTATCTGTGATGGAGAGAGTGGTCAAGGGGCGCAAACTTCTGGAACCTACTAAACCTACTAAACCTAAGTGTGATCGAGGACACGATCCACAGCATAATTAGCCAATATATGTTGTCACTAAATGCGACTTGTCGGAATGATTTTGCTCATTTGAAAGTTTCCTTTTCAGAGACCTGAGAATATCAAAGAACAAAATGCTTATTCTTATAACTGTTGCATTGTATTTAAGAGCTATGAAGGTATTAGAGCCAAAGCCTATCCCCTCTTTCCAATCTGATTTGAATCAATGGCGTGCAGAACTTTGGGGATGCATAGTGGGATTGTCAAGTAAAGCAAGCTTTGCTATTCTCTCGGGAAAGATGAAGTGGCAATATTGACTATTATTAATGGCTCGCAACTTACTTTCAGAGGCCCACAAATATCAAATGCGTTCATTTTAATTATTCTTATTGTTGAGAAAAAAATTGAAGTGCTGCTATTTCAAGTCGTGTAATTGATGGTCATATGCCTTATGTTCTGTTCTGTCTTGTTCAGCAGCTTTTATGTTGGCTGTCAGCGACTATGACTTTTGCAGTTATTATTCTTGTTTGATGTTATTGAGATAGCAATTTCTTAAGAAGGTGTGGGCTTTTTGTTTTCCTGTTATTCATCAAAAGGTTATGTGTTTCATTTATTTATAAATTATGCAATTCAAAGTATAGAATAACTCATTTCAATCAATATTAATTGTTTAGAATAATTTATACAAGATATTAACAATTTATATAGATTCAACAACTTTTAAATAAAAGAATTTAAATTAATACAATTTGATACAAGCTCAATATTTCAAACATATGTGAAATAGATTTATAACTTGATTAATCATTTTATTTCAAATAAATACTAAATTTATTTATAATAAAAATATATAAAGAAAGAACCTTTATTGAAATAAACAATGTTTAATATGTAAAAATATCTTGCATTCTTTTTGTATAATTTTGTAAAGACTTTTTGTTCAACAGTTTTTGGTGAATAATGCCACAAAAGGGGAAACATTATCTACCTTATTTTGACTCTAATGGATGGTTGGGAACGTCGTTTCATGCAAGTTTCAGAGTATTTTATATGCTAAAATTTGTTGGATATGGTTTTATTCCAAAATTGTTCTTAAGCGTGACAATGAATTTTGAATCCTGCTTGTTTGGAACGAGTAAAGAAGCATTTTAAAGTTCCAGAACAGCACGAATCTATAAAGTAGATTTGACCCGGGAATTAGGTCTAGACTTCCAGGATTGGTCAGCGTGTCGTTATAGAGATTAATGGACACCACGTGGATGTGATCCACATCGGTAATAGCTGCTTCCGCAGTAAACTTTCTTTCTCAAACACGTGATTTAGACCGTGTTCAAACTCTATTGGAACCCGACAAGGTATGTGGCATAATTTAAGAAGGCGAAACGTGGACATGGAGGCTGTAAAGTAGCTAAGATCTATAACTTATTCTTTCTCTGGATGTATGAAACAGCCATTTTCGGAATTTGTATTTCACACCCCACAACACCTACATAGCAAGCTTATTGTTGAAGGCAACCGACCAATTGATATAAACCTCGGCAGACAGCGGATTTGATTGGGGAAGGTCGATTAAGTCGGTCGTATTTTGGTCAAAGTGAACACGCAGGAAATTGCTTCACACGAGTCTCATGTCGGTCGTCTAGTTAATTCATTAATGTAGTTTTGGAGTGAGATAGTCGGAGTGGACTCTCTTCTCTTCTTCCTTTGGGCGGCGGTCGTACTCGCCGTGTAGGTGGATCTGCCAATAAGAGATTGCTTGTTCTAATGATTTGAGAAGGAAAGCGTGCATTGTTTCCAGACTTTTTTTTTTCCATGTGTAACAAAGTGGCGAACAGAGGAGAAGAAGAGGAGCGAGAAAAGGGAAATGAAGAGATAAATCCGGTGGAAGCAAGAAATTTAACGGCTTATTATAGTGGACTATCGAGGGAGCGGGAAATGTCTGTGATGGTATGTGGCATAACGGCTTATTGTAGTACACGACAAGGTATGTGGCATAATTTAAGAAGGCAAGATCTTAGTTTTTTAAGAAAATTAGCTTTCTATAATGGAGATCAACTTTTTAAAGTTATTAAGTACTGATATTTTTAACATAAGGAATGTAGTGAGAATTATCACAAATTTGGATGGGAAAGAAACTCCTAAAAATGTGAAAAATTAGTCATTACTGAGTTCATGCAGAATGAGAACTTGCATCAAAATTGCACATTTGACCTTCAAAATTCCCACAAACCTATACCTTACAAAATTTTAACCTCCATCTAGATGTGGCACGACGGTTAGCATCCACCCACAAAACTCATACTTAGACAAATTTGACTTCCTTTGAGTGAATGCGGAAAATCGATCTACATCTAGATATTAACTTGAACAGTTCATTTAGAAATCCTCGCAAACCATCCACCTACAAAATCTTGGCATCCATTAGCATCATGAGGAGATGGTCTCTATCTTCCTCTAAAATTATATAGTCGTTTTGGGGCCTTAATAGGTTACTACAAAAATTGGACCACATTGGAACCATCTGAAACTTTAATTTTGACTATTGCACCCTCAAATTTATCGGGTTCACTTACAAAACCCCACAAATCCACTTGGCTATCCAATTCTCATAATTGTGGAAAAAATGGTCTTTAACTTCCCAAAAAAATGTCATCGTGTACATTTTCACACTTGATTTGGGATAATTAATGATAAGTTGGACTTGATATCACCTTGATCTAGTGATGTGAGGTGTTTTACTATTTACCTTCAAATTGGACCACATTGGAACCATGTGAAAATTTAATTTTGACTATTGTACCTTCAAATTTGTCAGGTTCACTTACAAAACACCACAAATCCACTTGGCTATCCAATTCCCATAATTGTAGAAAAAATGGTCTTTAACTTCCCTATGCAAAAAATCCATCTATAATCGGATGCAAGAAGTTGTCCACCATCTTCCGGCAAAGTCATTTTTTGGATTTTTAGGCCCAATGTGAAAAAATCATTGGCATTAGGACTTTGCAAGTCAAGAGCGTGCATCTAAACTACACTTTTTGCCTTTGATCAGTTAACTTGGAAAGTTTTGCAAATCCACTTGCAAAAGAAACTTTCACAAACCTATTGTTTATGGGACATTAAAGTCAATTTAGAGCTATACATGAAGATAGCCTCCATCTTCTCACAAACCTAACACAATCATTATTTTGTATTTTGAACTTGGCAAAGTGACTAAGGCAAGGGATAAATAAGATCATAACCAAAAGCTTACAAACATACAATATGGTCTAGAAAATGTCTCTCATTTTGATTATAATTGATGGGCCATAATGTGGGCATAAAATTTCAACAATTGATTATCTATTTTCACTTCTTTGTACTTATTTAATTTCACCAATTTACTTATTTTAAGTACTTTAGTTCAATCATTGTTTTTTCTATTTAAAATCACAACTTTAGAAAAGAAAAACGATTACAAGTCTAAACAATAGATTTAGATAAATATAAATAATATAGATTTAGATAAATATAAATAATATAGATTTAGATAAATATAAATAATATTGATTTATCCTAAAATAATGTGTGAAATTATTCTTAAAAGAATTTAATCTTCCTTCAATTGAAATAAAATTTTATAATTTAGGATAAATTTTTTACAAAATATATAATATATTATAAACCACCTTGAACTAAATTATTGAATAACATTTAAAGAATTTAATCTTCCTTCGATTGAAATTAAATTTCATAATTTACGGTAAAACATTTAAAAAATATATAATATATTATAAACCACCTTGAACTAAATTACCCAATAACATTCACTACTCAAAAATTTTGACCTATTAACTAAATTACCCCGTATCATTCACTATTAAAAAATTTTCCCTTTATTTTTGCAACCATAAATTATGTGGGTTCTTACATCCACAAATTATGTGGATGCGCCCGCCCCGACTATAAGATAAAACCAACTTAATGCCTTCTACCAGTCAAATCCACTATGTGCCAAGTTTTCATGTTAATTGGTCAGTTGACTTCAACGATAAGTTTGTCGATCCACACATAGATTTCCTACGTGTTTAGTTTACCCAATGTACTATCAACTTAATCGACCTTTCTCAATCAAATCTGATGTGTGCCACGCTTTCATGTTAATTGATCGGGTGCCTTCAATAATCAGATGCACAAGATTATATAGATATTTTGTAGTACAAATATCCAAGGGAGGAAATTACATGAGCTGAATTCCATGGTCATAGAATGAGACATAAATAAATGGAGCAGGCTATGCAACATACAAAATGGAATGCCCATATGATGGGTTGCCGATATGTCAGACATCTTCCTGTAGCAGCCTGTCGTCCTATAGCCCATGACATTCCTGCAAGTCTGACAATTACAGCAACTGACATGCTATGGACCTACTAATAAAATAGTTAACGGCAGCATGGTGGTAAGTCCATCAGAATGCCTTGGGATATGTTGTTGCACGACAATGGTTATCTAGCCCTAGGAATGCACTGGGGTCTGGATGTGCAAATTCATGTTGCATACCATACCCTTAAAAAAACAAGTACTGACACTTCTCTATTTTTGATAATCAAGCTCACGAATGTATAGCCTGCTTATATATTAAAATATAAACAACTCTTATTTTTGAATTTGATTTATATATAATTAACTTTTATATAAACAATTTTTTAAATTTTATATTTTATATAAACAACTTTTTTATATAAGCAATCTTTTAAATTTGATTTTTATAATATATTATTTTTCATATATATATATATATATAAATATCATAAAAGAATATTTTTTATGTTTAATAATTTTGAAAATGAATTTATTTGAATTCTATTTAGATTTAATTTTTGAATTATTTTTATATTTAAAGTCTCAAGGAGACGAGTAAATACATATACATACATATACAGTAATATTTGCATAGTCTTAATATATTTTTTAATAATTTTGATTTGAATTGTGTTTGTACTTATAGTTAATAATATTATTTTAAAAAAATTAATATTGTCTTTAAATTATTTGTATGTCTTTTTATATAATTTATTTATATGTTGACTAAATTATTACATTCCTAACCCATTAATTAAAATATTAAATATAAAAATAATTAAAAAAATACATCTAAACACAATTCAAATAATTTAAATCATTTTAAAAAATTATTAAACATAAAAATATTCTTTTATCTTATATATATAAAACAATGTAAAAAAAACATATATTATAAAAATCAAATTTAGATGATTTATAAATAACGTTGAAAACACTAAGTTTAATATCAGTCTCCAAAACATACGGTTCCTAAGTCTAGAAAAACCCTTAGGGTTAAGCTTAGGGTACAATTTGGGTTAGAGGTAGGGATATGGTTAGGGTTGAATTAAGTTTAGGATTAAATTAGGGTTAAGGTTAGAGTTCAATTAGGATTAGTGTTCACTTAAGGTTACAATTAGGGTTACAATTGGGGTTTAAATAAAGTTACAATTAAGGTTAGGTTTAAGGATAAATTAGGGTTAGGATTAGGAGTAGGGTGCAATTAGGGCTTAACTATGGTTCAATTAGGGTTAGTATTAGGGTCACATTGCAATTAGGATTTAATTAAGATTCAATTGTGGTTATGACTAGGATTCAATTAGGGTTGAGATTAGGATTAAAAAAGGGTTAATGTTCAATTAGATTTTATTATAATAAATGTTAGGATTCAATTGGGGTTAGGGTTCATATAGGGTTAGGCATCAATTAGAGTCTTGATTAGAATTAGAGTTCAATTAGGGGTAGAGCTAGGATTAGGTTTAGGGTTCAATTAGGGTTAGCATTCTTGATCAAGGTTTAATTAGGGTTAGGGTGCAATTTGGGTTAGGATTTAATTAGGGTTGCTTTACATTATCATTTGATTAGGGTCATACATCCATTATGGTTAGGGTAAGGATTCAATTAGGGTTATGGTTTTATGATAAAGATTAGGGTTAGGGTTATAGTTGGGGTTCAAATATAGGGGTACAATTAGAGTTAGATTTAATATTCAATTACAATTAAGATTGGGGATCAATTAGGGTTACAATACAATTACAATTTTATTACAGTTAGGTTTCTTAATTAATGTAAGGGTTAGTTTTAGGGTTATGATCTAATTATCTTTATGATTAAATTATTGTTTGGAGTTAGGCTAGAGTTCAATTATAGTTAGGGTTATGGTTAAATTAGGGTTATAGTTTAATGAGTACTATGGTTAGAGTCCAATTATGGTTAGTGTTTAGTTAGGGTTAAGGTTAGGGTTCAATAAGGGTTAGGTTTATAGTTATGGTTCAATCATAATTAGGCTACAATTAGGGTTAGAATTTAATGAAGTTTAGGGTACATTAGTGTTCAAATAGGTTTAGACATCACTTCCAATTATAAT
>VDFB02252616.1:39091177-39145046 GCA_007258455.2 Sequoia sempervirens | reverse complement strand
GTGTGGTTTTCACTCAAGGACTTAGATATTATTCTTAGTTTCTCACTTTTGTGACTCAGGGATTCAATCATTTCCCCATGGGTATGTGCAGGATCATGATGGACCAAAAAGTGGCAATATGATGGGTATGTGGTTGCCGACTTTTTTTAACCCAAAATTGATGAAACAAAAAAGGGTTTTTAAAGGAGATTCTCAACTTTCCATCAATATAAATTATGCCTTACTTTGAATTTAATAAGTAATTATTATTTATTTTCTATTCAAATTATGACTAAAGTCCTGGTTGATAAGTTGATTGAAAAACATCTATAGCTTTCAAAAGGTATCACATTTTTTGAATTCAAAATATGCATCACATTCTACGCTTCACATACTATAGGATTAAAAAAAGAAAAAATGAATTTCATAAAGTATTGACCAAGTTAAGGTGGTTAGACATAAAAGTTTTTATATTTTTTAAAATTTGTAATAAAAAATTCATAATTAATTATTTACTTGAAAAAAAATTACAAAAAAATATGCATCACATCAGGACATGAGTCCTCTATTTATATATAAAATCTTATAAAAAAATATTGTCATTTTATTCTGGTTAGGGTGGTCAGACAGACACCTACTTCTTATTTTTCCTTGAAATTTAAGTACTACTGCATTTAAATTTTAAATTTTCACCAAATATATATATATATATATATATATATTTAAGCAAACCTAGTAGTTTATAAACTAAATTCAATTTTCTACAGATTCTATTCTTACATATTTTTGAAATAATATAGATAACTTATTCAAAATTTTACATCAAGTTTCCTAACTCTGATTTTTCTGAATTTTTTGCCACTTAAGGGCCTGTTTTTTCCATGATGATCCTGCACATACCCCATAATAGGCTTGTGTATCTAGCTCAATTATGAACCCTGCTTTGTGATCCCCACATGGAATGTTATCCCGTAGTCTCATGAATTCTAAGAGTGCCTCATCATTTTTGAATGTGTCAAGAACTGGTGGTCCTCGTTGGTCATAATCAATGAGTTGGGGGTAAACTAGGCGGATTTCATGATTTTGATGGTCTAACTCAAAGGGTAAGGTGCTAATCATGAGAAAGGTGGTATCTTCGAAGAGCCTAGGTAGGTTGGTTATGGGATCCTCATCATCACTACTACTACAAACGTCGATTATGTCAAATGCTAAATTTTCTAAGACTCGACCTGTAAATACGGGTAAGCAAAGTTCGGTTGCGGATAGATGAGGAGGATTATTGACCTTTCTAACTACATGACTTCAGCCATGTATGGTTATACTCGGAGGGGTACATCCAAGGCCAAGATTTATGATTCGTATCTCTGGAATGATAGGTATTATAAGCCCATTTTCATTTTTCCCAAGTCTCTGGTTTCTATCATAGCCCATTGCGAGCATCATTTGCAAACCTTTGCTTCTATCATCCATTGGTAGATTGGTTGTTGGTCTATCATCTTGATATAGGAGATGAGATGGGTCCTCCTTTATGACTTCTTAACTGAGATCTCCCCAACTTCCGAAGTTGGGATAGTCTTCAGGGGATGTTTGAGATGTGGAGGTTTCACTTGCTTGCGGGCATCCTCGTGATCTGGGAGATTGTGGTAACTCTCCTACCACAAAAACATTTTTGGGAATCATGTAGTTTTTGCAACCATTATCCTGGATGATGACCTTGATATCAGATATGGTGGGAATGGTGGGAGCACGGTGGGTGTCTCTATCACAGAAGTGGAAGCGAGGGTGGCTAGATCAATGTACAATGTTGATGGGCCTTCATCATTTTTAGGCACTTGAGGGATTTTGTAATATTTTTCCTCAAGGTTCTTGCAATAGGAGAATGGTTCAGGATCTCCATGGATGGTGACCTCTTGTCCTTCATATGTGAATTTGACACATTGATGGAAATTTGATGCTACCATTTGCATTGCATGAATCCATGGATGTCCTAGGAGAATGTTATAAGACAAGTCGAGGTCCAGGACTTGACAAGTGGTTTCCATGATAGCTAGCCCTACTTGAATAGGGATTCTAATTGTGCCTTGGGACACTCTTTCCTAATCATCATATGCTTTGATTGTGATACCTTTTCTTTTGCCAATGGAATCCTCTGAGATTTTTAACTAATTAATGAGCTTGAGGGAACAAATATTCAAGCCTGCACCTCCATCCACCAAGACTCGCTTGACTTTACTTTTCCGCACTAGGAACTCTAAATGGACTGCATGGTTATGAGATGGTTGAGCGGGAAAGTCCTGATTGGAGAACGTAAGGAGGTTTGGAGTGATGATGTTGCCAACCATAGCTTGGAATTGTTCTGCATCAAGATCTACAGAGACGGTGGATGAAGCCAATGCTTCTTCAAGGATTTTCTTGTGGGCAGATGAGATTTTTAACAAATCCATAATGGAGATTTGTGTTAGCATTTTTTTTAGTTGATCAAGGACATTGTAACCATTGGGAATGGATCTTGATTTGGACATGAAGGTTCTGTTTGGTTGAGATGATCCTGCAATAGTAACCTTTCTCCCTCTTGTGGTGACTCCACAATCAGCTTGAGTTCCTTTGATAGTGACTACTATGCAGTATTCATCTAGGGAGGCGATGATAGTCTCATACACATGATTCATGTTTGTGAAGGTGCCTTTCCCCTTATCAGTGTTATTGTTCCCTTTATTGTTATGGTTAGGCATCGGATTCGTGTATATTTTGAGGTTTTGGTTTCCTGTTGGTTGTTCCACGTTTATGATCCTTTGATCAATGAGGTCTTGAAATATGTTCTTTAACCTCATGCAATTTTTTTTGGTGTGCCCTTTTATTTTTTGGAATTCATAGAGCTAATTTTCATTATACCAAGGAGGTTTAATGTCTCATTCTTGGTAGTTCTCGTAAGTGGTAATCTTGATGAGGTTTTCATTTATCAGTTTCTTCATGATGACTTTGAGCAGTTCTCCAAGAGCAGTATACTTTTGTTTGATGGAATTCTTGTTTGGCTGGGGCAGTCCCCTTTGATCATTCATGTTATTGATTGCTTGATTGCTTGTTTGATGTGTTGTGTTTGCGTGATGGTTGTTTTGATGATGGTTTTGGTTTTGTTGTTGTGATGCGAGTGTGTTTTGCTGACAGGCACTAATGACAACTTTGGCATCGACAACACCACGATTGGTAATAGTTTTGTTTCTTGCCCATGTGCGAGGTTTATCATTGTAATTGGTGGGTGGGCAATTATTTTGTTGCTCGGGATATGAAGTTGATCCTCCAACTTGTGTCATAAGGGCTCATTCAATGCTGAGTGCCTTGGTAATCAATTGGTCGTACGTGGTGATCCCTTGGACCTTGAGATGGAATTCCAAGAGGCTGTCAAGGTTGGATATGATAGTGCACACTTGTTGTTCCTCAGGGATGACCCATTTACTCCAATTGGCCTTAGATCGCCATCATTGTAGGAATGATGTGAATGATTCATTCTTACCTTGTTTCAGAGCTAATAGTTCTTCAAGACTAGCATCCATGGTGATATTACATGCGTAGTTTTTTATGAATGTGTCTATGATTTATTGGAATGTCTTGATGCTTGTAGGTAGGCAAGAGAACCATTCCATGGCATGGCTAGCCAAAATCCTAGGAAATAGTCACATCAGATAGGTATTGTCATACGCGACTTCCATGCAATGAACCTAGAATTCCTTGTTGTGATCTTTAGGGTTTCTCGTCCCACGATACTTATCAAATTTGAGGATCTCAAATCCCTTTGGGAATGGTTTCATTACAAGGCTTCTGTCAAATGGATAAGGGCACAAGTTGCTAGGTGTTTTCATGGTTCGCCCTGATTGAAGGTCAAGCACTTGTTGCGAGAGCAACCTGATTTGTGTTGTCACATCATTTTGCAAATCAAGGGGGGATGAAAGTGTTCTAAGGTGGTTCAGTTGTTGGTGGGATGGGTGGATTGGATGATGTTTGCATATTCTGTTGAGCCAAGTATGCTTTCAACAACGCTTGTTGTTGTTCGTGTTGCAATTGTGCTATTAGTGCCTTTTGTTGAGTTTGTTTTTGTGCTTGTTGTTGAGTTGCTAATTGAGCTTCTTCGTGATGTTCCTGATATTGCTTTATCGAGTTTTTTGATATGCTTGTTGTTGTGTTGCATGTTGTTGTGCAAGATACTGCACTTATGCTTGTGCTTGTTGTGCTTGATATTAGGCTTTGGCTTGAGCGTGTGCTTGAGCTTGGGCCTAAGCTTGTGCTTGAGCTTGTGTAGCTTGAGCTTGTGCAACTTGAGCAGCTTGTTGTTGCAATAAAGCTTGGGCTTGTGCAACCTACTGTGCTTGTTGTGCAATTTTGACAGCTTGAGTATCCTGTGCCACTTGAGTAGCTAGTTGCACGGCTTGCTGAGCAACTAATTAAGCGGCTTGTTGTTTTTGTACTTGCAGAAATACCTTTTGATAAGTGGTTTGTTGAGCCGCTTGCAACGCCATACTGTAGTGGCTTGATATATTGGATCTTGGTGGTGGTGGAGGGGTAAATGCAAGAAGATGAGTCCACGACACATGGAAGTTTTTTTCTTAGAAAAAAAATGAATTCGGCTTGCAAAAAATGGGATCCCGCTTTTTAAAAGCGGGATCTCATTTTTAAAAAGCGGGATCCCATAGCTTCGAGATTCTGAGCCTAAATCTAAAAAACGGGATCTCATTTTTCAAAATAGGAAGGGTAATCCCACAATAGTGGTTTACAATTTTTGGCCAAACTGGACACTAAAATAAATTTTTTTAACTAAATCTTCACTTTCAGGCACCTATAACAGCTAAACCATGAGGAATTTGAAGATGATGGGAACTAGAGTTTCATGAAATTTTGTCTATAGATTCTAAATGTTATTTTTTCAAAAAGATTGGAATCAAATTGCCCTCCTTTTTCCATCTCCTTGAAAACTAATTTTTTTCAGAAAACAACATTTTTAAAAAGTGACGCTCACCATATATCACGTAACTTTTTTTCCATGAAGAATAAAATTATAATTCTTTCAAATTTAGATTCGTAACTCTGATATCTAGTGCTTCCACCTAGTTAGATTTTTTTTATTGAATGTTTTTTCTTTAATCAGGTTTCAAAGTCAAACCAATTATAATTCAGACATAGTGTGACCGTATAACACGTAACTTTTTTTGTATGTATCAAAATTTAATTTTTTTCTCTTTGTTGGATCAAGGACTTCAATATTTGGTGCACTCATATTTTTCAGATTTTTTTTTTGATAATCTATTATTTTTCCACATGTGAAGAACAAAGAGCTTGATTTTCAATGAAAAACCTACATTCACGAGACATAAAAAATAAATATAATAATAAAGAAAAAATTATTTAAAATTATACTTTTTGGGAAGCTTATAATAAGGACTACATACTTACAAAAACAAAAATTTAAATGAATTCATTTGATCCCCCAAAAGGTAAATCAAAAGTTGGTTTTTATCAGTATTTTGATAGGTGTAAAAGAGACTCGATTATAGGTATGGTTTAAAAGTAGCGGGGTTATATCCAAGGGGGTTTTATTTAAGGTAGTTTGATCAAACCCTCTTCAATTGGAATGCTTTAAATAGAACTTTTAAAGGCTTAAATCATTATATTTTCTAAAAATATGTGATTTCAACAAAAATCAAATCCTCCCAGAAATTGTAAACCAGCTTTGTGGGATCAGCTTCCCATTTTTAAATTTTTTTTGAAAATTTTCCAACAGATTTCCAAAAATGGAAAGTTTTCAAAAGCGGGATCTGTTTCATAGAACCATAAAAAATGACTTTTTTATGAAACAAGATCCCGTTTTGAAACAGGATCTCGTTTTATAAAACGGGATCCCATTTTTTAAATTATGAATTTTTGGGTGGGTTTTTGGCTTTTTTTTGGTTTGGGAAATGGCTTGGGGACCCGAACCTAAGCTTTGGACATAGTTTGACCTGCAACTTGAAGGTCCTGTTAATGTCACAAGAAAATAATGACTTTGGACATATTTTTGAAGACATGTTTTGCAAATTTTTTTTACAAAATTAAAACCCATCATAGATGAGACAGTGCAGATTCCAAATATGTAATTTTTTTAATAATTTGATTTTTTTTTCTATTTTTCAATTAATTTTAAAGAAACTAGTCCATAAACTTGAATTATCAGGTTTTTTAGTATTTTAATAACTTTTGATCAACATAACATTTTGACGAACGGATTGCATGAGAACAAACTTCAGATAATTCTTTTCAGTTTGAAAAAAAAATCAAAAAATGATAAGTTTAGGTCATCTTATGTGTGTCATACATGATGGTTTTTCAAAACGACAAATACACCTAGTAAAAATTTAATAAAAAAAAAATTCAATAAAAAATTACAAAAAAATATTGAAAAACAAGCTTCAGTGAGTCACAAATCTTTTCCCAAAAGGATTTACAAAAATATGATAATTTAGGTCAAAATATGGATGTCATACACATGCATGGTATGGTATAAAAAAGTGACTTTTAAACAGTAGTTTTTAGAAACACCTATTGAAACTCAATTTTTATAATCCGGGTATTGAAATAAATTACATATTTGGAAACTAGACTCTGAGTACTACATTTTATGATTAGTGACTTTTTTGAAGATTTCATCTCTAAGTGCTTCAAATTTTAAAGTCAAATGTGTCAAATTCTGAAAATCAGGGAAAACACTTCCACTTTTTGGCCAAAAAGTGGACTCAGCTTCTTGCACACACCCAGAGGTGGAGGTGGATTCGAAATGGTCAATTGAAGAGAGTAATTTTTCATGAAGGTCGTGGATGCATTATTGAAGAATGAAGCTTCTACTTATAGATTCTCAAGTTGAAAGAGTGCTCATAAGAGAGCAATGTGGGATAATGTTTTAGCCAATGAGATGGAGCCACTTGTCAACTTGTGAGTGGTTGAGGAATGTGCAAGTTTTGGTCCATGTGCCAATAAGTGAGTTTGGTTGGCCTTTTTCAAATTCAAATTTGGCTTGTTGGAGGGATAAAATGAGACTTTAATGCCAAGTGGGGGACATGTAAGAGGGAAGTTATTGCCATGTTGGAAGGGACAAGTCAACTTGTTTTCAAATTCAAACTTGAGGAATATTCTCCAAAGATGTTTTGTTGAGGGAAAATGATAATTTTAATAAATGAATTAAAATACTTTATTTGTGCAAGTGGGAAAAGCTAGAGGATGTGATGGGTGATTGGATTAGATTTAATCAGGATTAGATTAATTAAGATGATGTTAGATGCTTTTGACCCATTTAACTTAAATACTTGGATTTATTTAAATAAAAAAGGAGGAATATGAATTTGAGATTTAATTAAATAAAGTTTGGTTTATTTAATTAAAAGGATGATGCAAGATAAAGGTTAATTAATTTGAAAGAAATGAATCTAGGAGATGATTTATGAAAAATGGAATGTTAGGATGTGATTAAAATTGATTTATTTAAATGAGGTAATGGTAAAGAGAATTTATTTAATTGAAGGATGAAATGTTAGATTTAATTAAATGAAGGTTATTTAATTAAATTGGTGGAATTAAATGCATGCATATTTTGTGTGTCTACACTTATTATCCAACCTTGATTAGTTGATGTTGTTCATTTGATGAGTCTAGGGAATTTAGGGGTGTTTTGAGTCATTTCATATTAAATAAGGTCTTATAAGACCATTTGCATTGTATTTGGAAAGTTTAAGGTCTTAGGTGTCAAAATTGCAAAAATTGCAAGAAATGCAATAAAAGTTGTTAAGGGAAAAATTGTTGTAACTGCGGGAAGTTGAAGAGTCAATCGTTCAAGATCAGTTATGCATGAAAGATCAAATGTATTTGTTATTAAAATCCTTTCAAAGGCTTGATGATCAATCAATAAACACTGTATGGTGACTTCTTTTGAAGAAAACAACATTTTTTTTCCTACTAATACACTGGTTTTTTTGTACATTTACTATATTTCTAGAACTTCACTGCAATTGTACGGTCATGTACACTTAGCAGATGCTCTAAAGTCTTTTGTTTCATGTAGGGAATAGAAGTAGCTCTCTTTTGAGTCTATTCAGAGTGTCTAACATCCATTTTAGGAGAACTTTTATTTTCTTAGTAACTGCCTATTACAACAAAGAGACACCTGTTTTGAAGACAAAATGAGTTAATTTGTCATCCCACCTACTATATAGACTTTTGCTTCTGTGGGATGACACATCTAATGGTAGATTAGATGTCTAACATGGTTTTTAAGCTTTGGGAGTCAAGAAGTCAAAGTTTGAGTGATGCCCTAGGCTGGACAAAGGAGTTTTCCATGTGAAAATGGAGGTTTCAAGTAGAGTTTTGGTGAATCAGTGAAAGGATTGAGTTTGTAAAGGTTTAGAAGGTTTGTACAGACCTAGATAAAGTTGTTTGAAGCTTTGGCTTATGTTTGTGGCCTGGTAGAGGGGAGAATTAGTAAAACCCTAGGTTTTAGGGTGTATTTGGAGGGTTTGCTAGAGCAGCACCCTAGAAGCTTTATACTAGTGAAAGAGTATGAGAATTTGAAGTTATGTGTCACAATTAGTGACTGTCTAGGAGATTTTGTGGTAACAAGGTGTTTAAGGAGTAATTTGTTTGTAAAATAGGGCTAATTTAGTGGCCTTTTTGCAGGTTGATCTATTGGATCTCTAAGTTGAGTCAAAGGAACCTATTATGATCTCTTGGGATAATGTTTAAGGAATTGTGAGAAGTGAAATTTGATGTTGAGTTGGCCTTTGTACGGCCTTAGCAACAGGGTATCTCTATTTATTAAATATTAAAGGCTAGAAGCCTTTTGAATAAGACTTGGAAAACCAGGTGTCTTAATGATTAGAGTTAGAATTCAGTGATTGAGTCATGATATTTTGAATTGAAAAGAGAGTTCCTCCACCTTGAATTGCATCACTCCCCTCCCCTAATCAGCATCCTTATTATATTTATTTTAGATGCTATCCGGAGCAGATGTAGGTGTTCTAGAACCAAATTACTCTGAGGCGTTCATCCCTGATATATAGATTCTTTATATTAAAATTTAATAGGTCTGGTGACAAGAGGCGGCGTGACATCACAGTGGCGCCCACTTAACATCTTTAAAGAATTCTCCATGTGTAGATGATACGCCCACTTAGGTGACCGCCACCGACATTAAATATTCACGTGTCTGCCAGGTACAAAAATTCACCAATGCTCCATCACAACCGTCCAAAGGTGGTCGCTGGCGGTGTGCACAATACACTTTTGACCGTTCACATCAACCAGTATATTCAGCGAATTGTGCTTCAGAAATTTATTGTTTCTCTTACTTTTTTTCTTTTATCTTCTGTAACGACTTACTTTGTTAAGATTCCTCCGACCTTACAAACTTTTAATTAAATTTGAAAAAATATTTCAAATTTGTATACCTTGTATTCTAATGAAACCTTCATAAAAATCGAACTACAATACTAAATCGAAAGAGTTCTTGGTCTCTTCCAGACATGTCTTTTCAAAATACATTCTTATTTATCCATGTGAAAACAACAGTGCGGCAGCCTCAGGCATTCTTCTGTTCACCAAAACTACTACCTATTTCTTCTACTTCACGTTACATGCGAACTAAAAATAATATTCTTGCCACCCTCACACGTCGATCTGTCTATGAAACAACTAAAACTCTCTATGCCTGATCGAAAGCTTCTAACGAGTCTCACAGGTAGAATGGCCATGAGATTCATGCCTCCGATTATTATTTTGGGCTTGTTATTTTGGGCAGCAGCAGAAACTCAATCTGCCCAAACATTTTCAGAGAGTGAGATCAACGAATATTTTATGGTGAGTTGTACTTCAGAAACAGCGTCTTCAATGTAGAAAACAAGAAATTTGTTGTAAACAGTTTCAACTTCCAAGGGCCCTGTCAACCTGGTTTCTTTTTAAGGTCTTTTAATGCTTATTGTACTTGCAGTACCTGATTTCATTTTGTGTATGTTTATGAACCAAATGATTTGTTTGCATTTGTAGGTAGATGGGATGATGACTGAAGCCCAAAATCCAGAAAGCAGGAAGGATAATAATAAACGGTTGCAATTTAATAAGCTGGAAAGTTTTACTCTGATGGGCAGAGGTCTTATTGTCGTAGAGGGAGAAAAACTGTGGGCTGGCCAATCTATGCTGTTCAACAAACAAGTAACTAACATAGGAATAGTATATATAGATATGCTTTGAGTGATTTTGTTTCCGTTTACTGCAGAAATAGTTGTATTGTTCTCTGTGATTTGTATTCGTTGTTATGACAATTATGTGCAGGCCGTTAGAAGTGAAAAACCTAATTTATATGTTGTCAAAGCATTTGTCTTACAGAAATAAAGAGACCCCCTTTTAATGTTTTATATTTTTTATGCAGAGAAGTGTAACTGTGATGGAGAGAGCAGTTAAGGGCCGCAGATTTGTCCAACCTACTAAACCTAAGCCCCATCAAGGACACCACGCAGAACATCACTAGCCAACATATTTTGTCACTGTAGAATATATTTTATTTTAAGTTATTGTAGTAGAGTATGGGATTATGAACTCTCAACAGGAAGTTAGTCGCAAAGTTTTTGAAAGTACTATATAATTGCCATTGGAACCTGGGACTAATGGCCCGCAGGATTTTGTTGATGTATATGGTTATATGATATTTTATTAAAGTCATGTTATTTATAAAATAAAGTGTTTATTTAAACAAGTATTATTGTAATAGTGAAAAATAATATTTTTCAAATTCAGATCATCTTAATCAGTTTCAAAATAACTGCAATATAAATCTATGTAAAGTGTTTCAGTTCAAGTATTAGTCTCTTGTTTTTTTAGGCTTGGTCATATGTTGGCTCATTGTAATTTTTATTCCCCTTCAGCTACTAGTTAGTATTCTTTGTACTCTTGTTTTGTTCAATATAAAAGGTGAGCACAATAAATATTTTGTATTTTATTATAAAATGTGAAGGGTTTTCAAAACGTTTTATGATAACTTAAAGTTGAATATAAGTTGTATTTTAAATAATAATGTGTTGTTTTTATAACAATAAGTAGTATTTTACTTTTAACTATTGGATCATTTGTTTTGGATATAAAAATTTGAAATAATAAGATTTATGGTTACCAAAAGGTTTTGAGATTCTTCAGGTTGCATATAAGTTATATTTTAAACAATAATATGATATTATTTCTAACAAAAAATGATATATTTTTGTTCAACTATTGAGGATTTCATTATTAAGTTGTGGTTGAATCTTTAAAAATAATTTTAAAGACACTTCTCACTCATGTGTTTATGTGGTAAGTTGCATGATGAGTTGCATCTCCAAATCTTATTTGTACATAGACAAAACGTCATTTTACACTTAACAATTTTTTCAAGTCCTACACCATGTAACCACTACATGCTCACAAAATTAGCTCACATGACTCTTGGCCCCTCTCCCCTAACTTGTGTTACCAAAATGCAATGGGAAGGCACTATTTTCTATTAAAATAGATGAATGCATGTGTACTATCCTCTACAACATTTGCAACAAAAAAAAATGACAATCTTATAAAATTTTACCAAAAACTTAAATTTTTAAATTATTTTACTTTAAGATGATTTTATATAAATTTTAATTTTATATAATAATTATTTAATTCTATTATTTCTATATTTTTTATTTAAAGAATAATTTTATTTTATAGAAAAAAATTAATTTTTCTTTTTAAAAATCACCATTCATTATTTCATTAATTTTTTAATTTATATTTTGAAAATATAATTTTTTTTATATTTATATGCTACCTTTTAAATTTATTTTTATTTATATTATATATATCCTAAATTTATGTTAATTTCATGTATATAAGAGTTACTTTATTTTACTTTAGAATTATTTTATTTATTTTTGATTTTTTTGGTATTTATAAATGGTTGCATTTAAGATATCTTTACTGGTTATACTATTCTTAATATATGTTGATCGCATTTTAGTTTTCTATACACAATCATGATGTGATGCTTCATGTCTTGTCATTATAGAATGTCTCTCAATGTTATTAAATATTAATTATTTGATCTATAAATGGCTATTAGTTTTGAGTTAAGGGGTTTCATGTACGTATTTATGATGTAAGACTTCATGTTGTCACTATTGAACACCTTATTTAATCACAATATATTAGTGTGTTTAGAAGGGTAAAGTATCAAGACTTATCAAGACATCACACATCTTATTACTAATTTGAATCAAGCATAGCTAACCGCGGAGTTTCTCCCAAAGATCAAGACCACTCAACTTGCTACCCCATTTGATATAATATGAAAATAACTCTTACCTCCTATTTTTTATTCGATAAGGTAAACAAGATCAATAAGAAAGTTTTTTGAATGGATGGATAAATGGGTTATATAACAAAGGCTTTATTCCTAAGTGTTCTTGGGGGAAAGTTCATTGTTAAGTACACTCGAGCCAGAGTAGTACTAGGATAGGTGACCTCCTTGGGAGTTATGATGTATCACCCTTGCAAGAATCACCTAGATGCAATGAGTTTTATGTGAACCTTTCATGCTCTTAAGAGATGGCTACCACTACAAATATGGGTAAATATTTATTTGACTAAAAAATTACACAATTTTAAATCGTGATTAAATATCATAATTAGATACATTATAAAAATATCTCCTACTTTTCATTAGATGAGCTATAGAGGCTCTTTAAGAATGTTTTATGTGACACAACACTTGTTGAAGGTTTTACAAATGAGGTAGCAAGATAAGTGGTATTGATCATAGGGAAAATTCCATGAGTAAATGTGCTTGAGTTAAAGTAGTATCAAGATGGATGACCTCCTAGTAAGTCACTATGCTTCACCATTATGAAGATCATATATATCCAAAGAGTGTCAAGTGGACCATTCATGCTCATGAGAGGTGGATAGGATAAAATTTTCATGTAAATGAAATGTTTATTTTTGTTTACATTTATTAATTTTGAGGTTGAATGTATCAGTAGTTTCACCAAATTATTTTCTCTCCATTATGCGCAAATGAGAAGCACTATTTCCCAAGCTTTGTTTAACTAGGTATGGTCTAATCCTTGTTCTATTTTACAATTTGAAAGTATTGTTAGCTAAATCCAACTCTTCTTGTTCTTATATTTCTCTCTAATACAATGTCTCATTATATTTCCTCTCAACATTAAGAAGGATCTTTAATGAGCCAATGTCCAATATGTGTCCTCTTTGTTGGATAGATGATCTTTCAAGGTTTTGACATTTCTCATGAAGTTTTCAAACATATTTTTGTACTACCCAACACATTACAAAAATTCAAGAAACTCGTGCAAAGTTTGAGGTTATTTTTGTTGGTCATTAAGAGTAATGTAGGTCCTTATTTCAATGGGGATGCATGTTCATTGGTATAGTTCCCTAATCTACTAGTAGGTCTATTCCTAGTGGGTTTTCGTTAGGATTCAATTGGTAACATTTTAGTTAAATTCATTTACCCATATTTCATAAACATGAATGGTTCACTTAAAACTCATTGCATATATATTTAAATGCAATTAAATACACTTTGAATCCTATCCTTCATAAGCATGAATGACCTATTTACCACTAATTGCATCTAAATTATGCTTACAAGAATGAAGCATCAATACTTACCAGGAGGTCACCCATCATATTACTACTTTTACTCAAGTGTACTTAAACATGGATTTTCCCCCAAAGCCACTTAGCTTTTGTAAAAAATATATAATGGGTACCACCTAGAAAATGTCATGAAGTGTGTGCAAGTGGAACTATGTAAGTTACATAATTGACTTCAAATAAGGAGTATAAATTCTTATTAACCAAGTTCAAACCTCCTTGTTTATATGTTTGAATGATATTCTCTAGTTGAAAATAGGGAATTTTATTTATAAACAGGAATAACATCTCATCTTTTTAAAAGAAATCATATACGGACCTCTATATTAAATTTATTTACATTTGTATAACCATCTCATATTTTAAAATATGTTTATGTCCTACATCTATCTTAAAAAAATTAAGTAGATAATATTTTTTTCTTTAAACGAGTGTGTAAATATTAATGTAAAGTTATGCTTACTACACTACAAAAAAAAATAGAAATTATATGTGATGTAAATATCACTATCAATAAATAAATTCATATGCCTTAAATTCCTTTCTAATTTGTTTTGCAAGAGAGGGATTGTTACAAGAAAACAAAATCCCATTACAAAAAAATAAAGAACCATTACAACTTTCAACCTTAAATGAATTCCAAGAATAATCAAGTTTTTTGATCTTAGAAATATCATCTTATAGTAACAAAAAAAAAAATCAAGAAAGACTAGGAGATCAAATCCTAACAATGCAAATCACTACAAAAGATAAAAGACAAAAAAAAAACAATAAATTTCAAAAATGATATCTCAAAATTATATAATTATATTAATTAAATATAAAAAAATACACTTAAAAACAAATTATTAAATTATTGAAAAATTATTAATTTAAAAAATCAATTATTTAAATTGAAAATTTATATAAAATTTCTTACTTTTAATAAAGAGACCTTCATAAATGTCCAATTACACAATTAAACACAAATAGCTTAAATGACATTATCTTTTCAAAAAATATTATTGATAAATAAGACATATTTTTATGGGCAAAGGCGTTATGCATTGAAAGCAATGAAGGAATATTTTGTACTAAGAAAAACCTTTTCCATTTAAATTGACATCCTTACTGGTTATCGTTAGTAACTAGAATAGTAATCTGGTTCAAAAATTGCACCGATTAAATAAAATCACATTTCCTTATGCCTTTAATTTACTCTTTTTCGATTTACTCTTTATCTTTTTTGATTTACACTGAAGGCAGTTATTCGGGTATGCTATTAAACTCCTCCTATTAGTTGGTATTTTGTACAATGAAACATTACTGCTAACTTCTATTTGTAGCCCATTCCCATGCTACTGCATTGATTCACAGAGAGACGATTAATTTCATTTTTCTGTGTGATTTGGTTGCAGCCGTATGTGTTTAACAATTTTTTTTTGTTTTAAGGACTGGCACGACTTTCGAAATTGTAGCTGCATATTGCCTGTTTAATCTTTTTTAGGAGAGCTTTGCAGAGGTGGGGGAAACAGGATGTCAATGTATGATTTGCAAGTTTTTAATGTATATATCCTACTGTAAAATTTGCAGCATATATTTTCTCTGTTCATATTTAATTATATATGATATCATTACTTATTCTTGTATTGTTTTTCTCTTAACCTTCGTAGAATCTATTAGTTACTGTTTCAGGTGCAGGAGAAAAAAATTTGGCATGGGGTGTTTTTCTAGGCACAGTGCAAAGATTTCAACGAACTTTGCAGGTATAGTGTAGCGATTTCAACCTTGTAGGTATGAATTTAGCTAATGTGAGGTAATCCTTCTCCTGTTACATGCAATTTTATTTTCACCCTGCATAACTTAATTTTAGAATATATTGAATATATAGTGGCCCTAGAGTGTTGTGTGATCTGTAGCTTTCTCAACCCTTCCAATGGAAAATCTTCCCCCAAGCATGATTTCTTCTCTCTTCAAAAAAAGTAAGGGAAAAATCTAGAACAAGATGGATGGGGATTTGAACTCCTAAGCTACCTGGACTACAATCGTATATGCAGTTAAAAAAAGAAGTTACATGCAGCATACACACGCATGAATATAATTTGGTTTCATATTATGAAATAAAAGAAGCCAATATTATGCTGGTATTGGTATGGTGCGATGGTTTATTGGTGGCATTGTTGTTCTTGTCAGCAAGGTTCAAACCTCGTTGGGTGGTATTGTTGAATGTTTGTATTCCAGTTTTGTATGCCACTTCATTGCTCCGGTCAAAAGTGTTTACCCCTTGAATTAAATAAAAATAAATAAAGAGCCAATATTATTTCTACTTTTATATATTTTCTTCTGTTGCATTTAATAAAATGGCATTCAATTATGGCATTATGTCATATTTTTCATGCATTTTGGTAATGTTTTTCTACAGGGATATCACAGTTTTAGTATTTAATTATTATTTTTCTTTCTTTTTTGTTACTTGCACAAGGTGTTTGCAATGGTTAAGGAGATTGGCTTTACATATACCCATATCTTTTGTTTGAGATTTTTGTAGAGTTATTTTATTGAATCAATTGTATGCATGTTTTACATATCATTGCATTCCATAAATAGAAAACTATGCTTTTATTTGTATCAAATTGACTCCTAGTAAATAGAAATGACCATTAACAGAGCAACATTTATTATTGAACAGAGCAACATTCATTATTATTATTTTTTGGTATAATCAAATATGGCTAGGTATAAGAATATTGGAATGTCCATTAAGATAGATTTAGAAGGATACCAAGGTAGTAGAAAAAACATATCTTATAGGTTAATTATTTATAAAGATGAGATATTAAAAAATATGTGAAACTATAGACATAATAAGAGGTTTCTAAAATTTAAAAATTTCAGGATGAAAGAACTTTTAAAAAAAAAAAAGTTTCTATAATTTAGTTTAGTGCTTATTGTTAAATGAGATTATATTCAATATTCTAAATGAATTATGTTGAGAGACATGATATAATTGTATATGGGTGTTAGGGTGAGGTTAATATTTAAAATTTTGTTTTGATTTGTTTTTATCAATTTATATCTTGAATTAAATATTTTATTGATAAGAATTATTTTAATATTTTATTCATTAAAGATTATTTTCATAATTATTTATAAAGATGAGATATTAAAAAATATGTGAAATTATAGACATAATAAGAAGTTTCTAAAATTTAAAAACGTAAGTTTACATAGAGAAGGCCTCATATTATTGGTAGCTTATAATGCAACATAATAGATGGCTTGATCTAAACATACAAAAAGGTATGATATAAATCTTCCTTAACCTTACTTCTCTTTCAAAATAATATATTTACATGAGAAAAGAATAAATTCTATAGATTTTAATCTTTAGAAGCCGTATCTAGATGAAAAATAGCAATAATGAAAGTCTGCTTACTATGCAACATAAATAAGTATGCTAGTTTAAAATGTCTATTGCAATCACTTTCGTCATAATTTTGTGTGCACACATTTTTTTAAAATATTATTGACAAATAAGAGTTATTTTCAGACTTATTAAATATTCTCTGTATGAACATCAAGCAATGTAATGAGTATCATTATGCCTCTTTCATATATATCTTTTTTTTTAAATACCATTGATAAATATGAGGTGATTTCAGAATATTTATTTCAATAACTTTTTAGTAAATTTTGTGTGTGAACATCACCTTATGTAATAAGTATTAATAATTTTTTTAGAATATTTTGTGTGTGAACGACACCTCATGTAATGAGTACCACTGTGATTTTTCAAACAAATTTATTTTAAAAATATTATTAAATGACTTTACCTGAAAATTTTTGGTGTGAACATAACCTAATGCAATAACCCATGGCCTATGGTATAAAAGATGGTCATGTGGTAGTGTCTCCTTTTGTTGCGTGTATCGTAAGGAAGGTGGGATGTAATGGCGGCCAGGATTTTGCTAGAAGAATAAAAGGAGGAAAGTTAGAAGTTGGCGTATAAGTACCGTGCATTGGATTTAGCATACTAAAATTAAACCCACTTTTTCCAATCTGATTCGAATCAATGGCATAGTGGGGTGGTCAAGTAAAGCTAAATTTTAATAGGTGACACGACCACATAAATTATTATTAATGGCTCGTATTCGTTTCGAAGGCCACGATCGGGACGCGGCTAATCTCCCGACGACAACGCATGTTACCATATAAAATAGCATGATGTCCATACATAGCACATAAAAACGGTACGAAGGAACGCTAACGGAAGGAGGGAAGGAGGTAACCGCACGGAACTGCAGCATTTTGGCGCCGTATGAATTTAAAAAAAATTACCGCTAATCTATGGATTTAAAAATAGTCATACGTTTTTAAAAGAATTAAAATTTAAACTAAAATAAAATATTTTTTATATAAATAAGATAGATCTTAAATAATTTTAAATTAAAATAAAATAATTGTAAATTAAGTTAATTATTAATATATTATTATATGATATATTTAATATTATAATTATTATTATATTTTTTATTGTAATTGTTTTTATAATTATTATTACATTAAATTATATTACTATATTATAATAATATATTATTCTATTAGATTATTATGATATTATTAAAATAATAAAATAATTATATATTATTAATAAATTTTATTGTTATGAAAATCTAGACTGAGATGAGATGGCGCGCATGTCTGCAACTCCAAGAACCGAGCTAGGGCATCCGAGCCCTATTCCTGCGCGGCTGGGGTGGGGTTTGTTGGGTTGTTTCTTGTTCTAGTCTTGGTGTGTTGCCTCATGCTTGGGTTTGGTTGTTGGGGGATCAGCTGTTTTGGGGTGGGCGGAGGAAAATGGGTTGTTATTCTTTCTGAATCTGCGTAATAGGGTGGTGTGGGCAACGTGTGGAGAGAGGTGGTGTGTTTGGTGGAAGGGTTGGTGTTCGGCCTTGCATGGTCATCTCTGGCTCTACTGCCTCAAGACTTTGCAAGGCCCTTCAGGCATGGACTTTCGTTTCGCGATTGGCTCAAAGTAGCCGGTGCATGCAACAAAAGTTATTGACAATAGCCTTTTCTTTCAGGATTCGGTAGTTAGTGGTGTTTGCATGTCGGGGGGATCTCGCATCACTAAAGTTAATGCATGTCTTGAGCGGTGTAAGGAGAGACCTAAGTTGGTCATTCCACCTGAGATGATAGCTGAAGATATTGAATACTATTCCAGGCATTCCTTATATTGCAAATTTTTGGGGATGAGGGTTTCTCCTCAATTTTTGGTGTCTTGGGCCTGACAAACATGGTCGCCGAAGGGTGAAATGGACATTATGTTGTTGGCTAACAATTACTTCATGGTCACTTTTGATTGCATGGCTGATCAGAACAGGGTCTTTGAGGGTGGTCCCTATTTTCATAACCAAATGGGGTTGTTTATCAAACCCTGGCATGTGGGTTTCAACCCTTCGGAGGAGCTTTCGAATCGTGTTCCGATTTGGGTCAGACTTCCTTGACTTCCAGTGGAGTGTTGTTGAGATGATGTTCTACAATTGATAGCATCTTTGCTTGGAAAACCAGTCAGTTCCTCGCAACAAACTCTGGATAGAAAGGTAATGACTTATGCCCGTGTCTGCGTTGAAATTGATTTGGGTAAACCCTTGCCAGATTTTGTAGATATGTGTGCAGGCTCTTACTCTTGGGTGCAGTATTTAGATTATGAGACTCTTCCATTCTTATGTCATCTTTATCATGAATATGGTCAATGTTGATGGTGTTTTCTGCACAACAACAACTCAGACAGAATGCAATATTCTATCTCTCCTGAAAGGTAATTTTAAACAACGAGTTACTAAAAATCATCCCAAGGACTCTCGGGTGTCAGGTCATGACAATGCATAAACAACAAAGATAATATGTGAAAATGCTGGTAATCACAATCGGACCTTACTACAAACAAGTTGTATCTTTCCAATTTATCAAATCTTGCAATATGATGATCTTAAATCCTAAATCTAACCAAAATAATAAGGAAACAACAAAAGATGAGGGTGCAAGAGATGTAATGAAATCTAAACTATAAACTATTTCTAGGATGAACAATGCAAATGATAAATTCCTGGAATGGACCAATCTCAAATAACCAATTCCTGCTTAACCCACAATGCAATCTCACAAGAAAGGTGCAATCTTCTAAGGCATACAGATTTTCAAATCATAGACATTCATCCACAATTGAAATAAGCACAAATAGATATATGGTCCAGGTTGACTTCACCAACCTACTACAATCAGATAGTTACTGGGAGTATAGACCAAAGATTGCTACAAACATTCCAAGCATGAAATCATGAACACTATTCACCAAACTAATCTAATTCCAAATCTAACATCGAATCTTATATCTTCAAGCAATTTAAAAGATGGAACAACAAGAACCATGCAGGATAAACTAACACAAAGGAATTCACCAGAGAAACCATAATGCCTTCAATTGTATTAGATCACCAAAATGTAGCAACAATTCCACTGTTCTATGTTACAGCATTTGCTGCAAGGAACTAACTACTATCTCTACTATAAAATGCTCTAGCTCTTCCTTAATCTAGCTTGTCTCTTTTAACCGTCTAACTAACTCCTTTACAAATGAGGCAGGAATGCCATTTGTAGAAAATCCTCAAACATGTTGGCCCAGCCAAACATTTACAAATAAAGTAGCCAAAACAAGTCGACCTCAGGAATTTCAAAATAAGGCACACATTAAATGCCGATACATCATCAAGGTCGGCCAAAACACATTCCCCAATGTAGCTCGGATCAACAGATGCCCTATAATAATAGGGAAGCACAAATCTCCAGGTTGACATTAATTTCTGCCTCCCTTATCTTTGTTCTGATCCAACGCTTCATGAACCTTCAAAAACACTCTATCTAGTTCAGCAACAAGTGGCAAGGGTAGGATATTGAGCCGACACTCAATGGATCCAATTTCTTCCTTTGACTGCTTGATCGTTGCATCCCAATCACCCTTATATGCCAAGTCCTTATCCACCATAGCCAAATAAGTAGCCGCATCATCCAATTGGTGCCCTATCACAGAGTTTTCAACATCAGGGGAATAGACATCATGCCACCATTCCCTTAATTGCTCCAAGCTCAAGTATTTAGGAGCAATCTTCCTCCTGCCAGTCATAACTTCAAAAAAGGCGATGCATCCATCATAAACATTGGTTAAGTCACCATCCATCTGCTTCCTTTGCTTATAAATCTTTTTAATGGATTTCTGTCATATTTGTAGGGCCTCAAACCACTCCCAAGGCTCATAAACCCTAGATGAAGGAAGGATTCCATCAGTAACCAATTGATCCTTACCATACTCCACGATTGCTTTAGTTTTCTGCAATAAGAGATCAGTGTCTTCCTTATCTTGAGATAAAACATGCCCTAATAAATCCTTAGCCATTATTGCATCATCTCCTTTAGTCTGTACCTCCTTCAGCCAATCTACTATAGCCATGGTAGAAGCCTTCATCTTCTCTATCTTGGAGATGGTCTCCTTTGACAAGAAGCCAACAGCAGCAGAAGAGGATGGGTGAAAAGACTGCAAAGGCTTCATTAAGTCTTCCAGACATTTCCTTAGCCTTTCGTTTTCTTTCTTTAACTCATGTCTGGACTGTGTTTCCTTCCTCAATCTACCAATGATCACTGCACTGGACCCCTCATATTCTTCAATATCTTGCTCCATAAAAGCAGGCCCAAGATTGATAGTCTGTACATTATAATCCTTCCCGATGACCTCATCTCTACTTTTATCAGCTGCAGGGGTAGCAATATGAATGACCTTGTTACTATCCTCATCCCTTTCAATCTTTGAAACCACTTTGGCTATCTTCTTTTTCTTACCCTTTCCAATCTTAGCCAACATTTCATCCCAGTTGAGAGGAGTGTCCTCAACGATGACCTACTTTCTTGTAATATCCTTGTTTAGCCAATTCAGAACAGCAGGATCCACCCGGATTTCATCCTCTTTAACCTCCTCATGAAGTTCTACTGTCTCATCCTTTTCCTTGTCAGGAGATTGATCACCTTTGCTTTCCAACTCTGGCTCTTCTTCTTGCAGGGGTGATGGAGTCTTAACAGGAACATCCTCCTTCTCAGGGGATCTATTAGCTTTACTGCTCACAGGAGAATCCTCATACTATACCAACGGGGAAGGATGCACTTCCACATCTTCAACCTCAAGCTTAGCTACCTCGCCAAAGAGTTCTCCTTCCTTGAATGGTTCTGCCTCCCCACTGGTCTCATGCTCTTCATGAGATGTCTGCTCAGGTATATTGAATGAAGGAGAGGTAGCCTTCTACTATTCCACAGTGGATGCCATTGGAAGAGGATCTATCTTTTGCATGGTCTCCTTGCGAGATGGAGTCATTGACCTCCTCAAATAAACTTAGGGTTTCTCTCCTGAGCTCTCCACATCAACCACTAGAGGGTTTTCCTCATCCTTAGGAGCTTCCTGGCCTTTCTTCTTAGAAATCCTAGTTGTTCTTGTCCTTTTGGGTTCTGGAGGGGTATCTTCTTTCTCTTCTTTCTCAAGTTCTTCCTCCTCAGCAGACTTACCTATTTTCAGAGTACGACTCCTCTTTTTCCCTCTAGGTTTCCTCTTCTTTTCAGGCTCACTCTCCTTAGGACCTCTGATTTTAATCTTGAAAGGTGAGCTCACCTTAGTTTTTTCTGCAGAATCATCCTCACCGGATTCCTCTGAAGTGGAATGGGCATTCAAATTCCCCATCAAATTGAAGGTACAGGGTACCTTCTCACTTTCCAATTCCCATACTTTGTGCTTCTACCATGACTTGGTAAATTTCATAATAGGAGCCATTAATTCTTCCAGCTCAGTTATCTCATTTTCTGACTAGTTTATCTCCCCAATGGATATGTCCTTAACCGACTCATATGCATGATCTTGAACCAAATTCCCATCATCCTCTAATTGGTCAGGGATCAACTTGACATTATACATTCTGATTACATCAACTGGAAGCCTAGAATATCTCTTCTTCCTCACCTCAAAGTCATCCTTGATGTTCGCCCAGTAATCCTCTAGATCATCCTTGTGGTGATATTCTTTAGTTTCCTTCTTTTGCACCTCTCCAGTGATGTCAAAATTTGTCCTCTTAGAATGGAAAGAGAAACCAAAAGCACTCAATTCCTCTCTTTATGCATGAGCTGACTAGATTGAAGGGCAAACCTCACTTATACCAATTTTCAAAGGGAAGTCTCCACCGAACCCTATCTTATGCCTTGCCCTTTTAACAATAGCATCAAAGTCACGTATCTGTTGGGTAACCTCTAAAAGAATGACATGGTTAGTAGGATATCTAGGCAATCTGTATGGAGTAGTTGGACATCTGTCAATCCTAATATAGGAGAAGGTAGGGAATTGTATAAACCAAGCTCCATATTTCTTAATCAGCTCCTTGGCTCCATCAGAGATTCTCACATGCTCTACGTTTTGAAGTAACCTAGTGATATGCATAGTGAATGCATCATTTGCTCTTCTATAATTTAAATTCCCTAGGTGTAGCTTAGGATATACATCATAAATGACATCCTGTTCGAATGTTCCTTTTGGATTCAAACCCCTGTATGGGTAAAATCTGGCAAGCACATACATCACATAAGATGACATAGTGAATTTCTTTTATTCCAGCACATCCCTCATTTGTCTGTCAGTCATTGCACTGATAATCCCTGCCCAGTGATAATTGATACCTTGCTCAATCTTGTTGATGATGTGCACCATCCAATTCTCCAACACCCCAGCGCTCTTCAAGCTGGCCACCCTGCTTAATAGTGTGATAGCATCATATATATCCTGCCTGAAATTAACCCTGTGCAACTGTTTAGGCAGCTTGGAGAAGTGGGATTTTGGCTTCTCAAGCCAAGAATTGATCATCTGTTGGGCTTTGGTAGGCTCATCCTCATAGTAAGTTCTAGCCAAATCCATGTCCAAGGCACACAGACATGGTAAGTCTGGCATATCAAATGTCTAAGCAATAGAAATGGGATCAAAGTTTGCCAACACTCTTCCATCAGTGCTGACAATCCTCTACATGTCAAAGTCATATTGGCGGGCATACTCCAATATCAATTCATAGCATTGAACTGCAGGAGGAAATCCTACTACATGGACCAGTCCGGACTTCATCATTCCCTTGGTTAGGGCTGATAGGTCTTTCTGAGTTGTCCTTTCCTTGAATTCTTCATATCTCCACGCTCCTACATTAGTGTTCGAGACCTCTGACCAAACTGAAGCTATCTTACTGTCAGGCAACTGGCTTTTCACATCTAACCTTAACCATTCTGCATCTATCACCGAAGATCCCTCTGTGTCTCCCTTGGCCATTCCTGTCGTTGCCAGGCTTGATTCAGCCTACATCCACAAAAGAACCTCATGAGAATCCAATTATTATCCATATCTCGACCAAAGGTTAGCCTTGAAACCACATGAAATCATTAAGATCAATCACTAATCATCGATCTTGAAAAGCTAGGAAAACACAACAATTTGGGAAAATGAGGTAATCCGGGAAAATCTAGTCGGGGCAGAATTTGGAGAAATCCGACCCAGACGGACTCCCACTGCCAAGACATCATTCATCAAACAAATCATCAATATGGAAAAAAGAGATGCATAATTACCATGATATTGATTCATTTAGCAACAAGAAATCATCATCTAACCTTTAGTTCATTGCTTTAATTTCGAAAATCTAAATCAAATGAAAATAGGCAGAAAACCGAAAGAATCTAGACAGTCCAGATTTCCGCAGACAGCTTGAAATTCTAGGAACTCATCATACTTCAGGAAAATGGATGAATCCGAGAAAATCTAGTCGCGCAGGAATTCTGTGGACACCTCGGAAACCCGACGACCTTTAGACGCACAGACCATTAACCGAGTAATCGCACAAATCTCCCTACTCGGATTCCATGAAGATAAACTCAACCTTAATGAGCCAAATTTTGACTGCACATGAACTTAACTCCCAAAAACTCTCAAGTGATTGATTCCTGCAACGAAATGAGGATGCCCTAATCTTTAACAGCCAAACCTCTGCCATGAGAGCTAAAGCAAGCTCGAAATTTAAACTCAATCCCTCAAAATGATGAAACTAAGGTGCCCTAGGGTCTCAAATGCTACGAACAAGGTCGAGCAAAACACAAGACAAGAGGACCATGACGACTCCACCGAACTTAAGAAATCTAGGCAAACATACCGAAACCCTAATCCTCACAACGTAGCAGACTACGCGCCAACAAAGTAAGCCCCTAACAAAAACACCTAGCCATAGGGGTATACTCAACACTCGATTGATAAATTAAGAGATGCACAGTGCAGATGATAAGACCCGTGGAAGGGTGAGTTCAAACCCTAGTTCGATAAATACATGGTCATGAAAATAAACAAGGGCCGACCCAAATAACCACCAACCAACAATCTTGAAGAATTCGATCAAAGCGCAAACAAAGGCAAAGTTAGCGATGGCTTACCATGGATCAAATCTGAATGAAGCTCGAGCCCAAGGAAGTCACTGCGAATCAGGGAGCCCTAGCAATGCAAATATCAACACAGATGTCCAAGGAATCCATGCACAAGCAAACCAAATCCACTGAATAAAGCTGAAAATGAATAAACTCAAGTGCTAGAGCAGATAACAAATGAATAATGAAATTATGAAAAGCACTAGAAGCCTTTAAACTCACTTACATTCGTGCTAGAGCAAATGTACCTCAAGCATTAATGGTCGATAAGACATATCGATGAAATCTGGAAACCCGAGCTCAGAACCAAAAGTCAGAAAAAACTGAGCCAAATGGACTATCTGAGTGAGCACGAACCCCGCGGATAATGCACCCTTCGGGATTCTGACACAGTCCGAGAAAATTCGGGTCACTGAGAAAATCTTGGATTCATCCAAAAACCTAGACTTCAAAAATTTCAATAGCGACCAGACTATGAACCAGGACCCGAGAAAATCTGGGCGAACCGGAAAATCCTGGACCCAGGGCAAAACCCAGACTTCCATTAAAAACCAAGTTTGATCAATTCAACCTTCAGGGTAAGACCAAGACAAGCAAGACCAACATCGAGCAAGACCTTGAAAGGATAAATCCAATAAAAACCAAAGGTCCAAGAGATATCCCAAATAAAAAAAAAGGGTCCCCACTCCAAGTGGGGCGTGTGTGCAAAATTTGCACAACAAATGGCGACTCTGCTGGGGAAATGCTCCAGAGCATTTCGATGACAAAATGGAATCAAGAACCCAGAACTTATGGTTTCAACTCATCCATCCTGCCACTACCTACAGTTAAACCAAAGAACTCACCAGTCATCAAGATCTTTCCTACACTGGGGTCGAAGTGTGTGCACATGCATTCATTATCGCCCCTTAGCTACAACATGATCCAAACGTGGTCTAAACAAGCTACATAAAGATTCATACTCCAAAAGTAACCTGGATAGAACCTCGCTGCCAGTCAGGCATCCATAGCCCTGACGAGGTTATCGTTGTGATTCTCCTGAACATAGCTCTACTACCAGCCAGGTGTCCATAGCCCCGGTAGAGATATCTAGATCCCCCTTATGAGTTGAATTCAAAATTTTAATTTTCAATATTATTATTTTTTATTTTTTTTATACTGCTTGTCTTTTCACTGCTTTCACTTCAACCTATGAACAATGAAGTTCACACTCAGGGATGAAAACCACAGTGGTAGTAGAGCCGAAAAAAGATTTTTCACCTATTCAAACCTCATAAGGACCTTCTACAACTTCAAGTATCTTTAATATCCAAAAATGTGAGACCCTAATGTATTCTTGTTCAATCTGACTAGAAGACTCTTTGCTTTAGACACAAGGATATGTGACATTGGGTAGAGAATGCATACCATAATGTTTTGGAAAGGTGAATAAAGTTGGTAAAAGAAATACTAAGAGTGCCACACCTACTTTGTCACCACTGTCATACAAATGCAACAAGAGATCCCAGAAAGAGAAGGAACCAAGAGCAAGAGCATCACAAACCAAAACAAAACAAACCAAAGAAAACCTACTCTAACCAAAGAAAAATAGGAAAGGCCGAAAGGAAACCTACTCTAACCAAAACAAAACAACAGAAAGCAACCTAAACTAACTATATACAAAGCAGGGAGCTGAAAATAGCTTAGGATTGGAAATAATGTTTCAAATACTGCCCATTGATAGGCAGCGGAATATCTTCTCCAGTGAGAGTCTTCAGACGGAAGGCATTATCCCCAATAATTTTAGCAATCTGATATGGACCAAGCCATAGTTTATCAAACTTCCCATGGTCCCCTTTTTGATCATTAGGTTTATCCCAATACAACACAAGGTTAGAAATCCTAAAAGCTTTGACTTTAGCTCTTCTGTCAAACCACCTCTTAACTACCCCCTGATGTTTGGAAAAGTTTTCAAGGGCATCATCTCATTTTTCTTCAAGGTTCAGTAGCTCTGTCAACCTAGCTTCCCTTCTATCCCCTCCATCATAAAACTCATTAATAAATTGCAAGGTTGGGATCTTGAGTTGAATGGGGAATGCTGGCTCTAGACCATATACTAAGTGATAGGGAGATGTTCCGATGGATGACTTAAGCCTCGTACGATCTACCCAGAGGGCAAACCGAAGTTGGGTATGCTAGTCTTTTGGGTTCCTCTCTAGCAACTTACGGATAACAGTCAACAAGTTCTTATTGGAGGACTCTGCTAAGCCATTACCTTAGGGGTAGTAATTGGATGCAAACTTTATAATAATGCCATGATCAAAAGTCCAATTTGAAAATTTTAAAGATGTGAAAGCAAGACCATTATCAATGACAATAGCAATGGGGCATCCAAATCGATTAATAATGGTAGACTCTAGAAAATCAATCACTACTTCAGATGTACATTGCCTACAAGAAAAATCCTCAGTCCACTTTGTGAAATAATCAGTAATAGTTAGAATGTACCTGTGTCCAACAAAAGATGGTGGGTTGATAGGGCCTATGAAGTCCATACCCCACTGAGCAAAAGGTCTTACCTCAGTGACCGGTTGAAGTGGAAGTGTTGCATACCTCTCCTTCATTGCTACAGTATAGAAAATGTGACAGGTCCTAACGTGATGGTGAACATCCTTGAACAATGTGGGCCAATAATACCCAGCCCTTAAAATTTGATTCACTGTGGCAATAGCAGAACCATAGCCAGTACCATACTTTTCATGAAATTCATTCATCACTCTTTCAGCTTCTTGTTTCCCAAGACACCTCAAGTAAATGCCTTCATGATTTCTCTTATATAGAATAGCTCCCTTGAGCATGAAACCATCGCTCTTTAGTCGTAGAGCTCTCCTTTGAACATCATTAAGATGGCTTGGGGATCGCTGGTTCAACAAATAATAAACTATGTCATCATACCAGCAACCTAGGGAAACTTCCTCAAGATTATAATTCTGAATAGTCAGTTCAAGCCCCATTTCATCCATAGTCTGAGTAAGTCCCTGCCCTCTTACCAACTTCATGGGTTGAATCTCAATATCACATTTTTGCAGCATTGTCACCCACTTAGCTCTACACTCACCCAACTCATTCTGCATTAACAGTAACTTAACTGGAGGATCTGGGACAATTGCATAAACCTTATTCCTGAGGATATAATGTCTAAATTTCTTCACTGCTCAGACTAGGGCATATGCCTGCTTTTCTACACTTGGATATTTCAACTCAGCATCTTTTAATGGTGCACTCATAAAAGCAATAGGATGTTCGTTTCCCTCATTAGACTTCTGAGTCAATATTCCTGCACATGAATGATCTGAAGCAAATGAATAGATGTAAAAGGGCCTACTGTAATCAGGATTCACCAATACAGGAGCATCAACAATGGCTCTTCTGATTTCTGCAAATGCCTCCTTTGCTTCTGCAATCCACTCAATTTTAGCATCTTGCTTCAACATTGCATTCAACAGTTTAACAATTTCAGCAAATCCAGTAATGAATTTCCTGACGAAGTTAATCTTGCCAAAGAAAGACTTCATCTCTTTTTTGCTAGCAGGTGGCTGAATCTTCAGTATGGCTTCCACTCTTCCTAGATCAATAGCAATTCTCTTTTCAGATATGACATGTCCAAGCAACTTCCCTTCTGTCACTCCAAAAATGCACTTTTTAGGATTCAGGGATATACCAAATTCCCTACACCTTTGAAACACTTTGCGTAAGTCTAAGATGTGGTCCCCTCTATTTTTGGAAAACACAGTTAGATCATCCATATAAATAATAATGCACTTGCCTATGATGTCTATAAAGGAAATATCCATGGCCCTTTGAAATGTGACCCCAACATTAATAAGACCAAAAGGCATCCTCTTGTAAGCAAAGGTACCCCATTTTGTTGTGAAAGCAGTTTTGTGTCTGTCTTCTTACTAAACCATTACTTGGTTGTACCCTGAATAGCTGTCCAGAAAGGACATCATCTAAGAACCATTTACTACTTAAAGTACTTCATCCAATGAAGGGACTGGGTAATTATCCTTTTCTAATGACCTGTTTAGATTTTTGAAATCCACGCAAAGTCTGATCTCTCCATTCTTTTTTCTTACTAGGACTAGGTTCACCACCCATGTTGAATGTCTGACAGGAAATATAATTCTGGCTGACAGTAATTTCTGAACTTCTCTCTGTATAACTGGTTCTAGTAGTGCATTAATTGATCTCTGTCTCTGCCTGAAAGGCTTAGCCCCGAGCTTCAGAGGTATAGTATGAGTTATGACAGATGTATCGTAAGTTTTCAGGTCTTCATAACTCCATGCTATTATATCCAGAAAGCTATGCAATGCTTCAATTATTCCTTGTCTTTCCTCTAGAGTGCATACTTGGCCAATGAAAATGTTCTTAACATTATCTTCAGTTCCCATATTGTGAGTATTACACTGTCCATTGATGGATTTCTTTTTAGACTCTTGCTCCTGATCTCTAATCTTATCCAGATCAAAAATCCACTCTAACTGTACCATTCCCCTTGGAATAGTATTAGACTTCAAATTTATCACTCCCTCCAAATCCAGTTCTGTTTCATCAATAATTTGGGAAGCAAAAACATATGGTTGCCATCCTCAAATACCTGAAAGTTAGTAACATTGTCTAGAACCGATGGCACGGGAGTCAATTCTATAGTAAACTTTTTCAAACCTGACAAAGATAGGGGCTGTAGAGTACTTGCTGCCTGGGCCAAAGAATCTACAGTTTGATTCTTTTGTCGTGGTATCAATTGAATATTGAAGGCATCAAATCCCTCAATGAGGTCCCATACTCTATGCCTATAATTAGTCATTCTCCTATCATGGCATTAATATTGTTTCCTTGCTTAATTACCAACTCAGAATCACCAAACACTTGCAGAATCTTAACCTTTTTCTTAAGTGCCATAAGAAGTCCATGAATTAATGCCTCATATTTTGCTATGTTATTGGTACAATGAAATTGAAGTCTATGGGCTGTAAAGAAGGTTTTACGTTTTGGGCTAATCAATTCAAATCCTGCTCCAGCTCCATGTTTGGATTTAGATCCATCGAATCTGAGAGTCCAGCACTCAGCAGCTGCAGTCCTCTTCATCACATCCTTCAGCCTATTATTGCCGGATGGTTCATCAGATAGCATTGCTTTCTTTCCTTTATAGTCTTCTTGAGGGCTTGGCATATCTGTCTTGACTGCCAGGGCTAGATTCATGCATTTATGTACTTGTTCTACTGCTGTCTGGCATAAACAACCCTCCAACTCTGAATGGGAAGCATTATGAAATCTACACCAATTAGGTAAGAGTAATTCTTCAAAACTTGTCCTTCTTCCTTGGTGAACTTGATTTTCAACAGATTGTCTGATGAATTCCTAGAAGTTGTCTAGTAGGCTAATCTGATTACCTTTGGATTCTTTTTCTTCATTAATTGATTCTGTCATAACAGTAGCATTGCTAGAATCTGTCTCTGCATCAATAGACATCACATGTAACATCAATACCTCCTCTAAGTCTAACTCTTCATAAGGAGTTGACAGCATATAATTTCCCATGCCTACTTTCGATATCAGAACTTCATTTGAAGTATTTTGGTACTCTGTAATCATGTATTTCTTGGTTCTCTCTCAATTCTGATCTAATTTGGTACCCCTTTTTAGGGAAGCCACATGTGGGAGTGGTCAGTAGATACATATCCATTTAAGGCCTTAGTAAAATCTCTTCCTAGAATCAGGCCATACGCATAAGGGATGTCAGCTACTTGAATATTGATAACCTGCTAAATTCTTGGATCAGAAGCTACTTGCATGTGAATCATGTTTAATTCTCCCATCACATTTACTTCAATTATATCCAACTGAGTTACCTTCTTCTGGGAGTCAGCAGGTGTAATCCCTAAAGCTCTACATACTCTGAATGGCATCACATTAGTAGAGGCACCAGAATCCAATAAACAGTTATGTAGATTCTTACCAAATATGCACACAGAGATCAAGAATGGTGGGGTATCTATCTTCCCTTGAAATAAAGTTGGATGAGTATCGACTTGGGCAACTTGAGTTTTGTCCTTCTCCTTTCCTTTGTCTCCAGGGGGTAGGTTAATCCGATTGCAGGCCTCATTTTGTGTCTTCACAAGTTGAGAACCAGAAACCTTGTTGATACTCTCACTGGAAGATTTATCCAAGGATGCGGGGTGTACACCATAGGTACTTAGAACTGCATTCCTAATTACAGGGAACCTCAATAACTCAAATGCTGAAAGATTTACATTTAATTTCTTGAACTCCTCAACAACATACAAAGCCATTTGCTCCTCACTCATATCAGTGGGGACTTCCCTAGAAGGTTCCTCCACCTTGTCTTTACTCACTTGATCAGCTTTTTCCTTCTGTGGGTTAGTCGGAGCTTGTCCTTCCTTTGAGAGGTACTATTTGGAAACATGTGGAAAGGACAGATTATTACTAGCATTAGGGTTTGGAGGGATATTGAAATTATTAGGAGGAATGGAGGTGGTAAAAGGTCCTCTAGCCTGTGGGCGCCTATGGGGCATATCTCTTAAACCCTGCCTCTGGAACATCTGCACTTCTTCACCATACGCTTCTTGTTTATCCAGGGAGCCATTATCATTTACTACTTCCTCATTGAACAATTGAACAACCTCATCTCCATTGCACATTTGATCTGTTTTCTCCTCCTGGGAATCAGATTCCTCTTCTGGAACATTTTCTTCGCCTGCTGGAAAAGGAGCATGGTTTAATACCAACACAGGAGAGTCGTAGGGGTTTGGTGGAACAATCTCTTGACCATTTGCATTATTTTGTAGATATGTGTGCAGGCTCTTACTCTTGGGTGCAGTATTTAGATTGTGAGAATCTTCCATTCCGATGTCATCTTTGTCATGAATATGGTCACTCTTGATGGTGTTTTCTACACAGCAACAACTTAGACAGAATGCAATATTATATCTCTCTTGAAAGGTAATTTTAAACGAGTTACTAAAAATCACCCCAAGGTCTCTCGGGTGTCAGGTCATGACAATGCATAAACAACTCAAATAATATGTGAAAGTGTTGGTAATCAAAATCAGACCTTACTACAAGCAAGCTGTATCTTTCCAATTTATCAAATCTTGCAATATGATGATCTTAAATCCTAAATCTAACCAAAATAATAAGGAAACAACAAAAGATGAGGGTGCAAGAGATGTAATGAAATCTAAACTATAAACTATTTCTAGGATGAACAATGCAAATGATAAATTCCTAGAATGGACCAATCTCAAATAACCAATTCCTGCTTAACCCACAGTGCAATATCACAAGAAAGGTGCAATCTTCTAAGGCATACAGATTTTCAAATCATAGACATTCATCCACAATCGAACTAAGCACAAATAGATATATGGTCTAGGTTGACTTCACCAGCCTACTACAATCAGATAGTTACTGGGAGTATAGACCAGAGATTGCTACAAACATTCCAAGCATGAAATCATGAACACTATTCACCAAACTGATCTAATTCCATATCTAACATCAAATCTTATATCTTCAAGCAATTTAAAAGATGGAACAATATGAACCATGCAGGATAAACTAACACAAAGGAATTCACCAGAGAAACCACAATGGCTTCAATTGTATTAGATCACCAAAATGTAGCAACAATTCCACTGTTCTATGTTACAACATTTGCTCCAAGGAACTAACTACTATCTCTACTATAAAATGCTCTAGCTCTTCCTTAATCTAGCTTGTCTCTTTTAACCATCTAACTAACTCCTTTAAAAATGAGGCAGGAATGCGATTTATAGAAAATCCTCAAACATGTCAGCCCAACCAAACATTTACAAATAAAGTAGCCAAAACAAGTCAGCCTCAGGAATTTCAAAATAAGGCACACATTAAATGTTGATACATCATCAAGGTCAGCCAAAACACATTCCCCAATCCAGCTCAGATCAATAGATACCCTATAATAATAGGGAAGCACAAATCTCCAGGTTGACATTAATTGTCGCCTCCCTTATTTTTGTTCTGATCCAACGCTTCATGAACCTTCAAAAACACTCTATCCAGCTCAGCAATAGGTGGCAAGGGTAGGATTTTGAGCCGACACTATATGGATCCAATTTCTTCTTTTGACTGCTTGACTGTTGCATCCCAATCACCCTTATATGCCGAGTACTTATCCACCACAGACAGATAAGTAGCCGCATCATCCAATTGGTGCCCTGTCACAGAGTTTTCAACATCAGGGGCATAGACATCATGCCACCATTCCCTCAATTGCTCCAAGCTCAAGTATTTAGGAGCAATCTTCCTCCTGCCAGTCATAACTTCAAAAAAGGTGATGCATCCATCATAAACATTGGTTAAGTCACCATCCATCTGCTTCCTTTGCTTATAAATCTTTTTAATGGCTTTGTGTTGGATTTGTAGGGCCTCAAACCACTCCCAAGGCTCATTAACCCTAGATGAAGGAAGGATTCCATCAGTAACCAAGTGATCCTTACCATACTCCATGATTGCTTTAGTTTTTTGCAATAAGAGATCAGTGTCTTATCTTGAGATAAAACATGCCCTAATAAATCCCTAGCCATTATTGCATCCTTTCTAATTGAAAGGATCTCCTTTATTGCATCATCTCCTTCAGCCAATCTACTGTAGCCATGGTAGAAGCCTTCATCTTCTCTATCTCAGAGATGGTCTCCTTTGGCAAGAAGCCAACAGTAGCATAAGAGGATGGGTGAAAAGACTGCAAAGGCTTCATTAAGTCTTCTAGAGATTTCCTTAGCCTTTCATTTTCTTTCTTTAACTCATGTTTGGACTATGTTTCCTTCCTCAATCTACCAATGATCACTGCACTAGACCCCTCATATTCTTCAATATATTGCTCCATAGAAGCAGGCCCAAGATTGATAGTCTATACATTATAGTCCTTCCCGGTGACCTCATCTCTACTTTTATCAGCTGCAGAGGTAGCAATATGAATGACCCTATTACTATCCTCATCCCTTTCAATCTTTGAAACCACTTTGGCTATCTTCTTTTTCTTACCCTTTCCAATCTTAGCCAACATTTCATCCCAGTTGAGAGGAGTGTCCTCAACAATGACCCGCTTCCTTGTAATCTCCTTGTTTAGCCAATCCGAAACAGCAGGATCCACCCAGATTTCATCCTCTTTAACCTTGTCATGAAGTTCTACTGTCTCATTCTTTTCCTTGTCAGGAGATTGATCACCTTTGCTTTCCAACTCTGGCTCTTCTTCTTGCAGGGGTGATGGAGTCTTAATAGGAACATCCTCCTTCTTAGGGGATCTATTATCTTTACTGATCACAGGAGAATCCTCATACTATACCAATGGGGAAGGATGCACTTCCACATCTTCAACCTCAAGCTCAGCTGCCGCACCAAAGAGTTCTCCTTCCTTGAATGGTTCTGCCTCCCCACTAGTCTCATGCTCTTCATGAGATGTCTGCTCAGGTATATTGAATGAAGGAGACATAGCCTTCTGCTGTTCCACAGTGGACACCATTGGAAGAGGATCTATCTTTTGCATGGTCTCCTTGGGATATGGAGTCCTTGACCTCCTTGAATAAACCCAGGGTTTCTCTCCTAAGCTCTCCACATCAACCACTAGAGGTTTTGCCTCATACTTAGGAGCTTTCTAACCTTTCTTCTTAGAAATCTTGGTTGTCCTTGTCCTTTTAGGTTCTGGAGGGGTATCTTCTTTCTCTACTTTCTCAAGTTCTTCCTCCTCAAAAGACTTACCTATTTTTAGAGTACGACTCCTCTTTTTCCCTCTAGGTTTCCTCTTCTTTTTAGGCTCACTCTCCTTAGGACCTCAGATTTTAATCTTGAAAGGTGAGCTCACCTTAGTTTTTTCTGTAGAATCATCCTCACCCAATTCCTCTGAAGTGGAATGGGCATTCAAATTCCCCATCAAATTGAAGGTACAGGGTACCTTCTCGCTTTCCAATTCCCATACTTTGTGCTTCAACAATGACTTGGTAAATTTCATAATAGGAGCCATTAATTCTTCCAGCTCAGTTATCTCATTTTCTAACCAGTTTATCTCCCCAATGGATCTGTCCTTAATCGACTCATATGCATGATCTTGAACCAAATTCCCATCATCCTCTAACTGGTCAGGGATTAACTTGACATTATACATTCTGATTACATCAACTGGAAGCCTACAATATCTCTTCTTCCTCACCTCAAAGTCATCCTTGATGTTCGCCCAGTAATCCTCTAGATCATCCTTGTGGTGATATTCTTTAGTTGCCTTCTTTTGCACCTCTCTAGTGAGTTAAAATTTGTCCTCATAGAATAGAAAGAGAAACTGAAAGCACTCAATTCCTCTCTTTATGCATGAGCTGACTGGATTGAAGGGAAAACCTCACTTATACCATTTTTCAAAGGGAAGTCTCCACCGAACCATGTCTTATTCTTTGCCCTTTTAACAATAGCATCAAAGTCACATATCTTCCAGGTAACCTCTAAAAGAATGACATGGTCAGTAGGATATCTAGGAAATCTATATGGAGCAGTTGTACATTCGTCAATCCTAATATAGGAGAAGGTAGGGAATTGTATAAACCAAGCTCCATATTTCTTAATTAGCTCCTTGGCTCCATCAGGGATTCTCACATGCTGTGCGTTTTGAAGTAACCTAGTGATATGCATAGTGAATGCATCATTTTCTCTTCTATAATTTTAATTCCCTAGGTTCAGCTCAGGATACACCTCATAAATGACATTCTGTCTGAATGTTCCTTTTGGATTCAAACCCCTGTATGGGTGAAATCTGGCAAGCACATACATCACATAAGATGACATAGTGAATTTCTTTGATTCCAACACATCCCTCATTTGTCTGTCAATCACTGCACTAATAATCCCTACCTAGTGATAATTGATACCTTTCTCAATCTTGTTGTTTACGTGCACCATCCAATTCTCCAACACCCCAATGCTCTTCAAGCTGGCCACCCTGCTTAACAGTGTGATATAGCATCATATATATCCTGCCTGAACTTAACCCTGTGCAACTGCTTATGTAGCTTGGAGAAGTGGGATTTTGGCTTCTCAAGCCAAGAATTGATCATCTGCTGGAATTCTGTAGGATCATCCTCATAGTAAGTTCTAGCCAAATCCATGTCCAAGGCACACACACATGGTGAGTCTGGCATATCAAATGCCTGAGCAATAGAAACAAGATTAATGTTTTCCAACACTCTTCCATTAGTGCTGACAATCCTCTGCATGCCAAAGTCATATTGGGAGGCACACTGCAATATCAATTCTTAGCACTAAATTTTAGGAGGAAATCCTACCACTTGGGCCAGTCCGGACTTTATCATTCCCTTGGTTAGGGCTGATAGGTCTTTCTGAGTTGTCCTTTCCTTGAATTCTTCATATCTCCACACTCCTACATTAGTGTCCAAGACCTCTGACCAAACTGAAGCTATCTTACTGTCAGGCAACTGGCTTTTCACATCTAACCTTAACCTTTTTGCATCTGTCACCGAAGATCCCTCTATGTCTCCCTTGGCCATTCCTGCTGTTTCCTTGCTTGATTCAGCATGCATCCACAAAAGAACCTTATGAGAATCCAATTATTATCCATATCTCAACCAAAGGTTAGCCTTGAAACCACATGAAATCATTAAGATCAATCACTAATCATTGATCTTCAAAAGTTGGGAAAACACAACAATCTGGGAAAATGAGGTAATCCGGGAAAATCCAGTCAGGGCAGAATTCAGAGAAATTTGACCGAGACGGACTCCCGCTGCCAAGACATCATTCATCAAACAAATCATCAATATGGACAAAAGAGATGCAAAATTACCATGATATTGATTCATTTAGCAACAAGAAATCATCATCTAACCTTTAGTTCATCGCTTTAATTTTGAAAATCTAAATCAAATGAAAACAGGCAGAAAACCAAAAGAATCCGGACTGTCTAGATTTCTGCGGACAGCTTGAAATTCTGGGAACTCATCATACTTCAGGAAAATGGATGAATCTGGGAAAATCCAGTCACGCAGGAATTCCGCAGACACCTCGAAAACCCGACGACCTTTAGACGCGTAGACCATTAACTGAGTAATCACACAAATCTCCCTACTCAGATTCCACGAAGATAAACTCAACCTTAATGAGCCAAATTTTGAATGCACATGATCTTAACTCCCAAAAACTCTTAAGTGATTGATTCCTGCAACAAAATGAGGATGCCCTAATCTTTAACAGCCAAACCTCCACCATGAGAGCTAAAGCAAGCTCAAAATTCAAGCTCAATCCCTCAAAATGATGAAACTAAGGTGCCCTAGGGTCTAAAATGCTGCGAACAAGGGCGAGCAAAACACAAGACAAGAGGACCATGATGACTCCACCGAACTTAAGAAATCTAGGCAAACATACCGAAACCCTAATCCTCACAACGTAGCAGACTACACGCCAACAAAGCAAGGCCCTAACAGAAACACCTAGCCAGAGGGGTATACTCGACACTCGATTGATAAACAAAGAGATGCACAGTGTGGATGATAAGACCCATGGAAGGGTGAGTTCAAACCATAGTTCGATAAATACATGGTCATGAAAATAAACAAGGGCCGACCCAAATAACCACCAACCAACAATCTTGAAGAATTTGATCAAAGCGCAAACAAAGGCAAAGTCAGCAATGGCTTACCATGGATCAAATATGAATGAAGCTCGAGCCCAAGGAATTCACTGTGAATCAGGGAGCCCTAGCAACGAAAATATCAACACAAATGTCCAAGGAATCCACGCGCAAGAAAAACAAATCCACTGAATAAAGCTCAAAATGAATAAACTCAAGCACTAGAGCAGATGACAAATGAATAATGAAATCATGAAAAGCACTAGAAGCCTTTAAACTTGCTTAAATTTGTGCCAGAGCAAACATACCTCAAGCATTAATGGTCGATAAGACATATTGACGAAATCTGGAAACTCGAGCTTAGAACAGAAAACCAGAAAAAAATGAGCTAGACGGACTATCCAGGTGAGCACGAACCCGGTAGATAACGCACCCTTCGGGATTCTGATGCAATCCAGGAAAATCTGGGTCACCCGAAAAATCCCAGATTCATTCAAAAACCAAGACTTCAGAAATTTCAACAGCGACCAGACTATGAACCAGGACCTGGGAAAATCCGGGCGAATCGGAAAATCCCGGACCTAGGGCAAAACCCAGACTTCCATTAAAAACCAAGTTTGATCAATTCAGCCTTCAGGGTAAGACCAAGATAAGCAAGACCAACATCTTAACACCTTCAAAGGACAAATCCAATAAAAACCAAAGGTCCAAAAGATATCCCAAATCAAAAAAAAGGGTTCCCACTCCAAGTGGGGTGTGTGTGCAAAATTTGCACAACAGTCACTTGCTGCGATGTTGTCCAAAGGCTAGGCATGTGGAGCCCACATCTTCTCAACCTCCACGCAACTCGCCTATGGCTGATAGGGGGAAAGATCCTATCCCTAGAGATGGGGATGCTACAGATGGTTTTGTACCTGTCAGGGAGCGCAATAGGAATAGGGGTCAGAAGAGGACCTTGAAGGAGAGACAAGATGAGGATACTTTTAACAGATTTGAGGTGTTAGATGATCTTAGCCAGTAAGAAGTGAATCCAGGTTTGGTAAAACCTTGATCAGGGAACTTTGAGTATAGGCTAGACTGGTCTCCTCTCTGAGGCTACTCAGGATGCACTAGATGGTGGTGGTTCTTAGATGGTCACGAATCTTCACATGGGGGTTCTGGTGGAGTCAGTTCCTATAGCTGAGTTGAAGAAGGATGGTGGGGATGGGTCTCCTCTGGTTTCAAATGTTGGTATTGTTATCGGGAGGAGTGTCAAGTCTCCCTCTCCTTTGGGTCTTCATCAAAAGGGCTCAAAAAAAGAGGTGGGAGAGAAATCTTCCAAGCTTGGTCGTAAGAAGGATTTGGAAAAGATTAAGTTAACAGGGGAAAATTTGGTGGAGTTAGGGTTAGTCAAGACTCTAGATTCTCATTTCTTGAATCCCCTAAAATGATTGTTTTATCATGGAATGTGAGGGGCTTGAACAGTGGCCCTCGATAAAAAGTTGTTCGTAATTTGATTATGAGTAATGCTCCTAATGTTCTTTTCCTGCAGGAGACTAAGTTATCGATTGAGGATATGGTAGGTATGATTCCCAAGTTATGGGGGAGTGGTGAGTGCCAGTGCATTGGTGCCTTTGGTTCTACTGGGGGTGTGGCCTGCTTGTGGAACCCTCAGAAGGTTCGCCCTCTCTGGTGGATGTCCTTTAAGTCTTCCATTTCTATGGTGGCTTCTTGGTTTAAAACGAGAGAGTTTGTTCTTTTCTCTAATATTTATGCACCTGTTGATCTTCTTGGCAAGCACTTGTTATGGTCCCATATTAGGTATGTGTGTAGCACGGTTCCTCTTCATCCATAGATTATGGCTAGCGACTTCAATGCCATTGCTGAGTTGGCTGAGAAGTGTGGAGGTAATGCAAGGTTGAATCCCTCTGCGCTTCTTCTTCAAGATAACATCTCTACTTTGAATTTGGTTGACATCAAGCCCAGTAACGGTCGGTTTACTTGGAACAATCAGAGGACGGGGGATAATTGTATTACAAAAAGGTTGGATTACTTCCTGGTTTCCTGCTATTGGATTGGTGGCTTGTGGTCCTCTTGCTCTAAAATCTTGGATTGGAGGGGCTCGGATCATTGGCCTATTAAGCTTACCATTTCTTCTGCTCATGTGCCTCGTTATCCTTCAAGTTTCAGCTCATGTGGTTGCAGCACCCATCTTTACATGTCCATGTGGCTGATTGGTGGAAGGTTGGCAGACCAACATATGGTATGACGATGTATACTTTTTCTAAATTGCTTCAATTTACCAAATATCAGATCAAACGGTGGAATAGACAATGCTTTGGAAATATTTTCCATGATAAGGTTCATGCTCAAGCTAAATTGGATGGTATCACAAGGGTGATCAGGGAAGAGGGAGTGATGGTTGACTTGCTCTAGGATGAGGCTAGGGCTCTAAAGATGTTGGAGTAGTGTGAGTTGAGAGAGGAAGTATTTTAGAAGCAGAAGGCCAGAATTGAGTGGCTTCAAGAAGGAGATAAAAATACTACTTTCTTCTTTAACTCGGTGAAAGCCAGAAGGCAAGGCAATTCTATTTCGGTTCTGGTTAATGAAAGAGGTGAGCAACTCTCTTCTTCTCAAGAAATCTCGAATGAAGTTGTGCAATATTTTGAATCTTTATTTAGGGAGGATGGGCATGGTGGTTTTGTTGAGGAGGTTCAGGTTCTTTCCTGTATTCCTTCTTTGCTCACAAGGGAAATGAATGAGCATCTCATGGGTGACATTTCTTTGGAAGAGTTGGAGGAGACTGTATTCCAAATGAAGAAAGGTAAGGCTCCTAGCCCTGATGGCTTCCCGATTGAATTATTTCAAGAATTATGGGATATTATTAAGTTGGACTTATCGGCTGTTGTTCAAGAGTCTCAAAAGAACAAGTAGATGTTACGGGCTTTGAATGCTACTTTTCTTGCTCTCATACCTAAATGTGATGAGGCGGATAGGTTAAGTCAATTTAGGCCTATTTCCTTGTGCAATGTGATTTACAAAATTATTTCTAAACTGATTGCTAAGAGATTAAAAAAGTGGTTGAGAATGTTGATCTCGGAGGAACAAAGTGGTTTTGTGGAAGGTAGGAAAATTTTGGATGGGGTTGTTATTGCATCAGAAACCATTCACTTGATGGCCAGCTCCAAAGATAAGGTGATGTTCATCAAGTTAGATATGGCTAAGGCTTATGACCGTGTTCGGTGGTCTTTCCTCCAACAGATGCTTGGAGCTTTTGGGTTTGGAAATGAATGGATTCAGTCGGTCATGAGTTGTGTTACCACAGTTTCCTTCTCTGTGTTAACTAATGGGGAGCATTCTAAGATTTTTGGAGCTTCTCATGGTTTGCGGCAAGGAGATCCCCTTTCTCTGTATTTGTTTATTCTTCTTGTGAAAGGCTTGGGGCATCTGATAAGAAGGAATGTTGATCTAGGTCTTATTCAGTGGTGGCGGTGAAGAGGCAATTTGCCTCCGCAGTCTCATTTACAATTTGTGGATGACACGGCTCTAATGGGCATGGCTACTATTAGGGAAGCTTCCACTTTGCGCAAGGTGTTGGATGTGTATCTTGTTGCTTTGGGTCAATGGATTAATGAAGATAAGTCCTCCATCTTCTTCATTAACACCCTGGAGCCCATTCAGTGGAGGATTGCCCATATCTTGAGATTTCAAATTGGAGTTCTTCCTTTGATCTATCTTGGTTTGCCTATATTTGTTGGTAGGCTGCCTAAGGATTCTTGGCAGAATATTTTGGACAAAATTTCAAGTGAAAGTTAATCACTGGACTCATAGGTGGTTGTCCTTTGCTGGTTGCGTTCAGTTGCTCAAGTCAGTGGTGCAGGCTCTTTCCACCTACAGATGTATGCTTCAGGCGGCCCCGATGGGACTTGTTAAGGATTTAGATTCTTTAGCCAGGAAGTTTCTTTGGGCTGGTAGCTTGTTGTCTTCGAAGTGGAGCCTTGTTAACTAGGATATTGTTTGTAGCCTGTGTTAGTTTGGTGGCCTCAGGTTAAGGCAGTCGTCCTTGACCGGGGAGGCACTAGTGGCTAAACTATATTGGAGATGGTGTGTGGAGCAGGATCAAATTTGGGCTAGGATTATATCTTATAAATACTTCCCTTGGGTTGCTTGGAAGGATATTCCCTGATTTCCCTTAGAGTGGAGAGGCTCGATGATTTGGAGTACACTTAAGAAAGGTGCAGCGCTTGTTAAGGATTGTATTTTCTAAATTTGCAGAGGGAGGTCAAAGGCTCACTTCTGGTCTGATTCTTGGGGTGGTTTTCCTCCCATTACTTCTCAGTTCCCTAATCTGTTGACTCTATGCCAGAGGTTTCTTGCAGCTAACTGGTCTAGGGTGAGTGATTTTATGGCCAAGGTTCTCTGTTAATGACCAACTGGTGCTAGCGAGATGGAAGCGGCCTGATGAATGGCCTGATGTTAGATTGAATGAATAATGCATGGAGTTTCATAATATCCTATCTAGAAGGCGATGTAGTTCCCTCCTGGATGGGGATGTCCTCTCTTGGTCTCCTAATCCTAAGGGGGTCTATTATGTTGCTTCTAGGTATCAGGTGTTGTTATCTCGTAACCTGGAGGAGGTGGAGGAGAGTGTGGAATAAGTTTTCTTGGCCAAAGTATAATTGTTTCATTTGGACCTTGGCCTGAAATAGATGTTTGACGTGGGACAACATTCAGAAGCGAGATTTTTAGGGTTCCTCAGTTTGTGTTCTTTGTGGCGGAGGGGAAGAGGAGTCTGCTCATTTTTTCTTTGGTTGTTCCTTTGCTTCATAGCTATGGCATTTCTGATGGGTGTGTGGAACAGTTCTCGTGTTCATGCCTCCTCTCTGGTTGACTTTTGGAGCAGTTTGGGTAGGCCTCCTTTGATGGCCTCTTTTCTGCAGGATGTGTGGTATGTGGGGCCTACTTTTATCCTATGGCAGATTTGGTTAGAGAGAAATCGTAGGATTTTCTGTGGTGAGAAGATGGTTGTGCAGCAAGTTTGGCAAAGAATTTTGGGTATGATTCAGGAAACAGTAGCTGCTAAATGTGATGTTGGGTTTCCCTTGGAGAAAGGGGATGCTATAGTGGTGGATAGATTAGGGATTCAAGGGTCGTCATTACCATTTGCTAGCCTCAGGAGAGGTCGGCGCTAGTGGCAGAGGGTTCTTAGGATGGGTAGATGGATGCCCCCCTAGCTGGCGTTTTGAAGATCAACACAGATGGTTCTTCTCGGGGTAATCCTGGGCCTGTTGGGGTTGGTGGGATTGGCAGAGATTTTATGGGATCAACGGTCTTCTTCTTTTCTGTTCATGAGGGGCTACAACCCATTAATCTTATGGAAGGTTTGGCAATCTTATATGCTTTTGAGTGGGCATTTGCTTTGGGCTGGTGTAAGGTTATCTATGAGTCTGATTTGCAAGTCTTGATAAATTTACTAAAGGAAAGGAAGTTGTCTGGTGTTCACTGGTAGTTGGCTAGGTTGGTTCAGTAGATTTTGTGAATTAGTTCCTTGATGGAGATGGTGTCCTTTGTTCACATTCTGAGGGAGTGGTACAAAGCAGTTGATTGTTTGGCTTGTTGGGATTTGGAGGATATAGAGGGTTGGAATGTTGATGAGTTGGGACAAGTTTCTCTAGAGCTCCGCCATGACTTGGAGGGGATTCTTACCAAAGATGGAAATGCTAGTAATGTTCAGTGATGTGGTTTCTTGTTTCTTGTTTGGTTCTGGTGGTTCTTGGGCTTTGGCCTGTTGATGCTTTGTAATGTTGTTCTCTGATTATTAATAAAGTTTTTACCCCTTTTATTAATAAAAATAAATTTTATTGTTATATTATATATTTTTCATTGTATTTATTATTATTATATATGTTTATAATGCAATTTTAAATTTATATTATTATTTTATAATTATTATTACACTAAATAATATTATATTATCCTATCTTATATTATATTGTACTATTATTTATTTATCATGATATAAATAAATTTATATTATTATTTTATAATTAATATTATATTAAATTATAAATTATATATTAGTTTTAGGATGAAGTGATGGATGATGGATGGGGATATAAGAAAGGGGAAATGGAAGGTTAATGGGATGGGAGATACATAACGATTTGGATGAAAAGATGCATGGATTGCATGGATAATGAATCTAGTGGATAATGAAATGATTATGATCAATGAAAGATGATTAGATTAACAAATCTATATAAGCTTTCTATTGTTTTATTCTTAGTGGGCAGCTTTTTGTTTTTGTTTGTGCTCTGTTAATGTCATATCCTTCGCTATCTGACTGTTAAGGGTTTTGGGATCACTTTAAAACTTGTTTGTTCCTTAATAAAAAAAAATCTATATAAGCCTAAAATGAACCTAATGTATTATGAAATTATGATGGATGATAATTGATATGGTGCATTACGATATGTGGATGCAAGTGTAATGCCATAGAAGGAGAAATACGGACGACCGGAAGCAAGTGCACATGGAATCAATTATTTTGGTGAGGATTATGGAATAGAAGGGGTATGTATATTAGATGCATAAGACAACTGAAAAATGGGGCTGAATCAATTGTACATTAAAACATTCAATCCCTCTTTAACTTTCAAACCCTTATCAAACTTTAAACCCTCATTAAGCATTAGTAGAATGTAAATATGTGAAAAAACAATGAAAAGACAACCATACATGCAAGAGAACACCAGATTTATGTGGAAAACCCTAAGCAAGGAAAAACCACAATGAGGATTATCTCACATATATATGAATACAAACACTGAATACAATTAAGCTCACTATCAAGGGTTCATTGCCAAAAGGACTCACTGTTCAAAAGAAAGAAAGAAAGAAAAAATTGTTATAGAAAGATTCACTATCTTAGAGCAACATGAGAAATCCTCCACTACAATTCTAAGCCCTTTGCAACCTTTGACACATTGCCTCCAGCAACTTCAAGCACATTAAAATGTAGACACCTTATGCTCATTGCATCTAAAAGTTGTAAGAATTTAAGCCTGCACTTAGATCACCACACTTAATTACGTTTGCATCTTACACACACCTTACACTTCCACACACAAATCCAACAATTCACCTTGCATTTATACCATCCATGAACTAAACAATCTCAATTAGGTCGACTAGTCTCAATGAAATATATGCACCTCAAATGCGCAACACCAAAATAGATTAGCAACAAACACCTTTGCGGTGGAAAGAAATGAAGGAAGACCATGCCAAGGGTTAACTAGGACCCAAATCTATATCAACACAATACTCATCACATCCACAATCCAAATGCACCTTCACAAATAATGCTAGCATGCCAGGTTGGCTAAACCTAAACTAACATGCTACAAGCAACCACATACATGCTTCTATAGGTCTGAAAACAACATGTGGACCACACAACAACACCACATGACATCCAAGAATACTCCAACATCAACATTCTACTCTACAATACTGCCACAACTACCTAAAACAAAGATTACTTTCATCCTGCGCATTAGGATGCACTACCACTAAACTCCAACACAATAACTAAACTTGCAGAGCAACACAACACTAGAATCTCCAAGGGAAGGTAGATATAAAAATATTAACACATTCTCAAATCTATAAGACAAGAAACCTTAATGTGGAGAAATGTAGAGCAATTCCATTCCTTCCAGATAACCCATCTCATAAGAAAAAATACTATCAAACACATCTTTCACTGCTGCATGATCCAAAACCTAAAACTTTGGATATAACACCTTTGATAATCATGTCCAAACCACACAAGCATATCTTCAAAATACAATATATATTACTTCAAAATTATTTAAAAACCATTTTATATATTTAAAAATTATTTTATTTTATTTTAAATTACTTATAAATTATTTTTAATGTTAATAATTTTTTTAAAATATATATTTAGGTGGCAAACCTGGTCGCATAATACAATATACATGATGATGATATAATGTGTTATGTAATGATGATGGATGATAATTGATATGATAATGGATGATAATACATAATATACAATATAATGTATTATATAATGATGATGGATGATTTAATTTATATGGTGCATTATGATATGTGGATGCAAGTGGCATGCCATAGAAGGAGAAATAGGGACAAGGAGAAGCAAGTGCACATGGAATCAATGATTAGGTGAGGATTATGGAATAGAAAATATGTGTATTAGATGCATAGGACAATTGAAAGGTGGGGGTGAATCAATTGTACATTAAAACATTCAATCCCTCATTAACTTTCAAACCCTTATCAGATTTTAAACCCTCATTAAGCATTAGCAGAATGTAAATATGTGAAACAACAATGCAAAGACAACCATACATAAGAGAACACCAGATTTGTGTGGAAAACCCTAAGCAAGGAAAAACCACAATGAGGATTATATCACATATATATGAATAAAAACATCGAATACAAATAGGCTCATTGTCAAGGGTTCACTACCAAAAGGACTCACTATTCGAAAGAAACAAAGAAAGAAAGAAATGTTACAAAGAGACTCACTATCTCAAAGCAATAGGAGAAATCCACCACTACAACTCTATGCCATCCACAACCTTTGTTTCATTTCCTCCAACAACTTCAAGCACATTGAAATGTAGACACCTTCTGCTCATTACATCCGAAATTCATAAGAATTTAAGCTCGCACTTAGATCACTAAAATTAATTATGTTTGCATCTTAAAAACACCTTACACTTGCCACACACAACTCCAAAAATTCACCTTACATTTATAGCATCCATGAACTAAACAATCTCAATTAGGTTGATTAGTCTCAATGAAATGTATGCACCTCAAATGTGCAACACCAAAATAGGTTAGCAACAAAAACCTCTGCACTGGAAAGAAATGAAGGAATACCATTCCAAGGGTTAATTGGGACCCAAATCTATATCAACACACTACTCATCACATCCACAATCCACGAGGTACCTCCACAAATAGCGCTAGCATGCTAGGTTGGCCAAACCTAAACTAACACTACAAGCAACCACATGCATGCTTCTCTAGGTTTGAAAACAACATGTGGAATACACAACAACACCACATGACATCCAAGAATACTCCAACATCAACATAATACTCTATAATATTGCCACAACCACGTAAAACAAAGAATGCTTTCATCCTGCGCATCAAGATGCACTACCAATAAACTCCAACACAAGAACTAATCATACAGAGCAACACAACACTAGATCTCCAAGGGAAGGTAGGTATAAAAAATATAAACACATTCCCAAATATACAAGATAAGAAACCTTAATGTGAAGAAATAAAAAGAAATTCCATTTCTCCCATATAACTTGTTTCACAAGAAAAAATATTGTCAAACACATCTTTCACTATCACATGATCCAAAACCTGAATCTCTAGATATAACACCTTTGGACACCTCTGATAATCATGTCCAAACCACACAAGCATATCTTCAAAATACAATATATATTACTTCAAAATTATTTAAAACTATTTTATATATTCAAAAATTATTTATTTTATTTTAAATTACTTATAAATAATTTTTTAATTTTAATTTTTTTAAATATATATTTAGGTGGCAAACCTGGTCACAAAATACAATATGCCAGATGGGCCAGAGGCGAAGGGATTGGATTATCATTCAACTTGGAAAATTGACCAACTATAGGTTTTTCATAGGTTTTATTTGAATGTAAGTAGACATCCAAAAACAAAGATAGGATAGGGCAACTCTACCCAACCAACAAAATGTATATTTGACTATAATTATTAATTAATTAAAAATAAAATACATTCTATTTTAATTTTCAATAAATTAATAAATATGATCAAATGTACAATAAGATGATAGCGTGTGGTACCACTTCTGAAAGGTGAAACCTATTAGGTAATATGACGTTGTGTGATGTCACAAGACATTGACCTACATTCTTTATGCATTTTGAGGATTTTGTGCATGACAATGCACACATTTCAATAATATCTATCATTCTTCAATGTATGACCGTGTTAGTTTCTTGGGAATGTTGTCTTTCTATCAACTTCCATTTTATTATTTTAATTTCTAGGAATTGACAATGTTAGTTTGATGTCCCTCCGTTAGATTATAGTCATTTATTTATGTCTCATTCTATCACCATGGAATTCGGCTCATGTAATTTCCTCCCTTGGATATTTACAGTACTACAAACTAGCAATTGCACCTTAGGGTGCAATAGGTACGCCAAAGTCATTAAAGTTATATATTGTGTTAATTCTATTTATTAATATATGGGAAGATTTATGTAGAGTTGTAAACTACTAATTTCTAAAAGTAAACTGCTTAAAGAATTGTAGAAGTGTGGTTAAGAAATACAAAGGAATAAGATAAACATATACCATAATTTTTAGACAGAAAGAAAGGTAAAGCACAAAAGTGGCCATACATGAATGAATGAGCCAACAAACATTACATACACCATATTTTTTGGACACAAAGAAAGATTTAATATTCTTGGCCTCTATTCTAAATAGACAAAAAATATATATAAAGACCTCAAAAACATCAAAGGAAAAATTAAATAAAACATGTTTAAGCTGTAATATTCTTAGCTATAATATGATATGTCAAATAATATAAACTAATGAAAGTAACTATTTTGTTCCATATTTGAATGAATAGAAAGAAAAAGATCAAATTACTCCTTTCCTTTTCTCAGGCTGTAACAGTGCTCATCATCAACAAATAAGACTCTGTTGGTAATACTGCAGCTGATCTAAATCAATAATTATGGCTTGAATATATTACATCTATATGAACCGAGATCCTAGTACCTACAAAACACAAAGAACACACACATTAGAAGATTAAAATGTAAGTTAGAATATAAGTTCCCCATAAAATCCATTCACAAATCTTAAATTAGGAAATGAGATGAAGAACACAATAAGAAAGTAATAAAAGGAGATTGAATCCTAATTAAACAAGCAAACTCTTGATCCCATGGGGGAATTGGTGCCAATTTGATGTGAAAATTGGCCCTTTCCCAACTCCAATGATGAAATATTGATTGGTGATAAAGAGTGATCCACTTTGTTGATGATTGAAGTGTGCTTCAAGATGAAAATCTGCATAACCTAGCTAAGATTGGATAAAAATGAATTGCTATGGATTTGAGTATAATAACTTTGCTCAAATTGTGGATGATCAAATGAGGAAAGAGACCTCTTATTTATAGAATGGTAAGATGGATAAATTCCCAAAATGGAGCAATGTGGGACTAACATTCAACCAATGGCAAGGTGCCACTTGTCAAGAGATGGATGGATGAAGGATGTGCACATTTTGATGAATGTTCCCATAAATGCAATTAGGTGATATTTGAAATTACTGAAATGACATGTAAGAGGGAAAAGAAATGTCTTAAATGCCACTTGGCTCAAGGAAAAAGGACTTATTAGGTGAAGTAAATTTCTTGTTGGAAGGACAAAGTCCACTTGGATTTGAATTCAAATTTGAAAGAATATTCCTCCATTATGTCATGTTGAGAGAAAATAGAGATTTAATAAATGAGTTAAATCTATTTTCATGTACAAGTGGAAAAAGTTAGAGGATGGGACCTACATTAGGACTAAATTAATCAAAGGTTAATCAATTTAATGAGAGATTAGATGATGCAAAAAAATTGATTTAGATTTATAGGTTGATTTAAATCAAAGATGAGAAGAATGTGATTTTAGACTTAGTTAAATAAATATTTTGTTTTATTTAACTAAAGGGGATGATTGGTTAGTTTAAATTAAACAAAGTTTAAATTATTTAATTTAATAGATAGACCATAAAGATTTAGTCAAATACAATGAATTATTTAATTAAATGCGGACATAGGGTTAATTAGATCAGATAGATTGATTTAATTAACAAGAGAGAAAGATTTAATTAGATCAAATGATTTATTTAATTAAGAAAGGAAAATTGATGAATTTAATCAAATACGGGTATTTGATTAAACAGTTAGTTTAAGGGATGATTTAGGATGAAATGGTGTTAATAATCATGACCAAGTATGTCGGTATATTTTCCATGTCTACATTTTTCCCCTCTTTGAAGCAAAGTACTCATTACATTGGTTCAAAGACTAAACTGTCTCAATCAAAAAGCTGAAAAGTTTCTGATTTCAAAAATTGCCCCACTCCTACCTCGACGAAGGAAAACATGCCAATATATTGCCCCCTTAAGAGATTAGATGAAAATTTTGAATTTTGGGTGATCTCGCGAAAAAGGAGGACAAGATGCTTGACGGATCCACAAAGCCTCCAAGAGATCAATCGATGAGATAAAATGCAAAAAAAAGATACCAAATGGCCCTTGGATGGATGAAAATGAGATGAGGAGACCTAGACCCCTCCTAGACAGCTAAACGAGGTCAGAAAACCCTAATTTTCAGGCTTAAATAGGACTCGGGGGGCACTTCCAATTCATTTTCACATTCAGCCTTTAGAGATCTTACGATTTTGAGCTTTAACACCTTGGCGAGATGGCGCAATGACAACTCCCAATGCACATTTCTGACAGGGTACAGACACACCAGAGACTTCCTCGTACTGGACCACTGGTGAGTCAACTTGACCCTACTTGATTTTTTGATTTTCGCATGCATTTATGATGCTCAAGTACTAGGTCTTTAGGAGTGATGCCCTATAGGCACACTAGAATTTTAAACTACGATGCTCAACATTTAAACTATGTCATTGTTGCAAGGTCCAACGTTGTGGTGCAATTTGAAATTTAGGATTAAATTTCAAACTCCATCGCTTTTGCAAGTTGCACTATCGTGATGCTCTTTAGGGTTAGGGTTTCAAGTTAAACTTTGACACTATTACAAACTAAACCGCCATGGTGGAGTTTGGGACTTTGAAGACTCTAGGGACGTAGTTTGAAGTTTACAAACTGCACCGCCTTGACAGGCAACAACGTTGGAGTCACTTTGGGATGCTGGGTGAAGCTACGATGAAGGTTTTTTTCAATGATTTTTAACATGGTGACTTTCCTGATGTAGGAGGAGCAAAGGGAGATCTATTCATGTGAGCATCAGTCTCAAGAGATCTTTGGCCTATTGAGGGATTTGTCTGAGTGAGAGCAAGAGCACCTAGGAGAGATGGGACTTTGGTACATCACCTACGCTTTTCCCATGCGAACACACCTGGGCATGATGACAACACTCGCCAACAAATTGTACAGTGAGACCTCATTTCACTTTCGGACTGGTGAGGTCACCGTCACACTAGACGACGTGTGACAAATCTTGAGATTGTCGATCCATGGCAAGTGAGTGATTTATGATATGGATGTTGGGAGAGATTCCTGCTATGTCATCTTAGAGACTGATCATATTTTATTTTGTGAGGGGTAGATCGAGCTGGAGCACCATAGTTCTCTCGCCTCACCCTACCGTTTAGTGATTGTAGCCATCATATCAGGTTTTGTTGCACCTGATCGGCAAGGCCAATATTTCAGTCCTAGATGGGGGCTTTGCTGGGAATACATGGTCCGGCAACAACCAACACTTTTTGCATGGGGCCCAGTTTTGCTAGCCTCACTTTATAAGGATCTTCATGATTTTGCCTACTTGGATGCCAAAGCACTCAAAGCGGGGGTCACACTCTTGCATATTTTGGCATGGGAGCACATCCCCGTGCTTCGTCCTCAAGTTGTTCCAATTCCCATGGAGCTAGATGATCCAGTGGTTTGGAAGTATAGAGGGGGTCTTTCCTTCACTCATACAGGATAGCACAAGATTCCTCACTAGAGGAGGGTCCTTGATGATATGCGAGTGTTCACATGGCGGCCCTACCTTGGATAGCCAACCTGGTTTGATGATGTGCAACACTTATTCTTTGCTCACCAGGACTGCTTGATGCAAGGGTGAGAGCACACTATGATGGAGATGTATTTACCTAGTTAGGTCCAGAGATAATTTATGGAGTCGTAGGATAGACTCGATGATTAGTACGTGGCTATTCTTTTCAAGACGATGATGTAGAGCTCCTGGGGATGGTATATTCCTTCCCACAAGGTAGTTCAGAGCTCTATGCAGCTCATGGCCAGGCCGTGGCCATATGACCAGGGTCAGGCAGATCCTGGGACCACACAGGCATATCGAGACTGGTTCAGGCTGCCCATGAGATTGACAGTCCCTAGTACACCATCTGCTTGACAAAGAGTGAGAGGTAGAGGGTAGGACGAGGTTGGGGAGATAGGGATCAGGACCAAGGTGGCAGAGGACCAACACCAAATCAGCCATTCAGGGATCAGTAGGATTAGCCCCACTAGGATGTCCTAATATAGGATCAGGACCATGGGAAGTATAATAGACAAGATGGGCATCAGGATTGGGTTGCGACACAACCCAAAGACATAGGTGAGGATCAACGTCATGCCTAGCCCCCCTACAGCCACATTCGAGAGGCGGGAAAATTTTACAATTACAAGCCTAGATATAGGTATTGACAGCTGAGAGGGATCAGGCCAAAGCAAAGTGGGACTAGGTCATCCAACAAAGGCAAGCTGTAGAGTTACAGGCAGTGACCGAGATGGGTCACTAGTAGTAATTAGAGAGTATGGCTACCTCTTCCTCCCAGAGCACAGTATCACTTCAGTCATATAAGGAGGTTGTTTAAGAGGCTGATTATTATAGGATGCACTACCATCAAGCCATGTTGAGAGTAGGACGAGTTCCTAATTTTTGACACAGGACTAGCCATAGACCTGCAAAGGGCCACGGGGATAGAGAAAGTGGTGAGGGAAATAGCCAATAGGGCTAGGCCTTCATTTTGATCAGAGACAAGATTCTTTTTGCACCCTTTGGGCTTGTTTTTGATAGCCCCATGGGCCAATTGTACTTATATATCTCATACTTGATCCAATTCTTTTGTACCGTGACAGTGTACATATTTTGATGATATATATGAGATGATGATTTTGATTTGATATGATATGTGATGTATTTACGGATGTCCCTACTTTCTATATGCTTATGTAATGATTCTATATGGTGGTGTAAATGGTTTATGGATGCATTTTGTTTTCAGTATTTTTTTCTAATGCACTTTTCAAGATGTATGCAAAATGTTATGATATGCATTATGCTTAGACTAACATATCTATATGTGTGTAATTTCCTCATGTATGATATGCATTTTATGATGTTATGGTAATGATGTGATGCTATGATGATGATGTTTTATGAAATGATATGGTGGTTACGTTATGCAAATGGATTCTTTTGCTATATGATGAGTATGCGATAGCGTAATGGAAGCTTATATGTGTTATGGGGTGATGCAAATGATGCTATGATAATGTATGATATGATGATGCAGATGTTTTATGATGTTATGTGATAAGTGCTTTTCGTGTTTATATATGATGGACGCTTATGTATGATTTATGTAATGCCTAGAATAACCAATCTATATGTATGGAAATGTAGTACATGTTTTTATGGTATGATATGCAATGTGTAATATGCTGATGGTTTATGGATGTAGGATGGATGCAATGATAATGATGATGAATAACTGTCACAGTACCATGCTAGCGCAAAAAGCAAGAGATTCCAACAAGGCATGAGATGATGATAATGATGATTGCTTTTCGAGGAGTTAGGGTTTTCAAAGGGCCAATTATCTTATGTTTGATAACATACATATATGGTAGGGTGGATAATGAGTGTGGGTTTTGTGCTTTGGCTTTTAATGCCATATATTTCTTCTTACATAGATACATGTGTACACAAATCCTTATATACACTTCTCTTCCACAAACATAGTTTATAATAACATGTTTCTCATGTCATAACAAGTGGTAGGGAAGCACTTGAGACTTTCGTCATGTCACCTCAAAACAAGGCATATCTTTTATTCATTTATTCTAACAATGCAAAAAAATGTGTATTGTGCCATCACATTCTTCTTTTCATGAGGTCTATTTAT
>VDFB02252616.1:39058545-39091077 GCA_007258455.2 Sequoia sempervirens | reverse complement strand
TTAATACAAAATAAAATAAATAATATAATAATAATAAAAAAAAATATAAACAATATCATTTTAAAAATATCTACCAATTGACCTCATGGATGTTCCACACCTCTTCCGCGTACCTATTGCACACCAAGGTGCGATTGCTAGTTATATTTATGTTAGATGCTCTCCTGAGCAGATGTATGAGTTCTAGAACCAAATTACTGCCAGGCGTTCATTCCTGATATCAAAGATAGATTCTTTCTATTAAAATTTAATCCGTCTGGAGACAAGAGGCAGCGTTAATCACAGTGGCGCTCACTTAACATCTTTAAAGAATTCTCCATGTCTGGATGATGCGCCCAGTTAGGTGACCGCCACCGATATTAAATATTCACTTGTTTACAATGTACAAAAATTCACCAACGTTGCATCACAACCGTCCAAAGGTGGTCGCTGGTGGTGTTCACATTATACTTTTGATCGTTCTCACATCAACCAATATGTTCAGCGAATTGTTCTTCAGAAATTTATTGTTTCTCTTACTTTTTGTCTATTATCTTCTGTAACGACTTACTTTGTTAAGATTCCACCGACCTTATAAACTTTTAAATAAATTTGAAAAAATCTTTAAAATTTGTATACCTTCTATTCTAATGAAACCTTCATAAAAATCGAACTACAAAATTAAACCCAAAGAGCTCTTGGTCTCTTCCAGACATGTCTTTTCAAAATATATTCTTGTTTATCCATGTGAAAAAAACAGTGCGGCAGCCTTACTCATTCTTATGTTGACCAAAAATTCTACCTGTTTCTTCTACTTCACGTTACATGCGAACCAAAAATAATATTCTTGCCACCCTTACACGTCGATCTGTCTATAAAACAACTAAAAAACTCTTTATGCCTAATCGAAAGCTTCTAACAAATCTCACAGGTAGAATGGCCATGAGATTCATGGCTCCGGTTATTATTTTGGGCAGCAGCAGAAACTCAATCTGCTCAAACAATTTCAGACAGTGAGATCAACCAATATTTTATGGTGAGTTGTACTTCAGAAACAGCGTCTTCAATGTAGAAAACAACAAATTTGGTGTAAACAGTTTGCAGTTCCAAGGGCCCTGTCAATCTGGTTTCATTTTTAAGGTCTTTTAATGCTTATTGTACTTGCAGTAACTGATTTTATTTTGTGTATGTTTATTAACCAGATGATTTTTTTGCATTTGTAGGTAGATGGGATGATGACTGAAGCCCAAAATCCAGAAAGCAGGAAGGATAACAATAAACGGTTGCAATTTAATAAGCTGGAATGTTTTACTCTGATAGGTAGAGGTCTTATTGTCGTAGAGGGAGAAAAACTGTGGGCTGGCCAATCTATGCGGTTCAACAAACAAGTAACTAACATAGGAATAGTATATATAGATATGCTTTGAGTGATTTTGTTTTCGTTTACTGCAGAAATAGCTGTATTGTTCTCTGTGATTTGTATTTGTTGTTAAGGCAATTATGTGCAGGCCGTTAGAAGTGAAAAACCTAATTTATAGGTTGTCAAAGCACTTGCCTTACAGAAATAAAGAGACCCCCTTTTAATGTTTTATATATTTTATGCAGAGAAATGTAGCTTCCATGGAGAGAGCAGTTAAGGGCCGCCGATTTCTCCAACCTACAAAACCTAAGCCTCATCGAGGACACGACGCAGAACATCACTAACCAATATATTTTGTCACTGTAGAATATATTTTATTTTAAGTTATTGTAGTAGAGTATGGGATTTTGAACTCTCAACAGGAAGGCAGTCGCAAAGATTTTTGAAAGTACTAGATAATTGCCATTGGAACCTGGGATCTAATGGCCCCCAGGATTTTGTTGATGTATATGGTTATATGATATTTTATTAATCTCATGTTATTTATAAAATAAAGTGTTTATTTAAATAAGTATTATTGTAATAGGTAAAAATAATATTTTTCAAATTCAGATCATCTTAATCAGTTTCAAAATAACTGCAATATAAATCTATGTAAAGTGTTTCAGTTCAAGTATTAGTCTCTTGTTTTTTCTAGACTTGGCCATATGTTGGCTCATTGCAATTTTTATTCCCCTTCAGCGACTAGTTAGTATCTGAATTCTTTGTACTCTTGCTTTGTCTAATATAAAAGGTGAGCACAATAAATATTTTGTATTTTATTACAAAATGTGAAGGGTTTTCACAACTTTTTATGATAACCTAAAGTTGAATAGAAATTATATTTTCAATAATAATATGTTGTTTTTATAACAATAAATAGTATTTTATTTTTAATTTTTTGATCATTTGTTTTGGATATAAAAATTAGAAATAATAAGATTTATGGTTATCAAAAGGTTTTGAGATTCTATAGGTTGCATATAAGTTATATTTTAAACAATAATATGATATTATTTCCAACAACAGATGATATATTTTTGTTCAACTACTAAGCATTACATTATTAAGTTGTGGTTGAATCTCTAAAAATAATTTTAAGGATGCTTCTCACTAGATGTGTTTATGTGGCAAGTTGAATGATGAGTCACATCTCTAGGTCTTATTTGTACACAGACAAAAAACCATTCTACACTTCTGAAATTTTTTAGGTTCTACACCATGTAATCACTACACGCTCACAAAATTACCTCACATGACTCTTGGCCCCTCTCCCCAAACTTGTGTTACAAAAATACAATGAGAAGGAAATATTTTATATTATAATAGATGAATGCATGTGTGCTATCCTCTACAACATTTGCAACAAAAAAATGATAATTTTATAAAATTTAAGGAAAAAAATAAATTGTAAAATTATTTTACTTTTGACTTTATATAAATTTTCATTTTATTTAATAATTATTTAATTTTGTTATTTCTATATTTTTTATTTAGAGAATAATTTTATTTTATAAAAAAAACAATTAATTTTTCTTTTTAAATCTCACCATTCATTATTTCATTAATTTTTTAATTTATATTTTGAAAATGTAATAAATTTTATATATTTATATGTTACTTTAAAAAAAAATTATTAATATATATATATATATATATCTTAATTTTATGTTAATTTCATGTATATAAGAATTACTTTATTTTACTTTAGAATTATTTTATTTATTTTTTTATATTTTTGATATTTATAGATAGATATATTTAAGATATCTTTACTAGTTATACTATTATTAATATATGTTGATTGTATTTTAGTTTTTTGTACACAATCACGATGTGACTCTTCACATCTTATCACTATAGAATACCTCTCAATGTTATTAAATATTAATTATTTGATCTATAAATAACTATAAATTTTAAGTTAAGGGGTTTTATGTACACATTTATGACATAAAACTTCATGTTGTCACTATTGAACACCTTGTTTTATCAAAATATATTAGTATATTTAGAAGGGTGAAGCATCAAGACTTCTCAAGAAATCACACATCTTATTAATAATTTGACTCAAGCATAGCTGACCATGGAGTTTCTCCCAATGATCAAGACCATTTAACTTGCTACCTCATTTGATATAATGTGAAAATACCTCTTACCTCTTAGTTTTTACTAGATAAGATAAACATGATCAATAAGGTTTTTGAATGGGTGGATAAAGCGGCTATATAATAAATTTTTTAGTCCTAAGTGGTCTTTGGGGAAAATTCATGGTTAAGTACACTTGAGCTAGAGTAGTACTAGGATAAGTGACCTCCTTGGGAGTTTTGATGTACCACCCTTGCAAGAATCGCCTAGATGCAATGAGTACTATGTGAACCTTTCATGCTCATGAGATATGGCTACCACTACTCATAAAATATGGGTAAATAAATTTGACTAAAAAATTATACAATTAAATCGTGATTAAATATCATAATTTGATATATTATAAAAATATCTCCTACTTTTCATTAGATGAGCTACATAGGTTCTATAAGAATGGTTCATGTGGCACAAAACTTGTTAAAGGGTTTGCAAATGAGGTAGCAAAATAAGTGGTATTGATCTTAGGGAAAAATTCCATGACTAAATGTGCTCGAGTTAGATTAGTACAAAGATGGATGACCTTCCAGTAAGTCATTATGCTTCACCATTATGAACATCATCTAGATCCAATGAGTGTCAAGTGGACCATTCATGCTCATGAGAGGTGGATGGGACAAAATGAATGTAAATGAAATAGTTTTTTATTGTTTTACATATAATAATTTTGAGGTTGAATGCATCAATGGTTTCACCAATTTTTTTCCCTCCATTATGCACAAATGAGAAGCATCATTTCCCAAGCTCTATTTAACTAGGTATGGTCTAATCCTTATTCTATTTTACAATTTGAGAATTTTGTTAGCTAAATTCAACTCTTTGTGTTCTTAGATTTCTCTCTAATAAGATGTCTCAAATTATATTTTCACTCAACATTAATAAGGCTCTTTAATGATCCAATGTACAATATGTGACCTCTTTGTTGGATATATGAGCTTTCAAGATTTTAACATTTCTCATGAAGTTTTCAAACATATTTTTGTACTATTGAATACATTACAAAAACTCAAGAAACTCATGCAAAGTTTGAGGTTCTTCTTTTTGTTCATTAAGAATAATGCAGGTCATTATTTCTATGGGGATGCATGTTCATTGGTATAATTCGCTAATTCCTAGTGGGTTTTTGTTAGGATTCAATTGGTAGCTTTTTAGTCAAATTCATTAACCCATATTTCATAAACATGAATGGTTCACTTAGCACTCATTGCATATAGGTTTAAATGCAATTAAATAAAATTTGAATCCTATCCTTCATGAGCATGAATGACATGTTTACCACTCATTGCATCTAAATGATGCTTACAAGAGTGAAGCATCAAGACTTCCTAGGAGGTCACCCATCATAGTACTACTTTTACTCAAGTGTACTTAAACATGGATTTTCCCCCAAGGCCACTTAGCTTTTGTAAAAAATATATAATGGGTACCACCTAGCGAATGTCATGAAGTGTGTGGAAGTGGAATCAAATAAAAAAAAAAAAATTTCATTTTCTGTTTCAGCATGTTACTATCACGCTGCACACTGTCACCACTGGACTTGGACTATTCACTACTCTCGTGCCTACATCAAATTCATCAAACATTGTACCTTTCACTACTACCATGCACCTATATTTTACAAAAGGGAGCTCAAAATTATTGTACTAGATTTATGCTATTTTTTTTTTTTAATTATATAAAAATGTTTAAGATGATTAAATAGAGTAATAAATTAATAAAACAAATTTAAGTAAACCTATTGCATTAAAACAATTCATATATATTTGAAATGTTTTTTTGTATAAAATTTTCTCATAAAGATTATAATAAAACAATTATTATATATTATTTATCTATATATTATATTATATTATATTTTAGATTTAGATTATAAATGTAAAAATGTTAGTGGTATATTATTAGATTTAAAATTAAACCTTAATATGATTCTCAAAAGGTGGGTGAAAAAGATATAAAATAAAGTTTAAAATCATTGTAAAAGATTTAGTAACAATGTAATAGTTATGAAACAAAATGATTTTTTAAAGAGTTTTCCATCTAAAAGTAAGATGTATATATCATAAATATATTGATATGGAAAACCCTAATATGGATAAGAAATCTTAAAAATAAATTAGATTGTGTAAGGTTAGAGAGGTTCACCAAATATAAGCTAATTAAATAAATGTAATTAATTAAATACAAATCAACATATATTATGTAATGATAGTTGAGACTAATAAATCATATTATTGTATTTATTGGTTAATTGATAAACTATTTATGGAATATTAACTTGGGGCAACTCAAATCATAGTTTGAAATAATAGCTCTCAATAAAAATATTTCTTCAAAATAAAATAATCATACCAGTAAAATAATTATACCATACCAAATATTATTAAGTGTGCTTATCAATGACTTATGTAATAAAATCTCAAGTATTTCAACTCATAGATTTGTAGAAAAAGTAAATTTTAAGATATTCTTATAACATCAAAAATACAATTAATAATTTCATGAATTTATCTATATGCTCATCATCATATGAATTTTAAAAAATAAAATAGATGATAAATCAAAGTTATGAAAAAAACCTCCCTTTAAGTTTAATCTAGATAAATCCAATAAGATGCATATAAATAAGTACACATTAAATTAGATTAAATCAATAGCTAATTGTAGTAGATATGTGTGTTTTGAAATAATAAATGCTAAAATATAAAAAAGAATGAAATAAAATAAAGTCAATTAGCTTTGTGTTTAAATGCCAACAATTAGTTTTGTGTTTAAATGTGAATGCCTTTGTAGTAAAATCTTGTTATGTTCCATAAATAAATATATAGAAACAAAAGAATGACTACCAAAAACGGTCTCTACAAATAAACAAAAAATTAAATAAGAAATAATATAAATATATGAATTTTATCATTATTTTTACACATCTATTTTTTTAATTAAATGATATTTTTATTAATGTAATATATATTTTTATATTTTCACATAAAAACAATTCCATGTTTAATCATTTTTTATTCTATATATTTCACTAATTTACAACACTTTTTTATTTTGCAAATGACAATTGTTTCACAATTATTTTTCTCTTATCTCTATTCATCCCTCATTTTTATTTTATTTTTTTAATCTATTATTTTATGTCTAACTACATATATAAGACCTTTTAGAGTTTTTAAACTTAATATCTCTATATTATAATCTCATTATTTTAATATGAATTAACAATAGTCTTATAACATTATTCCTCTTATATTTTCTTGTATTTGTTAAAACTTTTAATGTCAAATTTATATTAATTTTACATTGCAAATTTATATTATATTGTGGAGATTATTATTGGAAAAATGGTAGAGTCTATTGATTATTTATTAAGTTTATTATTAAGTTTATAAGGTAGTGTATTATTGTAATGTAAAGATTGGTATTTATAAAATTTATCAATTTCTTGTGGTAAAATTATTTTTTATTTTTCAAAATTTGTATTATTATATTAATTTTAGCTCTTATTTTTTTTATTAATAAAAAATCCAAATTAATGAAAAAATTGCTAAATTTCTTTAATATTTTCAACATTATATTACACTTGGTTTTTCTATTTTATTCATTACTAATATTTTCTTTCTATATTATATTTTCTCCTAAATTTCTTCTATTAAGAAAACATATCTTTTGTTTAAGATTTTTGTAGAGTTATTTTATTGAATCAATTGTATGCATGCTTTACATATCAGTGCATTCCATAAATAGAAAACTATGCTTTTATTTGTATCAAATTGACTCCAAGTAAATAGAAATGGCCATTAACAGAGCAACATTCATTATTATTATTTTTTGGTAAAATCAGATATGGCTATGTATAAGAATATTGAAATGTCCATTAAGATAGATTTAGAAGGATACCAAGGTAGTACAAAAAAAATATCTTATAGGTTAATTATTTATAAAGATGAGATATTAAAAGATATGTGAAACTATAGACATAATAAGACGTTTCTAAAATTTAAAAATTTCAGGATGAAAGAACTTTTGTAAAAGAGAAGTTTATATAATTTAGTTTAGTGATTATTGTTAAATGAGATTATATTCAATATTCTAAATGAATTATGTTAGAGACATGATATAATTGTATATGGGTGTTAGGGTCAAGTTAATATTTAAAATTTTGTTTTGATTTTTTTTTATCAATTTATATCTTGAATTAAATATTTTATTCATAAGAATTATTTTAATATTTTATTCATTAAAGATTATTTTCATAATTATTTATAAAGATGAGATATTAAAAAATATGTAAAATTATAGACATAATAAGAAGTTTCTAAAATTTAAAAACGTAAGTTTATAGAGAGAAGGCCTCATATTATTAGTAGCTTATAATGCAACATGATAGATGGTTTGATCTAAACATACAAAAAAGGTATGATATAAATCTTCCTTAACCTTAATTCTCTTTCAAAATAATATATTTACATGAGAAAATAATAAATTCTATAAATTTTAATCCTCAAAAGTCATATCTAGATGAAAAAGAGCAATAATGAAAGTCTGCTTACTATGCAACTTAAAAAAGCAGTGTATTGTGCTTGCTTTTCTCCAAGTGAAAGCTATCTTGCAACCACAAGGTTTGTACTTGTTACATTATTTTTGAACATTTACTATGCAACATAAAAAAGTAGTGTATTGCGCTTGCCTTTCTCCAAGTGGAAGCTATCTTGCAACCACAAGGTTTGTAGTTACATTATTTTTGAACATTTTTTCACAAGTCAATAGACGTCTCAATAAAGATAACTCTCAATGATAACTCTTAATGTGTTTTACATATATTATTAATTAATATAGGTATGCTAGTTTAAAATGTCTATTGCAATCACTTTCCTCATAATTTTGTGTGCACGCGTATCTTTTTTAAAATATTATTGACAAATAAGATTTATTTTCAGACTTATTAAATATGTATGAGTATCAAGCAATGTAATGAGTATCATTATGCCTCTTTCAGATATATCTTTCTAAAAAAATACCATTGATAAATATGAGGTGTTTTCAGAATATTTATTTTAGTAACTTTTTAGTAAATTTTGTGTGTGAATGTCACCTTATGTAATAAGTATTAATAACTCTTTTAGAATATTTTGTGTGTGAATGACACCTCATGTAATGAGTACCACTATGATTCTTTAAACAAATTTATTTAAAAAATAAAAATAAATGACTTTACCTGAAAATTTTTGGTGTGAACATAACCTAATGCAATAACCCATGGCCTATGGTATAAAACATGCTCATGTGGTAGTGTCTCCTTTTGTTGTTGTATTGTAAGGAAGGTGGGATGTAATGGCGGCCAAGATTTTGCTAGAAGAATAAAAGGAGGAAAGTTAGACGTTGGCATATAAGTACCGTGCATTGTATTTAGCATACTAAAACTAGGAATCGCACCTGTGGGGTGCAATGGGTATGCTGAAGACAATATAGTGATAATTTGAAAGTGATAAAAGTCATTCACAACTGTAAAACTCATTTATAGGTGATAATAGCAAGTAAATTTTTTAGAATGTATGGATTTTAATATATGAATTGTCTGTCTTGTACAACCTTATAATAAATATCAGTTAAGCTAATTAGACCGTCTAGATTATAATTAATCATTTCTTTCCTGTGTGATATGTTAATCATTAACTGTATTAGACAATAGAAAAGATATCCTTCTCTTGTGACTTCTTTTGGAATATTGGCAGACCTTTTCCCACCAAAATGAACATTGTTCAATATCTTATATGTAATAGCATTGGGAATAAAAAATGTTTTCAAAAGTTCACCCAACCACATCATAGCCGGATCAAGCATGCCAAGGCTACAAAAATGACTAAGCAACATATTGTAGGATATGGTATCTAGGATAAAACCTATTTTAAAAACTTTACCTAACAACGTTATAGCCTGACCAAGCAATTCATTGTAGAGACCATCCAAAAATGTATTGAAAGTGAATGTGTTTGGAGAAAATCCTGTAGCAAGAAGGCTCTCAAGGAGATTAAAAGCTGGATGAGTCATATTTGTAATGTTAAGACCATTTATCCAAGTATTATAGGTAATAACATCAGGAGCACACCCACTGCATGACATCAAGTTCATGATATCCAAAGCCTGCTTCATCCTAAAAGTAGAAGCACCAGTATATTGGCAAAAAAGTAGTCTTGAATTTGGACAATGAAGCCCTCTTTGGCAAAGGTTTCAAAGTAAGAAATATTGCCATTAGAAGCACAACATGATTTGGCTCTTTTTCTAAGAAACCTATAAGAACCAATATTTGTGCTTATAATCAAAATATCAATCCACCTTCTAATTTGTTGTTACCACCATCCACATCAATTTTATTTCCAAGCACCACAAATGGAAAATTTTTGGGAACAGATGGTCTTGCATGTCAAAAAAAAATTGGATGGAAGGTCATGGTTAGCAGTAGCAAAAGTCAACAAAACCTCTGAATGAATAGGAAAGTTAAATTATTAGATAATTAAGTAAAATTACCTGATTAAAAAATTCCTCACGCCAGTTCTTAAGGAAATTATTGCATTTACACCTTTAGCTGCGGCTGCTATACATTAAATAGCAAAATATCATGGCAACTAGTGCATTTAAAGCTTCATTTAGTAGTTACAAAAAAATTGTACATGCAGATGCAGCAAGTGACTTACCGCAAGATGTGGCACAATATGTATGATGTTGTCAATGATGCAAAAGGATAAAGTGGGTAGATGTTGCTTAGAAGTGAACCAAAACAAAAGCCAATGTCCTTACAGTTGTTGATTCAAACTAATCATTAATTCATGAGATAAGGACAACAATATACTATATTATGTTTAATTATGTATACTTGTAGTGAAGAACTAATCATTAATTCATAAGACAAGCACAACTAATCATTATTCTATTCAACTAAAAAAATATATTATATTTTATTATATATACTTGTCGGGAAGAACTAATCATTAATTCATAAGACAAGGACAACAATAGTTGCATATAAATAAATTGATTTACAAAAGGTATTTAATTGAAAGTGAAGTGAAGTTGGTTGTGTGGTATAAAATTAGTGGTAAATATTTGAGGTAAACGATTGTATATGTACTTGAGAAGTAATTTTCATAGAACGGAGTTGGATTATTAGAAACATCTATGTTTGCAATGTTGAGCCATTATATAGGCATTAAACTCTTTATGGATGAGAGACCAAAGATACTTATGATGGTGAAATTTTTATAAGGGTGGAGTTGGTGTGAGTTAATAATATGTAGACATACTTTTATTTATCTCTTGAAATTTAAATAAAAAATACCTTCACATTGCATTATCATTAAACATGTTAAATAACATTTTTTAAGTCAAAAGTTACATTATTGATGTATATAAGGATGTGGTCCCATAAAGGGAGCTTTAAGATCTATTTCTAGTGAATACTTTTGAGATGGGGCTGAAAATTAGTTTTACCAACTTAAAAAAATTTCTTACTACATATCATATATCTACAATTTTTAACATTAATTAAAAAAAAATGAACATTTATTTAACCATTAAAAAACATAAAATCACTCATATCTTAAATCACCTAAACCCTACCCATTACTTTAAACCTTTAAAATGACCTGCTTATGACCATAGGTTTAGCTTCTACTTTTGATTCTCCTACAAATAAAGCCCATCATGTTAGAAATTGGCATTTATCTTCTTTAATGATGAGGCTAGAGTAGTATTTTAATTAGCATCATTTTGTTTGTTGGACATGCAAATCACAACTTCATCAAATGTTAAAAAAAATCTTCAACTACAAATGTTAACCATTGAGGGGCCTGAGGTGGTCATTATATGTTTAACAATGACATTCTAAATCAGCAAAGAAAGATGATTTCCGTTTAGAACAAAAGGACTTCACACTTGCCTACAAACCCTGTCCCTCCATATTTAGTATGCCCACTTTGTTGATGTGGATTTTGGAATTTTTTACATTTTTAAGCAAAATCCTTCCAATTCCCACTCACAATTATAAAACATATCTATGGTGCTTCATTGGTGAAGGTAATGACTGGGGCAAGTGAGTTTAATTTAATATATTATATATGTCTATTAAAAATATTCATTATATACTTACAATTATTAATAATAACTATATCATATTAACTTCACGTGTAAGTAGTGTAAATATAGTATTTGTTTAAAACTCATTCCTCAATACACAACTCACCCATTTTGTTTATATATATATATGTCCTCCCTTCTCCTCCTCCTCTAACGCTAACAAACTGCTGAATTTTCTTGATTGTTCTGCCTTACATTAACTTCGAATCATATTTCATGGCTGGATTGAAGGCTGCGCACAAATAAGGTTATATGTAGTGAAGTAAAGCTCGAGTTAACATCAGGAATGAGAGACACAGGAAAGATTTCAGAAATTTGCTTATTTTTAAGAGGATTTTCATTTATACATATTTTTGAGGGCTTTAACCCCAGAAATCCATATTCTGCCCTTGATTATCTTTTATGTTGTGCATAATGGCCTTATAAAGAGGCGTGCGTAGATTTAAATTTTTGAATGTTTGCAAAATCCAATCAAATTTGTAAGCATTGTAGTAGTTTTTCATAATGAAAGGGGAGGCAAAATAGAGAGGTTGATTATTCAGTGATCTGTGTTGGAAGTTTTTTCTTTCATTTTCCCTTGAACACCATTTTCCCTAAGTTTTGTAAAATTAAGGTACCAACACCATTGCGAGGAGTGTGCAACAGATTAAAAACTGTCATGCTGGTCTGTAGGCTTGTTATGCAGTAACTCCACAAAAATGCAATGTATCATGCAAATCCTTTGCACAAGAGGCTTGTATTGCACACTTCTCAAATTAAAAATATAAATTACAAAATATGCATCTGGATGAAGCTTTAAGGGAGTGGCAAATGAATCAGGGCACAAACAGATTTAACTAAATGCAAGATTGACCAAGAAGATTGACAATACATCAAAGTTTGAAACCCTATAGAAGCTGAAAACAAACTAATTTGTCAGGGGTTCCTCAATTAATAGGTACAAGCATTGTGAATAAGCATAAAAATTACATAGAAGGTTCTAACTATGCTTCACAAAGTCCTGATATAACCTCCAACAAGTGCAACTCAAACCACTTTTTTCTACAGAATTTGAACACTTCAAATGTTGCCAGTGCCCCAATGGATCTTCTAGATTTAGCTCCACTTTTCAGCTCTATGAATAATAATAACAGGACGAGCTACAATTCCACAAAACTTGTTCCCTTACTTCTCACTGATTCCAGTTGTTCTATACTCTCCTCTCCTGAACTTAAAACTGAAAAAGGGGAAGTGCATAGCAGGTTTAGATTGGCAGAGTTAAAGAAGCAACATGACAATGATCTTAAACAGCCAATGTTCAGCTTCAGCTTGGATGGTTTCCAAAGCTCATTCCCACAATTAGATCATTTTGGTAGACTAATCCTTTTATCATTATCTTACAAAATATAGAATAAACTCATACTCATTTCACGTATAAATAAAAATATGCATATCTCTATATCTTTTATTATTGTCTGGTTTGCTCCTAAATAAATCAATAACACTGGTTTACCTAAGATTTGACAAGGATTACCTCAGTAATATGATAATACTAAGCTTAGAGAGTTACATCGATTCTCAAATCTCTATCTCTACGTTGAGTTTAATCACAGTATCTCAAAGATTAAAAACTTTTAAAGAGTTATACCATATCTCTGATTTATAGTGGGATTTAAATGATAACTGCTCTCATTATGAGAGATAGTCGACCCCCTCACCACCTTATACATCGTTGGAGATTTACAAGGATGTTGTGGACTGATGGAGTGGTATTGATTGCTTTCTTAGTCCAAATATTCAAGGCTAAAGTTTTTTTTTGTTCTCTGTAGAATGGAATCTGCACACAGAACATGGCTACATGATCAAACTCTTCTGGAGGCTGACCCAATTGAATTTGAAAGAGGGAGCTGTTGATTGCTATTGGGACTGCCAAATGGCAGGTGATTTACAAGAGAATCAAATGGAACGCGTCTTTACTGGAATGAATATTCGTGGAACAAAGGTAGGTAGAAGTACAGTAGTTTCAATTGCTTGAACTAATGTTAGTGGAGCTAGAGTAGGTATGAAAATATGCTTATTTCAATTATTGAACAAGTATTCCTGGACCAAGGGTAGATATGAAAGGAGATTAGTAGCAGAGTATAATTTCCACAGTTGAGTATGCATTGTTTAGATTTGATTGTGCGAATTTTTTGTTGGATGTTTTGGGTCAAACTGTATGACGGTGGAGAGAAAAAAAAAATCCAATATACTAATATTGTTTTCTTCTTCCATGGTATGGAGCACTCCATACAGTAGCCAATTTATTGTTCATGGAATCCCCAGTAGGTGTTTGGTTTTCATATACCAACACTACTTCTGATTTCCTTGCCATAGATGACATATTCACTGGTAAGTTAGTGGTTTACACATAACTTTTTTTCATTTTTCTTTCAATTTGGGATTGAATTGAAGATTGTGGGTTTGCAGCTGAGGATTCATATAAGTTCCTCGTGAGATGGTTGGAAAGATTTCCAGAGTCTAAATCCCATGAATTCTATATAGCAGGGGAAAGCTATGCAGGCAAGTTCTACACAAATGCCTGTTGCACTTTGCTGATTGATAGCTCAAATACAACATGTGCTTGCAGCTTTTTGACTGATGGTCTGTCTAGTTGGTTGATTTGCAGGGCATTATGTACCTCAGCTTGTAGAGCTTGTGTATGACCGCAGTGGAAGCTTTTCCAAATAGAATATCAATCTACGAGGCTTCATTGTCAGTGCTAAAACAAAGGCTTCCTTCTACTCTAACTAATCCAAATTGTTTCTTTTGTATTTTGACTGTGATTTTACTGCAGGTGGGAAATCCTAAAACAGATGACTCATATGACTACGAGGGAATAACAGATTATGCTTGGCGCCATGCTATCACTTCTGAGTCTTTGACTAAACTTATAAGATTTTGCCATGTTTCTTTCAGGAGGGGATTCATCTAAAAATTCCTTGAAGTGTAGCATATGCAGAAATGGTTCTGAAAAACAAATTAAAGGAAAAATTGTGTTTCATATCAATTTATGAGCCTGAAGAAATGGATGAGTTGAGGCTTGATGATAGACCGTTGCTGGATGGAGAAACTGGGCAGTCAAATCTGCAAGGTGCAAGACACTCAGACATTGATGGTTCTTGTGCACTGCGTAACAATTACATCAAATTCAACCTACTCCTTATAGTGACCCTGTCTCAAATTCAACCAGAGGGCGCCCTACCCACAGCCTCGACTATAACTACTAAAAAACGGACCAACTGAAACTACGGATTTGGTGTATAGAAAAATAATCCGAAATAATCTCAGCTTCATTCTAATAGAGGATTGTATTTAATATTTTCTTTCAAGCATAGCAAATGTATCCACAAATTGAAGAAGATTGAAGGATCTGCCAGAGAATAAAGTGGGAATCCCTGCTATCAGGCTTCGATGATGGATGAGATAAATCCCGAGAAGGCAGGAAGCGCAAAAATGGAGTTTCGCTGGGGGCATAATATTATAAGAAGGGTTTGCAAATTTAAAAGAAACATTTTAGAAAGCCATATAAACCTAGGTTTCTCGATAAAATCAGGGCAACAAGTGGCATACCTCAAGTTTCCGCACAGATTGGTGTCTTTCTCTCAATGATGCAGAGGAGAAAAATGATCACCTGGACTCTTCTTTCAAACACAGCAAAGAAAATTAACTGTGACGTGCTGTGAAGGATGCCGATATTTTGCTTCTAATAGAAATTGGGGCTTCTGTCGTGCTGTCAAAGATGCCGACTTCTGCAATAACTGTTGCCCAGATATTTTCCCTCTTCTGCAATAAACTCTATGCCATTGGGAAAAAGCATTGAGCGGCCAAGATGCATTTGATCGCAGGCGATTGCCTGTGCACGAATCTATACCGTCCGCCGTAAAAAGACCTCCCAAATACTAAGCATGGGACGCCTTCGGCATAATTAAACCCTGTCGATTCGAATCAATGGCATAGTGGGGTGGTCAAGTAAAGCTACATTTTAATAGGTGACACGACCACATAAATTATTATTAATGGCTCGTATTCGTTTCGAAGGCCACGATCGGGACGCGGCTAATCTCCCGACGAAAACGCATGTTACCATATAAAATAGCATGATAACCATACATAGCACATAAAAACGGTACGAAGGAACGCTAACGGAAGGAGGGAAGGAGCTAACCGCACGGAACTGCAGAATTTTGGCGACGTATGAATTTTAAAAAAATTACCGCTAATCTATGGATTTAAAAATATTGTGATACGTTTTTTAAAGAATTAGCTAAAATTAAAAAAAATTTAAGTAAATTTAAACTAAAATAAAATATTTTGTATATAAATAAGATAGATCTTAAATAATTTTAAATTAAAATAAAATAATTGTAAATTAAATTAATTATTAATATATTATTAAATGATATATTTAATATTATAATTACTATTATATTTTTTATTGTAATTAAATTTGTATTTGTTTTTATAATTATTATTACATTAAATTATATTACTATATTATAATATTATATTATTCTATTAGATTATTATGATATTATTAAAATAATAAAATAATTATATATTATTAATAAATTTTATTGTTATATTATATATTTGTCATTGTATTTATTATTATATATATATTTATAATGCAATTTTAAATTTATATTATTATTTTATAATTATTATTACACTAAATAATATTATCTCATCTTATCTTATATTATATTGTACTATTATTTATTTATCATTATATAAATAGATTTATATTATTATTTTATAATTAGTATTATATTAAATTATAAATTATATATTAGTTTTAGGATGAAGTGATGGATGGTGGATGGGGATATAAGAAAGGGGAAATGGAAGGTTAATGGGATGGGAGATACGTAACAATTTGGATGAAAAGATGTATGGATTACATGGAATCTAGTGGATAATGAAATGATTATGATCAATGAGATGATTAGATTAACAAATCTATATAAGCTTTCTATTGTTTTCTTCTTAGTGGGCAGCTTTTTGTTTCGGGATCCCATTAAAACCTGTCTGTTCCTTAATAAAAAACAAATCTATATAAGCCTAAAATGAACCTAATGTATTATGCAATGATGATGGATGATAATTGATAGGGTGCATTATGATATGTGGATGCAAGTGTCATGCCATAGAAGGAGAAATAGGGACGAGGGGAAGCAAGTGGACATGGAATCAATGATTTTGGTGAGGATTATGGAATAGAAGGGATATGTATATTAGATGCATAAGACAACTAAAAGTGGGGCTGAATCAATTATACATTAAAACATTCAATCCCTCATTAACTTTCAAACCCTCATTAAGCATTAGTAGAATGTAAATATGTGAAACAACAATGCAAAGACAACCATACATGCAAGAGAACACCAGATTTATGTGGAAAACCCTAAGCAAGGAAAAACCACAATGAGGATTATCTCACATATATATGAATAAAAACATCGAATACAATTAGGCTTACTGTCCAGGGTTCATTGCCAAAAGGACTCACTGTTCGAAAGAAAGAAAGAAAGAAAAAATTGTTATAGAGAGATTCACTATCTTAGAGAAATAGGAGAAATCCACCACTGCGATTCTATGCCATTTGCAACCTTTGGCACATTGCCTCTAGCAAATTCAAGCACATTAAAATGTAGAAACCTTCTACTCATTGCATCTAAAAGTCGTAAGAATTTAAGCCCGCACTTAGATCACCACACTTAATTACGTTTGCATCTTACACACACCTTACACTTGCCACACACAAATCCAACAATTCACCTTGCATTTATACCATTCATGAACTAAACAATCTCAATTAGGTCGACTAGTCTCAATCAAATGTATGCACCTCAAATGTGCAACACCAAAATAGGTTAGCAACAAACACCTTTACAGTGGAAAGAAATGAAGGCAGACCATGCCAAGGGTTAACTAGGACCCAAATCTATATCAACACACTAATCATCACATCCATAATCCACAAGGCACCTTCACAAATAATGCTAGCATGCTAGGTTGGCCAAACCTAAACTAACATGCTACAAACAACCACATACATGCTTCTCTAGGTCTGAAAACAACATGTGGACCACAGAACAACACCACATGACATCCAAGAATACTCCAACATAAACATACTACTCTACAATACTACCACAACTACCTAAAACAAAGAACACATTCATCCTGCACATTAGGATGCACTACCACTGAACTCCAACACAAGAACTAAACTTGCAAAGCAACACAACACTAGAATATCCAAGGGAAGGTAGATATAAAAATATAAACACATTCTCAAATCTACAAGACAAGAAACCTTAATGTGGAGAAATGTAGAGAAATTCCATTCCTTCTAGATAACCTATCTCATAAGAAAAAATACTATCAAACACATCTTTCACTACTGCATGATCTAAAACCTAAAACTCTGGATATAACACCTCTGATAATCATGTCCAAACCACACAAGCATATCTTCAAAATACAATATCTATTACTTCAAAATTATTTAAAAACCATTTTATATATTTAAAAATTATTTTATTTTATTTTAAATTACTTATAAATTATTTTTAATGTTAATTTTTTAAAATATATATTTAGGTGGCAAACCTAGTCGCAAAATACAATATATAGGATGATAATTGATTATGATGATGATATAATGTGTTATGCAATGATGATGGATGATAATTGATATGATAATGGATGATAATACATTATATACAATATAATGTATTATGTAATGATGATGGATGACTTAATTTATATGGTGCATTATGATATGTGGATGCAAGTGGCATGCCATAGAAGGAGAAATAGGGACAAGGAGAAGCAAGTGCACATGGAATCAATGATTAGGTGAGGATTATGGAATAGAAAGGATGTGTATTAGATGCATAAGACAATTGAAAGGTGGGGGTGAATCAATTTTACATTAAAACATTCAATCCCTCATTAACTTTCAAGCCCTTATCAGATTTTAAACCCTCATTAAGCATTAGCAGAATGTAAATATGTGAAACAACAATGCAAAGAAAACCATACACAAGAGAACACCATATTTTTGTGGAAAACCATAAGCAAGGAAAAACCACGATGAGGATTATATCACATATATATGAATAAAAACATCGAATACAATTAGGCTCATTGTCAAGGGTTCACTACCAAAAGAAATCACTGTTTAAAAGAAAGAAAGAAAGAAAGAAATGTTACAAAGAGACTCACTATCTCAGAGCAATAGGAGAAATCCACCACTACAACTCTATGCCATCCACAACCTTTTGTTCATTTCCTCCAGCAAATTCAAGCACATTGAAATGTAGACACCTACTCACTACATCCGAAAGTCATAAGAATCAAGCCTACACCTGAATTTAAAACCACTATGCCTCACCCTAACATACCCATTAATTTGCCACATGCAACAATGCAACAGGTTAGCAACAAACCTCCGTGATGGAAAGAAAAATGAAGGAATACTCATTCCAAGGGTTAACCAGGGACTCCAAATCTATATCAACACACTAATACTCATCACATCCACAATCCACGAGGGTACTCCACAAATAGCGCTAGCATGCTAGGTTGGCCAAACCTAAACTAACACTACAAGCAACCACATGCATGCTTCTCTAGGTCTGAAAACAACATGTGGAGCACACAACAACACCACATGACATCCAAGAATACTCTAACATCAACATACTACTCTATAATATTGCCATAACCACGTAAAACAAAGAATGCTTTCATCCTGTGAATCAAGATGCACTACCACTAAAATCCAACACAAGAACTAAACATACAAAGCAACACAACACTAGAATCTCCAAGGGAAGTTAGGTATAAAAAATATAAACACATTCCCAAATCTACAAGATAAGAAACCTTAACATGAAGAAATACAAAGCAATTCCATTTCTCCCATATAACTTGTTTCACAAGAAAAAATATTGTCAAACACATCTTTCACTATCGCATGATCCAAAACCTGAATCTCTAGATATAACACCTTTGGACACCTCTAATAATCATGTCCAAACCACACAAGCATATCTTCAAAATACAATATATATTACTTCAAAATTATTTAAAACTATTTTATATATTCAAAAATTATTTTATTTTATATTAAATTACTTATAAATAATTTTTTAATTTTAATTTTTTAAAATATATATTTAGGTGGAAAACCTGGTCATAGAATACAATATGCCAGATGGGCCAGAGGTGAATGGATTGGATTATCATTCAACTTGGTAGAGTGACCAACTATAGATTTTTCATAGGTTTTATTTGAATGTAAGTAGACATCCAAAGACAAAAGATAGGATAGGGCAACGTCTACCCAACCAACAAAATGTATATTTGACTATAATTATTAATTAATTAAAAATAAAATACATTCTATTTTAATTTTCAATAAATTAATAAATATGATCAAATGTACAATAAGATGACGTGTGGTGCCACTACTGAAAGGTGAAACCTATCAGGTAACATGACGTCGTGTGATGTCACAAGATGTTGACCTACATTCTTTGTGCATTTTGAGGAGTTTGTGCATGACAACGCACAAATTTCAATAATATCTATCATTTTTCAATGTACGATCGTGTTAGTTTCTTGGGAACGTCGTCTTTCTAACAACTTCCATTTTATTAGTTTTAATTTCTAGGAATTGACAATGTTGGTTTGATGTCCCTCCATTACATTATAGTCATTTATTTATGTCTCATTCTATCACCATGGAATTTGGCTCATGTAATTTCCTCCCTTGGATATTTGTACTACAAACTACCAATTGCACCTTGGGGTGCAATAGGTACGCCAAAGACATTAAAGTTATATATTGTGTTAATTCTATTTATTAATAGATGGGAAGATTTATGTAGAGTTGTAAACTACTAATTTCTAAAAGTAAACTGCTTAAAGATTTGTAGAAGTGTGGTTAAGAAATACAGAGGAATAAGATAAACATACACCATAATTTTTAGACAAAAAGAAAGGTGAAGCACAGAAGTGGCCATACATGAATGAATGAGCCAAAAAACATTACATACACCATATTTTTTGGACACAAAGAAAGATGTAATATTCTTGGCCTCTATTCTAAATAGACAAAAAAAATATATAAAGACCTCAAAAACATCAAAGGAAAAATTAAATAAAACATGTTTAAGCTGTAATATGATATGTCAAATAATATAAACTAATGCAAGTACCTATTTTGTTCCATATTTGAATGAATAGAAAGAAAAACATAAAATTACTTAGATCAAATTACTCCTTTCCTTTTCTCAGGCTGTAACAGTGCTCATCATCAACAAACAAGACTCTGTTGGTAATATTGTAGCTAATCTAAAGAAATAATTATGGCTTGAATATATTGCATCTATATGAACCGAGATCCTAGTACATACAAAACACAGAGAACACACACATTAGAAGATTAAAATGCAAGTTAGAATATAAGTTCCCCATGAAATCCATTCACAAAGCTTAAATTAGGAAATGAGATCAGGAACACAATAAGAAATTAATAAAAGGAGATTGAATTCTAATTAAACAAGAAAACTCTTAATCCCATGGGGGAATTGGTGCCAATTTGATGTGAAAATTAGCCCTTTCCCAACTCTAATGATGCAATGTTGATTGGTGATAAAGAGTGATCCACTTTGTTGATGATTGAAGTGTACTCCAAGATGAAAATCTGTATAACCTAGCTAAGATTGGATAAAATGAATTGCTATGGATTTGAGTATAATAACTTTGCTCAAATTATGGATGATCAAATGAGGAAAGATACCTCTTATTTATAGAATGGTGAGATGGATAAATTCCCAAAATGGAGCAATGTGGGACTAACATTCAACCAATGGCAAGGTGCCACTTGTCAAGAGATGGATGGATGAAGGATGTGCATATTTTGATGAATGTGACCATAAATGCAATTAGGTGATATTTGAAATTAGTGAAATGACATGTAAGAGGGAAAAGAAATGTCTTAAATGCCACTTGGCTCAAGGAAAAAGGACTTATTAGGTGAAGTAAATGTCTTGTTGGAAGGACAAAGTCCACTTGGATTTGAATTCAAATTTGAAAGAATATTCCATTATGCCATGTTGAGATATAGATTTAATAAATGAGTTAAATCTATTTTCATGTACAAGTGGAAAAAGTTAGAGGATGGGACCCACATTAGGACTAAATTAATCAAAAGGTTAATCAATTTAATGAGAGATTAGATGATGAAAATTGATTAAGATTTATAGGTTGATTTAAATCAAAGATGAGAAGAATGTTATTTTAGACTTAGTTAAATAAATATTTTGTTTTATTTAACTAAAGGGGATGATTGGTTAGTTTAAATTAAACAAAGTTTAATTTATTTAATTTAATAGATAGACCATAGATATTTAGTCAAATACAGTGAATTATTTAATTAAATATGGATATAGGGTTAAATTTAGATAGATTGATTTAATTAATAGAGAAGACTTAATTAGATAAAATGATTTATTTAATTAAGAGATGAATTGATGAATTTAATCAAATAAGGGTATTCATTAAATGGTTAGTTTGAGGGATGATTTAGGATGAAATGGTGTTAATAATCGAGATCAAGTGTGTCAGATATTTTCCATGTCTACATTTTGCCCCTCTTTAAAGCAAAGTACTTTCTACATGGTTCAAAGACTAAACTATCTCGACAAAAAGCCAAAAGTTTTGATTTCAAAACTTGCCCCACTCCTACCCCTCGACAAAGGAAAGCATGCCAATATATTGCCCCCTTGAGAGATCAGATGAAAATTTCAAAATTTGGGTGATCTTGTGAAAAAGGAGGACAAGATGCCCGACGGATCCACAAAGCCTCTAGGAGGTCAAAAGATGAGATAAAATGCAAAAAAAAGATACGAAATGGCCCTTGGACGGATGAAAACGGGATGAGGGGACCTAGACCCCTCCTAGACAGTTAAATGAGGTCAGAAAACTCTAATTTTTAGGCTTAAATAGGACTCAGGGGGCACTTCCAATTCATTTTCACATTCAGCCTTCAGAGATCTTGAGATTTTGAGCTCTAACACCTTGGCGAGATGGCGCAACAACAACTCCCAATGCACATTTCTGATAGGGTACAGACACACCAGAGACTTCCTCGCACTGGACCATTGGTGAGTCAACTTGACCCTACTTGATTTTTTAATTTTCACATTCATTTATGACGCTCAAGTACTAGGTCTTTAGGAGTGATTCCCTATAGGCACGCTAGAATTTTAAATTGCGACACTTAGTATTCAAACTATGTCATCATCACAAGGTCCAACGATGTGGTGTAGTTTGAAATTTAGGGTTAAATTTCAAACTCCATCGCCTTTCCAAGTTGCACTGTCGCAATGCTCTTAGGGTTAGGGTTTCAAGTTAAACTTTGACACTATTACAAACTAAACTGCCACGGTGGAGTTTGGGACTTTGAATACTCTAGGGACGTAGTTTAAAGTTTACAAACTGCACCTCCTTGACAGTCAGCAACGCTAGAGTCACTTTGGGATGCTAGGTGAAGCTACGATGAAGGTTTTTTTCAATGATTTTCAACACGGTGACTTTCCTGATGCAGGAGGAACCAAGGGAAATCTATTTGTGTGAGCATCGGTCTCGAGAGATCTTTAGCCTTTTGAGGGATTTGTCTAAGTGAGAGCAGGAGTACATAGGAGAGATGGGACTTTGGTACATCGCCTACGCTTTTCCCATGCAGACACACCTGGGCATGATGACAGCACTTGCCAAGAGATTGCACAGTGAGACCTCCTCATTTCACTTTTCGACCGGTGAGGCCACCGTCACACTAGACGATGTGTGGCTGATCTTGAGATTTTCAATCCATGGCAAGTGAGTGATTTACGATATGGATGTCGGGAGGGATTCATGATATGTCATCTTGGAGACTGATCATATTGTATTTTACAAGGGGTAGATCAAGCTGGAGCACCACAGTTCTCTTGCCTCACAGTACCGTTTAGTGATTGTAGCCATCATATCGGGTCTTGTCGCACCAGATTGACAAGGCCAATATTTCAGTCCTAGATGGGGGATTTGCTGGGAGTGCATGGTCCGGCAACGACTAACACTTTTTACATGGGGCCCAGTTTTTCTAGCCTCACTTTACAGGGATCTGCATGATTTTGCCTACTTGGATGGCAAAGCACTCAGAGCAAGAATCACACTCTTGCATATCTGAGCATGGGAGCACATCCCCGTGCTTCATCCTTGAGTTGTTCCAGTTCCCATAGAGCCAGATGATCCAGTGGTCTGGTAGTACAGAGGGGGTCTTTCCTTCACTCATATAGGACAACACAAGATTCCTCACTAGAGGAGGGTCCTTGAAGATATGTGAGTGTTCACATGGTGACCCTACCTTGGATAGCCAGCCTGGTTTGATGATATGCAACACTTATTCTTTGCTCACCAGGACTACTTGATGTAGGGATGAGAGAACACTATGATGGAGATGTATTTACTTGGTCGGGTCTAGAGATAGTTTTTGGAGCCGTAGGATAGGCCCGACAATCAGTACGTGGCTATTTTTTTTAGGACGGCGATGCAGAGCTCTTGGGGATGGTATATTACTTCCCACAAGGCAGTTCAGAGCTCTATGCAACTGGTGGCCAAGCTGTGGCCATATGACTAGGGTCAGGAAGATCTTGGGACCACACAAGCATACCGAGACTAGTTTAGGCCACCCCTAAGATTGATAGTTCCTAGTAGACCATCTGCTTGACAAAGAGCAAGAGTCGGGGAGTAGGACGAGGTTGGGGAGATAGGGATCAGGACCAGGGTGGCAGAGGACCAACACTAAATTAGCCAGTCAGGGATCAGTAGGATCAACTCCACCAAGATGTCCTGATATAGGATCAAGACCATGGGCAACATAATAGACAAGATGGGCATCAAGATCGAGTTGCGACACCACCCAAAGATAGAGGTGAGGATTAGCCTCATTCCTAGCCTCCCCTAGAGCCAGATCTGAGAGACGGGAAGATTTTATAGTTGCGGGCCTAGATATAGGTATTAACGGCTGAGAGGGATCAGGCCAAAGTAGAGTGGGACCAGGTCATTCAGCAGAGGTAGGCCGTAGAGTTACAGGCAGTGACTAAGATGAGTCACCGGTAGCAGTTAGAGAGTATGGCTGCCTCTTCCTCCCGGAGCACAGTATTGCTTCGGTCATACAAGGAGGTTGTTCAAAAGGCTGATTATTATAGGATACACTACCATCAAGCCATGTCGAGAGCAGGACGAGTTCCTGATTTTTCACATAGGACTAGCCATAGACCTACAGAGGGCCACGAGGATAGAGAAAGTGGTGAGGGATTAGCCAACAGGGCTAGGCCTTCATTTTGATCAGAGACAAGATTCTTTTTGCACCCTTTGGGATTTTTCTTTATAGCCCCATGGGCCGATTGTACTTATATATCTGATACTTGATCCAATTCTTTTGTACCATGATAGTGTACATATTTTGATGATATATATGAGATGATGATTTTGATTTGATATGATATGTGATGTATTTATGGATGTCCTTACTTTCTATATGCTTATGTAATGATTCTATATGGTGGTGTAAATGGTTTATGGATGCATTTTGTTTTTAGTATTTTTTTCTAATGCACTTTTCAAGATGTATGCAAAATGTTATGATATGCATTATGCTTAGACTAACAGATCTATATGTGTGTAATTTCCTCATGTATGATATGCGTTTATGATGTTATGGTAATGATGTGATGCTATGATGATGATGTTTTATGAAATGATATGGTGATTACGTTATGCAAATGGATTATTTTTCTATATGAAGAGTATGCGAAAGCGTAATGGATGCTTATATGTGTTATGGGGTGATGCAAATGATGGTATGATAATTTATGATATGATGATGCAAATGTCTTATGATGTTTATGTGATAAGTGCTTTTCATGTTTATAGATGATGGACGCTTATGTATGATTTATGTAATTCCTAGAATAACCAATCTATATGTATGGAAATGCAGTACATGTTTTTATGGTATGATATGCAATGTGTAATATGCTGATGGTTTATGGATGCAGGATGGATGCAATGATAATGATGATGAATAACTATCATGGTACCATGCTAGCGCAAAAAGAAAGAGATAGAAGAAAGCAAGAGATTCCAACAAGACATGAGATGACAATGATGATTTCTTTCCAAGGAGTTAGGGTTTTCAAAGGGCCAATTATCTTATGTTTGATAACATACATATATGGTAGGGTGGATAATGAGTGTGGGTTTTGTGCTTTGGCTTTTAACGCCATATATTTCTTCTTAAATAGATACATGTGTACACAAATCCTTATATACACTTCTCTTCCACAAACATAGTTTATAATAACATGTTTCTCATGTCATAACAAGTGGTAGGGAAGCACTTGAGACTTTCGTCATGTCACCTCAAAACAAGGCATATCTTTTATTCATTTATTCTAACAATGCAAAAAAATGTGTATTGTGCCATCACATTCTTCTTTTCATGAGGTCTATTTATTTTTTTTTGATCAAAGATGGTGTGACTGAGTCTTCAATTGCACTATGAAGTAATTCATTAAAAATTGATATTTTTATTTTAAATTTACTTGTAATTGACTGCTTTTGAATCCTTTATACTTGTCTCCATTTTATTTTACTACTACTAACCCAAAAACCACATGCATACTAAAACTTTAATTTACAAAATTATGGACTAAATAGTAATTATTAAAAGTATTGAATATTAAACATCTTTCTTTCTTCAAAAATATGTGATACTTTAAGTTATTGACAATATTTTTTTATGGAATATTAGTAATTAAACGCATGGATAATAAATCTTTTAAAAATGACAATCCTTTAATGTTCCATACTTTTCATAAATATTATATAGTCCATAATTTCAACTCTTCCATGTATTTGTATGCATATGTATCTTTACATAATTAAAAAATAATGAATTAATTGATTGGATAACTTAGACAAAAAAGATCAAATATACATGTGCATCTAGGGTTAATAAATATAAAAATTTATATTTCATTTAATTTTTTCGGTTATCATTTTTTAAGAATAAATTTATTAAAAAAATGTATTTGTTGATAATTAATTTACTATATTCCTAACATTATTAATTAAAATCAATTTTTAATAATTATTGTAACTAGATATGAACTAACCTCAGTTACTTTCTATTGACTTATTAACATGCTTTTCGTTTCTCGACTCAATCAAACAATTGCAAATATTTTTGGCTTTTTATATTTCACATTCCATTCCAAAAAAAATTCCCCCTTCTATCCATTTACGGTGGACCGCTATCGACTGAGTGTTGCATGCTGTGCACGCGACTGCTAATTATTATATTCTTATTTAATACAAAATAAAATAAATAATATAATAATAATAAAAAAAAATATAAACAATATCATTTTAAAAATATCTACCAATTGACCTCATGGATGTTCCACACCTCTTCCGCGTACCTATTGCACACCAAGGTGCGATTGCTAGTTATATTTATGTTAGATGCTCTCCTGAGCAGATGTATGAGTTCTAGAACCAAATTACTGCCAGGCGTTCATTCCTGATATCAAAGATAGATTCTTTCTATTAAAATTTAATCCGTCTGGAGACAAGAGGCAGCGTTAATCACAGTGGCGCTCACTTAACATCTTTAAAGAATTCTCCATGTCTGGATGATGCGCCCAGTTAGGTGACCGCCACCGATATTAAATATTCACTTGTTTACAATGTACAAAAATTCACCAACGTTGCATCACAACCGTCCAAAGGTGGTCGCTGGTGGTGTTCACATTATACTTTTGATCGTTCTCACATCAACCAATATGTTCAGCGAATTGTTCTTCAGAAATTTATTGTTTCTCTTACTTTTTGTCTATTATCTTCTGTAACGACTTACTTTGTTAAGATTCCACCGACCTTATAAACTTTTAAATAAATTTGAAAAAATCTTTAAAATTTGTATACCTTCTATTCTAATGAAACCTTCATAAAAATCGAACTACAAAATTAAACCCAAAGAGCTCTTGGTCTCTTCCAGACATGTCTTTTCAAAATATATTCTTGTTTATCCATGTGAAAAAAACAGTTTGCAGTTCCAAGGGCCCTGTCAATCTGGTTTCATTTTTAAGGTCTTTTAATGCTTATTGTACTTGCAGTAACTGATTTTATTTTGTGTATGTTTATTAACCAGATGATTTATTTGCATTTGTAGGTAGATGGGATGATGACTGAAGCCCAAAATCCAGAAAGCAGGAAGGATAACAATAAACGGTTGCAATTTAATAAGCTGGAATGTTTTACTCTGATAGGTAGAGGTCTTATTGTCGTAGAGGGAGAAAAACTGTGGGCTGGCCAATCTATGCGGTTCAACAAACAAGTAACTAACATAGGAATAGTATATATAGATATGCTTTGAGTGATTTTGTTTTCGTTTACTGCAGAAATAGCTGTATTGTTCTCTGTGATTTGTATTTGTTGTTAAGGCAATTATGTGCAGGCCGTTAGAAGTGAAAAACCTAATTTATAGGTTGTCAAAGCACTTGCCTTACAGAAATAAAGAGACCCCCTTTTAATGTTTTATATATTTTATGCAGAGAAATGTAGCTGTATGGAGAGAGCAGTTAAGGGCCGCCGATTTCTCCAACCTACAAAACCTAAGCCTCATCGAGGACACGACGCAGAACATCACTAACCAATATATTTTGTCACTGTAGAATATATTTTATTTTAAGTTATTGTAGTAGAGTATGGGATTTTGAACTCTCAACAGGAAGGCAGTCGCAGATTTTTGAAAGTACTAGATAATTGCCATTGGAACCTGGGATCTAATGGCCCCCAGGATTTTTTTGATGTATATGGTTATATGATATTTTATTAATCTCATGTTATTTATAAAATAAAGTGTTTATTTAAATAAGTATTATTGTAATAGGTAAAAATAATATTTTTCAAATTCAGATCATCTTAATCAGTTTCAAAATAACTGCAATATAAATCTATGTAAAGTGTTTCAGTTCAAGTATTAGTCTCTTGTTTTTTTAGGCTTGGTCATATGTTGGCTCATTGTAATTTTTATTCCCCTTCAGCTACTAGTTAGTATTCTTTGTACTCTTGTTTTGTTCAATATAAAAGGTGAGCACAATAAATATTTTGTATTTTATTATAAAATGTGAAGGGTTTTCAAAACGTTTTATGATAACTTAAAGTTGAATATAAGTTGTATTTTAAATAATAATGTGTTGTTTTTATAACAATAAGTAGTATTTTACTTTTAACTATTGGATCATTTGTTTTGGATATAAAAATTTGAAATAATAAGATTTATGGTTACCAAAAGGTTTTGAGATTCTTCAGGTTGCATATAAGTTATATTTTAAACAATAATATGATATTATTTCTAACAAAAAATGATATATTTTTGTTCAACTATTGAGGATTTCATTATTAAGTTGTGGTTGAATCTTTAAAAATAATTTTAAAGACACTTCTCACTCATGTGTTTATGTGGTAAGTTGCATGATGAGTTGCATCTCCAAATCTTATTTGTACATAGACAAAACGTCATTTTACACTTAACAATTTTTTCAAGTCCTACACCATGTAACCACTACATGCTCACAAAATTAGCTCACATGACTCTTGGCCCCTCTCCCCTAACTTGTGTTACCAAAATGCAATGGGAAGGCACTATTTTCTATTAAAATAGATGAATGCATGTGTACTATCCTCTACAACATTTGCAACAAAAAAAAATGACAATCTTATAAAATTTTACCAAAAACTTAAATTTTTAAATTATTTTACTTTAAGATGATTTTATATAAATTTTAATTTTATATAATAATTATTTAATTCTATTATTTCTATATTTTTTATTTAAAGAATAATTTTATTTTATAGAAAAAAATTAATTTTTCTTTTTAAAAATCACCATTCATTATTTCATTAATTTTTTAATTTATATTTTGAAAATATAATTTTTTTTATATTTATATGCTACCTTTTAAATTTATTTTTATTTATATTATATATATCCTAAATTTATGTTAATTTCATGTATATAAGAGTTACTTTATTTTACTTTAGAATTATTTTATTTATTTTTGATTTTTTTGGTATTTATAAATGGTTGCATTTAAGATATCTTTACTGGTTATACTATTCTTAATATATGTTGATCGCATTTTAGTTTTCTATACACAATCATGATGTGATGCTTCATGTCTTGTCATTATAGAATGTCTCTCAATGTTATTAAATATTAATTATTTGATCTATAAATGGCTATTAGTTTTGAGTTAAGGGGTTTCATGTACGTATTTATGATGTAAGACTTCATGTTGTCACTATTGAACACCTTATTTAATCACAATATATTAGTGTGTTTAGAAGGGTAAAGTATCAAGACTTATCAAGACATCACACATCTTATTACTAATTTGAATCAAGCATAGCTAACCGCGGAGTTTCTCCCAAAGATCAAGACCACTCAACTTGCTACCCCATTTGATATAATATGAAAATAACTCTTACCTCCTATTTTTTATTCGATAAGGTAAACAAGATCAATAAGAAAGTTTTTTGAATGGATGGATAAATGGGTTATATAACAAAGGCTTTATTCCTAAGTGTTCTTGGGGGAAAGTTCATTGTTAAGTACACTCGAGCCAGAGTAGTACTAGGATAGGTGACCTCCTTGGGAGTTATGATGTATCACCCTTGCAAGAATCACCTAGATGCAATGAGTTTTATGTGAACCTTTCATGCTCTTAAGAGATGGCTACCACTACAAATATGGGTAAATATTTATTTGACTAAAAAATTACACAATTTTAAATCGTGATTAAATATCATAATTAGATACATTATAAAAATATCTCCTACTTTTCATTAGATGAGCTATAGAGGCTCTTTAAGAATGTTTTATGTGACACAACACTTGTTGAAGGTTTTACAAATGAGGTAGCAAGATAAGTGGTATTGATCATAGGGAAAATTCCATGAGTAAATGTGCTTGAGTTAAAGTAGTATCAAGATGGATGACCTCCTAGTAAGTCACTATGCTTCACCATTATGAAGATCATATATATCCAAAGAGTGTCAAGTGGACCATTCATGCTCATGAGAGGTGGATAGGATAAAATTTTCATGTAAATGAAATGTTTATTTTTGTTTACATTTATTAATTTTGAGGTTGAATGTATCAGTAGTTTCACCAAATTATTTTCTCTCCATTATGCGCAAATGAGAAGCACTATTTCCCAAGCTTTGTTTAACTAGGTATGGTCTAATCCTTGTTCTATTTTACAATTTGAAAGTATTGTTAGCTAAATCCAACTCTTCTTGTTCTTATATTTCTCTCTAATACAATGTCTCATTATATTTCCTCTCAACATTAAGAAGGATCTTTAATGAGCCAATGTCCAATATGTGTCCTCTTTGTTGGATAGATGATCTTTCAAGGTTTTGACATTTCTCATGAAGTTTTCAAACATATTTTTGTACTACCCAACACATTACAAAAATTCAAGAAACTCGTGCAAAGTTTGAGGTTATTTTTGTTGGTCATTAAGAGTAATGTAGGTCCTTATTTCAATGGGGATGCATGTTCATTGGTATAGTTCCCTAATCTACTAGTAGGTCTATTCCTAGTGGGTTTTCGTTAGGATTCAATTAAATCCATTTACCCATATTTCATAAACATGAATGGTTTACTTAAAACTCATTGCATATATGTTTAATCGCAATTAAATACACTTTGAATCCTATCCTTCATGAGCATGAATGGCCTATTTACCACTAATTGCATCTAAATTATGCTTACAAGAGTGAAGCATCAATACTTCCCAAGAGGTCACCCATCATATTACTACTTTTACTCAAGTGTACTTAAACATGGATTTCCCCCCAAAGCCACTTAGCTTTTGTAAAATATATATAATGGGTACCACCTAGAAAATGTCATGAAGTGTGTGCAAGTGGAACTATGTAAGTTACATAATTGACTTCAAATAAGGAGTATAAATTCTTATTAACCAAGTTCAAAGCTCCTTGTTTATATGTTTGAATGATATTCTCTAGTTGAAAATAGGGAATTTTATTTATAAACAGGAATAACTTCTCATCTTTATAAAAGAAATCATATAAGGACCTCTATATTAAATTTATCTACATTTGTATAACCATCTCATATTTTAAAATATGTTTATGTCCTACATCTATCTTAAAAAAATTAAGTAGATAATATTTTTTTCTTTAAACGAGTGTGTAAATATTAATGTAAAGTTATGCTTACTACACTACAAAAAAAAATAGAAATTATATGTGATGTAAATATCACTATCAATAAATAAATTCATATGCCTTAAATTCCTTTCTAATTTGTTTTGCAAGAGAGGGATTGTTACAAGAAAACAAAATCCCATTACAAAAAAATAAAGAACCATTACAACTTTCAACCTTAAATGAATTCCAAGAATAATCAAGTTTTTTGATCTTAGAAATATCATCTTATAGTAACAAAAAAAAAAAATCAAGAAAGACTAGGAGATCAAATCCTAACAATGCAAATCACTACAAAAGATAAAAGACAAAAAAAAAAACAATAAATTTCAAAAATGATATCTCAAAATTATATAATTATATTAATTAAATATAAAAAAATACACTTAAAAACAAATTATTAAATTATTAAAAAATTATTAATTTAAAAAATCAATTATTTAAATTGAAAATTTATATAAAAATTATTTCTTTTAATAAAGAGACCT